>CP053151.1:0-614127 GCA_014607495.2 Carposina sasakii | reverse complement strand
GTATGTATGTAAGTATTACATAACTTGTACATCTCAACTATACCCTCAAAATTGGTCAGAAGTGACACCATGTGATCCTATCGGCTCTTGGTGCTCTGCCTACCCCGTAAGGGATAAAGACTTGATTATATGTATGTATGTATTACTGTTGCGCCCATTATATTAATAGAATCGGCTTCATGTAAAACTATTAAAATAGAGTTAAGAAAAAGTACCTACAGTAATAGGACTATATCTAGTATTATACGGACAAGCGATCACAGTAATTTTGCTTTTATAATATTGTAGAGTTATTCCTTACATACAAAGCTAAGTAATAAAACGAAACAGATCTTTAAATCTGGAAAGCTATTGAAATGTATTCCAGACACATACTAGTTTGAAAAGAGTTCAATAGTACTTGTTCTAGCTACAGTATCGTAGAATTTGTTATCGGCAGGCTTATTACGTATTGTCAAGCAAACGAGAACAAATTTCTATCGCTATGAAACGGCAAATGCGTAGGCTGTAGTCTCAATTACCATTGCTCGCTTGCAGCATTACGGTTACTCTTGTTTTCATCTAAGCGCTTACTGATTTAAAATAGGATAGAGTCCGTTTCATAGAATAAATCCTCCTATCGGAACTAACAATAATATTTTGTAATCTCAATTGAGTTAATGAAGGTACCTATAATATTACCTATCATTGGTGACTAGCGTGTCTAATATACTTCTACGTACATAAACACACCTCTCTTTGTTTTCGATTTTTATGGGCTTTACTCTATAAGCAGCCAATAGGGTTTGGCAAATGCCTCATGTAGCTTTTCGCTTGGATCTTGGTATGTAGGTCCGTAATAAGCCCGCGGTTCTGGTATCTTTGATGATTTGGTTCATTACTTCAGATCGATTGAACCAATTCAGTTACGAAGATTTGTAACATTTCAGCTAGATGTTATGTATGTACATAGTTAAAGTACATTACGTTTTATTATTCTACTTCATTGAAAATTGCGAACGATTGGCGGTGCGCTAGGACGCACGAAAGTATATGTGCTGAAAATTAATATAAAAATCGAAAGAGATAAACTAGACCTATATGTTAATCTTCAGAATGTATACAATGGTGAGCTTATGAATCTATAAATAGTTTTTTCCCTTGAATCAATCACAAAAGTTAAAAAAAATATGTATTTTTAAATAATGCTATTACTTAACTAATGTGTTTGGGACACAAAAAAACTTTGTAACAAAATAGCTAGTGCTTGTAATAATAGAGGATGTTGTGCAAAGGAGAGCTAGAGTAGGTAAAACAGCTCATCTTATTTTACAGCTTTTGCCTACTAAAAACGTTTCACGCTGTTTTATTAACGGTTAGAAATGCCGCACCGTTTTCTTTTGAAACCGGACCCATTTTTTCCCGTCCCTTGGCGTTCGGCTCGCTCTTAATTAAAACTCATGAAGGATGGGCTTAAAGGAGTTGGCCCGGAAATGTGTCTGTATAACGCCGTAGAAGGTAAATATTAGCTAGTCTTATCCGTTTGCCGTGTAGTGTCAGTAGAGTAGAGAGTATAGCACCATCCCATATTGTAAGACCAGCGTGGTGACTATGGGCAAAACCCCCCTGTGGCAGTAGCCTTGTGGCGTGCCTTGTGGGAGGTCTACGCCCAGCAGTGGACTGCAATAGGCTGAAGAAGAAGAAGAATATTGTAGGAGGCGATCAAGGGTTTCTGGGATTTTGAAGGTACTACATATTTTAAATTTTATTATTGTTGTCATTTGGGAGAGTAATTTGATATTTGATGTATGAAGCTTATGAAATAACAGGCTTTGTAGTTTACATTTGCGTAGTCGCGGTTATCTGTTAGTAGATGCTCTACTTACTAATCCTTTACTAATACAATGTATACAAGTGTATGTAGATATGTCTTATAAAGATTTCTTTAAAAAACACTTAAATTACTGAAAACGTATGGCATAGTTTTTAATTACTAACTTCACACTAAACCTTTGCCTATATAATGTTTAAATGTGTGTAAGTACAAATGCTGCCCGGTGTATAATAAATTTATCCTAGTCTGTTCTTTTATTCTAATCACACCTCCATTTCGTCCTTCCTTCATGTAAAAACTCGTCGAGTCTCTGCTAAATTGACTCTTTAAAAAGTTGTTATTTGAATTCGGAATCTTTTTTTTTTCTTTATTGAAAATTGTAATAACTGTAATTGTAGGCTCAAAGTGAAATGGAATAATAGATTACGAGAGAAAATGGGGAGGGTACCATTGTTTTCTTCGATAGTGATCTGACCAATTCTACAAACGAACAATGGATATCTGATTTAAGGGTCGGAATGTTAGGGTGTGTGTGATATGCAAGTATCTATATGTAATAAGATAAGAATGTGCCTTGTACGATATAAGCTCTTTCACATCGAATTTCAATAACCAATCTGGAAAGATTTAAAAATATATGTGATTCTGAAAATCACGCCTGTATGTATGTTTTCTGTACCAATCAGCAATTGTAATATAAATTGATTTCTCATAGCTACTTATAAAACAGTTACGGTGTTATTACAAAACTACGACTAAAGTAAACACTGTTTAGAAATGACATTGGCCAGCAAACTGTATGGAATATCTGGCAAATTACTTTCACCCCTTTCTGTTTAGCTTAAATATTGTTTAAATTCTTTTCTCATAATACGGTAACCAACTTTAGACCTAGTTTTTGTAATTTCAACACTACCGCATACATTTTCATTTAGTTCCATTAAATTCCGCGGTACCCGTGAAAAGGACAATAAAGAAGCTAAAATTTGGACCAAGTCCAGACACACCCACTACCATTTTTCACGCTTATAAGGAGAGGGAAATAAATTACTGAATCCAAATGACAAATTTTTAAAGAGTCAATTTTGGATGCAGTTTTCAGAGTAAATTTTACAAACCTACTATAGTAATAAATGTGATTATTTTTAAGAAAGGATGTTTGATTGAACGTATGTTAATCTTTCACCCTAATAATGACTGAACAGATTTTGATTAAACTTGACAGTATGAAGCTTATACATCAGAATATATAGCTAGTAGATCATTAATCGTGCACTATACAGGGTGTAAAAGAAAGGGTATGTTAAGCGAAAAGATATGTAAATAGCCCACTGCAGAGAACCTATTTCCAAAATTTAAGACTAGAAATCACATGTTTATTTTTCAAGATTGTATGAGCATTGCCGAATTGTTCAGGAATTCTCCATACTATCTGGGAAAAATAACATGTGATTTCGAGTCTGAAATTTTGTGAGTAGGTTCCTTTTAGTGGGCTATTTACATAGCTTCTCGTTTAACATACCCCTATTATTACACCCTGTATATTTACCTTACATAAGAAGTTAATTTTGATAGTTAAATAATAATGTCTTTCCAAAAAAAAATATGACACGTACCTACCTACTCAAAGATAAAATAAGAAATAGAATTGAATTTTAGAATTTTTTTATCGACTGTTAAATTACAAAGGGATAATAAAATATATGATTACTATTATAGTACAAAAACGGCCTTTATAAAACTTAGGGGTTTATATATATAAGTTTCATAAAGGCCGTTTTGTATGATGGTCTGAAATCGAATATGTGACCTCTAGCTAAAAAACCATCCTGTTATCACCCCACATTGTCTTCTTTCACCCTCAACATCATTCATTATCTTCTTTCGACACAAACTGAGGAATCAATAAAGCACAAAACCTTTGGAATAAAGGAGCTTGCACATTGGAATACGTTAGTGGTGGCGCAACCAGTTTGTCGGCCTCCGTCAACCAATTTATATTTATTTGAACCGATTACAATTTTTTTATAGTTGGTCATGGTATGCTTCCAAGTTGGTCCCATATTCACCACATCAAGGTTTGATGATGGGACCTTGGAGAATCTGATCACCTACATACGAGTATAAAACATAACATCTGATGATGATATAAAACATAACATCAATACAGGATGATTTTTGGTCGTCAACGTTCCCGAAAACTACGGAATCTCCTCATCATCACGATCATTTTTCTCCATGGAAGCATACCTGGGAAGTGTCTGGTTTCCAAAATATTAGGGTCCAAAGTTGAGTAAATAGACTGCGTTTTTCTGCATAAATGCACATAGACGCGCGTAGCAGGATTTTTTCACGAAAAATAATTAATATCTGTCTATAAAAAAAACTAACATAAACACTAGACACTATAAATTTCGCACGATAAAGGAATTTAAAATTTTTTTTAAAAAAAAAAAAATTTTTTTCCCAGCATTTTTTTTGGCATAAACTTACTTTATTTCATGTATAGAATACGTACCCTTCGTTAAAGGTGGCCACAAAAAAACATCCTGTATACAGGATGTAACAGTAATGGTATGTCAAGCGAAAAGCTATGTAAATAGCCCACATAGAGATCCTATTTCCAAAATTTGAGACTCGAAATCATATTTTTATTTTTCAAGATTGTATGGACATTCCTGAGTTGTTTCGGAATTCTTCATACTATCTGGAAAAAAATAAATGTGAATTTAAGTCTGAAATTTTGGAAACTGGTTCTCTATTAGTGGGCTATTTACATAGCTTTTCGCTTAACATACCCTTTCTGTTACACCCTGTATATTTGCCCTTTAGGAAAATTTTACTTTAGTAAGCTCGAGTTTTGGCTCATAGGGGAGGAAGTCAGATTTTCGTTTTTAAAATTTATTAGGTCAGGTATTCGATATTTTTGAAAACCTTCCTTATAATACTACTTTGCTGAAATCATTCAATTGAAACGCAATTTTAATATTACACATACACATTAGTCTATTGCAGTCTACTAATTATTGTAGTTTCATACAAAAAAACAAAGTAATATTGTTTCTGTTTATATCTATCTCATCATCATCATCAGCCTATTACAGTCCACTGCTGGACGTAGGCCTCCCCCGGGACACGACTGCCATGGGGGGTATTTGCCCATAATCACCACGCTGCGCAGGCGGGTTGGTGACCGCAGTTTGTATTTCGGACTATGTTGTCAACACGGGAGGCGCTGCTGCCCACCTCCCGGAAACCCTTAATCGCCTTGTACGATACCCACGGGCAGACATGGGGTGCTACAAATTCTACTCTGCCGGTACCACGCGGCTAGCGGATATCTATCTATCTATAGTTATATACGGGGAATTGTTCATCTATCTCTAATTTCATTACACTCATGCATACTCTGCGTTCCATTACACGCTAAATCTTACAATTATATAGACAATTTTGCTTCTAAAGTTCATGGCAACCCTGGCTATGGTGTCTACATGTATAACATCCTTAACGCTACATATCGTACGCTCCCTAACTGTCGATAAAAAAGGCAATTAATTTTTACTCTGTAGGAGGTGTCGGCGTATCTCTATGTAACGGGTAATGTGCGAGACCGGGAATTAGGCAGATAAACCGGATTAGTGCATTTATCTGCTTTATTTCCTTCTTCCGATTGAAAAAGGAAAGTATCGCTTGGAAAAAATTAAGATGGGCGCTTCCAATGTAGATAACATAGTCCGAAATCACACTGCCGTGCGGTTACCAACCTGCCTGCCCAGCGTAGTGACTATGGTAATAGCCTTGTTGTGCGCCCTGGGAGAGGCCTACGTCCAGCGGTGGACTGAAATAGGCTGATGTATATATGTATGTATGTAATGCTCATCTATGTGATATTTTTAAAGATTAACATGCAAAAAGTAAACAAAATTTTTATGTGTGTTTTGCAAACCTAAAGCACAGGCCCAGCCTTGTTTAGGTAACCTTTATAGGTATACTACTTAAATATTAAGATTCCTTATGTACCTATGTATAGCAAATATTTAATATTAATTAAAAAAATATATTTACATTCATCGGTTTACATTTTTCTGAAAAAACACAGATTGGAAGCATAACGCAAATATTTATCGTGGAATAAGCACTAATTTAGGTTTTCAAAAGGAGTCGCAGGTTTAAGCTAGTGAAACAATAAGAATAGTTTCAGCTTCCCGCTAACATACTTTAACTGTGAGATAAGAACTGCATTAGAACTTTTTATGGCTTTAGTTAAATCGACTGCTAGGGCAAAGTTGGTCACATACAACTATTCGAGTAACGACAAATCAAGCATGTTAATGTTAGCATTAACTGCAAGGCAGTCTTATTCTAGGTATACGATATGTGGATATAACTTTGTCTTTCTATCCGATTCTTATAAAGATCTGTCAGTTTGAAAAATCTTGATATAGCACTCTGCTAGATTTGAGTATTAATCTAAATTTTATACAGACGAAATTACAAGAAACATATACATGCGGCTATTAATGATCAGTGATAAATTGCCATCTCATCGCCTGATGGTACACCCCTGAATACCTCAGTCGAATCTTATACATGCACGGAAGGAGATGCAACTTATCTATTTTAGCCAAACCCCCTATCAGCACAAGTAATAAACAAATAAGTAAAAGAGACAGTCATTTTGAAATAATATTGATCTCATTATAATGGTTAATTTATTAACTAACTCAGATAAACCAACTATTAGACCTTAAAACTAAATTCATAAGCGATCTGTCTTCTCTCCTCTCAATCGGAGTTAGGTTAATCTTTATAAACATCAAACGATGTCTATTACCACTGTCAGTAACAGGATACTGATGAGAATCCTATTCCCTAGATTTCTAGTGACTAGGTAATTTGGTAACCGACTAACGTCCGCACATTGACCGTAACACAGCCACAATGGATTGATCGGCAATTGTGAGCTGGGTTCGATGATTGATCACCTCATAACACGTACACTCTATGACCCAAGGTCAAGTAAAAGGTAAAGTAAAGTAAGTGGTAAAAGGTTTTTTGAAGAAGTTTTTTTTTAGAATGGAAGAAGACATTGTGAAATATTCTGTTGGAGCTGGTAGGCTATTCATATAAGATAAAAAAATCTTTACTGTTAAAAAATGTGCTAATTACATTTTACAGTTAACTAGGATTGCTGGAGATTAATTTGAGGGCTGTGCACAACCACAAAACTCTTTGGCATTTATTTAGTAATGTTTTGTGAAAAATGTTACAATGTAAATGCCATCGTTTAGTGCAACATTTTCATGGGTCGTGGATCGATGAAATAAGCCACTATCACGATAATAATAAGGGTGTAAGTTGTTTATTTTTCTAAATGGTATATACCCAGCACCAGCTGAAATGCTGCTCATTGGTATTCGATTAATACCAACATAGTAACTTAAATAGCACGACTGAATTATCATTTGCCGATAATTTTTATAAATAAAATATTAATTTACGAAATACACACTGGTAATATGTACGTACATTATGATTATATGAACAAAAATACTAGTCAAATTAAATAAAATAAGAGTAAAAACAGCGGTTACCTCTGGTAATATTCTGTACACATAAAACGTCGAACGTTTGGAAGGAAACCGACGAATTCCCGCCCTTTGTTACGTAAAAGGGTTTAACTTTGTAGCATTTAGTTAGGGGTGAGTTGTTAAAAAAATTTAATTTGGATTATCTCAGGTTTGTATACCTTTTCGAATTTTGAGCTTAGTGTTGAAGTGGAAAACCTTAATTTAAAAAAGCTAGGTATTTTTCCCAACACGTGCACTTTACACGGGTATATTTTCTCCAGGAAAAAAGCCTACAAATGGCTGGCTAAAGCAACTCACTCAGGTGACCAAATGAAAGAGTAGAAGGTTTAAAAAGCTAGTAGGTTGATGTGGAGCTAACATAGAAATAAAGCTCTTTTCAGACCACGTTATATTGCTGGTGTGCGATATTACTGTGCTACAAACACTACTATACAGGGTGTTTGTGACAGCCAGGCAAATACTCTTTTGATATGGTGACTTCAGACCATGATTCTGAGTTGAAAAACCACTGAAAATTTTCGAAGGAAAAATCCAAAATTTTCCGACATTTTTTCATATTGTTATGAAAAAAATAGTTTAGTTCGATTATTTAGGCCTCACTGGCGGCTCGTCCTAAGGAGCGCTGGTGCAGCGCACTCCCACCCACAAAGATTACATAGGCAATCTATATTTCTCTATATTTATAATCATCTTTCAATTCTACTATGTTTCGCGCTCCAATGAAACGAAATTTGATACGATTCCTAGTACTGTATGCAATGAGTGCGAAAGAGACATACCGACATAAGCCGGCGCGTGAAACGGAAGATTTCGTATGAAAAATAAGCCTAATCTGGAGCGCCGCTCACATTAATCGTAGTTTGCGTATGCGGCCACTAGATGTCGCTTAGTCCGAGTTAGAACGCGATATGGTTGTCTTTAATGTGTGTCATTGAATTTTAATAAGAGTAAGAAAGCACTGGTATCATTTCATTCGTTTGGCATTTCCAAACTGTAATTTTGCATGCGCTCATATTAGAAAAAAGTGAACCCCCATTTAAATATATCAGAAGCCGCCCCTGCCTTAGATAATGACTTAAAATAAAAATAAATGTTCAAATAACTGATCCACCCTAATGGAGAGTCGCCGGTTATCCAGAAAAACGGCAATGTGTCGCACAATAACCAATAAACCCAATTAATTAGTCACAGGATCGCCCGATACAATTTGCGCGGAATGCAAAAATTACTGATAATCAAATCAAAAATACTTTCCCTGCGAGTAATAACACTGTGTCGTATTACTCAATATAATAGTAATTCTCTATTGAGGGATCGCCCGCCACCGGGCCCTATACCCTCCGCTGACCCTCGGATCTGCCTACTCATGATCACGAACACAAGACACTACAGTCGCAACGAGAAGCCAGATCCAAGCACCTAGCATGCAACTATAAATACATAGCTGCTAATCCGAAAACCAATTAAAATTTTAATCGACATATGTTTCGCCAACACCCGTGGCATCATCAGGATTAGTTTTCCATGTTAGTTCTATCTACCGAACCAACTAACTAACAATTAAATTAGTGTCGTAATTAGTAGCGACTGTAGTGTCTTGTGTTCGTGATCATGAGTAGGCAGATCCGAGGGTCAGCGGAGGGTATAGGGCCCGGTGGCGGGCGATCCCTCAATAGAAATTTGAACTTCCGAATAGTGACGCCTGATACAATTCAATAATAGTAATTGTTCAACATCTCAGTATTTGCCTGGCTGTCACCTACACTCTGTACAGCACACACAGCTGTGTTCCCGAAATGAGATAACCAGAACTGCAGGATCATGTAGGAGATCCACAGCCACGTATGTAATAGAGGTGACAGATGTTATTGGTCGGTGACAAGTTGCTAGCTCATCGCCTGAGAGAATTCTGTGTATTTTTAATCGACTCTTACGACATTCATGGACGGAGATGCAGCTGATTTATTCTAGTTGAGCCCCACAGCTGAGCTGATGGACAGGCACTCTACTATATGCTGTTTATGTCGTTGTTTGTTGTTGGACCTGTACCAATGAATTTATTTCATGTACAGATTTTAATGTTGTAATTGACACTTAGCTCGTGCCTCGGAAAGCACGTAAAACCGTTGGTCCTGAGCCTGATCTCTCTCCGGTCGTGTCGGCTTTCCGTCGCATCGGACTATGAGAGTAACGGAATAGAGAGTGCATCTGTGTTTGCGCGCACACTTGTGCACTATAATATCTCCTGCGTACCTGGCCAATCTCCGTAGAGATTGGTCGCCTTCGCCGAAATACGGTAGGAGATCATCATCATCATACCGTTGTTGAAAAAAGCTTTATTCTTATATGAGCTCCACGCTTACCTACAAGCTTCTTGGTTTGAACTCCAGCGCGACTTAAACATAACTTGATTCAACTTGATATTATGTAAGACTGCGCGTATTTAGTAACATACCGTTATAAATCTATAACTAATTAGCAGGATGATGGAGATTAATGTAGCTGGTGGTGACACTTGTGTACGTATTTATAGCAGCTGCTGCTTGAGTGGTTTACTATTAGAGAGAAAAACTAGCAATGACCCGCGGGTCGGATCGTCTATACCGATAACATACAATACATCATAACCGATGAGTTTTATTACTGTACTAGATGTTATCTGGAGTATGACGATATTTTTGACAAAATCATTTTTTTCTTGAAGCAATTTTTCCATTCGCAAATTTTCCCAATTTTTTATTTATTTTCTCTATATCGAATTCCCCGGTTTCCTTTTTTCTCCATAGTAATAATTCCATTCGTAAAATTTAACAATTTTGATAATTCCAAATGTATAGCTTTTCTATACATACGAGTACAATAAAAATGTTACGGATCGCTGTCTGTACATGAAAGATATATGAGAAAAAATATTATAGGACACCTATATCAACGCAATAGTACTCAAAATAATGATTTTTGAAATTTTTGTCTGTCGGTTTGTCTGTTTGTCGGTTTGTCTGTGCGTTTGTGCACGCTAATCTCAGAAACGGCTGGACCAATTTCGATGCAGTTTTCAGGAATATATTATGACAGGTCCCACTTAACATATAGGCTACTTTTTATCCCGGGAAAATGTTTTTATCCCGGATAATTATGACATTTTATTTTTTCTGTAGTCCGCGCGGACGGAGTCGCGGGCGTCCACTAGTTACAAATATAGGTACAGGCACGCTCGTGAAGAATCCAAATGAAACAAACCAGGAATACGCATATTCAGGCACCAAATGTCGTACTTATAAAGTTCTTAACTGAACTTTTAATGAAAGAAATAATAAAATTATAAATGAAATTGTATTAGGCGTTACAATTCGGAAGTTTAAATATTCACTATGGGTGCACCCACCACATTTACTTTATCTTGTCCGCGTGGGCTACAAAAAGCTAAATAGGACGGACGAAGGATAAAGTTCATTTTCTCTGAAACTTGATCGAGATAGAGACAGCATAATTTTATTCTTCAGATAGTCTATCTGAGCATTAAAAAAATCGGTCCTTTAATGGAATGAAAATAAAAGTTAACCACCACATCCTAAAAGCATCGTGTCAACAATAAAATTCGATTCATTCGAGTGCTATATATCTTTTTGGGGTCCATAATAAGGGCAATAAATAAAACATACCCCTATCGACAATGACAGATAACGTTTATGCCCTAAGGGTGGGGTGACCCTTATCGCTGTTGATGAGCACTTTGGTGTCTCAGGACCCTTAACGCCATTGGAAGGTAGAAACAGATTGTGCTGCGGTGAGGTGCATTTGTCCGTGATATTACAAAAAAATATTTTACCTATGCTGATGCCGTTTACAGAGAATGGAGGAGGCCTTTACCCAAATATGGGTGCCCAATAAATTAAATAAGAAAATATAAATTATTAATTAAAATTAAAATAAGTAATTGAAATGTAATTAATAATCCAAATCTAAATATAATTGAATTAACATATCTAATAAGAACTGATGGCCGATGGAGTCGGAAAGTTCTAGAGTGGATACCACGTGTCGGCAAACGCAGCGTGGGAAGGCCACCCGCGAGGTAGACGGATGACCTGGCCAAGGTTGCGGGCGTCGGTTGGATGCAGGCTGCTTCCGACCGGTCGGAGTGGAGGTTGTTGGGGGAGGCCTATGTCCAACAGTGGACTTCTCAGGGCTATAAATGATGATGATATCTAATAATAACTTATTGTAAGTGTGTTGTACTAATTGGGAACAAATGGCTTTTTATTTATTACTAGTGGATGCCCGCGACTCCGTCCGCGTGGACTATAGAAAAACTAAAATGTCGAAATTAGCCGGGATAAAAAGTAGCCTATATGTTAAGTGGGACCTGTCACAATATAATAAATATATAATATAATAAATGTTACGGATAGGTACTTATGTATGTATGGGTTTGTATTATTAATGTTTGTAACGATATGGTGATACTGTTATGTTATAAACATATATTTGAATAAATAAATAAATAAATAAATATTCCTGAAAACTACATTGAAATCGGTTCAGCCGTTTCTGATATTACGAGTAGCGTGCACAAACGCACAGACAAAGAGACAAACAGACAAAAATTACAAAAATCATGGTTTTGGGTACTTCTGTATTGATAAAGGTCTCCTATAATATTTTTTTTTATATATCTTCCATGTAAAGACAGCGATCCGTTACATTTTTATTATATGTACTAGTGGACGCCCGCGACTTCGTCCGCGTGGAAATTGAATTGTAGCTTATATGACACGTTTGTCGGTTTACCAAAGCAGCGCCATCTATTGATTACTTACTCAACCAAGTCGAAAGGTATAACAGACAAATAATTAGCAATAAATTAAAATTGCGACTATAATTTGAGATTTAAACTATCCTATCTCTCAAGTTGGATCGAACTGCACATGGTGTGCGAATTTTATTATAATCGGTTAAGTGGTTTAGGAGTCCATTGAGGACAAACATTGTGACACGAGATTTATATATATTAAGATAGATAGAAAGATTATTTTATTATGCTGATGTGGGGCTTCACTAGACTAGTGTATACTTTAACTCTCTCTAATCTAATCTCCTTTCTTGTATGTCGTAAAAGTCGATTAAGGAATTTAGGAGCGTCGCTGAATCAACTTGTCACTAGTTTTTAATACCAGCCCCCCTAGCATGACCACGCATCGTGGATATCGTATCGTACGATATTATATCGTCTCTATACAAAATTCAACATGGTGGCTATATTTATAGTATTTTGACAGGCTAAATGTCGATAAATTGGTTTATCATATCGTGTTTCGCAGGTCATACTAGGCTTGCTGACCCCGCTATACCAAACGTAGCTGTAGGGTGTCTTTCGCGAGCCTACAGTTATAATCTTGTTTATGTATGTATCTATACAGTGTGTTTTTTGGTCGACAACGTTTCCGAAAACTACGGAATCTCCTCATCATCATGATCATTTTTCTTCATGGAAGCATACCTGGGAAGTGTCTGGTTCCTAAGATATTAGGGTCCAAAGTTGAGTAAATAGACTGCGTTTTTCTGCATAAATGCACGACATAGATACGTGTAGCAGGATTTTTTCAAGAGAAATAATTAAATCTATCTATGAAAAAACTAGAATAAACACTGGACACTCTAAATTTCGCACGATCAAGTTTTTTTTTTTTTTTCAAAAAAATTTATATTGTTCCCCAGCATTTTTTTGACATAAACATACTTTGTTTGATGTATAGAGTACGTACCCTTCGTTAAGGGTGGCAACGAAAAAACACCTGGTATATAGCTGGATAGAGCAGAACTGTAGGATAATAAAGTGAATGCCAGTGTAATTATTGTTGCTCTTAATGTATGTTCTGTAAGTGTGTCTAAATAAATAAATAAATAAATAAATAAAAATAAAATAAATGCCACTGCCACGTTTAGCATAGCGAAGATCATCATCATCATCATCATCATCAGCCTATTACAGTCCACTGCTGGACGTAGGCCTCCCCCAGGGCACGCCACAAGACTGCCATGGGGGGGTATTTGCCCATAGTCACCACGCTGGGCATGCGGGTTGGTGACCGCAGCTTGTATTTTGGACTATGTTGTTAATACGGGAGGCGCTGCTGCCCACCTCCCGGACCTTCCTTCCTTAGTCGACTCTTACGACTTGCACGGAAGGAGGTGCAGCTGATGTATTCTAATGGAGCCTCGCATCAGCACAGCTCATTTGACATGGTTCAAAATAACATCCGGGGATAGGTAACGGAAGCTTTAAACTTTTCTCCTTTCTCTTACCTCGCATAAGTACCTAATCTTCTTCTACTCATTTCTTTTCTCAAAATAACGACTCACAAATAAAGATTACCAACCTTACACTGTTGCCAACAGCAAAAAACCAACTTGATTCAGTACTTCCGCACGTTAAAAGGAATCCTCAGGGGTGATTCATCACGCTGAATAAAAAGCGTCACCTGACGGGCTTCGTAAGAACTAACCGAGTTAGGTCATTAGTACTTACTTTATCATCAACTTGTCTGTTCCGGCGGTCGAAATTAGAACTAAACCTGCTTTTTATTACGGTACTACTTCATATTAAGACGCTAGCGACACTATGAATTGTTGGTGTAAAGTTGTACAAGCTAGCTGTCTGTGACAGTTGAGTGAGTAACATGGATGAGTTTTTTTTTATTGGAAATGGAAATTGCAGTTATGTAGGTACTCAATGCTGGTATTTTGGATTTTCTAAATAGTTACGTGATAAACAAATGACGTGAAAACAAATTAATGACAAAATTCTAAAAACAAATACACAAACATAAATTGTAAATACATTTGAATTTGGAATACCAACCTAATACCAACTTAACTATTTGAGATCAAACTAGCCAGTTTAACAAAACGCCAATTTCACATAATGTAAAGCTCATCGTCTGAGAGGAGAGTTCTTAGTCGGCTTTTATAACATACGCGGGAGGAGATGCAGCTAAAATATTCCAGTCAGGCGGGGCTTTCCTCCCGATTTCAACACAGGAAAGCTTTACACCCAAAACCTATTTACCTAAACAAACAAACGCAATACTTAGAATTCCGATTACATAACAAACTTAATATAGCCGATTTATTTCATCTACAAATCAGGAAAGTTATGGTCCCGAGCAATCTTGGAATGGCATTCGTTTAGCAACATCAAATTTAACGTCCCTCCTTCGGTAAGATCCGTTTTTATTGCGCATAAAAATTTAGCTATAATGTCCTTATCATGGAGGAAATATAACGGGGAGTTGGAAAAATTATCATCAATAATAATCTTCATACGATCGCTATGGTGTTGCACTACTTACCTCTCACCACGTGGGACTTAATAAGCAAATTAATGCCCAATGTTGAATCGCAGAATAATTCTATAAAAAAACAACTAGTTTCTAAAACCCTAAGAGCCTACGTGACTTATTTAAAGATTTTTTGTGGTCGCAAGTTATAAAATCGCTGCTTGTAATTCTATTTTCTAGGTAAATAACAGACGTCTTCTTTATCGACATCTCCTCATTACGAGTATACGTACTTCGTGGTCAATATCTACTTCTTATACAATATTGAGGAGACAACGAAAGATAAGCTTCGTATATTCTATACCCCATTTTTTTTAAAAATAGAAATCTTACTTTCGAAAAAGCATTGTATGTAAACATTAGAACACTCATATTGTAAGATATGAGTAAAGTTTGACGTTTTTCCGTATTGATGTATACTACTAAAAAGTGCAGTTTTGTGATTACGAAATCAGCTTCTTTAGGTTTTTTATAGTGCAAACTTTATATGAGAAGTTCTATTGAATTGAGTAGAAAACTCTTTAGGAACTATTGATGATAATAAAATACAAAACTGTGCCTAATAAAAAACCTGATTTCGTTCTTTTGGATTATTTCTATTTCTAAATAAAATTAGGTATAGTAAATTCTACAATTTATAAAGATTTCTTATTTATCTTATTTATATATATAACAATTTTGATTATAATATTCCATTTCAACGTAAAGTAATTATACGAGTACGGTGTACCAAAATGTTAGAATAGAATAGAATAGAATAGATTTTTATTTGAAAAAATGTTGTGTACGTTTAGTTTTTTGTAAGGTGAAAATCTCTAATCAAGTATCTTCTATTTCACATTAACTTTAGGTGGAGAGGAGATGGAGTGAATAGTGGCTTTGAAAAGCAGCGCTAGTTTATTGTATAATCTGTGCAGCTGTATACAAAAAAAAATAGAGCACAGGAACTGTTTTATGAAATTAACCTTCCCTGCCAATCTTTCTAAACCTCACTTTATAGCACGACTTCAAAGAGAACTTGTGAAAAGCACTATTATAAACAGATTTTTTTCGTAAAAAGCATGAGATTTACCTATGAAAAACTCAATGGTCCACGGAACCCGCCGTAATTTACTGTTGCTCTGTAAAAAACGATCTCGCTTTAGATCCTAAACACCGTTTTTTGGCAACAAAAAATCGTTTTTATGTCGGCCGTTGTCGAAAAAATAAAACTGGGCTCCTGATGACGTCCGAGAATGGATAGTCCATTAAAATTTGCATATTACAACATTATTATGAGCCGTTTGTGAAATGAAGCTATAAATCGGTGTATACGGAAATAATGGCCAGCGCAAGGAGTCCCTTTTTTGGTGTGATTTTATAAAACCTAACTGGAGGCTTTATGAAATCACACCAAACTCGCTAACAAACTTTTGACGTCCATCATCGATTTAACAGTAAATTTTACTATTAGTCCAATCAATAGGGGGGTTTGACCCTAACAAAAATTCCTTCGTTCCTAATATTTTGCAGGATAATAAATGAGTAGAAAGACATACAGTAGATATTAATATCTTTGATCAAGAACTATGAAACTTCACAAAAGACATAATACGCAGTAAGCGTCTGCTAAAACTTAATAAAAACATGATATAATTGTATGTCCACTTTAAAAGTTAAACTTTATTTCGAGTCTAGACGTCTCAAGAGGTGACTGACCTTCGCCTATTGTGACTAAAGTTTAAAAAAAAAAAACTCGAAACTTTACTAAAATACTAAACAAGAAAAAGACCGGCACTTGAAACTTGTTCGTTCAAAATGAACAAGTCAAAAGATGTGCCATCTGTTTAAATTTGTACATAATAGTTTGTCATTTGTCTGCTTGTACTGTGTGGTTTTACGTCTAGTATTAATTACCTAATAAAAAAGAGTGGCAAGTTACACACTTTTAGATATAAAGCTATCTTTTTGGACAGCTTTTCATTGCAATCCGCGAGTTTTCATAATTGCAAACTCACATTATGAAGGTCCTATTCACTTTAAATATAAATAGGTTTTTTATATCCTTACAATTTAACTACTAGAGTACTTTCATATTTCCTCTCAGGATACGCTATCTAACTCGCGTTTCATGTCGTTTTTACCTTTCAACGGAATCTTTTTGGTTGTTTTTGGTTTTCGGATTAGCAGCTATGTATTTATGGTTGCATGCTAGGTGCTTGGATCTGGCTTCTCGTTGCGACTGTAGTGTCTTGTGTTCGTGATCATGAGTAGGCAGATCCGAGGGTCAGCGGAGGGTATAGGGCCCGGTGGCGGGCGATCCCTCAATAGAGATTTTTGGTTGTGGTTTGGATGAGTCCATTTGACAGCGTTTAAAATATTTTCCTAGGGTTCGTCTCTCCATTGTAATAGTTAGTCTAAGATGTATTGGATTTAAACGCTGTCGAAATTTTACGCGATACAAAATGTGCATAACATAACGTTTTTGTTGTGGTTTAATATTTGGTAAATACGTTTAACAATAGCGATTGACCTCCTGTACACTTAATACATTTGTAGAAAGTTTACGTTGGAAGTGGAACTAGAGTGCTTTTCTCCCGATTTCCTCCCAAAGGACATACATTACACTGGTCGGTTTTAGCATGGACATATGGGATTATTGAATTTAGCTTAAGTAATAGCTTAGTTACTACCAAATTTTGCTTTAAATACTTATTTGGTTTTATTTTACTAAAAACAAAATAATATGCTAGTCGCACTGTAATTTACAAGGTATAACATTGAGTGAATAAATATAGTTATGAGCCAATTAATTCTGGAAATAATTTAAAGTTATTTACAAATACGTAAATAATGTAATATCGCTACGTATTGACGTTCGTTGTGGTAACATTTTTAGCAATGCGGGTTTTTCCATTGGACAACACGACAACGACACGACCACGATATTTCGTCATCAAGTATGGGGGTGGTGTCGTCTAGTGGAAAAACGAGCCATACATTATAATACATTTTTGCTTTTTTTTTCATTTTCTTATTAATATTTATAGTAAGTTTTTGCTTACAAAAAAGCCGTGCTCGTGTCGTTATCGTGGTCGTGTCGTATCGCCATTAGAGGTTAGAATTTATCGCGTCATTTTTACGAAAACGCTGAATGGAGGCTTCCTATTTGAGGAAATGTTTCGATAACGAACTTCTATCACTTCGACCGAGGAAATATTGTTACTTAAAAGTTACTTTGTCTAATATTGAATTGTATCAGGCGTCACTATTCGGAAGTTCAAATCTCTATTGAGGGATCGCCCGCCACCGGGCCCTATACCCTCCGCTGACCCTCGGATCTGCCTACTCATGATCACGAACACAAGCCACTACAGTCGCAACGAGAAGCCAGATCCAAGCATCTAGCATGCAACCATAAATACATAGCTGCTAATCCGAAAACCAATTAAAAAATTTTAATCGACATATGTTTCGCCAACACCCGTGGCATCATCAGGATTAGTTTTCCATGTTAGTTCTATCTACCGAACCCTTTGTCTAAGCCTCAAGGAATATCGCACGGATGTAGGTACCACTTGCACTATACTATTGTTATTTATTTTATTATTTCATACCCTGAAAGCTACAATATTAAGTTTCTTTAATGAATAGAATTAATTTAATAGCAGCTGAACCATTTATTACCTACTGTCATGGTAAAAGTGGAAGTAGTAGTTTATTTTTACTGCATAAATTACCTTACCATTATAAATGAAATTGTATTAGGCGTTACAATTCGGAAGTTCAAACATTCTCTATGGGTGCGCCCACCACCGGGCCCTACACCCTCCACTGTAACTCATAACTGCGAAAACAAGCACTTGCACTACCTACAATCGCCACGAGAATCCAGAGCCGAGCACCTAGCATGCATCGCACTATTTCCAAATCAAAAACTATTAACCTTACCATTACAAATATAGGAATTTCAGTAACAGTATAATTATAGAAGGGAGGTGGGCAGCAGCGCCTCCCGTACTGACAACATAGTCTGAAAATCACACTGCGGTCTCCAACCCGCCTGCCCAGCATGTGACTATGGGCAAAACCCCCTTGTGGCAGTAGCCTTGTGGCGTGCCCTGGGGGAGGCCTACATCCAGCAGTGGACTGCAATAGGCTGAAGAAGAAGATAACTATAGAATCATTTGCCTATAGGAGGTATCCTCATACTCGTACATCTGTCGGAAATGGCTGTATACCCCGAGAACGTCTTAATTTGAATAAAAAATCAGTTCCTATACTAATATTTGTGTACGAATTCGTAGTGAACATATTACTGTATATCTATGACTTGTCGTTGGTATATTAATATCGTGACGACGTTTTACTACTTGCAGCCAATTTCAGTAACCTATATCGAAAGATTTTTGGATGGATCTTGATGAGGACCTTCTCGCCTGGTAATAATTAAGATAGCGGCTATCATCACCGAGATAGATGGCGCTGTTCTTTACATTATTTAGGAACTAAACAATACGTTATGCTAACTTATTTGTAATGGGAGCTAAGGAGTGGAATGCACTTCCAGCCGATGTATTTCCCGAGCACTACAACATTGGGCTCTTCAAAGCTAGAGTGAATAGGCACTTTCTAGGAAAACATATACCACCTTAGGCCGCATCTTGCTTAACATTAGGCACGATCGCGGTCAAATGTTTGCCTAGCTAATTAAAAAAAAACATATTCCTCTATAACACTACAGTATTCCTTAATACCTACGAGTAAGTCTTTCTACTATTGTAATTGTACTGTGTTCGTGCAATAATCTTTAATTCAGCTCTGAAGTGAACTGAAACGACCGGCGAAGTACTAAGTGATCCCTAGTGCATTCTGTATTTAATTACTAAAATAACTGTGCACTCAGTTTGTATTTAATAAACATAAGCATTAAGATTTGTACTATCCTCTATAGGAACGTTAAATAAAATAAATCCTTGTATCTTTGACATTTGATTTGATTTCAAAAGAAACAATATTATGCCGACCCCATTTATAATGGGATTATGGTAGGAAAATGATGATAATAAAATCCTACTAGAAACATGAAAGCTACCCAACTTGTTTTACAAATCTTAGCAGATTTATAGCTTACCTGTATATAAAAATAGCGTAATGTACCTGTATATTAATTAGCCGCGTGGTACGAGGCGATTAAGGGTTTCCGGGAGGTGGGCAGCAGCGCCTCCCGTGTTGACAACATAGTCCAAAATACAAACTGCGGTCACCAACCCGCCTGCCCAGCGTGGTGACTATGGCCAAATACCTCCCATGGCAGTCTTGTAGCGTGCCCTGGGGGAGGCCTACGTCCAGCAGTAGACTGCGATAGGCTAATGATGATGATGATGATAATTTATGTAAATGTATTTGTACGTGGCTGCTAGTTTATATTATATTAAAAAAGATCAAACTAAAAAGTGACGCAACTGCATTCTACAAAACAAGCTTCACAAATTTTGAATCCGTTTAAAAACATAATTCAATTCTCCGTCGTTTTCTTAAGTTTGTAAAAGTCACTATAATAAAAACAAAAACTTAACGTGTAATAGTTTAACCAACAGCTTCAACCCAGTATTACTTTTAGTTGGTAAAACCATGCAAAACTTACTCCTTGCAGTATCTCAGCTAACTAGACGTCAATTTATTCACCGACTAACAAGTCGGGGTAACTTCTACTCAACACTTGATTAGATATTGTACACTTGATATAAGACTATACCGCGGTTTATTAGCGTACATTCGTGTAGAACATTTATAGGATGCATCGTAAAAGTGGGTGGAAGTTTTGTCCTTGTCACTTCCTTATTCAGGACGTAATACGAGGTAGGTATGGGTAGAGAAAGAGACGGTATGTAAGGCGATAATTTATACCGCCGAAGAGAATCTATCCACACATTTTTGGGACTTGAAATCACATATTTATTTTTAAGGATTGCTTGAATATTCCTAATATACAGGATGTTTCTTTGTGACCACCTTTAACGAAGGGTACGTACTCTATACATCAAATAAAGTAAGTTTATGCCAAAAAAAATGCTGGGAATTTTTTTTATTTTTCAATTTTTTTTTAAATTACTTGATATGGCGAAATTTATAGTGTCTAGTGTTTATGTTAGTTTTTTTATAGACAGATATTAATTATTTCTCGTGAAAAAATCTTGCTACGCGCGTCTATGTGTATTTATGCAGAAAAACGCAGTCTATTTACTCAACTTTGGACCCTAATATTTTGGAAACCAGACACTTCCCAGGTATGCTTCCATGGAGAAAAATGATCGTGATGATGAGGAGATTCCGTAGTTTTCGGGAACGTTGACGACCAAAAATCATCCTGTATTTAGGAATTCTGCATACTACTGCAAGTCCCAAATTTTGTAGATAATCAAGGTTTTTTGTAGTGGGCATTATTTATTTGATGATACGATAAACATTCATTAGAGAGCAATATCGTTCAACAAAAAGGTTTTGCAAAGGTAAATAACCTGACCAGACGCGTTCAGCAAAAATGTTGACGCTCACAAAACTATTTGTCGTACTTCGTGCTAATTAACCAATATTGAAGTGAGCATCAAAATCTCTGGCGTTACGAGCGGGATAAATTCGGGGTAAAGCGGGGCAAAAGTGACTAAAATTGGCCCCCGCTAGCAAACTTATTTACTAGGGGGGAACTGCAGAGCCACATCCCGCTCCAACTACAATGGTTAGTAAACGAGAGAGCGTGGTATGAGTAGACGGGCAGGTAGCAGCTGCTATTGTAGTTAGATACCACATAATTATATTAATTTCTATGGAGAAGTATGAATATATGTAAAGAACCTTTTTTGAAACTGGGTTATTTGTATCACAGTATTCAGAATGTTCTGCTCCATCCACCGGTATACTCGAAATTGAGATGAAATATAATTATTTTATCGTGTTTTATCCTTTAATTAAATTAATTGATATAATCAACTTCAATGAAGAATATCTCATCATAGGCTGATATGAACTGTTATATCAATGACTTTAAAAATGGAAAATAATTTTATTGATGAAATTAAGAAATACGAGTAAACTAAAACATTACAAATATTTTATACAGACACTTGGTAATGTTATTGATTGTCATTATCTGTAAATTTGTATAACTTACCATACAAATATAGTGTTCGTAAAAATTAACCACAACTAACTTTGTGGAATAAACGCGGCGTTTCATTGTCCGTCTGCGCCCCACATGCTTGGAGTAAAATATTTTTTCCCACTACGTTCTTACCGGCAGTAACGGAGAGCCATTGTTGAAAATCTCTTGTTATCTGTCTGTTATTTTACTTTTATTGTCGCTTAATTCCGACCGACTTTATGTACGCGATTGTACAAGATACTGGCGGGTTGTTTTTCTACGAACGATGGCAGACTTCACTTGGATATGTTTGTGTTGGCAAAATTAATATGGGCTTTGGTGTGTTTACTTTGTAATCTTATATCGTCGTCATGTCAATGGTTAATTTGTTTGGGTTTACAAGGAAACCTTTGGCGCGTTTTGTCTTCTCTGGGGAGCTTTTCCATGTCTGACCTGGTTTGTTGTTAAGGCTTTGACTTGTGTCTGGCATATTTTTCCTTTGGACAAGCCTATGTCAGGCCTTCATCTTAGGGTAAGATGAAGTCAAATTTGGAATAGGGGTGTTAAATGGGTAAACTGGATCATTTATATTTGTAAACTCTATTTCTTGTACGCACAGAAAACATAAAAGATAATAATATTAACAAAGATAATGTAAAAAAGGCGAGCTTATTCCTGGCAGAGATTTCTTTCAGCCAACCAGTTAAAATTTTGTGATTAATCAATGTTGTTAATAAAGGATTTAGGAGATTTTTTAAAGTTTTAGATCACATAGGCAACATTCTACACCGGCAAACTTCTAGCAAGATAAATTGCATACTAACGACTTTTTTACAATACGCAGACAAAGTCGGGTGGTTTAAAGTGTAGAAATAAACTGAAAACATTTCTTGAACTCAATAAAAAACCTTGTTTGCACTGGCTGCAAGAAAATAAACTTATATTTCTTCATAAAAGCTGGATGAATGCGATCTAGGAGTATCCTTCCTTAATCTCACAGAACTTTTACTGGGTGTCGCTTTTTAATGTCAACTTTGCAGCGTTTTTATTGGGTACTTTAAAAAAACTCCGCGCCCATACCTACTTACTTGTGTTTGCTTATGGCTCTTTAGTCAAATTGAATGTCGCTTCGGCGTTAATAAATAATCGCATGGGTGATTGTATACTTGGTGTGCAGTATCAGCCATTCTGTATTTTTATATGTACCTATAACATATAAATATTTGTTTGTTTTAATAGGGTATATAACTGCATGATCATAAAGGAGATCTCATAGACATATTTGTTAAAAATAGCGAGGGGAGACATGTAAATGATCAGTGACAAGTTGCTAGTTTATCGCCTGAGAATACCCAAATTTCTTAGTTGACTCTTACGACATGCACGGAAGGAGATGCAGCTGATGTATTCTAGTGAAGGCTTACATTAGCACAGGTTATATATAATATTGATCTAAAGTGAATAAGTGCCGATTTTTCCAAACGTCAGATCTAGACACGCGTCAGCGTGTCAAGCCAAATTCAAGCAAAGGACAAAGGAAACTAGGAACAGCCCAAATTTCATGAAGCTAGCTCAAACGGTTATAAAGATATGAAGGTCAAAAAGTCGTAAATTTTAGCACTGACTGACTGACATATAGTACGTAAACCTACGATCTCCATTCTTTTTGCGGTGAAGACCACAGCCAAGCATAATTTTTTTATTGAACTTGGCTCTCCTTTTTTACATATTTTTTTTGGGTCGGATAGCCTATTAGAGGAATAAAGTTGATGTTGTCTTTCTCTAAAACTTGACCATGATAGAGACAGCATCAACTTTATTCCTCTGATAGGCTATCTGAAGTTTAGAAAAATTGGCCCTTTTTCGGAAATTAATTTTAAGTTTTTTTTTTTTTTGATTGATAGGTATTTGCTATCTATATAGAGTGTTCCTTCTCCAAGACCTATAACTAACTAGTCTAGAGCTTAGCAATAAATTGACAGTTCGTATCTCTGCAGACGAGTTTCCGTAATGAATAGCGTCCATATTTCAAGACTAGCAATTAGGCCGGCGGAGCCGAGGCCATATTTCTCGGCGTAATGTCTTCCTCAATACCGCGTTACCTTAGAGAGTTATGAAAGTGTTACTGAGGTTAATTGTTCAGAAAAGGATTTCCTTTGACCGTACTATTATTGTGATTAATTTGAAAATGTATAGGTATTATGTATGTACGTAGATTAGTTTTAAAACTTTTAACTACCCTGTGTGAACTAGCTAGCACTAGTACTATAACATAATACCTTATACCTAACAGGGAAAGAAGAAATAAACCTCACGACTATCATTTAAATTTCTTATAATTCAAGAACTGGAAAATACCTAAGCTTACACTTTCAAAAAGATCTTATAACACCTCATTGAAACGGAAGAAAGGGTTTACCACACGACTGTACCAACGAGAAAGTGACCAAATCCAGCTTGAAACTAATCCTGCTATTGAAGCAGAAAATCTCTCGGATATAAACAAGGAAATACTGGATGAGACACTGCTTTTTTATTTAAGAAAATGTCGAGGGATTCGTATATTGCCACTGACTCATAAAGAAAGTCATGGATATACGTGTTCCTAGGGCGTAGTCATAACTGCAGGATAATGAAAGAGATCACACAGCCAGGTCTAGCTTCGCTAAGATATAAGGTCAGTGACAAGTTGCTAGCTCATCGCCTGAGGGAATGCTCCTGAGTTTTACTCGACTCTAATGATATGCACGGAAGGTAATGCATCTGATGTATTCTAGTCAAGCCCAGGTTCAGAACAGAACAAGCGCACACTTTTGACTTTTAATTCGTTCTATTTTTTTGTACATTCCGATTATCCATCAACTTATTACAGTCCACTGCAGCTGAAAGTAAGCATCCTTTAGAGTACGCTATAAGGCTACTGCCATAATAGGAGCTTTATCCTTAGTCACCACGCTGGGCTGGCTGATTTTCAAACTATGTTGTCAATACGGGAGGCACTGCTACCCATCCCCTTCCTACGGGCAGACATAGGTTAATGCTAGGTTATTCTATAGGTTATTTTTCTCTGCTGACACCACACAGCAAGACATCAATTCTCTTCTTCAAATCAGTGTCATATTCGGGTCCTCATAAAACATTCATCTCTAGTCTAGTCAATGACACATCCATGTTCTAAATCTCTACGTCTTCGACAAAAATTCTCAAGAAGGCCAAAATGAGAAGACGGCTAATATTGACGAGTTCTGAAGTGTCTTAATACGTGCGAGACTCCTTGATGTTATGCTTTGACAAATATACATATATGTTAAGGTGTTAACGATCTCAGGATAAAGATGTATATAGATGGGAAGGATTATTTACCCAACATTGTGGATATACACACTTGCATACACAATAACGAAGTTGGCTTTCGTTTATTTTGCAAGTAACTAAACTTCAATATGCATTTTATAACCTTTCACAATTAGATCTATATAATTGATTTAAGTAAAAATTTGCCTGACTTAACGACAAAATTGTTGCCGCCTTTCTCTTAAACTTGATCAAGGGACGGTATATTTACTCTTCATAATATAGCCTATTTAACCATTGTTAAAATCGGCGTACCATACGCATAAAAATGTAAAAAAAAATACTATAAAAGTTCATGAATATTACTAAAAACTGTTAAACACCAAGTCTAAACTAAAATATACACGTCTAAACTTTACAGATAAAAATACATAATTTTATTGTAACCTTTTCACTAACGACTGAACGTTTTAAAACAAATATTGTCAAACTAGCAAAGAAATAACAAAGACTCCAATTATCCAAGTCTTAAGGATCTTTCTATAGGGCAAACTTAAAGGGTTATGAAGAAAATATTTAACGATAATCTTCTAAACTGCTATATGATTGTCATAGAAACATTCCTTTGGAGATAAATGTAACGGTCTATTTCTTATACTACGCCTTGTCTAGACTATTGTTCTTCGACATAATGCGTCCAGTATGCTAACCTAACCGAGCGTGAAGTCTTACGAGCTCATTACAGGGCTGTGGGTCACTTATTAGGGGCTATTAATAATGGAGATTTTCGGTATAATCTGTGACGTAATTATCTGTAGACGCTGGGTCTCAGAGTGAAATGTTTATAAAAAGTGGCGCGAGTAAAGGCTCGAGCAGACCGGATGCGTGTGCGTGCACGTAAGTGTAGACGTACACGTACCTCTAAGTTTAATGTATAGAACTGTCACCGCTTGACGTCTACGCATACGCATCCGGTCTGCCCGTGCCTATACAGTTTCATACATTACAACTCAGAGGTACGTATACGTCTACGCTTACGTGCACGCACACGCATCCGGTGTGCTCGAGCCTTTAGACAGGACACACCGGATGCGTCTACGTAGACGTAAGTGCAGACGTATGCTATGTATCCACTCTAATCGATGTTTTATAGCAGTGGATCAGAGTGGACTTAAAAGTGGAATTTATGGATTAAAAAGTGGAATAGGCCTTCACGCTGCACCTACATAAGTAATTGTGTAAAGGTATCTCAATTATACTAGATCAGATACCAAGGTAATATATTACTACAAGTATTCGTACCCCTGGACATTATTTTAGATGATTTATTTATTTACTATAGAGACAGAATAAATATTATTTTTCTACATTTTCCTTTTTACTTATTCTTCCTCAGTAGATGGATATTTGCGTATCCCCTATCTAAGTAAAATGTAGATAGGTAAGTGCTGTTTGGAGACATCGTGCAAAACGCAACGAAAAAATATGGCTGCCGCAACCGGGCACGCACAGCCTCCGTTGCGTACCCAGCTAACTGCGTATGCGTGAGCATGTGCGTAGACGTATGCGTTACCCGGTGTAACATCGGGGTACGCCGTAATCACGCGCGTGACTACGCCATGATTACGTTACGCATCCGGTGTGCTCGAGGCTTAAATCTATATACTATACGCAATAACTGTTTTACGAGTAGACCAGATTTTTTAACTTAAATCCTTTGCTGCAAATTATGACTATATGTAGATGCCCAGCCATACTTTAATTTTGAGCTTCTATCCGTGCCATATTTTGAGCGCTGTCACTGAATTTAGCAAGTAATCATTTCATGTAAGCGTGTAATTATCAAAGGCGTAATGCAAGGTGTTTTGGGTGTAATAATTAATTATTTATTATTGTTTCTTACTTTTTGTAATTTTGATACAAATTAATTAAATGTGTGGCTATTGGCTTCATCTCCCAATAGCTCTCATAGAGTTTCGTTCTAATAACCAAGATAGTTAGGTACATAGGTAAACTATGTTTAGAGAAGCTGATTAGTATCGCATAGGTTCAGCAAACAGACTGGCAACTTTTCTATACATACAAACGCGGTATTATAGTTTTAATAGCCACAAGATAAATACCATTCGTTCTAATCTACTGGGACCTCGTCTAGACGCCGCTCGTTTATCTAAAGTAGGTGTTGACCATTCGTGGCATATCACAGATTGTATTATCATCAGGGGTATAGAAAAGAAGAATATATTGTTATTTATTTTTATGCATCTTATAAGCAATTGCCGCCATGGTAGATGGAGTAAGCAAGGAACCGAGACGTGTGGACTCAAAAGGGGAGGCCTTTGTCCAGCAGTGGGACTCCATTACTGCAGGTCTAATTATATTACTTGTGGAGATATTTTAGTAGATTTTGGTCAATCTCATACACATGATACTAAGGACTAAAAAAGTAAAAATAACTCTTAAACAGCAGAGACAACTTAAACGTCTGGATTTAAAGAAAACAGATTTAATTTTATTGACAATCTAATACTGTGTAACTGTTTATCATTAATTAATTTCTATGTGCGGCAACCCTAAAAATGCCAGCATCGCAGAAATCCAGAGAGGTCAATGTAACCCACTGCAACGGTCATGTGTTATGGCAGCTTGACGTATGGATGAGTTAATTAAAGTGAACCGTCTCAAGCCTTATGATATGCTGGTGCGGGGTCGAGATTAATCAAAACTATTTTCATCTGATCTCTTTAATCTTCTAAATGAGAAGGCAGTAAAACTTGATTAGTAGGTACGCAATCTCAGCAAGTTATGTTATGATTAGAGAGATTAGAGATTAGAATAATTAATTTTTGTCGGGGTGGCCGTAGAAAACAAAAACCAAAACGTGTCGACTCAAAAGCGTTTGCCCAGAAAATAAATATTTTTCCACCATTTTCTATTCTGTTCAATTTTCATTCCATGAAAATATTTTAAAAAACTAGTGGACGCCCGCGACTCCGTTCGCGTGGACTACAGAAAAAACAAAATGTCGAAATTCTCCGGGATAAAAACATTTTCCCGGGATAAAAAGTAGCCTATATGTTAAGTGGGACCGTCACAATATATTACTGAAAACTGCATCGAAACCAGTTCAGCCGTTTCTGAGATTAGCGTGCACAAACGCACAGACAAACAGACAAATCGACAAACAGACAAAAATTCCAAAAACCATTATTTTGGGTACTATTGCATTGATAAAGGTCTCTTATAATATTTTTTCTCGTATATCTTCCATATAGGTCTCAAATTAAAATGGCGATGGGCTGGTCATATAGCACGCTATAAGGACAATCGATGGACATTACTAGAAACGAAGTGGAAAGGTTATATACTAACAGTTTTTTTCATTCAACTAACACTACTAACAACATCTAAAATGTAAATATACGAGTATATATAATGTAAATGTAAAATTTCGGAATAAAAGGCTATAATTACTATAATAATAATAAGCCCGCAGGGCAGCTTCTGGCGAGCTGTTGGGAGGTAGCGTTCCCACGGACCTGAAGTGCTCCCGGGGGAAGACCCTGTTCCTCATCTCCGGTGCCGGAGTGAGGTCTGACGAGGAACAGTTCCCTCGCTTCTGCCTTGCCTTCGCCGGCCGGGCAGAGTGGAGTCGCGAGAGCTATGACAGCTCGAGGGTGGACGTGCCCGTCCGTAAGTGGCGAGTTGGCTTCGGTTTAAATTCCAGGGGCACCCCTCTACCCTAGCTGCTCACCAAATGTTGCCCCCTTTATCGCGCCATGCGTGCGGCCGTTTCAGTGGGCCCATGAAATGAGTTGGCGAGTCACCGCCTGCCACTAACAATTATGAGACTTAGTTGTAATGGCAGGTGTCCGTTAGTCTCCTTCAATAGCCCGATTTTCCAACCCCACCCAAAATTCAACCCCATAGCCCATGACCTTGTTTCCCATCGCATGACAGAGCTCTGCACTCCAATAGTCTTGCACATGGCGGGGACCATCGCCGGTGTATCATATTGTGCGTTCGGCGATGGTATCCGTCATGTGTATCCCACACCAAGATATTATTATTATTATTTGTATCTTCAAAAGAGATACAAATAATAATAATAATATCTTCCATTATTTGTATCTTCAAAAGAGATACAAATAATAATAATAATATCTTCCATGTACAGACAGCGATCCGTTACATTTTTATTATATGTATGTATACAGATAATATAGATGTGAAATAAGAGAAAGAGAGCCAATTTCAATGGCGACAAAAGAACTGAGATAAATTTTGCTATTGATAAATCTGTCTGGGAAATCCTTAAGCTTGAATTACACACTTTTAAAAAAAAATAGCCTATGCTGTGTCCCACTGCTGGGCAAAGGCCTACACACTATTATTTTAAAAATTTTACTACACTTGGGTTTAATTTTTCGTACACAATAATAGTTTCTTCTCTTTATCTTATATTTCTGTGCTGATGCGGGGTTTCACTAGAATACATCAGCTGCATCTCCTTCCGTCAATATCGTAATAGTCGACTAAGGAATTTAGGGGCGTTCTCTCAGGCGATGAGCAAGCAACATGTCACTGAACTTTAATATCACACACACCCCGTTACACTAAACGTCGTTTAGGATCTCTATTGCGATCCTGTACTTCTGGCTACTTATCCGGGTCTATAAATAAAATAATATTTTATATTAATTATAATTATTTTATTTTTAATAATAATATATTATGTATCTTACATTATGCTATTATGTTTTTGGATTCGTAAAATCTTTTTAACACATAAACAGACATTCCATTTTATGGTTGACGTCCTATATGCTATTAAAACATAGCTCTCTGTATATATGTATCTTCAATCCATTTCCAAGTACCAAAGCTCTTCGGCTACGACATTTAGGCACTTTAAAATGATGCTCAAACTTATTTATTAACAAACAAATGAAACTTAATATTGGGTAACAAAGTTTCGTCGTAATATTTCTCGGGTATTTACTTTCCTTTGACTGTGAATACAAAATGAATGAAACGAAAACCTCCTTCAAAGAAAACTCCACACAGTGTAAGAAAATCGTTGCGGAGTATTTACTTGTAAGGAAACTAAAGAAGCTCTTGCTTCCTAGTTGGCCAAAGTATTATACATATTATAAGTTTACATAGATAAACAACTAAAGTACACATATCATGTATCAACCTGCTGCAGTTCACTGCTAGACGTAGACCCCCCTAGGGCACGCCACAAAGCTATTTTTTGGGGGGTTTTTGCCCATAGTCACCATTCTGGATAAGCGGGTTGGTGACCGCAGTGTGATTTTACTACACATTTATATCAACGAGCTTCCGTTTTAGTGTCAGTGAGAAATTGCTCCTCATCTCCAGTAGATCTTCGTGGGTGATGTATCAATTTTATCAGTACTATTTGCCATTTATTCAGCCTCGTGTGACTCTGGCTGCCCATTGTGTTTAAAGATATTCATATTAGTCTAATTCAATATTGAAAATATCTTCCTTTAATATACGAGTATAACTTAATTTTAATCTTATAAAGTATATAAAGCTTCTTTTCCCGGGCATACTGTACAAGTCAGTAGAGAGACAAGAGGGTCTTGGTGTTTTGTAGGCGATGGGCTAACCACCTGTCACTACTAACCGAACTTGTACATCTCAACTCTCAAAATCGGTCAGAAGTGGCACCATGTGGTTCTATTGGCCCTTGGTGCTCTGCCTACCCTGTAAGGGATAAAGGCGTGATAAATGTATGTTAATCTTATAAAGTATGTTATAGTCGACTGAAGTTCCGTCTTATATAAGGTAATATGTAAAGTATTGTACAAAATATGTACAGATTATAGGCCGTACATAACATATTGTTGTGTACGGCCTACATCTAATAAATACTCGTAGATTAGTCTTCTTTCTTTGAAATAGCTTTTATAACGTTTTATTAATAAGAATTCCCCATATTTCGTTTTTATTCCACCAGTTCCTTTCAACTTTTAATAAAATTATCTTCAACGAATTAAGATTTCTGGGCAAATTAGTTCCCGGGTATTCTGGGAATAGGAATGGGTTTTCCGTCCGCCCCTTTGATGTACTACGTAGGTATTGAGGCAGCGGGATTTATCCCTTACACGGGATTACCACCTAAATTAAAGGAAATTGTCTAAATGTTAGCTATAATAGTCCATTATAAATTAATAACGGGGCCGCCCACGGGTTTGTCTGTGTAACTTTGGAATTCCGAGATTTTTGTGGGAATTTCAAGAATTATTTTATTAGATTTCTAATTGCGTCAACGTTCCCGAAAACTACGGAATCTCCTTATCATCACGATCATTTCTCTCCATGGAGGCATACCTGGGACGTGTCTGGTTCCCAAGATATTAGGGTCCAAAGTTGAGTAAATAGACTGCGTTTTTCTACATAAATGCACATAGACGCGTGTAGCAAGATTTTTTCACGAGAAATAATTAATATATGTCTATGAAAAAACTAGCATAAACACTGAACACTAATTTTTTTTTTAATTACATCATTTCCCAGCATTTTTTTAGCATATCTTTACTTTATTTGATGTATAAAGTACATACCCTTTGTTAAGGATGGCCACAAAAAAACAGCCTGTATATCATAATAGTATAGCGTAGTCTAAAAAGAGCTAGTCATGAGAGTATATCAATTTGACACAGATGTTGTAAACTTGTGTTACCTGCAACACGACCAAAATGTTTTTTGACAAGTATAGAGCACTTGAGGGACAAAATTTGATAATGTTTGTTAGTTTACTTTTTCCATATTGACATAAGTAGTTATTTACATCTTCTTCTTCAGCCTATTGCAGTCCACTGCATGACGTAGGCCTCCCCCAGGGCACGCCACAAGGCTACTGCCACAGGGAGGTTTTGCACATAGTCACCACGCTGGGCAGGCGGGTTGGTGACCGCAGTGTGATTTTCGGACTATGTTGTCAGAGGCGCTGCTGCCCACCTCTCGGAAACCCTTAATCGCCTCGTACGATACAGGCAGGAATGGTACTTACTCTACTCTGCCGGCACCACGCGGCTATTTACATAAAAGCAAAATATATAATAATTCGTCCGTAATTTGAAACTTTCCATATTAAAAGCCTTATTTAGCTGGTCCCAGCTCCCGTCTCGCTATAATCTAATGCACAATGGAGGCACAAGAATGCACCTATTCAGCCGCAGAATTTACCATTGTACTGGGTTTTATTCCAAAGTGATTTGAATTGAGGGCAGCCCCGTCTTGTTTAGGGTTACCACACTTTACTGAGTTCACAATACTGTCGTCGTGATGCAAACAGCGGCCGGTAAAAAGAGTATAAGGCCTAAGAACTGGTCATTAGATATTTAATAGCCACTATTAAATTACTACGTAGTAATTTAATACGAGTGATCTTGGCATATTATGCTATTTACATCCCTTACAAATCCCTTACAGCATGGTTATTTAAAATGCGTATTTTTATACCCTCAGGGTTTGGACTCTGTATTGATAGACTATATTTTATTGTTACCCTGGCTGGTTGCACACATCATAAGACATGACCCTTAAAATATGCAAAATATTGACAAGATGACAAGATCACTGCAAAGAAAAACTTGTATACTGAAGTACAGCAAGTAATATGACATTGATTTTACAATTTATTATTAACATCATACTATCGATAATCCAGCGCAACAAGAGCTTGAAATTCAAGAACTGCTGACTGGAAAGTACCGTTCAACAAATTAAAGCCGACAATTCTCAACAGCGCCACTGCCTTTACCACACCAGTCTTGTTACATACAACAGCAGTAGTTTCCTGATTCTGCCACCTATCAGTTATAGTGGTGGTACAGACATCTCAATTTCACTTGCTAATTCCAAGCTTACAGCATTGAACCGCTGCAAGCCCGAGGCTACCCGGCTTAATATTGATATTATTGAACATTTCCAGTCTTTGCTAACCCCTGATAATTGAGTTGCTTACATTGGAAAACGGATTTTACACGATTCAAGTTAGACTGGTGATAAGTTCGGGATTTGTTAATATGAATATAACAAATGGTGTTTTCCTAATAGACTGCAATTTGCATGTAAATGGAGAGATAGGTAGTTATGCTTTATAATATATTCAGCACCGGTATGATGAATTTGGTGAAAGCGATATGTCTCACTTTTAAACATTAAATTCACAGAGCTATATTAATAACTAGATAAACTAAGTGGATGTACTTTGCATGTAAAAAATATACTCAAGAATTATAATAGACACTCGTCCTCGAGCCAAGACTGAAGGAATTAATGCTTATAGAAGTGGTTTGCAATCCCTTTTTACACACCAAGTAGAAACACTTGCCTTGTCTAGTTATTACTGAGCTCTGGGGATTTGACGTTTAAAAGTGAGAATCTCGCTCTCACCAAATTCATCATACCGGTGCTGATATCGTCAAAAATATGACAATGTTTTGAGTTTGTCATTTTCAACTGGGCTAGCAAATAGTGGGCTATTGTCATTATTGTTCTTTACGTACCTATCTCTTCAGTTAACTCTGTATATTTAGCAATTATTTCTCATCTTTGCCTAATGGTAAATCTATTACGTATCCACATAAAACTTTGCAATCAAAAACTGTCAAAGAGTCCCCCAAATGCCGAATCCGAATTTCAGCTAATTACCGTAACGAAATGGTACCTCACATAAATGGATCGAAAAGTCAATTACGTCGGAAAGCCGGCTAGAACAAAAGTGGGGGCAAACTTGCTAAGGTGTCGATCGGCCGACCGCGCTTCCACACTAATTGATTTGGGTCTGTGCTGCGCAAATATCGGTGGCGGATGGTAGGGTTGTGGGATGTGGCGGGAGATATGAGCGAACCATTTTTTTAAGGAAAAAACCAGACTGCAAAAAAAAATTGACCCAGTGTCACTCTCATGATAGATGAATCTAATTGACACCTCTCAAGATCAAATGCGACGAACCGATTAGGTTCTAGAGTGAACATAGCATTATGTGCATATATGTATGTATACTCGTATCTATGAAGACTACATTATATCTGGTTTTTTGATACATTATTTATTTATTTATTTATTAGGGTAATTACAGTGTATCACACATTTTAATATTCTGTTACCTCTAAACCTGTATAGGTTTGTGGAGGCAATGACATTCGCTTACTCCATTTGTACACGACATTTAGTATACTATATACATTAGTACATTAAGGATCAACATTACAAATAACATTAGATCAAGGAACAATTTATGTGCATATTCATAAATACTGAGCTTCTGAAGAGATTAGTTAGGTAGTTACTAGTTAGAAGGTGGCTGTTCCAGCATACATACATACATTAACTTATTGCAGTCAACTGCCGGACATTGGCCTCCCCCAGGGTACGAAACAAGGCTAATGGCTTCTAAATTAAGATGCTGTTATGCTGCATTATTTTACCCAACAGCGCTAAAAGGAAGGTTATGTTTTTAACCTATTAAGGGAAAAACAACATCAGAATTATACCCATTCAAATATAATTATATAAGGTAAATTCTAAAGTTGAACTTTGTGGCGTGGTCTGGGGAAGGCTTACTACGCCCAGCATTAGACTACTTAATTAGGCTGACGAGACGACGAGACATTAAAAATGAAAATAAATTTCAAAATTTTGTTGTAATATTATTAAATTTTTAAAAAGGAGTATGCTGTAAATGTTTTGATAAATTATTTACTTACGTTCTATATTTCAACATCAACGTTATTTGAAAGCCTTAATTAATATACCCCGTATTTTAAACTGTTTTATTTAGGCCAGCAAAATCTAATTTAAAACTATTTACCCGCTCTAATACATAACTTGGGCCACAAGCTAAAACCCGTTGTAATTAACGGCAGACAACTAACGGGCCTCCAATTTGGACTGACGGACGGTTCCGCGGCGATTACAAATGTAGTTTAGGTGCGGATTAAATACAAATTATACCGTACGGGTCTTGCGGGCCCGGGCTGGGGTATTGACGTACGGGTCTGGCATGCCCGGGTAAGGGTACTGACGTATTGCTTCTATAGTTCTGGCTATCCTATTTTGGTAACACAGCCGTGTCTATATTTGCCAATACTCAATTTTAAATGTCACACTGTCTTTTATTGCTAATACGTTTAGGACAGATATTCGAGCGGTTTACTAGAAGCACCGTAAACCTTTATTTGTTGTAATATTAATAATTTCAAAATATTATATCCAGACATGAAATACTTATATTCGATATTGAGACGAATTGAATGAACCCGCACCATCTGAATTATAGACGTACATAAACTTCAACCGTCCGCTCATACAATTTGAGATAGCTTATCGTTCGCATTCAGACACTCGTCTTAAGATGTCACAAGACAGACACTGAGACTCAGTGAGTGATGTAAAGGGAGTCCGTCTTCAAGTGTCTCAGTGTAGGATTAGAATCTTTAGAGGGCTACCTAATTATAATATCATCATCATCAGCCTATTGCAGTCCACTGCTGGACCTAGGCCTCCTCCAGGGCACGCCACAAGACTGCCATGGGGGGTATTTGCCCATAGTCACCACGATGGGCAGGCGGGTTGATGACCGCAGTTTGTATTTTGGACTATGTTGTAAACACGGGAGGCGCTGCTGCCCACCTCTCGGAAACCCTTAATCGCCTCGTACGATACCCACAGGCAGACATGGGGTGGTACGAATTCTACTCTGCCGGCACCACGCGGCACCATACATGTAACATATATAATATACATGTAACTATATATTATATAGGTACATGTGTAGATATCTAATGCGGGGCTTCCCTAGTCATATCAGGAGCCTAATCATATCCTAACTATACTAGCCATACTAGCAGATGCCCACGACTTCGTCTGCTTAAACTTTTTTATCGGATGCCAACGTCATATAAAGAACACACCTCTTTTAAAAAAACATACTGGACTAAGGTCAGCTTACGTGTTATAGAAAATGCATAATTATGTAATATAATTATTAGGAATAAAAATAATAGATTAAGACACTTAATAATTTCACGCTCTGCCTCTCTTAATCAATAAAATAGTAGAGGTCGTGGGTTCGATTCCCACCCGGGTGAGGAATTTTTTCCATTTCTATAATTTTATAATATACAGGGTGTTTGTGACAGCCAGGCAAATATTGATAGGATGATATCAGACCATGATTCTGAGATGAAAACCACTGAAAATTTTCTCAGGAAAATTCCTGAAATTTTCCGTTTTTTTTTTCATTTTTCCGTGTCAGAATGGTACATTCTATGGTAATATACCCGATAATACCTAAAATAACTAAAACAAGCACGTAATACAGAAAAAAGTAATGCAAAATAATAAAATTATTATGAAACGTCGTTATCGTACGATAATCAAATTACATGGTACGGGGGCGTCAGCTGTTTGGAACAAGAGATACCTAGGTAGCGCGCATGTACGAGGCATGCCGTCGGCACGTGTAGAGAGCGAGACAAATGCTGTATGCGCTATCTGTCTCGTCGCCGGCAGGCGGCGCGCGGCCGGCGTGCGGTCTATCAAACGAGGGAAATCCCCCGCGCACAAAGGCAAACCGCCTAGCGCCTGTATAAAGTATCCCTACACACTAGTCGGTCACTACACATGATGGATTACGTACTTTCAGTACATACCTTTAATAATAAAATGCTTTCTTTAGTACTTTACCCTACTACATATCACTTTTTTCTCTTTATTCATACTTTGATTTATTGTTTTCACTGCATGATTGAGTAACATGAACAAGATATTAAAAATCTCAGTACCTGAACATGGCTTGCATGTTATAAAACAAGTAGCAAGGGTTGGCTGATGAGATGAAATCATATCATAATTCATAACCTAGACCCTGCCTGTCTTCTAAAAAAATAGGCAGACCATTACGGACAGTTTGTAGCATTTATCGTTTATTAATTTATGTTTAAGTCTTAGCGAATCTTTTTAGCTAGATGATCGACCGACGCACGACACGCGATTTGCAAACTTGGCTTGGTGGAGTTGTAGTGTGTATAACCACCTTTATTCTAGTATATTACCGTTTTATACAATTTTATTCCGGTGGGCGAATTCGGAACTAAAATATTTTGTATGCAGATACACAGATAATGTCGTCATACACCGAGCAACTAGCGCCACCGTTCAAAATAACTATGTTTGCAAAACTCGCAGTGTACTAGTAGGGTAGAGTGGAGGTGGTAGAAAAGGTACGTAATAGTGTTGGGATTTGGGATGTATTATTTCAACTAATTAAAATCGATATCGAATCTAATTAAAGCAGTTTTATTAGTCCCTCCGTTCGTATCTTTCAAATGCAAACAATGCAGTTGAAATAAAGAGTAGGTAAATGATAAGTTTTTTTTTTATCTACCTATCAGTAGGTACTTACAACTGAAATAATGGATAGATTAGGTAGGTCATTCATTACATTAACTTAAAAAACCTAGTTTGTAAATTTGCTAATCGCAAAATAGTCATAATCGTAATTTGGACGCTTTGGAACTTTTAATACCTACTTACGCCAGTAGCTACTATTAAATCTGTGCTCCTAATTTGAATGACCGTAGGCAGTAAAACGAACAACAAATCTATTGTGCACTTTTTAACTATCTTATCTACAGCTATTTCTTATAATCAAAAACTGCCGGTAATAAAATAAGTAAGCAGGTAGTTTCGATGTTTATTTAATGGGTCATGCATATGGACCTACCTACACATGAAATTTTTTGTCATACTGACAGTTACTAGTCGATTAGAAGACAGGGGTAACTTGAAGTCTGTGTAATTTATTGTCTGTTTGACTAGAAATTATCGAAACGTAATTCTCAATTTAATAAATAAGTACATACATGAGCCCAACCCGTACCTTATAACTTAATAGTACGCTTACCTACTTACTTTAAATGCGATATGTATTAATAAGCTTAGGTTTATTTAATTTAATCATCATGTTAGCCGAAAATCATACTCTGCTGTACTGCTAGGCTTTACTACCTACCAGGAAGGCCACCACTCGATGATGGTTGCTTTTTATTGAAAAATAGGTAAGTACATTATGATCCTAGGTATCTAATGATTTAGAAAGAACTGAACTGAAATACGACCTACCTATGTGCACTCATTATACAACGATTTTTTGTTTGGATCGATAACAGTGAAACAAGTGTACAACACTATTGGTTTGCAAATTTCAATTTTTCGGGAGTTTCGTTTTTTTTTCTCGCCCAGTTCGCTGCAGTCCTAGATCATAGAAAGTCGTTTGGATATCGTTGCGCGTAACATAGGACATTTCGTGTGTTTTATGGGATATTTTTGTGAGTGTATTGTGTGTTTGTGTGATACGGATAATGAGTGTGTTTAGTGCACGTGAGTACGGGCAGATGCTCATGTGTTTGGGCGAAGCCCGAGGAAATGCCTCGCTTGCCTTGAGGATGTACAGGGAGCGTTATCCCAACGCTAGGCACCCAGCAAACGGCCGTATTATAACCGCAGCGTATCAAAGGGTGCTAGATAATCGGCCAATTGTACCGACACAAGAAGGGGCTGGACGACCAGTTGCTCTGCGTACCGAAGAACGAGTTTTAGCTGTGGTTCGCCGTAATCCACGTCTGGGTACGCGCACCGCTGCGAAATTGATTCAGCGGCATCATGGAGCTCGTACGTCGCACTGGACTGTGCATAAAGTGCTGCGTAGAGATCGGCAGCGCCCATACTGCATCCACAAGGTGCAGGCTTTGGTGCCGGGAGACGCAAGTCGCCGGGTGGCGTATTGTCGTTGGCTCATTAGCCAGGAACGCGTTAATGCTGGCTTCATATCCAGAGTAATCTGGACTGATGAATCCACATTTACGCGTAACGGCATGTGGAACCGGCGCAATGCCCATCTGTGGTCACATGGTAACCCGAATGCCATCCAGCAGACGGGGCACCAGACTCGGTGGTCCTTAAATGTGTGGGCTGGTGTGTACCATAACCAAATCCTCGGGCCGGTATTTTTGCCGGCACGTATGAACGGCACCAGTTATTTGGAATTTCTACAACAAGAGCTAGGACGCGAGGTGGAAATTCTCCGCGCTGAGCTTGATGTTGACGACGACGTCCCTCTTGCCCGAATGCCGAGGATTTGGTTCCAGCATGATGGAGCTCCTCCACATGTGGTACTCACCGTACGCCAGCACCTGGACGCGATCTTTCCGGGCCGGTGGATTGGACGCTACGGTCCCCATTTGTGGCCACCGCGCTCGCCTGATTTGACCCCGTTGGATTTTTTCCTATGGGGTTACATCAAAGAGCGCGTGTACGTCACAGAGTGTGATAGACGAGACGTCATGGAGCTACGAATCAGAGCCGCGTTTATCGAACTAAATGCCGCGATAGCCGAAGACCAAACACTGATGCCTCGTCTGCATGCCGAGACTCTTCGGCGCGCACGGCTCTGCGTGCAGCTGGGAGGCCTACATTTCGAGCCTTACCTCATAAGACCTGAACGAGGAGACTGAAGTAAGAATATTCATTTTATACTAGTTTTTACCTAATTTATCGATTAGTGTTTATGTAGATTATGAAGTCTAGTACATAGTAGTACTTACCTATTTGTCCTAAAGTAGGTAGGTAGGATTCCGACTTACGTTTTGTTACTGGTTTGATTGCACCTACCTGTCTTACTTACAAGATAGACAGACATGGTATGTACTACCACCGATAACTTATTGGTATGTACATGTTTACTTATGTGTATGTTATGTATTGTGCATAGAAGTATTATGTACGTTTGATGATCGGTTATTAAGATTCGATGGTAACTAACTACCTACTACTAATTTATTTATGAAGTGTTGTTGTTAGGTATCAATGTAGGTAGGTAACACACACGGTATTTTCGTATTACGAATAGAGCCTTTATGCTTAAACAAATTTACGTAGGGAGGTAGGTTTTACTTCGTGAAAGATTTTGCACCGACACGGAGGGCGGGCGGCGCGGCCGCCGCCGCCCGCCCGCCCGGCTTCGCCACGTGAGCGCGCGCTATTTTCCGTTATGAGCATTACATTGCGGGGTGGTAAGATTTATGAATTTTCTAAAACTTTAGTCTTACATTTCCTGAAAATAAAAACAATGCTGTTTGGTTTACAATAATGGTGTGAAGTCACCATGACAGTATTTGCCTGGCTGTCACACACACCCTGTATAATATCTTGACTAAGATAAAAACACTTTTCCATAATATAATCCGTTAGGATATGGTTGATCGTTTCATCATTAAAACATTGTGCTGAGGGATTCAGCTTTGTTTGCCGAGATTTGGCTTATGTATAGCTATCGGGATAAAAAATAACGTTTCCAATAATGTAATTTCAAAAAGAGATGGTAAAATTCGTCATCCGAGTAATTGACCCGGTGGCTCAGTGTTAAGAGCGCTGGCACGGAATGCAGAGGTCGTGGGTTCGATTCCCACCCGGGTGAGGATTTTTTTTCATTTCTTTATTAATAATAGTGGCCCGCCCTCGCTTCGCTTCGGTACATATCAATACATAGATACAACTTTATATGTAGGTACAGCGGTTTTCGTTTAAATTTGGAACTCCCGTTGGTCCCCTTCCCGTGGGAATTTCGGGAAATCCGTTCTTAGAGCTTCCTTGTAGCCCTAATCCGATTTCAGCTTCGTATAAATAGCTGTTTTCGTAAAAAAATTAAATTCCCGTAACTCCCCTTCCCATAGGAATTTCGGGAAATCCGTTCTTAGTGCTCCCTCGCAGTCCCTAATGAACATACAGGTCCAATTTCAAATTCATATGTATCGCAGTTGTCGTAAAAAAAATGAATTCCCGTTTGTCCCCTTCCCGTGGGAATATCGGGAAATCCGTTTGAATTCCCATTTGTCCCCTTCCCTTGGGAATTTCGGGAAATCCGTTTTTAGTCCTTCCTCGTTGTCCCCAATGAACATATATGCCCGATTTCAGCTTCATATGTATAGCGGTTCTCGTAAAAATTATGAATTCCCGTTAGTCCCCTTCCCGTGGGAATTTCGGGAAATCCGTTTTTAGTCCTTCCTCGTTGTCCCCAATGAACATATATGCCCGATTTCAGCTTCATATGTATAGCGGTTTTCGTAAAAAATATTAATTTCCCGTTGGTCGCCTTCCCGTGGGAATATCGGGAAATTCTTATAGCCTATGTTCATCCAGGTCCAATAAGGATTCTAACGGTGAAAGAATTTTTGAAATCGGTCCAGTAGTTTCGGAGCCTATTCATTACAACCAAACAAACAAAGTTTTCCTCTTTATAATATTAGTATAGATTTAATAAAATAGTAGCTGAAAAGCCGATTAATCAACATTAATAAGACATTTAATTGATATGGCAATAGATTACGTGGCATCGCAATTTCTTTATCATTAACGTCATAAAGTATTAATGATAATCCAATTAGTATCTTTTCAAATTGTTTTGTACTAACAGTATTGTTTTAGCTAGAACGTGTTGTGGGTGACACTTGAATATGTCTTTGCGCGCAGTTTTGTTCTGCTCAATCGTGGTGGCCATTTGTGAAGCGAAATATGTAGGCTTGCTGATGCAACCTTTGTGAGTATTTTTAAAGATTATAATTTCGAAAAACTCTATGATAATCAATTGAGTATTCAATCAATCGGAACTCGACTTTATTCTTGCAGTATCTTTAGTAACATCTGTAAAGCGCAATTATAAAATATTTTCTACACCCTGTCATATATTTTCTACATTTCATCAACCGTATTATCTGCTATTGAACTGTGTGGTGTCGGCAGAGTAAAATAGTACCATCACGTATCTGTCCGTGAGTATAGAAAGAGGCGATTATGAGTTTCCGGCAGCAACGCCTCCCGTGTTGACAACATAGTTCAAAAATCACATTGCAGTCACCAACGCGCCTGCCTAAAGCGTGGTTACTATGAGCAAAAACTAACTATAACAGTAGTCTTATGGCGCGCCCTGGGGTAGGCCTACGTCCAGCAGTGGACTGCAATAGGCTGACATCGATTTGAACCCGAAGAGTTTTTATTTAGAAGTCTGATGAAGAAATCATAATATGAAATTTTGGCTTCCTCGCCATCTTGAGAATTGTCAATCTCGACTATTCCTTTTAACTTTGGTTTTCTGATCAGTTCTTTATTTCTTCATGCAACTATTAGTTACTAGACAATCAATTGCATAATATTTGGCAAATGATTGGCCGGCCCGTATCTGGGATCCCGAACAAAAGTAATCTATTGGCAGCTTAAAAATTATACCCTGCCTTTGCTAAATTCTCTAAGGAAATTTTAATTAATTTATTTTCGATAGTAATCTTAAAGTATACACAGATATCTCATGGATTTATGTTTTTGTTTGTTATGTTCTGAGAATTCCAGTTTATCGGACCAATATCAATATAGACATGGAGCAAGCACCGATAAAAGAAAGCACACGATTTGAATTTATTGAGTACCTAACTGTACCTGTATTGATGAATTTACGCGCATTTTCACATACAGAGTGATTTTTGGTCGTCAACGTTCCCGAAAACTACGGTATCTCCTCATCATCACGATCATTTTTCTCCATGGAAGCATACCTGGGAAGTGTCTGGTTTCCAAAATATTTGGGTCCAAAGTTGAGTAAATAGACTGCGTTCTTCTGCTAAATGCACATTGACGCGTGTAGCAAGATTTTTTTACAAGAAATAATTAATATTATGTCTATAAAGAAACTAGCATTAATACTGGACACCATAAATTTCGCCCGGTCAAGTAATAAAAAAAAATTTAAAAAAATTATACCCAGCATTTTTTTTTTGGCATAAACTTACTTCTTTTATGTATAGAGTACGTACCCTTCGTTAAGGGTAGCAACGAAAAAACACGCTGTATATTTAACGTAAATTACGTAGGAAAACTTAGTAATTTTTTAACAGTCTAAACGCAAACAAAACTCTTAGGCTTATGCTAATGATTTTTTCTCTATTGAGGGATCGCCCACCACCGGGCCCTATACCCTCCGCTGACCCTCGGATCTGCCTACTCATGATCACGAACACAAGACACTACAGTCGCAACGAGAAGCCAGATCCAAGCACCTAGCATGCAACCATAAATACATAGCTGCTAATCCGAAAACCAATTAAAATTTTAATCGACATATGTTTCGCCAACACCCGTGGCATCATCAGGATTAGTTTTCCATGTTATTTGATTTTTTGACTCGTTAGCTGGCATAAATCTTCAGAAAACTTGATGGCCTTTAGGTAACTAATCATACTGGTTAACAGAATCGCTGATGACTTCGAGGTACCATTGGATTCGAAGAACGTAGTGACCGTTCCTCCATGTCCTGATGGTCAACAACTTGTTAACGGTGTTTGCAGAGATATATGGAGGTAAAGAAAATTTCTCTTCAAACCCTAGGAATACCTTGACTTGGGATCATCATTTCTTCACAACCTCTTCGCTTTTACTTGGCGTCATAATTGCTTCCACTTATCCCTTTTTAGCCGTCATCTCGTTATTCTCTTTCATAGAGTCTACCTAACATTTTTTAAGGCTCAGAAGAATATAGTTTACATGTTTACAGCTGGCCGCGTGGTGCCGGCAGAGTAAAATTCGTACCACCCATGTCTCGTATCGTACGAGGCGATTAAGGGTTTCCGGGAGGTAGGCAGCAGCGCCTCCCGTGTTGACAACATAGTCCAAAATACAAACTGCGGTCACCAACCCGCCTGCCCAGCGTGGTGACTATGGGCAAATACCGCCCATGGCAGTCTTGTGGCATGCCCTGGGGGAGACCTACGTCCAGCAGTGGACTGCAATAGGCTGATGATGATGATGATACATATAGTCTTGCTAATAAGACATTCCTCTTCCACTATAACCATGTTCATTCCTGACTATACCTATACTATACGCCAACGCTCCTGGCACGCGCTGTCATATAACGTTCTATGACGGCGTGTGTCAGGAGGGTTGGCGTATATGTTAATAAATAATATACAGGTGTGGATGACAGCCAGGCAAATACCAAAATTTTGTAAAAAAATTGTGTAAGTAATGTGTTGGGTTTTAGAGGTTCATAGTAATTAGTGGTTTACTAATTTACTAATTTCTATAATCCTGAGGATGCCACGGTTGTTGGCGAAACATATGTAGATTATTTATCTAGTTTTTGATTTCGGAATGGTGCAATGTATCGTCTTGCATGCTAGGTGCTCGGGTCTGGTTTCTCATGGCGATTGTAGTTAGTGCAAGTGCCTGTTGTCGCAATTATGAGTTATCAGATCCGAGGGTCAGTGGAGGGTGTAGGGCCCGGTGGTGGGCGCACCCATAGTGAATGTTTGAACTTCCGAATTGTAACGCCTAATACAATTTCATTTATAAATACCAAAATGCTGAACAAGAACCATTGTGTTAAGTTAAGTGTAAGTTATACGAGAGTGTTATTACTCGCAGGAATTGCATTTTTTATCTGATTATCAGTAATGTTTGTTTTCCACGCCAATTGTATTTAACGATACGATGACTAGTTAAATAGACTTATTTGGTAATATGGTAATACAGTATTTTTTGGATTACTTGTGACCCTCCATGCAAATTTTGCTGCGAAAATTTTCAGTTCTTTTCGACTCCGAATCATGGTCTGAAGTCATCATATGAATATTTGCCTGGCTGTCACAAACACCCTGTATGTGACAAAATAATGTTGTTATTATGTTAAAAAAAGTACATTCAATATTCCATAAATGACATAATAACCTAATTGAATCGTTTTCCAAATGTGTTATATGCTTTCGAGAGTTTCAAGCACATAGCTCAAAATATTCATTTAGTAAAACACATTTCAGATTTTTGGAGAATAATCTGGATCCTTTACTAAGAAATGCTGATACATTGAATGTGGTGACCGTCCCACCGTGTCCTGATGGTCAACAACTTGTCAATGGAGTGTGCAGAGATATATGGAGGTAATGAGACAAATAAATTTGTTATTGTTTAAAGCTGTGTGTGTTGATTGATGGATTCAACTTATATACTTATATCTTAAGGAAGGTGTCAATATCTACCTATCAACTATTTGGAATGACTTGAAAACATTTTGCATTAGAATCGTTACCTTTGTGACTGAAAAACAGCGATAGGCTCATCTCTTAATAATAGTGAAATTTGGGGCCTGTGTTATACATATAATCATAACGTCATGAAAATGAAGAAATTTCTCTAAACGTTACATTTTGGTCACCAGAATTTCAGAGGACTTGGAAGTTGCATTTGACACAAAGAACGTGGTGACTGTCCCACCATGCCCCTCTGGTCAGCAACTCGTCAACGGAGTGTGCACAGATATATGGAGGTAAAGATATTTTAAATAACGTTGCCAAAAACGTAATGTAAAAGGGATGGTAAAATTCGTCATCCGAGTTAATTGACCCGATAGCTCAGTTGGTAAGAGCAAAAGCACAATTGGAGAGAGGTCGTGAGTTCAAATCTCACTCGGGTGTAATTTTTTTTCATTTACTCAATATTTATAATATTCTAAATATATATATATATATATACAGGCCACGTGGTGCTGGCAGAATAGATTTCGTACCTGCCCGTGGGTACCGTACGAGGCGATTAAGGGTTTCCGGGAGGTGGGCAGCAGCGCCTCCCGTGTTGACAACATAGTCCAAAATACAAAATGCGGTCACTAACCCGCCTGCCCAGGGTTAGTGACCGAATTTTGTATGTCACCAGACTATGGGCAAATAACCCCCATGGCAGTCTTGTAGCGTGCCCTGGGGGAGGCCTACGTCCAGCAGTGGACTGTAATAGGCCGAAGAAGAAGAAGATGCTGTCATTTGTTTCTCTCCTTTTTTCCATGTACAGTTAGTTTCTTAAAATTAGTTCAATTGCACATGTTACCCTTTATAAGTAAACAAAATCACTTTATATGCTTGGCTTGTTGGAAGAGATCTCCTGCAGAGATAATTAACAATTGTACATGCGTCTTTTCTTTTATCCTGTAATTTATATTTTTGTGTGTGCGCAACAAAAAAAATGCTAGTTAGCCGATATTTTAGTGAAGCCAGTATATTAATTTTAATGACATGAAAATGAAAATTCACACACATAAGTAATTAAAATAATGTTTTCCTTTTTTCAGATCTCAAAACTTGATATAAACAAGGGAAGGATGATACGCTGAAATTATTAAACAACTCATCAAATAAAATAAGGATAAATAAAAGTTTTAATCAGTTTATATTCCGTATTTTAATTATGCTTATACATACATATAATCACGCCTCTATCCCTTACGGGGTAGGCAGAGTACCAAGGGCCGATAGAACACATGGTGCCACTTCTGACCAATTTTTAGGGTATAGTTGAGATGCATCGGTTAGTAGTAACAGGTAGTCAGCCCATCGCCTACAAAACACCAAGACCCTCTTGTCTCTCTACTGACTTGTACAGTATGCCCGGGAAGATAAGCAGCTGTAGTACGAGTATTACACGTTTTTTTTTTCACTACCAGAGCAGCATAGAATATATAATCTCTTATAAGTAAAGGTAAGAATGTATCTTTTTTGAACCTTATTAATGCAAACATAGTTCGAAGAGGACCTTAGGTACATTCAACCGATATTCCATTAACATTGCGAAAACTTGATTGGATCTCTGTTGCAGGAAAGCGAATAATGAGCTCCGCTGCAAAACGATCGCCTCACGAAATTCAATTCAACTAGTCAGCGTAAAAGGGAAATTAGCGGTTGGACCACACGTCCGCACGGTTTCACCTTTTTTGTCCTCTTATCTTTTTCTGTCTTTCAGAACCATCATTTGCTAAAAGAAAAATATCGGAAATGGAACAGATTTCACCACTCGTAAAGGAATTTCCCCTATCTCATTTATCATTCATGAGAAAGGTTATTACAATAGCTGATTGTTGGGTAAGTACGAACCTTTTTACGCGTCGTAACGCTAGCGACTCGCTAGCAAAATCTATGTGATTTGACAGTTGGACGATAGCGTTACGGACTATCGTGAGGTTCGTGCTTACCCCTCTGCTCGTATAGCTTATACCTTACACGTATAGCTTATATCTTAGAAAAAAGATTCGCTCCGCTCGCGAAGACCTATCATTAATCTAAGGCTTATACATTAGAATAACACAGGCTATAGGTCGGTCGCTAGTATACTATAGATCAAACATTAATAGGCTTAGTATGAACATTAAGTATAGTTAAAAAATGCGAGGTAAAACTACTAAATATTCTTGGACAATATTGCTGTGCCAATGTCGAGTAAAATGATCCACTTGTTATTCTAGCAGTGTTGTTCCAAATATGGTGCATGTAGGCTCCGTCGTTGTCCGATGTCATAGGCTGGAAATATTTATTTCGATCGGTCCAGGGGATGGGGCAAAACTTTTTGGGACCATAGACTTCAATACCTGGAACAAGGTATGATGGAATAATCATCCATCCGGATCTAAAAAAATATATTTTATTGTCACACAGAGTAGACTTAAACTGATCGTGAAGTAAGTAATTTTTTTTAGTACAACTCACTTCAAACTCAGTGTAAAGTAATATTCAGCTTAGAAGAGGTTAGTTATCTTTATCTTAATCAAGTTTTACCAAAGAAAGATATCACCAAATTTTATCCTTCAGATAGGCTATCTGACATATATACCTATACATATAAAGATAAAAAGTATATTTACCACCACAAGTGGCAGCGGACATCTTGCTGACAACCTCAGTAGTGCACATGGTCTTCAGCACGCGAGCTAGCACGCCGGGCCCGTTGTTCACCGTGTCGTATCCTCGAAAGGTCTTCTTGAGGTTTCTGGAAACATAGCTACCTTTAGCTTGAACTATTTTAAGCCCCTTTTCCTTCTGTACTACGATTTGTCGATACCAGATATAGTAAAAGCGTAAAAATAAGTAAGTAATACAGTTACGGTTAAAAAAAAAACCTTTTTTATAATTTCCTAATATTTTCAAAAGACTTCCAAAAGACTTATTTAATTTTTTTTATTTACTTAAGAAATATGAGTTTGCGTCACAGGATTACACTTACCTACGAAATTTTATCTGGGATCCGGAACAAATTGGCTGTGACCGACGGACGGACACATAGACAGACAGACGTTTTTTTTTTTTATACTGAACCCCATAAGTTCATTTTAGTTGTATCAAGACACGATTCTACAATGTACCTATACATAATGAAATATAACATTTTTTCTAACTTACTTTAAACAAGCAGCAGCCATGTTCTTTCCAACTGGATCTCTAGCAAATCCGATAGCCGAGGTTCCAATGAAGTCATCTTCATATTTAGCCACCCAGTTCTTAGCCAAGTCGTTGAATGGCTTTACCACAATCACATCCAGGTCTAAATACACCCCTCCCCATTTATATAATGTGGCAAATCTAAGAATATAAGAAATGTGAAGAGCACGAAACATGGACTTCTTTAACACTCCACCAGTTATGAGAGGATATATTGGTGTATTATTAGTAAATTGCCATAGATTTATCTTAGAAAACTTCACATTTTGATACTGAGACAGTATTCTTAAAGTCTTCGGCTGTGGCCTGTAAAACGAGTACAGTAATAGCACGTGAATCTCCCAGTCGCTGTTCGCTTTGGCAGCAGATTCCACGGCGCAAGCTTGTCTGGTATTCAAAGTTCCGCTTCCAGAAGTTTCGATAAAGAAAATTGAGTTAGGTCCAATTCTGCGCATTGAGATATTCGACGCTCTTTTCACTCTGTGCTTATTCAAACTTTTTGTGCCATCTATTGACGATATTTCACTGTGTTTAAGACATTTACGAGCATCTACAAACGGCCAATGTATCAGATAGATATCGGGTTGGTTCACCAAATTTAGTATGTACCCCAACCAGCATATTAAAGCTGTAAATATAACTATTACTAAGGACCGTTTACATATTAGATACATATTTAGCATCGCGAGAACTTCCTGCAAATGCCGTGGACCGTGCAGTCGTATTGTCGTGATGGCCAGTGTTATGATTCGCACGGCCATTATATCGATAAATTACTTTGTAATATTTATGAAAACTAACGTCCTACTGTAAGCTGATATGGGTTCTATTATTGCTTTTCTATTGTGATACTATGCAGTGCCTGCGGATTTTCTTTCATAACACAATTAACCGGCTTGTCCGTCTGTACTACTACACGAGAGCAGATGTAAACGAACATAACAATGTGATGTAAATCAGATAATACCTACTTACTTACTTTTGTGGCATTACAACCTTTGTAGGTCTTGGCCTCCTAGGCGATGTCCTTCCATTTCACTTTGTCCTTCGCCTCCCGTCACCAAGTTCCTGCCTAGCTTCTTCAGATCTTCTTTCCACCGCTTTCTAGGTCGTCCTCGGGGCCGTTTCTGCTGTGGGGTTCACTGAGAGATGATTTTAACTGCTCTGTTGTTATTTCAGTTAAATCAGATAATGTAGCACCGAAACCATCTAAAAGTGCCGATGGAAATAATGCAAACACGACTAATGGTCCACTTTTGTAAGATAAATGCAAAGACATCTAAGCCCCCATTCCGAGTATAAAACTCAATATTGAGAACAATTTGGGCATTTCCTTCAGGTGCCTCACTAAGCCGCCTTTAAAATTTCCAATATAATTTGTATTGCAGCCCTTCCCGGAGGATTTTCTAAATAATTAGTTCTTCACAAAAGACGCTCCCAAACGGATTAGGGCAGAATGAATTCATTTATTACATGACAACTGCAGATTACGGAACCAGATTGATGTAAAATATTTGTATAAATAAACTGCACTGTCTTATATATAATAATGATTCACTCCGCTCCGCAGCGAAGACTCATATTATTATTATTAATATAAGTGCACTGTGTTGATGCGGGGCTTTACTAGAATATGCGTGAGCGTCGACTAAAGAACTCAGGGATCCTCAGGTGATAAGCTAGCAATTTGTCGCTGATCTTTTACATCTAGTCCTGCCATGTTAAACGTGGCTGTAGGATTTCTTTCGTGATGCTGCAGTTCTGGCTATCCCATTTTGGGTATACAGCCGTTCGAAGTGACTAGAAGATGTTCCAGGATAAGTCACACAAAACGACATGATTTGGTAAATAGTCTTCTGATGTTATTAGAAAAACATATCGTATAGTCACGATATTCAAATCCGTGAAATCGTTCAGATAATCTTTTTGTCGGTGACACTAAGATCTTATCATATCGATTTATCTGTGAACTTATCTGTTGTTTTATTTTCATTGACATTCACACAGGGTTTTACAAATTGATAGCTGACTGTCCACTTCTATACCTACCATTGTCATCTTCTATAAGATCCAATAAAGATTTAGCATCAGACAATTGGCATATACCACCGACCTCTAAACTAGATGATGTCATACAAATTATGGATATTTCACATAAAAGATCGGTACTCCTACCTATACAATTGCTACTTAAATTTCATCTCCTATTATGAGCAAGGAAAAACCCTCAAAAGTTAACGAAGGAAAGGCCCGGTAATACGATAATCCGCCTCTCAAAAAACCCTAAGCCACAGCGTACAAAAACTTGCGAGTACACCCTAAGCACGCTGGCTAATCCCACCGGAATTTATTAGAACATTTTTCAAGCTGTAAGGTATTTGCGTCGCAGGACGAGCGAACAAAGCTCCGTTGAAAGATAAAAGGAGGTCGAGAAATGTGAAATGAAATGAATGAAGTGTTTTGAAGTACTTAAGGGATGCAGGTTAATGATCTATTCAGCTAAGACAGGCACGAAGCACTTGTAATACCAGACCCAATGTATGGGGATGCCCGCAACTTTGCCCATATTGGCACTGATTGCAGCCTACCTATGCCTACCTACTGTAACTGCCACATTTTTAATGAAAACTACTTATTAGTAGTTCTTAGGTAGTCTTTGCATGAAAAAGTAAACAAAAATTCGTTATCGTTCAAAGTCAGACTATATTTTATCGTTTAGATGTTTCAGTTTCACTTGTAATAGATTCGTAGCAATCAATACTAGATTTAAATAAATTTGGAATTAAAATATAATGACAGCTGTTTCGGCTTATGTAAAAAAAAAACAAGATGTCATGTGTGAACTATTCTCGATTTAACATAGCCCCCTATTTCAGTAAAACGTAAACTCTTTTGAAGTTCTTCAATATTTCTTTATTTATCTTTACACTATTATTTATTATTTATAGAGTGAGGTTTTAAACCTGGTTTATAAGGTGAGGTCAATGGGAGCCCATCTTCGTGTTTGATTATTAAATTTACCTGTAAGTAAACAAAATTATTTATAAGATATCGGCATAGTATTACTTAAACATATCGTGGGTAGTAGCGAAAAACTAAAAGCAAGTAGGGACGGGAGACCTTTTGAGAGAATGAAAAGCAAGAGCGGTCTGTTAGAAACAATAATCTGTATACAAACCTATAGGTATATACCTATAGAATAAGATAATAGTCATTAAATTGCAAACTAATAAAGAAACCTTTGGTAGTCTTGTATATGTTTTATATATCTGCCTCTATATTGGCCGCGTTGTGCCGACAGAGTAGAATTCGTGCCACCCCATGTCTGCCCGTGGGTATCGTACGAGGCGATTAAGGGTTTCCGGGAGGTGGGCAACAGCGTCTCCCGTGTTGACAACGTAGTCCAAAATACAAACTGTGGTCACCAACCCGCCTGCCCAGCGTGGTGACTATGGGCTATACCCCCCATGGCAGTCTTGTGGCGTGCCCTGGGGGAGGACTACGTCCAGTAGTGGACTGCAATAAGCTGATGATGATGATGATATCGGTACAGGTACTTAAAATGCGACTAATACCTTAAGGACCTCATCTGCCTTTGGTGCAACTTATAATATCTTTCGATAAGACGCGGAAACATTTCCTAATAGACGGTAGCCTCACCTCTTACCACTGTTAGCCCTAATAGGCTAACTTATGAAAAGATACATTTTGTGTAACCTTAACTATGTATTTTTGTATACAGTTGTTAACTGTCCCAAATAAATAAATGAATGAATCAATCAATCAAGAATGAATAAATTAATTAATTTGCCCACTTCTGGCTAGCCCCTTTGAAAATAATGAAATGTATGTATTTACATTGAATGTTTTACCGGAAAATGTCTCTGCAGTATCCATTCAAATCTAATTTCTGTCCCATAGGACAATTAGTATCTTTAGGTTTAGCCGAGTAGCCTGGCGGTCGAGTGAAGGACGACAGCTCTCTTTCAAACGGCTTCGGCGATGCTCTGTAAAACATTTTTTTTATGTAAGTTGGCATTAAAGAAAAAGGAATATACGTAAGTTGAAAGGTTCTTAAATTAATCTAAGAAAGGCATCAAAGGAACAAGATATATAGGTACGAGTAGGTGTAGCGGAGTCATCTATAAGACGCAAGACAGAATAATACAGTCCAATACAAATCATACAACGCGATATCGCATTTTTCTCAATGATTGGGGGTACAATGTATGGACCAAACAACAATAAGTGGCCCGGTGGGGCAGGAGCGCTTCCCTTTTTTCCAAACCCCACATAAGGCTATGAAAGGTCTTTGACTTTTTCCTATCCCGTGTCCATTTACTCCATCAGCACATCATCTGACTCATTTCTAGTAATGCAAATTCTCTTTATCAACATCCATATGTCACTTCTTACTATCCTCGTCTCCTATAACTATCTGCATTCATAACGTATGCTCTCTGTATATTATACTTTTAATATGTTAGAAAACGTTAACGCATATGTTTACGTACATGCATAATAACTATATAAGACACAGCTGTGTTTCCAAATATGGAGCAGCCAGATCTACAGCATAGCGGGGTCAGAGACAAGTTACCAACTATTCGCTTGCGAGAACGCCTCCGAGTTCCTTAGTTGATTCTTACCTACAACATGCACGGCAGGAGATGCAGCTGATGTATTCTAATGAAGCCCCGCATCATAATCTTATTTTTTGCGGCTTGTAATAAACTGATTAACTTACTCTCTTCTCAGTCTTAGGTGTTCGCCAGACATATGCAAACCATTACAGAGAAAAACTCCGAGTAGAAATAACATAAATATCCGATAATACATTTTAATTCCCCGTTTCTACGAGTATAACAGCATTTAATAGCAATGCGTTTATTCATAAAGACGTAACATTTATATACTGTTGCATATTCATCGCATTACATTGTAATTTTTTCCTTAGTTACTTTCGTTCTTTTGCTTTTCCTGTGCTGCAACCTTTTCGTTGTTTTCGTAAACAATATAATATTTTCTATTATCACTATAGTACAGACGTGAATTATCAAGAATATTATAATTGTGGCTGCACTGGCGTGACCGCGAAATAAGTATACACCAATGATAGAGAGAAATGAAGTCAGGGGTTAATGTACGAAATTGTTCGTAATCCACGTCATTAGTTTAACCAATCGTTTAGTAGTATTATATTGCCTATTTCAGAAAGTTTGTATCTTAGGCGTGGGACAGGACAACGTCTGTCGGGTCCGCTAGTATATGTATAAACATACAGGTGTACTCGTAGGTGACAGCCAAACATATATTGATATGCTAAGTTCAGACCATGATTCTAATGCGGAAAACACTGAAAATTTTCGCAGGAAAATTCCGTCATCTTTTCATATTTTCAGAAAAAAAATAGATCGTTTAATTAGGTCTTATATAATGACTTAAAAATAAATTTTAAATCAAAAGATGATATTCAAAAAAAGTTGCCCTCATTACAGTTCAAAGAACTGATCAATCCTAATGGAGATCGCACTATTGGCAGACTAATAGAGAAATCACAGGTGATCCAAAAACAGCAATGTGTCACACAATAACTAATAAACCCATTTAATTAGTCACAGGATCCACAGATACAATTGGCGCGGAGAGCGAAGATTACTGATTATCAAATCAAAGATACATTTCCTGCGAGTTCTAATACTGTCGTATAATTCAACATGTTATGTGTTCCCATAATTAAGCAGAAAGCAATGGAAGGAGGAATGGAAAGGATCACGAATAATATCCTATAGCTCCGTTCAGCATAGCAGGATAAAAATACACAAACAAAATAATGCATTAAATATTATATATAGGTTGTAGAATTTTTTATGCAATTATTTCTGCATAAACAAACTACAAATTGAATATTTATATACCTAATACAATATTTGCGATTACACTATGTTGCTATGGCATGGCTTGGTATAAAGAGTTAGTTTAAATTATAATATTATGATCATTATTTTTGTGTTATACGTCTATGTAACGCCATGGCTACCATATATTTGTAAATCGCCGTTTAAGAAATATAAAAAATCATTAGGTTCCTGCCTATATATCTGCAGGATGTGCTGATGTAGAGCTTTACGAGGAAATATGTTGCTTCTCTTTTCGTGCATGTAAGAGTGGACTATAAGGAACTCGGGCATTCTGTCAAGTGATATGCTAGCAACTTGTCATTGTCATTTACTGTATCCGGGATGCCCTTATGATTCTACTGGGGGGCAATTCTTGAAATTTTTTGAACCGAAACGTAACCACAACCAACCGTTATCGAAACACGGTGCGAAGCAATATATACTTACCCCTAGAGTAAGCTAGATTAAGGTAGACAGGTAGACAGAATAAAAACAAATATCTGTCTCGTGCTGAAATATGTCAAATTACGTTACCATAAAGTAATTATTGCTTTGTTCTGAGCGTTTACAACGGTTCCGTTTCGGCTTCGTTCCAACTCGAGACTTTTCAAGTATTGGCCCCCAGTACTGGGACCCCGTTCAGGGGGGGCAATTCTCGAAAAGTCTCGAGTTGGAACGAATACTATACCTAAATTACTCAAGCGGTAAGTGTAGAGGTATATTGCTTCGCACCGCGTTTCATTAACGGCTCAAATATTTTCAAGATTTGCCCCTCAGGGAACACAACCATGTATCATACCTATGTATGTTAAATGTCTATAGTTATAAAATAAACTTTTTTTCGTTTCAAGTAATTACAATTAAAGTTTTTTTTAAGTTTATAATTCCTAGTTTATAAAATATATACTTCATGAGATGGATTTTTCTACAATTTTTTTTTTTTCATATTTATAAATATAATGCTGATGTCTATTAAAGTTGTTAATAATTATAATAGTCGTGTGAATTAAAACAATAGTGGAAATTGCATCAATGATGAGAAAACTGAACAAATCAAGTCAGTTAGTTATACATGAGAAAAGGGAAGGAGTTATTGCTACATTGAATAATGTATCTAACATGGAAACGGACTATGGTCTTTACAATATTTGTAGGTACAATAATATGGGTAGGATATGTACTAGATCTGATATATCGATCACATAAGTATATCATACACTGGCCGTATGTAGATAGCCCATGTATAAATGAAGAAAATAATGCATTTCAATTCAATGATTTTCATCTGGGTACTATAGTTCCTGATACACCTGAAGAGAAGCGTAGAGTCAAGAGAAAAGCGATTCCGCCAAAGAAAAAAGTCTCAGAAAAATCTATATTTTTCATTGAGTCCTCTGGCAATGGAACCCTCAATCCTAGACAAGCTTGTGCCGTGGAATCTGCTGCCAGAGCCAACTATAGATGGGAGATACATGTTCTTTTACTATACACATTCGAAAGATCATTGCCGCATACTTTGAAGATCCTCTTGAGTTTCCGAAACGTGAGGATATCAAAGATTAATCTACTAAAGTTTGCAAAGGATACGCCTGTATATCCGCTCATATCTGATGGTACTTTGGACAAATCCTTATATCCGATATACCATACCTCTGACGTGGTTCGGTTCCTCACTCTATACAAATGGGGAGGAGTATACCTGGATCTCGATGTGATTGTAGTGAAGTGTTTTGACAATTTAGCCAAGAACTGGGTAGCTAAATATGAAAATGACACTATAGGATCTGCCGCCATTGGCTTTTCAAATGACGAACTTGGTAGAAATCTTGCTAGTGCTGCGTTGATGTAAGTTTTATTTCATGTAAATCAAATGCTAATGCTTATCAAAGCTACATTACTGATAAAGTAATATACTAAATAACATGTACTGACTGATTCATCAACGACAAAGCAAAACTAGCTTTACTAGCTCCAGTAGGCTAGTAACATGATTTTTGGACAGCAACTTCCTTTTGTAATGTATAAGTCCACTCAAAAGGGATTTCCCTAAATTTCCACGGAAATTACGGGATCAATGCACATTATATCATTTTATTCATGCATACAATTTAACTAATAATTTAAACTTTACTATAGAAACTTAAAGAATACCTTCAAAGGAAACAACTGGTCACACAACGGTCCTGGCGTGCTCCTTAGAGTGTTGATGAACATGTGCTCTACTAAAATAATCTTTAACATGTCTACGGCAACTTGTAACGGTAAACACACATTTTTTACAAACACCATAATTACGAGTATTTACTACTAGTGGACGCCTGCGACTCAGTCCGCGTGAACTACAGAAAAAAAACAAATGTCAAAATTATCCGGGATAAAAACATTTTCACGGGATAAAATGTAGCCTATATGTTAAGTGGGACCTGCCACAATATATTCCTGATAACTGCATCGAAATCGGTCCAGCCGTTTCTGAGATTAGCGTGCACAAACTCAAAGACAAACAGACAAAAATTCAAAAAATCATCCTTTTGGGTACTATTGCGTTGATAAAGGTCTCCTATAATATTTTTTCGCATATATCTTCCATGTACAGACAGCGATCCGTTACATTTTTATTGTGTATGTATAGATAGATTGTGCAGATGCGGGGTTCACTAGAATACATCAGCTGTATCTCCTTCCGTGCATGTCGTAAGAGTCGACTAAGGAACTCGGGTATTCCCTTAGCTTATTATGTACCTATGTATTTATATGTACCTTGATTTGTCTCTACTATTAAAAAACATAGAAAAATAAAATGAGTCTGCTTCAAAGAGTCTGCTACTGCTACACCGTGTATATTACTATGTAGATATATTTCAGGCATCCACATATACGGCCCCAAAGAGTTCTACCCCGTCCACTGGACCGACGGCATGAAATACTTCAAACCCAACAGATTTCGCAGTGAGAAAGCATACATGCATCACTTTTGGAATATGGAGACAGCTGGAATTCCAATACAACTGAATTCACTCTACTCCCAGCTGGCTAAGAAATATTGCCCGAGAATTTATAAGCACTACGTCGACTATTTCACGCACACTCCTGGGCCTATTCTTTGGTAATACAAGTATGGTAATTACAACATGTTACCTATTTTTACCCGACTACGCCAGGAGGAGGGTTATGTTTTTAGTGTATGTATGAATTATGTATATTTCTTAAGTACGTTCGTGAGCCAAAACGGTTTATAGCATTATTTCTTGAGAGCTCTCTGAGCCTATTCTTTGGTCATTGGTTAAGGGTACAGGTCGTTTTTTAAGACACCAGAAGGAGGGTTATGTTTTTAGAATCTATGTATGTAATATAATGAATGATTCTTTGGTACGCTTGAGAGCCTAAACGGTTTGTCGCGTTTGAGATTGAGAAGTGTCAATAGACTCGTGTCAATGTGAGAGAGTGATACACGTTAAAAAAATTTAACGCAGTCTGTTTTTTTCTTCTTAAGTAAATGATAACGAACCATTCTCATATCCCTCGACATAATCTCTAAACTCGACATAAATGTTCATACAAATATTTGAAAAACAAAATGGTGATAATAATAATAATAAATCTTTATTATGGACTAGCCATATTCTTAAACTAAAAAACATTTAGAAATCATATACAAAGACAAAATATTAACAATAATGCACAGCAATTATGATAACTTATTATCTAAAGCCCATTAGTCGTCTCATCCAATGTTTCAACATAAAATAATCATATTTATCAATATAAAATTAATACGTCATTTTATAACCCTCTTGTGCGTATGTGACGCTTGTACAATGAGCTCAGCAGGAGAGATAGACGGCTTGACGTGTTCAATCCCAAAAATCTTTATTTTTAAAAGATTTCTCGCGATGATCCTCAAAGATGACTAACCCATTAGCTGTTATTGTTTTCTCTATGACTGTTTATTTTTAATTTAATTATTACTGTTTTTTAGGTTTATAAGTTTATGTAAGTATTAGCTTCTAAGATATGTATCACAATTGTTTTGCAGTTGACTCTGCTAGGATTACATTTTAGTCCAACACCCTGTTACATTACTTCATTTTTGTAAATAAAAATCAGTGGTTAAAGTCAGAGGACGTGGGTTCGATTCCCACCCGGGTCATAGAGGAATAAGATGTCATAGAGTGCTAATGTCATACTAACTGTTTCGATGCACCATTAGACTTTTCGGTGCCTCACAATTCCAGTCCTTGACACTTAGATTCTATTAGTGTAATGTATAGTAATGTAATACATTACTAATGTATTGTAACGTATAGTAATGCAATCTATGTGTCAAGGACTGGAATTGTGAGGCACCGAAAAGTCTAATGGTGCATCGAAACTGTTAGTATGACATTAGCACTCTATGTCTACATCTTATTCCTCTATGCCCGAGTGAGGAATTTTTTCCATTTCTTTATTAATAAATTTATAATAAAAATGTAATCTGTTAGAGTGTCAAATAAATATTTAAAAAATGGCCTTCAGGATGCAGGATAATAATCAGCTGATATTTGCTTAGGTATTAACTGCCAGCACTGGTATCTAATATCGAGTGCTGGTGGTACTGCTATTGTACCTACTATTAGATACTATATCAGTTGATCATAAACCCACCATTTGGTTTTTTATTTTTGTATCGATGATGAATAATTCAATGCAAACTTAGCTCGGTTGAGTTGTACACTTCACTTATTCATGAATAAGTGGAGTGTACAACTCAACCGAGCTAAATTTGCACTTCGCTGGAATGTAGCGTCCCGCCTGTTATAGTATATCAATTCATCAAAATTCAATATCAAATTATTTAATACACAAACATGATCTATGTGACAGTTTGTAACAAATATTTGTGTATTATTTTCAAATCTTAACGAATGATCTTTAGCTAGATCGACCGACGCGAAATGTAAACTTAGCTACACGACAGTGGGCCCTGATACATTTGTGAATTTTATTTCAACAGATTCAAATGCATGATGCATGGGTAAAATGTAATAAGTAAATTATATTTTTTTTATCATAAGGAAAACGTAATGCGTTTATTTCATTATCTTATAATAATTGCATATCTTTTGGGACTGTACATGAAAATATAATCATCATCATATACCTATATTAAGTTTTAATAGCGACAACAGAAATTAACACTTTACACTTATAAATATACTTTACACCTGCACTTCGCACATAGCTTGAGTTACAGAATAGGTATACTTATTCAGAAGAGGTGTACCTACTTATTACTAAGAAAATATTCAAATCCTAATCTGCTATATTGATTTTTATTATTTTTCCCGGAAATACTTATGATATGCTCGGGGAATTTTATGTTATCAATTTTAATACAGTGATTCTTATTGTTTTAATCACCACTTGCACTAAATCCGTAATCTTAGATTTAATTTAATCTACGAATATGCACACGTGCCTCTTTACTTTTCTGATATAATTATGTAATCACAAATGAAACTTCGTGTTTGTTAGACGTCATTTAAAATTTATTCGTTTTGTGGAGTTGGTATAAATATGGCTAATGTTTGTATTCTAAGTTTTATATTTTCCCTTGAGGGAACTTTGTTAAACCTTGACCAGACTCCGTCCGGTCTACCCGTTATATAACTATAAGTTAATATCATCATCATCTTTCTGCCCTTAGCCCATTACTTAGGGAAACTCACATTGCCCAGATCTGGCATTTGTTTTACGGCAGGCTGCCTGCCTGACGCCAACCCCCTCGGGTATTAAGTTAATATAATTAATTACTATACAGAGCTTCGAGAAAAAATATTGTTATACTCGGAATTGTGTATCTATTTACTTAATAAAACAATATGTACAGGATGTAACAAAATGTTATGGGGTATGTTAAGTGAATAGCCCACAAGAATCAGTCCACATACACAAGTAAATTATTTAAGATTTTATATACATTCCTAGTAGTTAAGAAATTTCTCCATTCTTTCTGGAAAAATAAAGATCTGATTTCGAATCTCAAATTTTGGGGATAGGTTTCCTATAAATGTGCTGTATTCATAGCTTTTCGATTAACAGTCCCCTGGTATCATCATCATCATCATTTACAGCCCTGAGAAGTCCACTGTTGGACATAGGCCTCCCCCAACAACCTCCACTCCGACCGGTCGGAAGCAGCCTGCATCCAACCGACGCCCGCAACCTTGACCAGGTCATCCGTCCACCTCGCGGGTGGCCTTCCCACGCTGGTATACCCCGGTATTATATATGTACTGGGTTTAAAAATGAAGAATCAAAAATTTTTGCTTTATTTAATTTACCATTGCGAGATTACAAAGTAAAACGTGCAAATAAATTGATATTTGCGATACTGTGGAGCGTGAAATTTGAATCAAATGTACTCGTACACTGGCCGAGGCCGGGGACCGTCAAATTGTTATCGTATTACGAGTATTTATTATTCGCATGAAAATTAAGGTGTCCTTTCAGTGGTCAAAGATTATTATAGATCTCTGAATAACTGCCACATAATAATATGCTTATTTAAATTTAAAAGTAGGTTTAACATTATTTTTTATAAAATAAATGTATCGTCTTACTTTCATCTTTTCTCCCTTTCCCTTAGGATCCCATAAACTTCCCTCCTTCGCAGTAACCCTTATTATACGATAGACAGTAGATAGTCGCTATTTTGATAGAATATCGATGATTAAGATGAATAGTAAGAAGTCATTGTACAAAATTCTTTAAAAAAACACTTCTCCATTAATATAATCCGTTAGGATATGGTTGATCGTTTCATCTTTAAACATTGTGCTGAGGGATTCAGCTTTGTTTGCCGAGATTTGGCTAGTGTATAGCTATCGGGATGAAGAATAACGTTGCCAATACGTAATTTAGAAAAGAGATGGTAAAATTCGTCATACGAATAATTGACCCGGTGGCTTAGTGGTTATAGCGGCTGGCACGGTTTACAGCGGTCGTGGGTTCGATTCCCACTCGGGTGAAGAATTTTTTCCATTTTCTTTATTAATAATTCTTTGTAATCCGAGTACATACTAAGGACCAATATTTTGATCAGCAGTTGAGCTAACCATTAGGTAAAAATGTCAGTACAACTACCTATACAGGGTGTTTTTTTGTCGTCAACGTTTCTGAAAACTACGGAATCTCTTCATCATCACGATCATTTTTCATCCATGGAAGCATACCTGGGAAGTGTCTGATTCCCAAGATTAGGGTCCAAAGATGAAATGTCCAAATAGACTGCATTTTTCTGCATAAATGCACATAGACGCGCGTAGCAAGATTTTTTCACGAGATATAATTTATATCTGTCTATGAAAAAACTAGCATAAACACTGGACACTATAAATTTCGCTCGATCAAGTAATAAAAAAAAATTACATCGTTTCCCAGCATTTTTTTTTGGCATAAACTCACTTTATTTGATGTATAGAGTACCTACCCTTCGTTAAGGGTGGCAAAGAAAAAAACACCCCGTATAGTAGGTATTTTTATTTTGTTTTAACCAAGTAATAAACAAGCATCAAATAACTTGTACAAAATATTAGTTTACAGGTATTCCTTATATCACCTCTGCAGCATTACTCTTTGCATAGACGTGGAATGATCGGAAACGTCGGTAGATCTGCCTTGAATTTATAGACACTGGCCATTGTGCTCGTAAATAGAGATCATATTATTATTCATAAAGGCCCGTGGAATATCTTCGGAAAGGAGTTTTGAAGCTATATTATTTATGTATCGCTCAGAAATAGAAATTACGATCGTTTTATTTAATATACATACGTACATACCGAACTTGTACGTCTCAACTGTACCCTCAAAATTGGTCAGAAGTGGCACCATGTGGTTCTGTCGGCTCTTGGTGCTCTGCCTACCCCGTAAGGGATAAAGGCGTGATTATACAGGGTGTTTTTTTGTGGCCACCTTTAACGAAGGGTACGTACTCTATACATGAAATAAAGTAAGTTTATGCCAAAAAAAAATGCTGGGAAAAAAACTTTTGAAAAAAAAAATTAAATTCCTTGATCGTGCGAAATTTATAGTGTCTAGTGTTACTGTAAGTTTTTTTATGGACAGATATTAATTATTTTTCGTGAAAAAATCCTGCTACGCGCGATATGTGCATTTATGCAGAAAAACGCAGTCTATTTACTCAACTTTGGACCCTAATATTTTGGAAACCAGACACTTCCCAGGTATGCTTCCATGGAGAAAAATGATCGTGATGATGAGGAGATTCCGTAGTTTTCGGGAACGTTGACGAACAAAAATCACCCTGTATGTATGTATTTTATTAATTATTCACACACTACACAACACATTAACCTAGTCCCACACTAAGATCCCTAAGGTCTTGTGTCGTGGGTACTAAGCAACGGTATATAAATACATAGGTAAGTATAGAAACATCCATGACTCGGAAACAAACATCCATATTCATCATATCAATGTTTGCACCTACCGGGATTCGAACCCAGGACCTATGGCATACGTACATATATACCAATGTGTTCCAGAACTGCAGGATCATGAACGATATCCCTCAGCCACATTTAGCATCAGAAGGTCAGATGGAAAAGATCAGTGAAAAGTCTCATCGCCTCGTCCTCAGCCCTAAGTTCCTTAGTCGACTCTTACGACTTTTTATTGTATTCTAGTGAAGCCCCGTATCAGCACAGGGAGCCCATTCTCGAAAAGTCTCGAGTTGGAACGAAGCCGAAACGGAACCGTTGTAGACGCTTAGAACAGAGCAATAATTACTTTATGGTGACGTAATTAGACACATTTCAGCATGAGACAGATATTTGTTTTTATTCGTATTGTATTTGTGTTTATGCGTACTAAAATATACCATATTACTCAAGCGGTAAGTATATATTGCTTCGCATCGCGTTTTGTTAACGGTTCGTTAGTTTTTGCGCTTCGGCTCAAAAAAATTCAAGAAATGCCCCCCCCCTTATTATGTACTATGAAATAAACGCATGCACCGAGTCTCTAATCTAGGATTTAAAATGACGTATAGTTCATAATAATTATCATTATCGATATTTATATACGAGTACGTATATAATGTAAATAATAAGATAACAGGAGCACGTACGCACTAGTGGTTTTTTAGAATTGTTAGTAAAAATCAATTACTTACCTTAGTCACTTAAATTATTTCTTATAAAATATCACTATACATGGTGTAATAGAAAGGGTATGTTAAGCGAAAAGCTGTATAAATAGCCCACTATAGAGAACATATTTCCAAAATTTTAAACTCGAAATCACATTTTTATTTTTCAAGATTGTATGAAAATTCCTGACATATTTAAAAATTCTCCATACTATTTGGAAAAATAAACATGTGATTTCGGATCTCAAATTTCGTGGATAGGTTATCTATAGTGGGCTATTTACATAGCTTTTCACTTAACATATCCTTTATGTTACACCCTGTATACACCACGAAGTTACTGATTTGATTTGACGTTTCTACTCCACATACTCGTATAGGAATAGAGATCGGTATTCAACACTATTTTAATGTATGTAAAGATAAATCTATTCAGAGTAGGTACATACTAAATGGAGTTAAAAAATAATTTGGATAAAGTATAGCGCATTTCTGCGCTGATGCGGGGCTTCACTGCATCTCCTTACATGTCCGTACATGTCGTAAGATTTGAGTAGGGAACTCAGAGGCATTCTTTCAGGCGATAAGCTAACAACTTGCTACTGATTGTTTACCCCACTATAAGCAAATAAGCTATTTTATATATATTTAATATAGCAGCCGCCCACGACTTCGTCCGCGTGAGGGGGCGTTGTACCCGTGCGAAGCCGGGCAGGTTGTTGTATAGACTGTAGCCTTCCTTGGTAAATGGGCTATCTAACACTGAAAGAATTTTTCAAATCAGACCAGTAGTTCCTGAGATTAGCGCGTTCAAACAAACAAACAAACAAACTCTTCAGCTTTATAATATTATTATTAGTATAGATAGCATTTAAGTTTCTAATTTATTAGTTTACTCTAAGTAAATGGCCGGATTTCGATTACCAGGCAACAAATATTACTTTTACTTTTGACAGCTGGACCTATTTTATTTAGTAGTAGCTTAAAATAGCTCTAGGCGAATATCAAAATGTAGTCAATTTGTGTTGTAAATTGTGGACCATCCAAGTCTAACCTATTTTTAGCTACCAATGGACTAGACTGCCGTTTTCTAACAAAAAGTTTTAGTTTGCGTCACAATCCTTCCTACATAATTATTCCGTGCAGGGAAATGTCTGATTTGAGGTCTACACTCGTACACCCGAAAACCCTCGTCAAATCCACAAACAATATGTGACGCGACGATTTTACATTTCAGGACGTTTTTAAATTAATTTCGAACCTCAGTAGGATCATGATATTGTTCTGCTAATTTGAGTTTTATCCGCTTAATGTAAAATCTGTGCGAAACATGGGACCTCATAAGAGTTAAATTCATTAGATTTTTTTTTTATGATAACAAGCAGCTGACTAACAACGGAGAGAAACAACCATAAAGTAATTTTTGTAGTAACACCTTTCTGTTGTATTCATTTCAAACAAACATTTACAAAAATAATGTACAACGGTGATCTTACAGAGATTTCTTCCAGCCAACCAGTTAACATTACAATGATAAATTAATTGACTAAATAATTGCTATCGCGATGACCAAATCATCAATCATTAGCGTTCACATCTCTTCTAGAAACTGGCTGTAATGTGGCCGTTAGTTTAATCTGATTTAATGGTATGTTAAGGCTATAGTTTATCTAACATCCCCTCAAGCTTCTAACGTCTTCATATTCGTATACTTAAATATTTTAGATCGCCGGCGGCCATTTGCAATGCGATTACACAAATTGCATGTAAAAGTGGTTTAACGTCGTGGCGCGGCGCGGCGTGTGATTGCTGCCCGTGGCGCGGAAAATAGTGTATCCTCTGTAATAGAAGGAGGTATACCACGATTTTAAGTTATTTCTCTGACAGTTGTGGGTTACTAGTTTATATATCCTCCTAAGACCCCAAGTGCAAAATTTTGTACAAAATAAAATACATCTATCAGGCCCAGGTTTGTAACATAATTTATAGTAGTGACCGCCCAGTGTACAAAATTTTATACTTATTCTTTTAGCTTATGTAGTTTTTTACAAGCCTTACCGCGACTAGTTTCACATGTCAAAATCACTTGATTAGTCTATATTGTATATGTTATCAATGCTGCCAACAAAAATGTCCCTTAGACATTTGGTATTATGGTAAGACATACTCTCTAAATCCTAAAAGGTGTAGCTTCAAATTTATGAAGTTTTATGTCTCTGGGTCTGACTGCAATAAATTAATTTGTACATAATTTTGGACAGTGGGTTTTCACGACTAGCTAGCTAATTCAAGTCTGGGTCTTAGAAGGATATTAAAGAGCGTATGAATGATAAGCTTTATTGGCATGTTAGGTATCCAGATTCAAAAAAGAAAAAGCTGTACCTTAAAAAATAGTACACAAAATTTTCTTATAAAAAATTAAGGTGACTCTTTATATACCTATAGATACTATTTTGATATTTATACTACATGTTAGAAAGGACGAACCCGCAAAAGTGTTTTTTCCGCTACAATAATAAATATGTAGATTAACTATTATAGACCACGTGGCTTAAGCTCAGCTTTTCATTTGTATGAATGTACAAGCAACTGTGTGCTGTCTGGTGTTATTGCCGCAAAGACGGAGACGGCAAAGTAGAATAGCACAACCTCGTGTCTGCTCAGTGCCCATGGGTATTGTAAGAGGCGATTGAAGTTTCCGGCAGGTGAGCTGCAGCACCTTCCGTGTTGACAATATAGTCCACAATCACACTACGGTCACCCTGGGTTAAGCCTCGAACACACCGGATGCGTATCATAGAGTAATTTGTGATGCGTATGCGTGCACGTAAGCGTAGACGTACACGTACCTCTGAGTTTAATGTATGGAACTGCCACCGCTTGACGTCTATACTTGCGTCTACGCATACGCATCCGCTCTGCCTATGCCAATACAGTTCCATGCATTACAACTCAGAGGTACGTGTACGTCTACGCTTCCGTGTACGCATACGCATCCGATGTGCTCGAGGCTTTAGGACTATGTGCACCATTGGACTGCAATAGGCTGACGTGTACAACGTCTCTATGCTTATATAACTATATATCATTTGACAAAGTTAGATCAAAATGAAGTCTAAATTCTTTTGTTTATTTTTGATCAATACTTTCACAAGCAAGCCTTCTACATTTGGTACCTTTATTGTGCGGTTCGCTGAGTTTTAATATGGAACAGATCCTGTTAAAAGTGCATTTCAATGCAATGTGCAGTTCTCCCCTGGCTGATGTACATACAGAAGGCTTCATCACATAGATGTGTTTTGTTTGTATATAGGTATATATATAGGTATAAGGTTTTGAATTATTCATTTTACAACAGCATCTATGAGTACTTTTTACGTTAATAGATAACATCTACTTATTAAACTACGCAGAGCCGTTATTTTCACTTTTATTATTTTATTAGTTCGAAGTAGAAACTCATACTAAGCTCTCAGTATATATTATGTACTATATTATCTATCTTCTATACATGTAATAAAACTGTAACTGATCGCTGTTTTTGTACGCTAATTCCAGAAACGGTTTAACCTATTTGGATGCAGTTTTCGGTTTCAGTTTTTATCTTGTAGGTAATGGGCCTTAACATTTAGTGTTTTTGTTTTTTTCTTAGCAGTAGGCTCCGAAACTACAGTCTACGCGGACGGAGTTACAGGCGTCCACTAGTCCATAATAAGCCGTCAGTTTCAAGCTAATTCTAATTTTCTAATTTTTTATCAAAGGTAGGTATTAATCGAGACTTTTTTGTATTTTTTATACACAGATATGAGAAAGTTACTCGCCGAAAAATTTTACCAATTCAAATGTTATTTTTTAACAAAACCCCTAGAAGCCCATTCACTGCGGCGCGCTTTTCGCGAAAAGTTTTGATTGGCACCAAAACATTTTATTCCCCTTTAAAAATGGTAACAGAGCTATGATTGCATTGTTACAAGCTTATAATTCTTATAATAATAAACTGAATTGGCCGCGTGGTACCGGCAGAGTAGAATTCGTACCACCCCATGTCTGCCCGTGGGTATCGTACGAGGCGATTAAGGGTTTCCGGGAGGTGGGCAGCAGTGTCTCCCGTGTTGACAACATAGTCCAAAATACAAACTGCGGTCACCAACCCGCCTGCCCAGCGTGGTGACTATAGGCAAATACCCCCCATGGCAGTTTTGTAGCTTGCCCCGGAGGAGGCCTACGTTCAGCAGTGGACTGCAATAGGCTGATGATGATGATGAAGATCTTTAAGTCGAGAGTGAACCAGTTTATTTTAGGCAAGCGCGCTCCATCTTAGACTGCAACGGTGCTTACCATCAGGCGCGTTGTGGTCAAGCGTAAGCCTATTTATTATTTCAAAAAAAAATGTTTAAGTGTGTAAATATACACAAGGGTGTAAAAGTTTAAACTTATGATGGGGATAACAAGACGACAGTTTATAGGATTGAAATCATCTGAAAATTAGTAATAGTAATAATCACTGAGCCAATCGGTCGTTATTGAATTCAATTAAGCAAAGATTATGACTGAAAACTTGAGCTATCTAACTTGGTTAGGTTTAGAATAAAACAACATACAACACTGACGGTATTCTAATACACAACTTAAGTTTAAATTCATGAAAAATCCTCGTAAATATTTTGTCGCGCGATTACGCAGAAGTTTCCAGCGTCAACAAAGTTTGAGTTTCACTCCAAAGTCAGATAAAAACCGTACAAAGGCACACGCATTAGAATTCGCTGGCGAAGTCAAACAAAAAGGGGTCCTCTTTAGCATATCGCGTAACACTGTCTGTCTAGTGGAGAACCAAGAACTTGTACCTTTAAAGTGGACTGTGCACGACTGAGTATTTTGTCCGAGTACTATCAGCTATACCTTATCTTCCATTCTTATAGGTGACATGGCGTGCTAGTGAAAAAGGGATATAGATGTAGAAATATTCTTAAACATAGACTTATGTAACTCTCAGAACCGTAAGAAAATTCCGATCTGACATTCTTTTTATCCCTCTGGGGTGAAGGATCGGAAATATTCAGAAAAAATGTTTAATCCGTCTATTACTATGATAAAAAATTAAATTTAAAATAAAAAAAAACCTTTATTATCCGTTTCATTCCGGCACTCCAGGGTTTCATCCGCCACATCCCATTTCCAGCATCAGGTCCTCGAAACATGAAGAGAACCAGTCAAGACAAATTCAACGAGCCCAAACTCGATGGGTTTACTAAAAGGTAGACCAGGGTTACGTCTCCTACCTTCGAGCCCTATCATCAGACCAACTCAGAGGTTCCAGATTTCCAGCATCAGGTCCTCGTCAATTAGAAATATAAAGAGAACTAGTTAAGACAAATCCAACGAGCCCAAGCTCGATGGGTTTACTAAAAGGCAGTCCAGGGTTACGTCTTCTATCTTCGAGCCCTAACAGCAGACCAGCTCAGTGGTTCCAGAAGACATTAGTGTTTCAAATGTCAGATCCCACATATGCTTGCAAGCAAACTGAGCGTGTAACATTCCTATCACACCTATCAAACGACCTGATGACCTTGAAGACCCGAACCGATTTCCACCAAACATAGCAAAGAACACTCTCGACTGATATACCTTTCAAACAATAAAAACCGCATTAAAATTGGATCATCCGTTTGGGAGCTACGATGCCACAGACAGACATACACACATACAGACACGTCAAACTTAATAACACCCCGTCGTTTTTGCGTCGGGTGTTAAAAAGTGGGCCAGATCATAAATTTCTTTTCGATTTTTTTCCGGTCGTAAATCCTTAATAAGCAAATACTTAACAAGCTAGTAATCAAATTAGTAATAGTTAGCACTTTAGGCCATATAACTATGTCGTTAGTTATTTGAACCAATCTTTGAGAATCATCCAGTTTGACTAACATGTCCATGTTCGGAACACATGCGGCCTCCCATCATTAAAAAACTATGAGTAGATTTTCAAACTAGTTGTTTAGTTTATGCTAATTCGGGTTTTGTTAGCGGGCTACAACGTGAGCTGGCATATACGAGTAAGTTCACCGAAAATCTCAAATTAAAAGTCGGAACGGAAATGGCCACTTGGATTTTTGATGCTCATGTTATGTTATCATGTTATATTATCATTCCAATACAAATTTTGTATATAAACCTGTCTGCCTTCATTAATAAAAAGCTTTTCAACGCTAAATGGTGCATTACACTTAGGAGTAAAGTTAGTTCGTCACTACTCCGCATTTATTACTATTTAATCTGAAAACATTTATGTATAACATCTTTTAATATTATTTTATTGTCGCTAGTTTCCCAACTGAAGGCAAAACCAGGATTTCGCCTACTCATAAAACCGTTTCGCCTAGGATTTAAGGGTCAGCGTTATAACCACTTAATCCAACCAAGGGATAACCTACCCTAAAATATAAACTAAAAGGTAGGATTCGGACTAAACTAGTGCTATTTTCTGGGTTAATGTAAAAAGGACTTTTAGAGCTTATTACAAAGGTTGGAATTTGGTTAGTTACAGTGAAAACCGGAGTAAACTAACTGACCATACGTGAACAATAAACATTTTGTCGGTTCCGGACTTTGATTTCAGTGGCGCCCCCTGCGAGATGCGGGTGAACTGTTTTTATGTGCTATCGGATTTTTGTGACAAAGGGGTAAGGGTATTTTTATTTGGAACCTGCAACAGCATGTGAATATCGTGAAATTAAATTGAATCCTGGCATAGGACTTCACATGGCTGTGTTCCCATAATGAAGTAATTAGAACTGCAGGATCACGATGGAGATCCACATAGCCACGTTTAGCATCAGATGTGACAAGTTATTAGCTTATCTCCTGAGAGAGTGCTCGAGTTCCGTAGTTGACTCTTACGACATACACGGAAGAAAATGTGCCTTATCTATTCTAGTGATGCCTCGTATAGCATAGGGCAATAAACAAACAATAAATGAATAAGAACAGAAAATAAATGTGCTCATTAAATAGACGAGTATTTTCTACAATTCACTACATGTTGTTCCAAATACAGCCATGTTTTATGTGCTAAATACTCTCCTACATGATACCAAACAACTTCTGCAAACATTTCGAACGTGAAATATCGAACGAGAACTAAATAAAAAACTCATAAAACTTAGAAAGCAAAATTTTTGTTTCACCTTTATTTCTGTTCTGGCGTGAGTGGTCCAAGTTATGAGCATTTGGCATTCTGAGATTTTTGTGTACACATGTCGAATTAAGTTCCTCACAGGGCATCCACAGATCTCCGCCATCCCGTTCGGTTCGAAACTTCGCGTTTTTATTATTTTATGGGGTCGGGCAGCAGCGCCTCCCGTGCTGTCAACATAGTCCAAAATACAAACTGCGGTCACCAACTAGAGATTGCAACCCGGTATGTTTTTCAACCCGTTGATGTGTTAGGATATTCATCCCAGCCGGGGCATACTTTTCGGGTGCAAGGGCTACCAGAGATCAAATCCAGTCTTGTCGAGAGTCAATAATTGAGAGAGTTGATTTGGCACTACAGGCAGTCTCCGACTGGAGCGAAGCCAATTTAGTCCAATTTAATATCTCTAAAACGCAGGCGTGTGTATTTAATATATAAAAAAAACATTAGTATTCAGTAATTAAGTTTAGGGTAGAAATGTCTTCCACGCGCTGATGAAATGCCTGAATTTAGAGGATTTCAAATAATAGTTCGCAGCGCTTGCCGTGCCAATTTTCTACAAGTTGGGGCTTCCGCGCCGCAGTTTTCGTACCTACCGGGCTCGGTATGAATGGCCGGGCCTGGTGGATGTCTAAAAGGGCACCGGGCCCGGTTTGCAATCTCTATCACCAACCTGCCTGTCCAGCGTGGTGACTATGGGCAAATACCCCCATGGCAGTCTTGCGACGTGCCCTGGGGGAGGCCTACGTCCAACAGTGGACTGCAATAGGCTGATGATGATGATAATGATGACATAAAATAAATGTACAGGCCCGTAACTGGGGTCGAACCTACGCCTTTCGACTGGAAGGCGCACGTCTAGACCATTGGACTATCACTAACGTACATGATATTGTGTAATTATATTCATACACTTAGTACCACACTAAGATCCCTATCCGTATTCATTATAATTATAAAATACACTGATTCATATTTAGGTATAGCACAATGTATTATTCTGATGTGCAAGCTACGTAACTGCTTAGTCATTTACTATGATCCGTGAATGGGTGAAGTATTTTATACAGCATTATATAGGCATTTACGTTTTCGAGTATATTTGGTTGCTATCCACTGTTTGTGTTACTAATATACTACCGCGTGTAAAGTTATACACTAGTTAAACGTGACATAATTTGACAGCCAAATGTATGGAATATCCTGTAATAGGTATTACAAAATCGTATAGAAAGTTTAACACACAAAATGTCATTTGACATGAAATGGAAACGATTAGCTTAAACTATGTTCACATTCTTTTTTTTCTCAGTAAAGCCCTCAATGTATAAACCTCAGGATATCTCAGGTTGAAAAGCAGCATAACTACAGAAATGTCTTGAAGTTCGCTACGTATCCGCAATCGCCTATAACTTGATGTTGCATTTCTTTCAATCGCAAACGCGTCTGATAGAAAGTTTCTGTTTTTGTTGAAATTTCATTCCTTCCTTTGGCAACCACAATGAAAAAAATACTGAAATACAATCTACGCCACCGTTTAATACGTCCGTATAGATTATATATTTTGCTGGTCTTAGGTCTACCCTTAAGTTAAATCAATGTTATGAAAGTTTAAACAATATTAAATTAAGACCAGATGTAAGCGGTACATATGAATTCCGAATGCATGAACGGGTTACAAAATCTCTCCAACGTATGGTCGTATAAGGATTCAAAACAAGAACTTTTAGCTCAAATAGCAGGGTCACTATCAAGATTAATTAGTCCAATCTGTTAATTAAAAACTGAACAAACCTAGTCCCCTCTAAAAAGTGCAAAAAAAGCGAAAATTACTCACAAAAACCCCCATTTTACAAGCGTGACTACAAGTTGATAGACCGTTAAATTTGCATCGGACTATTTTATACACTTTTCGTGGTCAAAAGTACGAAAATGGCACGAGTAGAGTGCTATAAAAGGACTGTAAAAGTTGGGTAAATGTTACAATGACGTCATTGTGGCCGGTTTAAAATGTAATTAAATAAGTACAAAGTGGTTTGTAGACTGATATTATACAGGGTGTAACAAGAGGGATATGTTAAGCGTAATGCTATAAAAATAGCACACGACACAATTCCTAAGCAACGCAGGAATGTTCATACATTCTTAAAAAATAAACATTATATGATTTTTGAGTCTGAAATTTTGTGGATTAGGTCTCTAGAGTAATAATAATGGCATTTCGCTTAACATACCCCTTCTGTTACACCCTATATACGTGACAGAGATAGATATTATAAAATTCTAGTTTTAAGCTAATTTAGGTGTATGGTCCCTGTATACCGCTTCAATTCTTACACGACTGAGATCGTACTCATAGTTTTATGGTTTCAATAATCTCTGTAGTATAAATAGCTTTAAAACCTGTATAACAGTATAAGCAGCTATATGTCGCATAAGTAGCTCTTATAGAACTCTATATCAGCTGTATACTCGAGCAGTAATGGAGATATTAATCCTTGCCCTATGGCCGACGCTTCCTGCCCCGCGGGACAAACTTTTACTCCTCGAATATATCTTCTATTTTTATTACTTTGCCGATCTTCGAGACGGTTTAATGTTCACGATGTTATTAAATTAGCGGAACCACTAGACGGTTCTGTTAGTTCTTTACCTTGTTCCGCTAAACTTTGTAACAGTTCGGTATCTATCAATGTACCTGTTGGAATTTTATTGTTCCGACATATTCGGAAGCGTAAAAAATCCAACGCTAAACGAAACTAAAACGGGGTTGTTTCACAAATCGAAATTTGTGCAGAACTCTTCGTCTGCGAGTCTGATCCAAGAAAGTATCATACCATCCGATCCCGGTAGAATTTTATTTCTTTGGATTTCGAAACGGTCGTTCCATTAGTCCATAAGTTCGGAAATAACCTTGGCAACCAGCTGAGGATCTCCATAGACCATAAAGCTGGCAACTACCTAGCTAGCTCAACACATCAGCATTGCTATACAGCGCGGCAACACTTCTATAATACATATTATTTATTTATGCTTTAATTTTAGTATTATGAACTACTTTACCTACTTACTCTGTGGGTGAACTTAGAACAATTTGCAAATTAGAACTTCCAAACAGTAACGTCTGCTTCAATTCAATGTTTATAAATCGTGTCGTCCGACAAAAATCGTTATATAAAAAAGGTCGCGTCTCCAAATTCCGCCGTTATAAATATATGACCGCCACTGCGGTGGCTCCTTGAATTTTTTTGTGTAATATATCAGAGTACAGTTGAATGAGTTCTGCATACGAAGTTCTTTCTCCAGATTAGAGAGGTTACAAAAGGTGGGGGTTTTATGCGTCAGCCCTGATTTGCTTCGTTAGTTTGTGTGAGACTAGCGACTTTGCAGGCGACTTTGTCCGTGCTGTATACTAACGTATTTAATGTTTTAACGTATAAGATACACCCTAGCAACACGCAAGCGTAACTGACATTAAATATACAGCTTAAAGTTCTATTGAAAAAATACCTATACAAGGGTGTCAAGAAAATATTATATATTTTCAAGGGAGTTAACGCGTTATTATCGAGCTATACTAAATCTTTATAAAAGGATACGCTTGTACCAGCTATATAACTGACAAGTTTCATGAAAATAAGTCTAGTATAATTTTAAAGCTGGGGTGAAAATGTGAATGTTTGTAGATTTTTGTTAGTCTTTCACACAGTATCTACCAAACGATTTTTGTTGAACAATTATATTACGAGTATGTACCTACATCGACATAATTTATATATACAGGGTGATTTTTGGTCAACGTTCCCGAAAACTACGTAATCTCCTCATCATCACGATCATTTTTCTCCGTGGAAGCATAGGGAATGCACTGGGAAGTGTCTGGTTTGCAAAATATTAGGGTCCAAAATTGACATTCACTATGGGTGCGCCCACCACCGGGGCCTACACCCTCCACTGACCCTCGAATCTGATAACTCATAACTGCGAAAACAGGCACTTGCACTAACTACAATCGCCACGAGAAACCAGACCCGAGCACCTAGCATGCAAGACAAAACATTGCACTATTCCGAAATCAAAAACTAGATAAATAATCTACATATGTTTCGCCAACAACCGTGGCATCATCAGGATATCATAGTAAATGTTTGAACTTCCGAATTGTAAGGCCTAATACAATTTCGTCCAAAATTGAGTAAATAGACTGCGTTTTTCTGCATAAATGCACATAGATGCGCGTAGCAAGATTTTTTCACGAGAAATAATTAATATCTATCTATGATAAAACTAGTATAAACACTGGACACCATAAATTTCGCCCGATCAAGTAATTCAAAAAATAATTCAAAAAAATTTACATCGTTTCCCAGCATTTTTTTAGCATAAACTTACTTTATTTGATGTATAGAATATGTACCCTTCGTTAAGGTTGGCAACGAAAAAACATCCTGTATACCTAATTCATGACCATGCGTACAAAGTTACGGGTGTCGGCGGCGCAACTTGCTTTACATATTGTAATCAATATCACCTGACACTTGTTTGTCACATCGTGCATAAATAATTGATTTGCTACTGAACCCCTTCAAATTATTCTAAATTAGTTATGCCCAGTTTAGTAGTTTAGTTATCCCTAATCTTGTGCCTTAGATTTGGCAAACCTAGATAAGTTCTCCAGATTAATTTATAATGAGTGATGTTTACTAAGTGTCTGTGTGTATCTCTCTCTCTCTCTGTGTGTGTGTGTGTGCGTGTGTGTGCGTGTGCGCGTGTGCATGTGCGTAGTGTGGGCAGTATAATATAACTCGTATTTTTATTACTCCTGATTTTTTTCACTGCTCAAATAGGTCATTTTGTAGGTATTCGTGCTAGTTATGTATACGGAACTTAAAAACAATGATGTGTGCACAAAACAAGTCACACAGAGATCAAGCTACCTCTGGACTACGAGGCTCGTAGCAAATGCTACGGATCAGGGGGTCTACTCTGAAATGCCGCTTTCCAATCTTTCGGTCCGACCGAAGCCCGACCGAATCGAAGCCTTTGACAGCCTTTGACCCTACTACGAAATTGCTTCGGATTCATTCATCTGGGTTCCCAACTCATTTGGAACCATAGAGAATAATTCACATTGACTAATATTATAATCTTTCTATTATCTAGCCTTATACCTGTCAAATAGAGTTTGATCGGACCGAATGAAAAAACGGCGCGACTGATCCGATCGAAGGAAGATCGTAATAGGAAACACCTCGATATTCGGCCGGTACTTCGTTTATTGTCACTTCAGAGTAGACCTCCTGCTACGCGCGTGCTACGAAGGATTTGAATACAAAAGTGTTATATCTCGGGAATTTTTAAGTTTGTGTAAAAAAATTGATATTAAAAGTGAGATATCTCGCTCTCGCCAAATTCATCATACGGGTGCTGGTGATAAGTGAGAGTGTAATAATTCTATAATTTAGTATGTTACTGTAAAGCATTTTTTCGAGCAGGTAATCGATACGGAATACTTCGGTCATAGTTTGTGGCACGCGTCTTATTAGCATGCAAATTCACGGAGCCCACTACGGCAGAAACAACCACTGGTAGCCACAGAGTAGGGGTGTAGTTTACTCGTAAGTTGAAGTTCGATGACATACAAATTATAGATACATGGAATGACAAAAGCTTTAATTTGACTCTGTAAGCCAAAGTTGGTATATGATTTTAAAGCTAATTTGGTTAACTGCTTAAATTTAATTAGGTCAATAGTGAATATCAGGGTTTATGTCTATTATAATTACTATAACTATAATAGACATATTATATACTTGATGTAAACTCAGTCCTTAGAATACAATGAAAACTGGAAATATTATAGATTATAGAATTTTATGACCCTCTGCATTTTTAATAATATACGAAGTTAATAATATTTTTATTAATGCAATAAATAAATTCATCATCAGCACTGCTGGATGTAGGCCTCCCCCGGGGCACGTCACAAGACTGCCATGGAGAGGTATTTGCCCATAGTCACCACGCTGGGCAGACGGGTTGGTGAGCGCAGTTTGTATTTTGGACTATGTTGTCAACACGGGAGGCGCTGCTACCCACCTCCGTGGAACCCTTAATCGCCTCGTACGATACCCATGGGTAGACATGGGATGGTACGAATTCTACTCTGCCGGCACCACGCGGCCATAAATTATTATTATTATTAATAAATAAATTATTATTATAATATTTAATAATTATTTTCATTGACTTCCACGCCATACATTTTCTGGAAGTACTTTTCTCACTTTTCTTACACCCGAGTGTATCACACCTATTACTACAATATGCTAGCAACTGGTCACTAGGTAATCGTTGACATCTGTCCCCGTTATGGTAAACGTGGCTGTGGGATCGCCTTTATGATCCTGCAGTTCTAGCTACCCTGTTACAGGAAGACAGCCGTATGTATGTAATTAACCAACTTTAGTTACTGTCGACACAAGTTCATCACTCTGTGTCTGATAATTCGAAATTGGGTTATAAAAGCGTGACACGTCCCAATGTTATTAAAAGATTGAATTTAATGGAGGTATATGTAAATGAGTGTGTAAAGTAATTACCGGGCATAATTGCGAGTTCCCGGTACAGGGATTTACACTTCGTTTCGGTTATCAAGCCCTCTGTCATCGGCGCTAGTGTATATATAGCTGTAAGACAGTTTCATTTGTACTTTTTACTTCGATATAAATCCGCAGGGCGTTTTTATTGAGATGGACGTTAGTGTGTTGTTCCGCGGGATTGCATACAAACATCGTTTTTGGGAGGTTTTAAGGTAGTTTGGATAGAGTGTTGTGTAGGGGAAAACAGCCTAAAGTTTTCTAGAATATATTATAACTGGCTGATGCCTGCTACTTAGATCGTGTGTATGTTATTCTGCCATACAGGGCATAACAAAAGGGGTATATTTATCGTTTTTTTTTATAAAAAATAGGCTTACGCTTGACCGCAACGCGCCTGATGGTAAGCACCGTATGGTATGCTAAGAAAATAGCACTATTAATAGTGCTATTATAAAGAAATTTTCCACAAGACTAGAAATCAAATGTTGATTTCCCATGCAGTATGGAGAAATTCCTAAATAACTCAGAAATGTCAATAGAATCAGGAATGACAAAAATAAACAGTGATCTCTAGTCTCAAATTTAGTGGAGTTCATTAGAGTGGGTAATTTTCGTAGCCTTTTGCATAGCATAGAGATTCGGCGGGAAAAGCTGGAAGGGAGTGAGTATCATTTTCTTATGAAAATCAAAATTAATTTGTAAATGGCTTGCATGTGTCCGTAAAGTGATGTTTTCTAGTAGATAAGTTACATTTTGTTTACTTGTGATGTGAATATAGTGCGTGTGCATGGTTTTATATGCAGGTAAGCTGAATAAAACTTTAGTTGGAATACGATCTCTTCATGGGCTCATGTAAGTTGTTTCTGCAATTCATTTTGATTCTGACTAATTTTACACCCATTCTTGAAGATTTTCTCGACGTTTCCATTCACCATTATCATTATCATCCATCATAAATTCAGAAAATCATTTACTAAAGACAATGGCTGTATGGGCTTAGTTCCCCTTGCCTTTCCTTCGGGATAAACTAAACAAAAAAATGCATAGCATACCTACCCTACCCCTTTTGGTATCCATAAACTTGGCAATGCCTTTAGTATTTTTTGCGTGAATGAGTAACAAACATTCAAACATCGTCGCCTTTTCCCAGAAATTTTTACGTGGATTGTTTAGTTTATGCAGATAAAATCAATAATAATGAAATAAATAATCATTTTTCATTTTATATTAATAATGTGGCAGTACTAGGGTAAGATAAGTAAATATAAAAACTATTCGGAACAAGTGCAGCAGCAAATTGAGCGAGTGCTCGCCATGCTCTTTATAACTACGTATGCGCTGAAATTGGCCAGTAAAATAGAAATTTTATTTCCAGTGTGTTAATTTGGAAGATTTGCGAGTGCCGCGTGCGGGATTGCATGGAAAATAATTTAGATGTCCCGCCATTTTGTCCGGCTTGCGTCGGTAAATTTGTTGGATGAACGTGGTTCAGAGATTGGGAAAATTACCACTTGATACTATCAAGTTTTTTCCACCAGGAGCAGGATGAACGGTTTTCCGAGGCACGTAAATTAGTGATAATCTTACTATATTAAAATCTACTCTTGCGTGACTAGGATCGATTCTACCCATTTCGATTAAGACGGCCAATCTCTACGGAGATTAGCCAACCCTCCTAGCATGACCACGCATCGTGGATGTCGTATCATACGATATCGTATCGTCTCTATACAAAATTCAACATGGCGGCTATATTTATCGTAATGTGACAGGCTAAATGTCGATAAATCGGTTTATTATATCGTGTTTCGCAGGTCATGCTACTACAACAGGTGTGCATGAGATATTATAGTACACTAGCGCAAACACAGACGCACTCTCTATTCCATCACTCACTGTATGTAATTGTAATACATAATATTTCTGTGTGTTCTTATCCAACTTGTATCTTAAGGGAACTGTTATGTATGTTGTTGGCTTTCTTATTTATTAAATAAATAAATCACTCTTATAGCCGATGGAGGTAAAAAAAATGGCTAGTTACCTTAACTAGGTCACGGGTTATATTAGAAAATAACATTATTATTTAGGCGTTTCTCGTCCTACCCTCGAATTAGACACTATTGGATCAACTTACGCAATTAGTGGTAATTTGATTTGGTGAGGTTAGAATAATATTATACGTATCATGGGCCTGGGTTTGTACACACACATGCTCATATATGTGACTAGGTTCACTTACGTAGTTTTTGGAATTAAGAAAAATAGGTTTGCAAAATACTTACATTTAAGTAGTTCACCTTATTTGTAAACAAGTAGGTACCTAAGTAGGTCCAATTTATAACTTTAATCAAAGTAAATAGTTAACTGCTTCATTGATGTCATTTTGACTTGATTTTCTAAGAACTACTAGAACCACTAAAATAAACTCTTAAAACCTTAAAACACACAGCCGTTTAAACCTTTAACCATAGAATAATAAGTCCCAGAACCCGTGATCACGCACATTTATGAAGCAACTTTTAGTCGGTCAAATTGACCTAGTTGAATTTTATTTCTCCCCTTTATGAGTCACATTTAGCCTATTTTTAGGCATATGGGCAATTTTTACAACCTAATTACTATATTAAAACTCTAAAAAGTGATAATATTTCTCGATTTGGCAACAATTTTCGGGTTAGAAGTGCCGAAGATGCGGGATTTTACCTCGTTTTTTGCTTCACTACCCGGCATACATTTGTCATTGATGACTTCTTCTGGAGTCTTTTTATTCTATGCCTTTAACTTAACATATACTCGTAGGTTATTACCTATGTCTTTTAGACACAGTTTATGTCTATCTTGACACCTAACTTGAAGCTCCAATTTAAAATGGTCAGCAAAACTACAGTATAAGCTACGTATATAGCACTTAGAAAACCGATCCCAACCGATGTGGTCACTGGGTCGGACATTACCGTATCGTTTACAATGTTATCGCGCGCCCAATTCCGAAACTTTAACAGCAGTGTCAATACGAGGCAACATTGCTGTAAACTTTTATAAGGCGCTAGGGATTCCGTTCAATATCGTAACCGAGACCGTAGATTGAGAAATAGATACGGACAGCGTGTTCTATCAATGGTATAAACGGTAAAAGGAATGGGTGTACTAACTTATATGACTTACAAAGTTAATAGGTACACATACTATTTCACCTACTCCTGTGTAAACTAAAGGATGACGATCGACAAACTCGGTTATAAACCAAAATACCAAAACTCCTTCCACTTTACGTTCTGTAACTCCTTCACATCAAAATTGGAAATAATATTTTCAATGGTAATGTTCTAAAAGGTTCAACTGAAATGAAACCGGTGACCTTTAAGTTCAATAGTCATTAAAACGAAAATACGACTCTCAAACAGCCTCCATTTGCTACGGAACCCTAATATTAATTGTCGAGTTACACATAACATTTAACGAGCCAATTATCAACAAGTGAATTCATATACAGAACAAAATTGAACGTGTATTATTCAATTTATATACTTTCATATAAATAACCTTAAAGTATGTATGTATAATTTATCCACATAATAATCACGCCTCTTTCCCGGAGGGGTAGGCAGAGATTACCTGATCTCCATTTGCTACGATCCTGACACACCTCTTTCGCTTCATCTACTTTTTAGATATTCTTCATGCAAATTTTACCAATTTGATCGGTCCGGGGAGGTCTTCCCCTTCCAACCCTTCCATCCACTCTTCCTTTGTACATTTTCTTCGTCAGTCTACTTTCACTCATCCTCTCCACATGCCCAAACCACCTCAACATACCCTTCTCCATCTTCGTCACAACGTCCTCATTTATACCACACTTCTTTCTGATCACCTCACTTCTTATTCTATCTTTCAAAGTGACTCCACACATACTTCTCAATGCTCTCATTTCCACTGCATTCACTTGACTTTGGTGTTTTGGTTTCTGCCATACCCAACTTTCACTTCCATACATAAGAATCGGCACCAAAACACCTCCATGAACAGCCAGACGTGAATAAATGAAATAAAAAACTGCTTCGAAGATCAAACGGAATATATTTGTTTTCACAAAATCACGGGTTGTTATGAACAATAGCTACTACAACATGTAGTGTTAGTTAGAAGCACAGATCTAATTTGAACCAATAGCGGAACTTTACAATTTTGCATAAATGGGTGTGGTTTTATTTAGCCAATAAGGAAGTAAGAAATATGAACAAGTTTGGATAAGTTGGATGACGTCATACTGAATTACAAATAATTTAAAAATTATAAAGAAAACTAAAATAGGTTTTATTACTGTAGTTACATTGTAATAAGAATCTTTTAACTGAATTTAACAGAACCTATATAAAAGGCTTTCGTGTAGGCATAAAAGAAAACTTATCATTAGAACGAAGAAAACTATTTAAACCTTAAAAGCTATATTAAATATTTACACAATCGGTTTTGACGTACTGCATTCCCGTGTGGGGGGGCGCTAACAAAACGAACTTTCTACATTTAGAGCGCGCACAGAGATCCTTGATTAAGGTAATGCATTTTAAACCCTACAGATTCCCTACTGACAGCCTTTACACCACCAGTAAACTGCTGTCAGTTAGGAAACTATATATAGTTAACCTAATTGTAAAGTATCACAAATCCCTGCCCTACGATTCCACCCTTCAGAACAAGAGACGAAATGACCTGGTGGCTCCTTCCTTCCCCACCCGCTCGGTCTTTGCTAGACGTCAGTATAGAGCTCAAGCTCCTTACATCTATAACCAAATCAACCGAATTTTACAAATATATCCTCTGCCCATGAGACCGTGTAAAGCGTACCTAACTCGGTGGCTGTATACGCTTGGATATGACGAAGTGGAGGATCTTTTAAAAAGAGTTATTTGATCAATAAGCCTTACCACTAAACATTTTTCCATTCATATAACATATATGGATAAGTTTTCACGTTGATTTATTTTTATGGCATGAACAGTTAGACCTCAAGCTAATAGTTTCACCATGGATGTCGATCGTTCTACATATAGTACCTCTGCCGAAATTCCGAAACTGGGTAGGTCCACCACAAACACACTCACACATATTCTCATAGTTATACATACCTACACACGCACTCACCCTCACACACATAACCTCACACCAACACACACACACACACACACACACACACACCAAAACACACACACACACACCAACACACACACACTCACACTCCACAATGTAAACTATATATAAACGGAAGAGGGTGGCTTTCCCACTACAAGTGTCTATGACTACTTACCGGGAAGCCCCTACTACTATTTGTATTGGATTCTTTTAAATAAAAAAACCATTTATTATTATTATTACACAAAACTACATTACAGCATTCTAAACCTATTTAAAACGAAATAATCAACAAATCTAAGACATAAAATACACGTTTTACATTGAGAAATCGTCTAGACGGTAATGGACCATTTTGAGCAAAAAACTAAGTGTGTTCTGATTGGCTATTTAGAATCGAACTTTTGATTGGTTGAAAGTAGAGGAATCAAAATATTTATTATAAAGTTAGTTATTTCCGACAATATATATACCTAATATAGATATATTCCTCATTGTTTAACTAAATCAGCAATTTCCCCTAAATAGGAGAAATTGTGTGCATATAAATTGCTTTTATAGTACAAAAGACTTTTAAGATAGCTACAGCTTTAATTTATTTTATGAATAGGCAAAGTCTAGGTATAATCTTATGAGCTATTAGGATTTTCTGCGTATAAAACGATATCAAAACGTAGCAGGTACTGGGTACCGTTTTAAATGAAAGCTCTTTGTAAAAAGGCAGCAGTGTGGGTGGGATCATGAAGTAAGAATAAGAGGAGTAGTACTAACAATGACGACCGATTTATGTAGTTGGTAGTGACCCTGCCTGCCATGCCATAGGTCCTGGGTTCGAATCTCGGTAGGTGCAAACATTTGTTGAATAGCTATGTTTGTTTTCGAGTCATGGCTGTTCCTATGCATATACACAATTAGTTCTATTACGGCTGTGTTCTAGAAAATAGGGTAGCCAAAACTGCAGGATCGCGAAAGAGATTCCACATCCACTTTTAGCATAGTGTGTGAAAGTCATGTAAAATATCAGTGACAAGTTGGTATCTCATCGACTGAGAGAACGCCCTTGAGTTCCATAGTCGACTTCTACAACATGCACGTAAGGAACTGCAGCTGAAGTTTTCTATCACCACATAATTACATAGGTAGGTATAAGCGGTGATAGCCTAGTGGCTAAGACGTGCACCTTCGGGAGGCGTTCAATCCCAGTCACGGGCCTGTACCAATGAATTTATTTCATGTACAGATATTAATGTCTAAAATTGTCAGTTAGCTCGTGCCTCGGAAAGCACGTAAAACCGTTGGTCCTGCGCCTAATCTCTCTCCGGTCGTGTCGGCTTTCCGTCCCATCGGACTATGAGAATGAGGGAATAGAGAGTGCATCTGTGTTTGCGCACACACTTGTGCACTATAATATCTCCTGCGTACCTGGTCAATCTCCGTAGAGATTGGTCGCCTTGGCCGAAATACGGTCGGAGATCATCATCATCATCACATAGGTATTATGCTGCTCTGAGAGTAAAAAAAAACGTATAATACTACAGCTGCTTCTCTTCCCGGGCATACTGTACAAATCAGTAGAGGGACAAGAGGGTCTTGGTGTTTTGTAGGCGATGGGCTGACCACCTGTCACTACTAACCGAACTTGTATATCTCAACTATACCCTCAAAATTGGTCAAAAGTGGCACCCTGTAGTTCTATCGGCCCTTGGTGCTCTGCCTACCCCGTAAGGGATAAAGGCGTGATTATGTATGTATATGCTACATAGAATAACAATAATAAGAAAGTCAGCTCGCCATTGTATTTGCTTCATGAGCGGTATCCATGTCTCTTTATAAGTTAAATTTTCTGATGTCACGTACGTTGCGTAGAGGAGTCTTGGTAAAAAAACCCGGTGTGGTCGTAGAGGACCTTTTTTAACCGTCACGCAGCAGGTGATATTCAGTATTCTGTAACGCAGTGTCGGCATTCGTAAAGCTAGTACCTACACCTATCTAGGTAAGGTACTTTTATAAGTTAGACAGTACAACTTTTGAAAATATGTGATTTCTAGTCTCAAATGTGGATGGGTTCACTATAGTGGGCTATTCTCATGACATTTTGCTTAACTTTGTTTTTCACTTTTGTTCCATTATTTTTGGAGCAACAATGGATTCTTTTAAATCTCAATTTACACGCGTAGAGACTCCACGTTTTACATGTTATTTAACTTATTTACAAGTTAAGGATTGTAACTAGGTTCGTCCCAGATTGAAGCTAGTGTTAGTTAGCTTTGATCCAGATAACTTATTGAGAAAGCCTCGAATAGAGCTCCAAATAGCATGCATTGGTTTCTAAGAGTTCTTCGCCCAACTTTACTCATATGCCGCCCGACTTCTTTCTAACTGTTTTGGTATAAGATACGAGCGGATAGCGGGTAATAGATTACCTGCCTACATTCGCCAAGAAAAATCTCCGGAAAGCTTACATTAACATCATTTAACTACGGCTACATTACAAAAAAATACTTAATATATAATTCGCCAGCTACTTCTTCTACGTTTTATTTATTTACCCTTTTGGGAAATGCTGATGCAGCTAAGTAATTGTAGTATCTATTGAATTCATTAATTGGAAAAATCTCTTCTTATTTGACCTATTATATTCGTATGTCACAAATAAAAGTTCTTGGCCACTACGGCCCAAATTTCACGCTTCTACTATTAGCGGTTACGGAGCCCTGCACAAGTAGCTTGACCTGCGAAACACGATATTATAAACCGATTTATCGACATTAAGCCGTATATATACGATAAATATAGCCGCCTTGTTGAATTTTGTATAGAAACGATACGTTATCCACGATGCGTGGTCATACTAGGGGCTGGGCGTCCGCTTGTTTCACATAGAATCCTACGATACATACATACAAAAATCACGCCTCTTTCCGGAGGGATAAACAGAGATCACGGATCTCCATTTGCTATGATCCTGACACTCCTCTTTCGCTTATTCTACTTTCATGATATTCTTCGTGCACGCTCGTCGGGGTACTGTTGACCTGACCTTTCTCTAGAATCCTACAACTTGAACCAAAATGTAATTTTGTTGTACTTCTAGTTCGCCCACGACTTGCTCTTGAGCAATAATTTGTACTTCTTCGAGTTTGTCCGAATTCGTTCAGACAAATATTTTTATTAGCGCACACTATGAAAATAGGGCTACTTTTATATTGAAAAAAGGGGGAGAAGTTTTGCGAAAATATTTCTTAATGATAGTTCTAGTTGTTTTTGCAATAAATCTTATAATAATTATCGTATAGTTCTAGAATTTATTGAGACCTTGGATATGGCTATATACTCGTACCTACGTGTTGGAGAAGGTACTTTATGTAGATACTCGCTAGATCTTGCAAATTTATCCACATGATAATGCCTATAACCTGATGTAAGCTATAAAACCGCCAAGTTTTATCTAAATCCATTTAGATATTTTTTTATAAAAGTGTAACAAACATTTAAGCCTACTCGAATATTAATAATAATAATAATAAACATTTATTTCAGATAACGAGATCCATAATTTGTTTGTTAGGTTGTTAGTTACAAATTACTTAGTCTATGTTAGTTGGTAAATAATAATATAGAACTTAATTGTGAATAAATTAAATTATAAATTAGCAGGCAGATACATGAGCGGCTCTAATTCATGTAACTGCCCTTAAAGCCTCTATTTGCCGGTGGGATTCCTGAGACTATTTTCATCCAAAAATTCAAAATGGAACCATCGACCCGTTTGGCAATTACCGATAGAATGCTGTCCGGGCTACCCCGCAGCCTGTGCATCAAGGAGGCGACCCTTTTTCGCCTTATCGCTTGGAAGCCATCCGTGTGAGCCTCGGCGAATTAAGCAGGTGAATACCTTATTTTGACCAAGTACTAAACCAAACAAGGTCAATGCGAGGCACCTGAATTTAAATTTCAGGAATATTTAGTGTCATTCCTTAATTAACTGGGCCTAGGCTTCACCTCTACGAGTTGGTTTGTCGCGTCGACGCATTTATAAAAAGGTGGTATTTTTACCTATCAAGTCTTATCGTCAAGGCACAGAAATAGTAGTAGTACCTACCTAATACCTGACCCCATGAACTACGCATCTCTTCAAAGTATCAAGACTGATCAAATGGTGTCTGACGTTTACTCTACTCATCCATAGTCTCAGGAAGCCTGTCCACTACAACAGATGTGTCACACTAGGTACTTGTCTTAGCATATCTTGTCTTAACAGCATTCAGCTGAAAAGGGACCCGTTTGGCGGTTGCACGTACACGGGACGTGACTGACGGGCTCCAAATATGGCACACAGTTCTTCTTACTGTTCTTCTTTTCATCTCTGCTTCTACCTGTCTACCTACTTCTTTTGCTCTGTAACTAAGACTATGGATTCATGATTGACACGGCCACGACACGACCACGACAGCAAAACGACCGCGGCTTATTTTGAAAAAAAAATGTATTAGACTATGAATCGTTTTTCCTGTAGACGACATAACATCGACGGCCGCCATATTAGATGACGAAATATGGTCGTTTCGTTGTCGTGTCGTCTAGTGGAAATCGCCCATTACCTTACCTTGACAAAAAACCAGACGAAAATATCTCGGAAGACTTAGAGGAATCTCCAACAAAGTTTTGACCTATTGTGCCTACACCTACAAGTTTGAGATGTTGCGTAGGTGGGCGGTTGAGGCAAGTTATTTGCGTTAAGGTGTGTTCTCACTGCTTATGAAAACCTCTCCTATAGTCTGCGTTTTGGGTATTTGATGTTGAGGTCAACAAAAATCGTCACTGCGGAATGCACGTACGTGCTCACACTTTGGACAGTTATAAAAGAGGTTAGGGCTGCCAAACCGCCGCTACTAGACTACTATAATAGTAGACACCTACTGCAAATTGATACATTTTTATAAACGTTGCACAAAGTGCTATCAAAACCCACCCCATTTGATGTAATTGCTGGCAAAAAACACATTTTATTTTCGGTTCAGCAGCTCGCATAGCGTTTAGACAACAACCGTGCAACGTTCGGCCATTTTGGACGGACAAAGCGTTATTTTGGCGCGAATCAGCCGCCGCCGGCGGCCATGATAGATCGTGCTGAGTGACAGGTGAAGCGTAACGGTTTTTGCAAGCTTTCCTTTAAAATACAAAACATGTTACTGTACAAACTGGGATAGAGCCGTAGCGAGGATTTAGTCATGTTGGTGGTTTATAGTTTGTCGTCTCGTCTACCAATCTTACTACCAGATTTTGAAATACCAAATACCGATGAATTTTTGATGGTGGTATTTTCTTACCCTTTTATTTTCTCAACACCCTAAAAAGCCACTTTTCGCACCCCATAAACTTATCCGAAATCATTCCAAGCGAACATAAATTACGTCTTTCTGAAGTATTTATGTTATGTTATGTATGTAAGTACATATTACATTTTACTAGCGAAGACGTGCTTCATACGATGTTTACGTCGATCTTGCTTCTGCTCCAGTGTAATGTAGATTTTTCATGTCTGTTATTATCCTCTATGTAGGTATACTCTTGTACCAGTTATTCTCGTGTAAGTAAGTAGCCAATTATGAACGTATACCCAATAAAATAAGATACTTAATTGAAAAGTTATTACTTAGGACCATGAATGTATAAAGAATAACGGACAGAGTGTTGTCAATGCACAGAGTGAGGCATTCATAGTAAGCTCGGTAACGATATTCCATAGAGTAGGGATGTGTAATGACGCGTTATCCACCCACACATACAAACCATAGTAAGCTCGGCGCCTACTAGAAAATACGCACACATGCGCAACGCGCTGCCATTTTGATGCTTCAATCTATGCATTGACAGCATTACGTCCGTTGTTCTTTATACGTTCATGCTTAGGACTAGAGATGCCACGAATCATCATCATCATCAGCCTATTGCAGTCCACTGCTGGACGTACCTAGGCCTCCCCCAGGGCACGCCACAAGACTGCCATGAGGGGTATTTGCCCATAGTCACCACGCTGGGCAGGCGGATTGGTGACCGCAGTTTGTATTTTGGACTATGTTGTCAACACGGGAGGCGCTGCTGCCCACCACGAATATTCAGCTACTATTCGGTATTCGGCCTATTCGGCCACCTTTTTTGGTATTCGGTGTTCGGCCGAATAATACGTACTATTTGGCCGAATACCGAATACCAAATCATGGACAAATAGTCACATCATATTTCTCAAATTTGTATTTATTACCAAATTACAATACTTTAATGAGTAAAATTAATCAGTGGGAAGTTGTGATGGATAAAAACAACCTTTTCAGCATTTGATGGTAGCAAATGGTTACGCTTTTCGTCGTAAATGATACCAGCTTCAGAAAACAACCTCTCACTATACACGCTACTCCCGGAAGAAGAAAGATAAACTTTAGCAAATTTCGAGAGGTTTGGGTATTGTTTTTTGTTTGCTGACCACAACTTGTAAGGATCAGCTTTCCGATATAGGCGAATTATTTTCAAATAAAAATCCATTTTATTTGCCACAGTATTCTTCTCCACGTTCTCCTCATCATTACTATTTCGTATACTATCTGTAGCGACTTCCTCAAAGCAGTTCCAGAAACTATCGTGTATTTAAAATGTCTTATCATTTTTATTCAAGTTTCTTTTCTTACGTATTGGAGAAGAATCGTCTTCGGTACTACTAAATTCATCACAACAAATTAGTTTCAGAGCTTCTAGAAGTTGGCCAGTCTATTATTTTCACTACAAATCTCATAATATTCCCATATGGGCGATTTTTTATTAACTGGTGTCATTTTTTGATGAACAAACAATTGAAAAAGAATTAACGAACGAACTTTTGTACAATATCGTAAAGTTATATTTCATTTATTATTTATACTTACTCTGGCAGCGTGCCGTGATTTTCAAAATTCAATTGTGACAAACAAACATTCTAATGGCCGCACGCCCGCCCGCGCACGTGGGAGACAGGTCGCGACTTGTCGTATTATTCTTTACGCGCTCGACAAGTACTTTGCGCCGAATATTCGGCGCTTCGGCCGACAGCGTTGCAGAATATTCGGTATTCGGCCAAATCGTAGCAACTATACTTAGGACTAATAGTAGTTACTCGTTATTATAGCCTTTCAAGATATTAGGAAAGTACTTACTACGCGCAACGCTAAATATTTTTTCATAATCGTAATTGTTCCAGATTGGTAGATACCTACTAAATGGTAAATACTACCTATGTATTGATCTGAGGAGATCTAGAGACGAACAAAAGTCTCCGCCATAACTCAACGGTCCATCTTGCTGGACTCCAGCAAGCTAAAGTGGCAGTGGGCAGGGCATATACCATGAACAACTGATATCTGATGGGGCAAAAGGGTTCTAGAGTGGTGACCACGTATCAGCAAGCGCAGCATAGGAAGGCCATCCGCGAAATAGACAGACCTCATCAGAAACGCTGGACATAGGCCGTTTCTAACTGGTCGCAGTGGAGGTAATTGGGAAGGGCTATTTCAGCAGTGGACGGGCATCTTTCTCTTCTCCCTTATGATTGAAATAAAAAACAATTCATAGACGTTTTTCTTTAAAACAGTGGTATTTATAGGTAGTACCATAATATAATTAAGTAAGAGTATTATGGTTGATTCCGGCAGTCACACTTAAACCTAAACGTAAAATTAGTCCTACCTGTCCTTTTCTCTCTCAGCCATTTATGTTAAGAATGGAGAGAGATAGGTAGACCTGACTAAGAGTGTGACTGCCGGAATCGACCCTATTATCTGCCTTACCAATATGTTATGGCTTATTAAAACTATGTAGGTAGGGATCATTGTATTGAAGATGAGCAATATCTATTTAAATCGAGTTCTATATAGTGTTGCATAACAATCAAAGTTAGTTCGCAGATTGTAGTTCGTAGTAGCATAGTAGCATTACGCTACGAGCTCTATTGGTTCCTGTCCACACGTGGCGGATTAAAATACATCAAGGTCGTTTATTAGACAAAAAAAAGTATTATTTAATTAAGTTTTGTCTAGTCAGTATTCTTAAGGTGACTCCGTGGTCAATAATAAATCCAAAACGCATGTACCTACTGAATTTATTTATTAAAGTTACGAGAAAGGTTTACGCAATTTGCGAGTCCCACGGATTTCTTGAAATCTACATAGATCGCGAACAATGTTTCATTCAAAGCTTCAACGTAACAGTCATTGAATTGAGGCTGAAATCGCTCTGCTTTGCCAATATCACTTACCTACCTTTAACGAAGGGTACGTATTCTATACATGAAATAAAGTAACTTTATGCCAAAAAAAAAGCTGGGATTTTTTTTTTTTTTTTTTTTAATTTTAAATTCCTTGATCGTGCGAAATTTATAGTGTCTAGTGTTTATGTTAGTTTTTTTATAGACAGATATTAATTATTTTTCGTGAAAGAATCCTGCTACGCGCGTCTATGTGCATTTATGCAGAAAAACGCAGTCTATTTACTCAACTTTGGACCCTAATATTTTGGAAACCAGACACTTCCCAGGTATGCTTCCATGGAGAAAAATAATCGTGATGATGAGGACATTCCGTAGTTTTCGGGAACGTTGACGACCAAAAATCATCCTGTATATATATATATATATGTGTATGTTAGGTACCTACTTACTAAACAGCTCTTTGGTCATAGAGGAATAAAAGACTCTTAGTATTCTTTATTGTACACATAAATTTTTATCATAGACAGTAAGTTGTAAAAGAAATAGTACAAAGGCGAGCTTATCTCTAAAAGAGATTTCTTCCAGCAAACCATTAAGTACAAAGAAAATTTTATAATATATAAAAGGAATATCATATGTGCACACGTATTAAAATATAAATAAACTTAACACAAAATAAATATATTTACTAAATAATAACAATACTTAATTATCTACTTAGATACATACATAATAGGGACATACATATATATAATAAAAAGACTCTTAATCTTATTCCTCTATGCTTTGGTAGAAACTATACTCTCACTGCGTACCTAGGTGCTAGAAGTGATTCTCTCGTAAGGTTAACCTAATAAAGGCACAATACGGTTTTTGCTCACTAATGCCACAGCTAAAATTGGGAATAGCTTAAAAACTTGATAAGTAGGTTTATTATTGTGCAACTAAAAGGGCATTAAAAGATTACATTAGTACCGAAAGTCTAATCGGGACGTTGCTGGGACTAGGTGAATCTTGTGGGCCATTCTCTGCTCAATACCCCCAAGTGACACAGCCCCTTAGCACCTGAGGCGTATCTCTAGGCTCAGGCTCAGAATCTGAGGTGCACAGCACAGATCGCGTACCTAACTGTGTACCTATACCACCAGCGCCACAGAGCTTGGTGTAGATGGTAGGTAGGTACCTAAACATGATATTTTTTCTCTCTTTGCTTTCTCTCTCTCGGTCTTACGGTTACGCCACTACAGGCTACCATAATTTTGCTGGTTGCTAAGGCCCCACTCTGAAATCAAGTCGACCATGGTCCCTAATAGTCTTGTTCTACCGCAAGGTAATCCGCCTGTAACTCAAGAACTTCCTGAACTCGAGTGCTCTGAGCTTGGCGCCAACTTCTCTGCAGTGTAATTATTGCTTTTAAAAGTGCTCTGTGAGTTTTTCCTCTCGCTTGTTTTATTTTTGTGTTGAATTTAAAGCTCAGAATCCAAGATTGTGAATTAAGCACAGGTAATAAAGGTACCTAAATTTCTGATGAGATTGTTTAGTTTATAGCAGTAGTTTCGTTTTAGAGTATAATGTGTATTCACAGGTGCAAAGCAAAAGTAGATTGCAAAATGTTTTATTTTTGGCTGTACGAACACGTCTTAATGTGTTTTCGTTCTTTGGTATATTTAAAAAAATAAGAGAAATCAGCAACAGGGATGTGCGCTAGATAACCGTTTCACAAACCCGTTATTTTTAACCACGTTTATCGTTTCAACATTAAAAATATTTATGATTATCAATATATTGCAGGTGAGTAGCTACATGTCTTCCGTTACTAAATACTGATCTGACACGTACGGAAACTGCGTAATAGGCCATTAATAATATGCAATATTTCACGGAACGTCACAGTTCAGTGAACACCATACGAATCAATCAAACAAGCGCACATTACAGGCAAATTCAGCCGATAACCCTGTTGCGCGTTTATATGGAAAATTAAAGACGTGGATTAGACACCGATGTGATGATCTGATCCTCACGTTCAAGTATAAAATATTATCCATCAATCCATAACTACCTTATCATTGTATTTATAATAAAGTAAATATTACTTACAATGAGCCGTTTTTAACAATTAAATATATTAAATATTTGGCTTTTGCGACTGCATAAAATTTAGGACCTAAATGTATACGTTACCAAGAAGAATAATATTGTTAAAAATATTTTATGGTTAAGTTCTTATTTCCCTAGGTATTACAAAACTTTAAAAACCTGTATCAGCAAGACTATCATTCTTAAAACTTTGTTACAATCTATTATAATATATAGAATATTTTGATTTTTATTTATATGTTCTTCTATTAGTATCAATTGTTTCAGTAATAATTAAAAATGAACCCGTTTTAGACACTTTACTATAAACGCAGTAGGTACAGTTAATTCTAGCACAATACATTTGTAAAGCATTAATTTTACATGACACATCCGAAACCTCTTCACAAGCGCTGAACCCAAAGATATAATCAGAAACATAATCAAATCATACATAAACCCAAGTGGGGAAGGCGGAAAGCTTACTATTAAATTCGGATTCAGGATATGACAAATGAACTGGCGCGTCCACCGCCCTGCCATTTGTCGCCGGTGATGGATAGTGCACTCGTTAAGCATGGCTTATTTGACACGTCCACCTCAGCAGTTTCGGTCATTAGGGTGATTTTTATTACGGCATAATCATTGCGAGATTATAATTTAAAATATATTCAGCTTGGCAAAAATGCTACGTGGGTTTTTTTATCAACCGCGCGCGTGTTTCCAGTCACCAAATGCGAGCTTGACAATGACAGAGATACGGAACCCGCGCTCGACGCGTCTTTTGGACAACTCATGGAAGTGGTGCAAAATGAACTTTATTACGTTTAACACTGAATCTGTAATTGAATTGATATACAGTAAAAATTAGCCGTCAAAATTAGCGATAAGACCCCGCGCACATTTAAACGCCATGCTCGCAAACGCGGGTTATATATCGCGCGCGGCGCGACGCGGGTTTCAATGTCAGCTTGAAGTGTGAAACGTCATTTTGTCGCGAATATTGACATTTACGCGCCACAAAAAGCGCGACATAAGTGAGTCGCGGACGGCATGATAAACCGATTTATGGACATTTAGCCTGTCAAAATACGATAAATATAGCCGCCATGTTGAATTTTGTATGGGGACGATACGATATCTACGTGCGTGGTCATGCTAGGAAGGCAGATAGTGATGTGTAACTTACAACTTAACTTGAAATTTCTTAATTATATCACTATATCTATACTAATATTACATACCCCTTCATATTAAGCACCTACCCATATCAATCAATTTACTTACTTGCAGCGGTTTGCACTGTCACATAAGCTCATCTAGGACTGAGCTCAAAGGTTAGGTAAATAGAATACCGGCTTAGATAGGACGTAGGGTATACTAGACTGAGTAATAAACAACGTTAGGAATTCAACTTGAGATCATTCTGTATGCACTAGAATCTTCTCAAACGTGTGAGGCGTGTTGTGTGGACGTCGTGAATTTCCTCAGCTATAAAAATGTCTTCAGTTCTTTATGTCTTCATTTTCATTTTGTGCAATATAAAGATGACATGTATAAATCTAATAATACTAAATTATATATTTTCGTTGGGCAAGATATAGTGATCTCACTTATTATTTTAGGACCTAATAATGTAAACACCTGTGATATAAAAAGGATTAAAGGTAGGGACAAACTGAGCCCACGTACGCAATGTATGCTACGCATTATGACATCTAGACTACGAAATTTATATGCTTGGAAACACACTTATCATACGCAACGTTGTGTACGACAAGTGTGTTTCTAAGTCATATATTTTCATATAAAATTCGTAGTCTAAACGTCATAATGCGTAGTATACGTTGCGTACGTGGGCTCAGTTTGTCACTAACTTATATCACACACACATTAGCCTATTTCAGTCCACTGCTGGACATAGGCCTTCCCCATGCGCACGCCACAAGATTACTGCCAGAGGCGGGTTTTGTCCATACACCAAGATTATTATATCCTCCTATATTAATTTGTTAGATCAGCAACCTGTAAGTACCTATCTAGGTACATTGCAAATTGCTTTCAACAAACGACTTTTTAACCTAATTTTAAACCCGAATTCCGGTCATGTACTTAAGCGAATCTTGGTGAACGCCTGGAGTGCATCACAGGTAAATTGCTCGTGCACTTTGTCGAAGCAACTTCGGACACTAGTCGCCGGCTAATGGAATAGAGGACCGAGTTTGATAGTTCCCGAGACGTAGTTTGCATGTAGTTCACAGTTTTGTCTCTCCTGTAGGTACTTATGTAGTTTGTTAATGTAGGGCCGCCAAGCCGCCGCCGTCTGCCCGGATTTTGATGGATTTGCAAATTGGTTTAGCTTGCTGGCTTAAGTACCTACTTTATGTGTGGGTGAGCTAAGTAAGGGTTCGGAATAAATGGTGTAGATTATGCTACTTGTAGTGTAATTTCATTTACGCAGTTAGTATATCGGTAGGGTTTAATAAGACTTTCAACTAATTAATGGCTTGTAAGTGTATTACAAGTAGGTGGAGATAATGGACCGCCAATATCCTACTTATAAAAAAAAAACACTTCAATCGTTATTATTTATTTCCTCTGATTTCCAGATTATCCAATTGTAAGCTGTCACAGAAATGTCGTTCAATATAATCTTCTTTGAAGTAAGCCGTTTCACTATAGGTGGTCTCAAGTCCTCATGCGATGCGATAACATAAGAGGCGTGTTGGATTATGGGATCAGTGCCATGAAAAGTTTTACCAAAACAAATATTTTTCCCAACACTTACGTATTAATGTTTTATGAAATTCTACGACTTGTACGAGATAGGTACTCGTAGATAAAGATAACAGATTGTATAATTTTATGTTACCAAGTTAAACTATGAAATTATATACCTACCTACTTGCTTAATAGCATGAATATGCTGTACCAATGAGCATACTCTATAGGTATTGGTACATTCCCGTATCAATCTGAAGGCTACAAGCCTAGTTAATTGCATGTCGATGTTTACAAGGACCCTCGATTCCTGCAGACAATAGGCCATACTGTATTAGCTGATAAAACATAATTGAATGGATTATCTCATTACGGTATTCAAGACTATTCAGAGATAATTTTCATAGTTCCAATAGCTATATCATTATTCCAATGCTAGGTAACACATACTGTTCGTAAATAAAAAATGTATTAACTTAAGTATGTAAGTACTTAGTTATTGATAAACAACGTAAATTTTTGCATAAAAATGTAGCGCTGCTTTTAAGGACATCATCTTTTCTCAGGATATATAAACACTCACTGATATTTTCCGTTAACTTTTTAAAAATCCTTCCTATAAACTTATGTATCATATACTACATACAAAACAGCCAATCGTGATTTTATTTTACGACACCAGATATCTGCAACCAAAATAGTACCATTACTCGGATTACACGACAAAATATCTCTATGAACCGGAGCAAAGGAATCGCAAGGGAAGAGAGCACAGAGAGCCGTAAATACCACCGGCCAAAACAAATACACTTATCTGAGTCAAGATATCGGTACCCTTCCTTGGCAACGGGCCACTTTAAAATATTGTGCCTATCGCACGACGTGTCGTGAAACAAGGGCATTTGGCAAACTGCAAATGGAATTACTCAGTGAAGATTCTTTTAAGTTTTGTGATCAAAACCGTGCCTAAAGTTAGGCACTATTTAAAAATAACATTTGTCATTGAAATGTATGGATCTGTCAAATTTAGTCAATGTTTAGCTGAAACTGCGCTTAAATTCTTTCTTAATAAATAACACAGTCAGGCTCTAAAGATTAAATGTAATTCTAGAATTATTATTATATATTAATAAGTAGGTAGGTACTCTAGTACCTAGTTATCTATATTGATACCAGGGAAAGCAAAACACAAGGTTGATTTAGCCAGAAATGAAGAGTACGCTTTAGAAAGTAACCAGCTGGTATTTAATGGTAGGTATTCAACACGATGCTTGACCGCCATAAAACGTTCTGCTCCAAATCAGTTAGCGGTCAGGGCGGTCGCATTTGGCTCAGATTTAGGTACGCCCGGCTTGCTTAGACGGCGATGTTACTAAGGTTTTTCGTTTACTTATTTTACCTTTAAAAATATTTAGGTATTATCCTGATTAGGGTTAGAAATATTATTTTAGTTAGTCTCATATTATTAAATCTTTTATTGTACTATTGTTGAAAGTTTTATGATAGCTGTTATAACTGTAATCTTAAAACTGCACGATATTCAATATAATAATTATGTGATCCTAACTTGGAGAACACTAGTAGGTACCTAACTGCCAAGAAAAAATAACTTTTATTAATTGTGAGTTTGAAACTCACCCATAAACGCGTAGTAGCACATTAGGCGGGAGTTATTGGGCAACGTTATTATACTCCAGAGCTCTTTGGGATTAACGTGATCATTAAATGCAAGTACAAAAATACCTGAGGGTAAACCATAACGAATGGTCGAATAAATGTCTGTACTGTGGCATAAAGGGGAAAGCTTTCTGTTTAATTTACTACTTGAACGCATTAGCCCTGGTACCGTGTCGCCCGCTGTAGGGCCTAGATAGTGTGATTGCCTCTAAAGTTGGCTTCTCATAATACAGTGTGGTAAGAAGTTTGTAACTTAGATACCTATCTACTATAATTGAATTTTTAACTAACAAGTGACAGATATAATAATAAAATTATACGACGAAATATGTATAGGTAAGTAGTACGTCAAATCTTCAGCAAATAAAAATAACAACGCCATCTCTTGTTTTTAAGTACGTACTTTCGTACGTAGATACATGCCTGGGTTCTAGATTTTAACAGTGGTTATAAAAAAACCGCTAATGAATCCACTGTAAAGAAAGAAATAATGTTTTTCTAAGAACCCAAAATAAATAATGCTGCTGCAAATGCTATAGGTACAGACAAGCCCCCAATTTCACCTATTGATACACATTGCACATAAATCTACGTTATCGAAACCGTACCATTAGCAATCTATCTGGATTATTCCAAGACATTAGCCTACGGACATCGCCCTTTCTGTAACTGTCGAACCCAATCACAAATAAGTTCAGTGTTTCATTGTATAAATACAACTCAGCATTATCTTGCACAATTCCCTTGCTCCCCACCATCTACGATTATAAAAAATTCTACTTAGGTATTTAACTTTTGCATATTATATTGTTCCAAATTAGTGGAATGACGGTAAATTAAAATAAAATTACATCCGTAACAGTACCCAACTTCAATCGATAGGTACGTCCGATAAAAAAGCAGAACTAAATAAAACAACAATACAACTAGAATTAAAAAATGATGTAAAAATATTATTGTACACAATTATTTTTATTGGTAATGAAAAAATCGAATTAATAACATTGTAATAACACTACGTTCTGTTATTTGGTATTATTGATAACTCGTTTTATCGTTCTTGCAACCTGGCATTATGTAAAATGTTTCCTTTGCTTGTTTCCGGTCGGCGCCGGCCGGCTGTCAGTCGGTCAGCTGTCAAAGTCAAATCATTTTCTTACCGACGCGTGGTTGGATTCGTCGCTCATCGCAGCTTAATCTATTAAATTCTTATTAAATTTCTATTCAGGTAAGTTTTTATAGTTATTTTTACTTGTATAATATTCGGAAGTTTATGTATAGAACACTATTGGTTTTTCTACTAAGTTGTACTTACGGAGCTACATCCCATTGTTCTGACGCTGGATACATTATGAAATGATGGAGGCACCGTTACCGCAACCTTGACACGTAAATGCCCCTCAATTTCTTAGAGGTAGCGTTTGCTAAAATCTTCATTACATAGATAGGTACTTACTGTCATCCTTTTTTTAATCATTCAATTAACGTTGGTGGGTAGGAAAATAAGGTAGGTGAATTTTTGTAGGTGACTTTTTGCTTAACTTAACTTCTAATTACTTGAATGAGTCATGACCAGTTTACTTTAGTATTGCTTTATAGTACTGGAGAAACAAGTTCTTTAGTAGTAGAATCTTTCTAAAATGTCCACTCGTTAGAAACAAGCTCTCTTCTTAACACTTCAATCATTTGAAGCTGCCCTAACAAGAGGAGAGAGTAAAATAAATGACACATGGGTGTATGTTGTATCACATTGTGAAATACTTAAATATTCTAAACCAATTTTTCAAATTATCCCTTAGACATCTAGTTATTAGAAGGATAAAGTTGAGGCATTCTGTATCTTTATCAAGTTTTAGAGAACGACAGCATAAAGTTTATTCATCATTTAGAGCTTCTTCTTCTTCAGCCTATTGCAATCCACTGCTGGACGTAGGCCTTCCCCAGGGCACACCACAAGGCCACAGGGGGGTTTTGCCCCATAGTCACCACGCTGGGCAGGCGGGATGGTGACCGCAGTCTGATTTTTGGACTATGTTGTCATCCCTGACTCCCGGAAACCCTTAATTGCCTCATACGATACCCACGGGCAGGCAGGGGTGGTACAAACTCTACTTTGCCGGCACCATGCGGCTATTTAAAGCTAACTGGATAAAAAAGTATCCATTGCCCACCAATCCAAACTCAGATTTTAATTTAACTTATTTTTAAATGATTGTTACATGTACATCGGAAAACTCAGTCTTAAAACGTAATCATGAGGTTTGAGATGTTAAACAGTGGTGCCAAAAGAGTACGGACTGAATCTGACACTGAACCCGGAAATGAGACAAAGAAATCACTTTTAAATGACAGGTAGATAGGATTTACAATGATATTTTTAATTAAAGTTGTATGGGTGAAGGTGTAAAAAAATCTAGGTACAATAAATAAAACTGAATCAAAAGGACACTGGCCTTCATGTAATTAAATCTGTACTTACAAATATAATATGCTAAGTGTTGTGTATTGCTATTTATATGTATATTGTGTGGGTACTTGATAATCTTTTATTTGTAAAAGATGAACTTTAAGTATGGGGTAGTTTAATAACTATGTGACACTCAATATATTGGCTACCTAACTCAATAAATGTTCTACATTAAAATACTGTTTTATTAGACATAAAACTAAATAAAACTATATTTAATTAAATTCTTAGTAGATGGCATTTAGGGTTAAGATTTGACTGTTATTTGTGAATAATGTTTGACCTTATAGTTTTGCTTCATAATATTTTACTTCTATGCTGCTCTGGGAGTGAAAAAGAATACATATAATACTACAGCTGCTTCTCTTCCCGGGCATACTGTACAAGTCAGTAGAAAGACAAGAGGGTTTGGGTGTTTTGTAGGTGATGGGCTGACCACCTGTCACTACTAACCAAACTTTTACATCTCAACTACACTCAAAATTGGTCAAAAGTGGCACCATGTGGTTCTATCGGCCATTGGTGATCTGCCTACCCCGTAAGGGATAAAGGTGTGATTATATGTATGTATGTATATTTTATTATGTGGGTACTGATTTCTAAACAGATAAATTAGAAAAAATACTGAAAACATACCTAATTTGATTAATGGCTTTCGATACATACTACAAAAACATTTTACATTAAATAAATTAAAAAAACCTACTTATTATTCTATAGCTCCTATAGTTTAACTACACTGGATACTCATCTAATTGTTTTTTTTACTTACCCACCAACAAAGTAATATCAATTGACAAACCAACCCAAGTTTTTCAGAAAAATCTCTCAACCCAAATATGCACAAGTAAAATGCAGTTTCCCCACGTCCAATAACCCTTCCTTTCCTCTGCATCAGCTAAATCCCCAAGTATACACCATGTCTATGGAGCACCGATGCTATTGCCGAGGAGATGAGGTCTCCAGCCTGATCCTCGACAAGCCAGAACACCTTATGCCTATGATCAGACCTTTCTCCATGAGGTTTCAAACTTTGTAGTTAGTTATTTAGTAGCTCTAGGTAGGTGATACATAGTTAGTTTTGTAAGCTGTAGATATTATGTAGTTTCTAATGTTGTTGCTAAATTTGTAGGTTGCTCTTACAGCTCATTAGATGTTGATTGGTTAGATGTTATTTAAATACCAAAAAACAAGCCTTTTAATAATCCAACAAGTTACTTACACAATTCATGAAACTGAGACCTAAATTTGTTTAAAGTTCAAACTTTTTGTGATGATAATGATGCAGGTAGTTTTTGTCATTGCCTTGATGCTAAAGTTGGAAACATTTATCTAGGAATAAAATGTCTTTTTCAACGTTTGTCAATAATGTGACTTAATGAAAAGAAAAAAAATGGATTTACTGTATAGGTAAGTAAGTAGGTATGTACTGCACTATGTACCTACTTTACACTATTAGATTTGAGATGTCCTTCAGTTGCCTTGTATAGCAATTATCCAGTGGATTTAGCACGTATCAATTGGAATTCTGTCTACAGTGATAATCTGTATCTAAATTGGATGATAAGGTATTTCTAGGTACCTAATGAGACGTGACGTGAAGTCGCGCATAGAGCATGCTTGCTCTTATCTACGTCATGGGATTAGTTTGTCTGCATACACTTTGATCGTTATTGTTTGATTAATGTTACGGAAATTGTGTGATTGATATCGATAAACTTAGTATTATTAGTAGTAACTTTTCCCTTTAAAGGGCACTCGCGTAATGTAGGGTATATTTTCTTTGCCGATATTTTCGGTTGAGTATGAAGTGTTGAAGCTACAGTCTTGACTTGGAGATTAATGATATTGGGATAGAATTCGTGTCAGAATGTAGTCTTGTGCCAGATTTCGGAACTAACATTATTTGTATACAGACAAAGCTTATTATTCATACATTAAGCAACTTGTGTCACCATTCAAAAGGGACTATTTAGTGTTGCACACAGATAGGGAGATACCCTGATGATGCCTTTGTGTTTGGACAACGTTCATTCTATTGAAACTTCTCTTTTTGAAGTCGGTTAAGGGCCGATTTTTCCAAACGTCAGATAGCTTATCAGAGGAATAAAGTTGATCCTGTATTTCTCTAAAACTTGATCATAATAGAGACACCATCAACTTTATTCCTCTGATAGGCTATCTGACGTTTGGAAAAATCTGCCCTAAGAAATGTATAAAAAGACGACTCAATAAGGAGGACATTATAATTGATCGATCCTTGAACTCGTTAGTCATAATTTATTCACGGCAGTTTTGTTACACAATAGTTACTTTTCTTGCCTACTGTCAGTTACTTAACGTCTGTCGCTTTGCTCGTGGTAGTTTTCCTACTATTTCTACCATTATGCACGTTCTAAAATGTAATTTCGTTCGTCCTTGTGATTCCAACATCTATTGCTTTATTGAAATTATAACATTCCAAATTACAATAATTTTTGTTATTAATGAGAACCACATTAATATCTGTATGGCGTAGACTGTCGTGGGTAATATTTATTTATTTACATTTATTCCATGAATTCCAGTTCTTCTCATTCACGCTTCTTTCGTTTCGGCGGTGCTTTGTCTGTCTTTTACTAGAGATTTACTAATATTGATTCAAATTGCGTATCCGTAGTACTATTTCCGGAATATTATTTCTGTAAGCAAATACTAGTTTATTGCCTTAAATAGAATTTGAAACTGTTTTATTTGCTGTTAACTTTGTCGGGTCATGGTCTAATACGAGCTGTAAAGCGTTAATTTCCGTGACATATCGATTCTTAGGTAATCTATTAATTTAAATTGATGACTCTTGATTTCATTGGTTTAAGTTGACTAGGGATGTAGGTATTTTATTCAGTAATTGCGTTAGTAATACTAAAATAAGGACCGATTTTTCTATTAGTCAGATCTCCTTGATGATCCTACAGTTCTGCCTAAACTGTTTAGGGTACACAGTGTGTAAACTCATCGCAAAATAAGAGGTCCGTTTACCTCAGCGCTAGCATCTTTGTAATCTGCACACTGTTTCATACCTTTTTATTTAGTTCGTGAATAATCCGCCGGACTTCTTATACCGTGATTGATTTAGGTAATTTAGTCTATATCTTTAACTTAAGTTGCACTAATATAAATTAAAGTAGACTTTAGGACCAATCGTAATTATCTGTAGAATGTGTGTCCTATTGTTATCACGTTAAAACCTATATCGGGTGTTGTCTAGACAGGTAGGTATTACGACGTGTTAGCGCGATTATCGAAAGATCAGCGTACTGTTCGATTGTAGTATTGTACACGATTTTTACGTCATCCACAAGTGAATCTGTCACAGTTTCACGATCAGTATTGCACTGGACGAGCACCGATTCACTTGTGTTTTCGGATTTATATTATTCACAGTAAGTTCTAGACTTGAATTCAATAATAACATTAGTTTTACCAAGATCATCACCAACATTATCTGCATTTCATTATTTTGTTACTGCCAAATTGTTTCCTGTTTTTAACTGTTGAGTTTTATATTCATTGTGTGAAACACGTTTTATTTCTTCTATTTCATTATCTAATTATTTCCCAGGGTCACTAATCTGAAGATAGTTTTGAATAATATGCTTAAATGTGGCGTTCTTTCGGAATATTTCTACCACAGTAATGGGAAATTTCTCGTTGAGATGTGGAAACTAACGAATAAACTCGTGATGGATGTACATGAAATTGACGAACGATATCTGCCGGATTTGTGCCCGGTGCATAGGTTAGATATTAGTCGATATATTTTTGGGTAGTTTTCTCGTTGCTTTTCTACCTTTGATGGTATCTAGATTTTGAAGTCATGTAGGTACTTAATCTGTAAATTTTTGCAATCTTCCTTAGCCATTCATTTGTAGTTTCAGAGGTACAGTTTTATCTGCGGTTTCATTTAGCTTTTTCGTAGGTATGTCTTTTTTTACCACAGTTTTTATTACATGCCAAATACATTGACTTCGATAATTATTAAGTGTAGGTATTTTGGGAAGTTATCAATGATTTGTTTTCCGCCACTGACTTGAGTTATCTACAGCTATGTGTCCGTTGACTTCGTTGAACCTAAAGGGTTGCTTCCAGAATTTAGGAATGTTATAACAATTTTATAAGAAACGCGGCGGTACCGGATGGGTTAGTAATGCAAATGTTTATCGAGTGAATTATCTGAGAAATGTGTCATTTTTTACAGAATATTTAACATTTAGATTATAATGCACAACTTTCAAAAGGGCAAGTCAAAGACACACAAATCTATTCTATACATATAATAAAAATGTAACGGATCGCTGTCTGTACATGGAAGATATATGAGAAAAAATATTATAGGAGACCTTTATTATGTAACGCAATAGTAAGTACCCAAAAGTATGTTTGTCGGTTTGTCTGTGCGTTTGTGCACTCATGTAATCTCAGAAACGGCTGAACCGATTTCGATGCAGTATTCATGAATACATTCTGACAGGTCCCACTTAACATATAGACTACTTTTTATCCCGGATAATTTCGACATTAAGTTTTTTTCTGTAATTCACGCGGACGGAGTCGCAGGCGTCCACTTTAAAAATACTTTTATACCATCCAGGAAGATTTTCTGACACTATTTATTCATAACTTATTTTCCATAGACGGTGCGTAGTATAGCGTACCTTTAGATGTAGGTACATTTATCATCCAGTCTAGTTCTAGTCTCAAATAGAGGCAATAGATAACTGTTATATTACATAATTCTTACGCGGATAGCGTAGAATGTAAATAAGTAGTCGAATGAGATATAAGCCTGACCTTAACCTTTGTAGACCATACTTATTTATATCTTGAGTGTAAGTTGATAGCCGTAAAAAATAAACTTCTGGACAGTTTTAATTTTGTAGTATCAAAGTACGTTAACAATAACTAGAATTTTGCCACAGTTCTACCCAATCTCTTCGGAGGATAATGGGCGTGACTGTGTGTATTATGTTTTGTTTAATTAAATTATCATAATAGTCAATTGTATAAGGTAACCCCAACTAACCCGTCGATTCACATCACACTTTTGTATTATATTGGATGTGTCGGTCCACTGCCTAGTGTTATTATTTTACACTGTACGAGCTAGCAACTTGTCGCTTTTTTCATCTTTTATATGTGGACTTCACTATACAGGCTGTAACAAAAAGGGTATGTTAAGCGAAAAGCTATGTAAATAGCTCACGTTAGAGAACCTATCCACAAAATTTGAGACCGAAATCACATTATGTTATTATTGATATTATTATGCATCGAAATCGGTTCAGCCGTTTCTGAGATTAGCGTGCACAAATGCACAGACAAAAGTCATTATTTTGGATACTATTGCGTTGTTAACCCTAGATTACTAACCTTATTTTACAACGCTTATTACTAACCTTCGTCGTTTCGACTACGCCGTATAAAAGGGAGGTTTCTAAGGCTTTAGGGAATAAAATATTTATATGTGTTTTACTTATTTATTAGAATAATCATTAGTTAACATGATTATACCTTTTTTAATTACTAAAATCACGTTTTAATTACTTTGACAATCTTTTAATTGAGATCAGAGTTTATACTCCTTTGAATATTTTTGTTTTTTTTAAATGCTTCAATCTTATTAACTAAAAAAAACAGACTTGAAAAAATATTAAAATATTAAAATTAAGCAATAAAATCAACTAAAAAACAAAACATTTTAGAAAAAAACTATGAATTAATACATTTGTGACAAATGTCAAGTTTGTGCTCGCCACACAAGGATTTTTTGCACTTGGTGCAATAACTCTTTGTCATTCTTCGCTTTGCGGAGGGGCAAATTGCACAAATTTTCCTTTTTTTGGCGATAGGAAGATTAACTGTATCTTCTCTTTGGTCAGTTTCATGTGTAGAAGCAGAAATACTGATTCCTGGCCTATTCAAAATCGCTGTTATTGAGTCCCGCAGCCCCGTTTGAAGTGTCGGAAATTGCAATCTTCTTTGCATATGTGGCTCGACCAATTTTTGATGCAGTATTTTCAAGTACTCACGCCTCGGTAAAGGTTTTTTATTAGCCTCCAAAGTGTTGGTTACATATACAACATAACTATTTATAAATGCAATGTTTAGCATTCCGTAAAAATTACACAAAGGCCAACGACGAGTTTTTCGGCTGCAAGAAGCGAGAGAACACATTTGGTCCAAGGTGTCTACTCCGCCCTTAGTTTGATTGTAAAATTCTATCATCGTGGGCTTTTTAGTCATCTCATTAATTGTCCCTTCCTCATCACAAGTCGACAATAGAAATATTGTCTTTTGGGGCTTTGGCTTGTATGAAAGCAATGTCAGTTCCTGGTCATAACAGAAAATAGCTGTTCCTGTCTTCCGGGTCCGCTCATGCTGTAATTCTAACGGTATCTCCCTCTTATTAGCACGTAGAGTTCCAACCAACGTCAACTTATACGGTTCTTTTACTAAACTTTTGGCTAGTGGTACCGAAGTGAACCAGTTGTCCATAGTTATATTTCTATTTGTGCCGTGCACAGTCCGTGTCAATTTTTTGACAAAATATTCACCTAGTGGCAATCCATCCGTTTTAGTGAAAGAACCTAGATAGGGCTCGCCATCCACCATATACTTTGTAGAATTATCTACCAACATTACAATTTTCACACCATATTTATTTGGTTTATTAGGAATATAAATTCTAAAAGGGCATCTGCCTCTGAAGCCCAATAATTGTTCATCGATGGTAAGGTAGCAACTAGGTTTATAGTTTTCTTGACATACAACTGTAAAAAGATCCCACATATCTCGAAAAGGGGCATATACATCAGTCAATCTTCGCTGTTCGCGTGTAGACTTATCGTCAAATCTGAGGCAGTTTATAAGAAAATCAAATCTCTCATTAGACATAGTACTACGGTATCGATTGCCACAGAAGGTAACATCAAAAAGCTCCCTTGATGGTAAATGATTATCCTTCATTGCTGCAGATAATGTAAGGATCCCGATCAGAGCTCTAATTTCATTGGAATCTGTCTGTCTCTGGGTGGCTTTTACACCCTTGTATTTAACGTTTTTTATTGCTATCTCGGCATTAGTGTGGGTTACAATTAAATCAATCATACTATCAGTTACAAAAAATAAAAAGCAGGAAAGCGGATCTAGTTCGTTTTTAGAATTACGCGTAGGCCCAGGTTTAATATGAACAATATTTCTTGAGGCCGTTCGGCTTCGTGAACTCGGTTTCACTGATGACCATTTGTGTTTGTCTTTTCCGCGAAGAATATTACGTGATGGTGTAATAATTAGTTCATGTGGTTGACCCGAAGTGCTAGGTAACGGGTCTTCAATTGATGAAGATCCACTTGCCTGAATATCTTCAGTAGAAGGCGATTGTTCTACTACAGGAAAAATCTCTTCCTCACCATCTGTTTCATAAGCCGGATCAGCCTCAAGGTGGTCTTCTTTCTCACTCGCAGAGCAGTCTTCGTCACTATTATCTTCTAACAATAGCCGAAGAATCGTATCTAAAATAAAAATATATACAAATAAAAATAATGTAGGTTCTTATTTCAGTGTAGGCAAATAAAGTACAAAGTTTACAGAACACCGAAATAATTATAACACCAAAAACGGAATGAAAAATAACTCTGCAAGAATAACGTTAATACTAACCTTCGTCGATTCGACGACTCATGGTGGGTCGAACGGCGTACACAGGGCCCCTACACAAAAAACACACCCGTACACCGCTCGAGTTGCGGGTCGACTGAGATTAGCTGGAATCTGAAATGCGTACTACGACGCACTCAAAATTTACACCACTTTTTTTGAGTCCGCGTCGTCGTTTCGACGAAGGTTAGTGATCTAGGGTTAAAGGTCTCCTATAATATTTTTTCTCATATATCTTCCATGTACAGGCAGCGATGCGTTACATTTTTATTATATGTGTCTAGAAGAACATAATCTATAAGAAATCATTACTTCACAGACAAGCCATTGACAAATTCCTAAAAAAATTACATCAACTACATTCCAGCTTTTCCCGCCGAGTCTTATAGTAACATATTGTGTTTCCAGCTTCAACAGAATGCCTCTGCAGATCGCTAAGCCCGCGCCCCAGTTCAAGACCACCGCGGTCGTCAACGGGGGCTTCTCTGATGTGTCACTCTCCGACTACAAGGGCAAATACGTTGTGTTGTTCTTCTACCCGCTTGACTTGTGAGTATTTGCTAGCTTAGTCTATTAGCACAGGTATTAGAAGTTTTTGGTGAAAATGGTCCTAAGACGGCATGCACAGCACAGGTTTTAGTCTATAAGTATGTAGGACCACTCCTGGATAAATGTGGATCTAAGAGTGCGCTTTGAGAGAACGAACAAGTAGTCTTGGGCATACTAGTTCGCAACAGGGAACGCTCAGTTTAGTTCGCCGCTCCTAAACGAACTAGGTCGTTCTTCTAGTTCGTTAGTTCATCTGACGATTAGTTCAGTCGACGTCAATCTCGTTCATTCGCCACGAACTAACGAACTACGAAATGGGGATTGGAGGACCTAGTTCGCGTAGTTCACCTGTAGGAGCGCTCTTTTGACCTAGTTCGTTCGCGAACTACACAAGACTACGAACAAGATACAGGTTAATGCTGCCTTTACACTACGTTCCTATGGATGCGTTGGATCTCCACCAATCATATTCATTGACATCGTGAACCAATGAGAGTAACTCACGCATACGTAGCACAAGTACATCTTTGGTGGAAAGCTTTACTTGATGAATGTGGACCTTTTTGAGGACACACAAAATGTAAATAAATTGAGGCACGTTGTGTACGAATTAAGGACTCAGCAGAGCTCGTTTAAAAAATCATTGTTCAAAAACTAAAATGCTTTACATATCTTTCCACACATGTTGACAAACAGCAGCAAGACATTTTCACAAAAAAAATAAGGAAGGTTAAAAACTATTTTAATTTTATAGTCTGTTCACGATGAGTAAAGAATTACAATGTAGAACTTTGACCTAGGAAACCGGTTTTCCATGCGATTCTACGATCTTTATACTAACCGAAAATTAAATTAGTGTGGTCTATTTCTTTTTATTATACGCTGAAAAGATGTTTTCTAATCGGGATTAAAGGGTTTGATTTTTTCAATGGTTACATAAGTTGTCTGAAGGATAAAGATGATGTCTTTTTTTTTTAAACTTAATGATAGTGTCTCTAACATCAACTTTATTCTTCGAATAGGCTATCTGACAAAAAAAATACTAAATTAACTCATTTACCTACTACAAGTGGGCCTCTTATTGCTCAATATATACATATACGTTTTTGGCTTTGTAAAGATATTTAAATATGACGCAAGATTGATACATGACGTATTTTTGCGCTCACATTATTTAATATCTTATCTATCACAATGTCCTAATAAATGAAGCATTTGTTAGGAAGTTTGTTCAATTTGCGCGAAAACTGTCCGTTGTCTCATTCTGGTGTGTGTATGCTAATTTTGCTAACGATACATATAAGCACACTTTGATGTCTGATGCAATTTGAACGTGTGTTCCGGGAGGTGGGCAGCAGCGGCTCGTGTTGACAACATAGTCCAAAATACAAACTGCGGTCACCGACCCCGCTGCCCAGCGTGGTGACTATGGGCATATACCCCCTCGTGGCAGTCTTGTGGCGTACCCTGGGGGAGGCCTACGTCCAGCAGTGGACTGCAATAGGCTGATGATGATGTGTGTTCTGTAGTACAAAAAACTTTTTCGTACATGACCGATTGGCATAGGTAGTAAGTGACTCTAACTAACCCCCTTAGGTCGTGGGTTCGAATCCCGGTAGGTACAAAAAAAATCTCGATGTTTGTGTCGGATACATGGTTTTTTACCTCTCTGCGAAGGAGTTATAATTATAATATAACTGCGGAATTGCAAGATTTTAGAAACTGCTTTATGATGTAGAGGATAAAATTGAATTGCAGGTAGCTATAGCAAAACCAACTTATCTGCGAACTGATGGTGTCGCCACAATCGTTTCTGTGTTGCCGAAACGAATGAAATTTCGACGTGCCGAATGTAGTTCCTTTTTCTGCCACTTTCCAAGATACGTTGGTAGATCTGTATCTTGTGTTTTTCCATAAGCCACAATGGAAATAAATAAAAATGGCAGGTGTTATATGTAAAAAGGATAATATTGTAAGAATGTTGTGCAATTAACACCTATACTTAGACGTCACCCTGTTTAACATTACTTTGCATAGTAAAATAACTACATACTTACCTACTTATTTTATTATGGTGTTCGTTAAACTTAAAGCATAAAATATACTATGAGGGCTTAGGCAAAGTAACATTATTTAGGTTAATATTGAGTGTAACTCATTTCACATTCTGTATTTCCGTTTGTTTTAGTTTTAATATTGTACAATAGCCTGTCTCCCCGGGATACTATAAGCTTTATCACCAGCTTTCTGGTTGCCTCTGTTGATTCTGGCTTACTGGAGTCACAGTGGCGGGAATGAGCGGTGGGCCAATCCCGTAGGCAGAAGTAGAGCGATAGAAATGCGACATGCGAAAAAATGTGTGCGGTGCACGCACACTCTAAATTTTCGCTATCGCATTGCTTTGGCTCTGCTGCTTAAGTGCAAAATTAGCCTTATCGGCTTAACGTTAAACCATTTTCTTCCAGCACATTCGTGTGCCCGACGGAGATAATCGCGTTCTCGGAGCGCGCGGACGACTTCCGCAAGATCGGATGCGAGGTGCTCGCCGCCTCCACCGACTCGCACTTCACGCACCTCGCGTGGATCAACACTCCGCGCAAGCAAGGTCAGCTGTACTTCTTCTTTTTCAGTCCACTGCTGGACGTATGCCTCCCCCAGGGCACGCCACGCTGGGCTGGCGGGTTGTTGACCGTGCTATTTAACGGACATGAAATCCCCGCGACTGTGTCTTCACTCTAAGCGTTTAACCGATGTGTCGGCATGCTTACAAAATCGAATAGAAGGCGCAATGCGAGCGAGGGGCTCGATGTTATGTTTAAATTTTTCGAATTGCAGGGGGGGGCACCGCTTTTGTGCTCATTAGATGGTGCCACTGAGGTTAAATCTCACATCAATCGAATGTGAAAGCACTAAGATATTCAAAGATTTTGAAACTTCACTAGTGATCACACACTAGATACACATACTTTTTAAGCAATTGTTCTGCATCCAATATTAATAAACGCCCAACCCGCAGGCGGTCTCGGCCCGATGAACGTCCCGCTCCTGTCGGACAAGTCTCACCGCATAGCGCGTGACTACGGTGTGCTGAACGAGGAGACCGGCGTACCCTACCGCGGACTGTTCATCATCGACGAGAAACAGCTGCTGCGACAGATCACCGTCAACGACCTGCCTGTCGGACGGTGAGATACCACTTCGCTATGTAAAATAGATGCTGGATGTCACTAGAAAACATCGCTTCGTAGGTATATTACATGGATTCCTGACCTGATTCCGGACTTATGTTTAGGTTCATAAAGTCCAGAGGGTATATAATGCCCCTATCACAGAATGTCCATATCAGAAAATGTCCATATGCCAGAATGTCGCAAATCCGAAAATTATCCCAAAATGGACATGTCCCAGAATATCCAAATACACACCAGTGTTGGCACGCTTTCTTATATGTATTTGGATGTTCTGGGATATGGAAATTTTAGTAAATGGACATAATAGGAAATGGTATGTGTTGCACCTTCTTGACATTTTGTAATTTGGACATTATGAACTTGAACAAAGGCACTAGAATACATACATAGCTTGAAAATATAGAAAACCATTGACACGGATTTGTATTAAATATGGATAAAAATAATTATATGCAATATCACACGCTTATATGATGATTCAGATAAATATTAATACAGAAATAGTGTTTGAATCTCACTAATGCGCTAATATCAGCAAATTCTTGTGATTATACTATATTAGCTTGTAAAATAACAATCCTTGCTATCTGATAAATAATTCAATGATATACTTAGTTACCTGACTAATAGCATGGTTTGATATGATACTAGGTACTTGCATGACTAAACTTAATACATAGTTCATTATCACGGTATGTATAGATAAGGCAATGAATTAATTTATTGTGTAAATATTATCTGAATAGTATTGTTGTGTTGGTAGTAACATTCACTAGGTATCTTACTTTTTTATGTTGGGAGATTTTAGTTTCAAATCCCATCAGTAAACATTGCTATGAATACCTACTGAATGTTGTTTCTAAGTCATTAATTTTTCTATAATTGACCCGATAGCTCAGTTGGTTAGAGCGAAAGCACGGTTTGCGAGTGGTTGTGAGTTCAAATGTCACTCGGGTGAAGATTTTTTCATTTTCTTTTTAATATTTTTCTATATTTTTTCACAATGTGTTATTTATCTATACATATAATAAAAATGTAACGGATCGCTGTCTGTACATGGAAGATATGAGAAAAAATATTATAGGAGACCTTTATTAACGCAATAGTACCCAAAAGAATGATTTTTGGAATTTTTGTCGGTTTGTCTGTGCGTTAGTGCACGCTAATCTCAGAAACGGCTAACCGATTTCGATGCAGTTTTCAGGAATATATTGTGACAGGTCCCACTTAATATATAGGCTTTTTATCCCAGGAAAATGTTTTTATCCCGGAAAATTTTGACATTTTGTATTTTCTGTAGTCCACGCGGACGAGGTGGATCCTTGGAGATCTTATAACTTTAAATTAATCTTCCCCTAATGTTTATGCAGTGCTAATATCATTTGTCATCCTCCCTCAGATCGGAACTTCCTCCCAACTCAAATCTCACACATGTATCTTATGTATCTCTCGTGCTGAATGTATCTCTATCTGTCCCCAGATCTGTAGATGAGACGCTGCGCCTGGTGCAAGCATTCCAGTTCACCGACAAGCACGGCGAGGTGTGTCCGGCCAACTGGAAACCCGGCGCCAAGACCATCAAACCCGACACCAAGGCGGCGCAGGAGTACTTTGTTGACGCTAACTAAACTAGTTCCGCGGGCAGCCGCTAGGCGACGACCTGGCGGTGCGGGTTCAGGGGGGCTGGTACTAGATGGCGCTAGTAGGGGGCTGGTTCTGTATGTGATAGTGTTGTAATGCATGCCTTGTGTTTTGTTTTACCCTGGTAAAATGGAAATGCTAATGTTAAAACTATACTCTTACAAACAAAAAATAAAAAGCATGGTCTAAGAACGTAAAGTAACTAGCACGTGCATTTCAACACTATCATTTCGTCACATCTATCTGAGTGATTGTATCAATTTTTCGGAATAATCATGCTGAAATATATATCAAAACAATAATCAGATATCATATTGTATAACAGAATCAGCCATTTTTATAATAATCTTTTATAGTTTAAGACATTGCATTGACTAATAAAAACGAATCTGTTGATCAGATTTTCAAAGGGCATCATGATGATAATTTTTTACAAGGTTTATGCCTAAAACTTAAATGTTTGTTTTATAGTCAATGCAATATCTACTTTAATTTTATAATAGACTGGGGAAGAGGTCACATCGAATACCGTTATAGTACCACAAACTTATCTGTGATCTATATACAAGACGTGAAGGGGACACTTGTATTCGTGTCATTCTTTTTAATTTAAATTGAAGATAGATAGATGAGTTTGTGGCAATGTATGTGAATCTCATTACGTTCAGGAAACAATTTCACCCTCTCTGTAAACAGTCCGCATTGTAAGAAACAATCAGTATTTCACAGAGATCCAACATGTTATCTTTATAAATTGAGGCTGTAATAAAGCTATGTTGTATAATTTTTTTTTTATTTATCCGAGTATGTGTTTGTGTGCATGGAACTGAAATTTAGTTAACTTTGGACTCAGAAAAGTTAATGGAAACTGTCAATTAGAATTATTCTAGAGAATCCCGACTATAAAATATTTACTCCCAAATTTAAACTATTTTCCATAATTAATTGTATCAGGCGTCACTATTCGGAGGAGTCTGTAGGGCCCAGTGGTGGGCGACCCCTCAATGGAAATTTCCTATAACGTCAAAAAATACAATATCCCAAAAAAGCTAAATTGTTTCCCAAAATGATTTGTGTAATAATTATGAATTAAGTGCAATTTATAATATTGTGGGAAGGGTGCTCCAAGCCTTCCCAGCGAAGATTTTAAATGAAAGTAAATTTGTGATGAGCAAAATATAATCTAGACATGAATTATTTTCAAAGTCCAGTCAAATTATAAATAACCGTTGCCTAGCTGCAAGTTTTCAGCGATCCGCAATGCAATTGTTGCGTGGTTTGGTGGCGGCGGAACCCAGCCGCTACAATATCATTTCCCACAATGTCAAAAAAATAAGGATTATTTTCATTAATATTGCATAGCGCACATTTGAAATACCTTGTAGACAAGAATCGTCTTAAACATACACAATTATTATACGAATGATTTACAAACATGATGACAAAAGGGTAGGTAGGTAGGTATATAAAAAAAATCACAATTAATCAGACTTATTTATTGATTGAATTAGTAAATAATCATCAACTAGTCACAACAAAAAATATTTTTCATCAATAATCAACAAAATTAAACTGTCAATTTCAAAAACAAAATATAATAATAGAATCGGATATTAACCAGCCAAATTGTGAAGGCACTGACGTACTTATTTCCTTGCTTATTTAATAGGTATTGTATATAACAGTATTACAGTTGGTACTATATTAAAATCAATCTCTTAATACAAATTTACATTATATACGATAGTGACTAAACCTACACATGTCACAAGTTTTATCATTTCCACAACAGCATCGCAGATAACCTACCTACTGGGACTGATGTACGAGTATTACTTAACTTAATATTGAAGTGGGTATTAAAAAATAACTAGTATTAAATTATTTATTTTATCCTGTAAAGTGGCATGCGGATAAATGTATTAAAAAAGTATTTTATTAGGTTAGGGCAGTTAATTATTTTAAAATAAGTTTAATGCCATCAGAGATTAGACTTATTTTAGATTTGCCTGTAATAAAATGTTCAAGATGACATTTAGTTTATTGAAGGATACGGTAATTTTATTTTTAGTGAAGTATAAATTGATTATGTAGTAACATTTGGTTTTAAACATTGTTTTTAATGATTCAGCATTAAAAACTTGTGTTTGTTGGCAATTTCATAGTACTAACAAAAATTTAATTTAAAAACCGCAATTATTGAGCCACGTTTTTGAAATTGATGTGATACAGTAGTATGTCCCAAAGTAAAAAAAAAATATGAAAATTACGAAAGTTAGAACATAATTAATAACCCAAATAAAAGTAAAAACTACTCAGTTGATTTATGTAACTCGATTTTTATACTTTTTCTTAATAATAATAAGTACTTACCTTATTAAATATACGTTTACTTTAAACGATAAATTATAAAAGTCACAATTTTTAGAACCATTGGTCAACATATGAAAACAAGAAAAAAATACAAATATATCAACGCCATCTAGCGTATTCCGTAATAACAAATAAATCAGATCTCAAAACTTTAAACTATCTACCACGATAGCATAGTAAATACGTACTTTGAATAATCAAAGAGTAAAAATATGAAAAACTTAATGATTTTTGTTTAATTACCCGTATGTACCAACCATAAGCCTTAGAAACCAAGTTTTGTTCCAAAGCTTCGTAAGTATCGCGCACAAAAAAAGCTTCAGAACCGCAGTTTCTGCTCCAAAGCGGCCCACAGGGGGTCTAAAGTGACGTGCTCCTGCACAGAGTATACATAGTCCTGTAAGAGGGAGGGGGGCGCCTCTCCGAACACGACGAGTGTGTCCGCCCCGCCCGCCCCGCTCGCCCCGACCGCCCCGCTCGCCCCACCCGCCCCACGGTGCCGGCCCGACGCGTGACGCACGCTGCGCATCATGGCCGCCGAGGTCTCGCGTTCTGCACAGAATAAAGATTTGCTGCACCCGTATGATGAATTTGGTGAGAGCGAGATGTCTCACTTTTAAACGTCAAATCCACAGAGCTAAGTAATAAATAACTAAACAAGGCAAGTGTTTGTACTTGGTGTGTAAAAGGGATCGCAAACCACTTCTATCAGCCCTAATTCCTTCAGTCCTGGCTCGAGAACGAGTGTCTATTCTAATTCTCAAGTCCATTTTTAACATGCGAAGTATGTACATCCACTTAGTTTATCTAGTTATTAATAACTTATCAGTGCTGATATACCTATAGTCGTAAGGATATGGATGTGTTGCGGAATTTGGGGTAGTACTGCAAGGTCATAAAGCAAATGTCCATCTCAACAGTTACCTTTATAGCGGGTACAGATGTAAATGCAGGATCGTAAAGCAGATCCCGCACAGTTACGTTTATTACAGCGGGGATACATACATACATAATAATCACGCCTCTTTCCCGGAGGGGTAGGTAGAGATCATGGATCTCCATTTGCTACGATCCTGACACACCTCTTTCGCTTCATCTACTTTCATGACATTTTTCATGCACGCTCGTCGGTTTAGGGTACTCTTGACCTGACCTTTCTTTAGAATTTCACCAATTTGATCGGTGAAAGTCCGGCGAGGTCTTCCCCTTCCAACCCTTCCATCCACTCTTCCATTGTACACTTTCTTTGTCAGTCTACTTTCACTCATTCTCTCCACATGCCCAAACCACCTCAACATACCCTTCTCAATCTTCGTCACCACGTCCTCATTTATACCACACTTCTTTCTGATCACCTCATTTCTTATTCTATCTTTCAAAGTGACTCCACACATACTTCTCAATGCTCTCTTTTCCACTGCATTCACTTGACTTTGATGTTTTGGTTTCTGCCATACCCAACTTTCACTTCCATACATAAGAGTCGGCACCAAAACACCTCCATGAACAGCCAGACGTGCCGCTTGCGACACTTTCTGGCTACTCATAAAAGAATTAAGTGCCCCATTCACCCGGTTCCCAGCATTCACTCTCCTTGCAATATCTTTGTCATGCTTACCATCCCTTGTAAACAAAGTCCCCAGATACACGAACTCAGTCACTTGCTCCAATCTTTCTTCGCCAATCATTATTTTGCAATTCGCCATTACCTCATCCTTTTCAAAAACCATCACTTTCGTCTTACTTACATTCATCTTCATCCCTTTACTTTCAAATGATCCATGCATTTTTGTTACCATCTCCTGCAACTCCTCCTCCGAAGACGCAAGCAAAACCATGTCATCGGCATAGAGAAGGCATTTGACAAGTAACTCATTCATTCTTAGACCACAAACATCGTATTTCAAACCTTGCAAACAACTGTCCATAAATAGATTGAATAGCCACGGTGACGCTACACATCCCTGTCTAACACCCTTTTCGATGGTAAACCAGTCTGTGTAGGACCCGTTTATTCTCACACAAGCATTTGAGTCCTCGTAGAGGGATTTCATCAAATGGATCAATCAAACAAAATAAAGAAAAACAAACTAATGCAAACAAAATCCTCACAAAACCTACAATAGAACTGATGAAAGAACGTTCAAAACTTCTAAAAGCTAAACAAAAAACTAGAGACATGAAGAAAGAGTTAAGTACACTGTTCAAAACAACTAACAAGGCCATCAAAAAAGATTACGCAAACTACAGAAAACATATAATAGAGACAAACCTAAAGCAATACAAAAGTACTAAAAGAGCATATAAACATTTAAGAACACATAAGAACTGGATACAAAACTTAAAAACTAAATCTCCAGGAACTAATACTCGAAAGGATATTTTAGACTGTGCAACAGATTTCTATAAAGAGCTTACACGAAACACTGGTGGTATATGTGAAAACAACTATCTTGGGAACTATATTTACACTGAAGACGAACCCGCAAAAGTGGATGCTATGGAAATAATCAGGCATATAAAAAATCTTAAATCAGAGAAAAGTCCAGGGCCAGACGGTATTCTAAATGAGAATTTAAAAACTGGAATTGCTCTTTTGGCACTCCCACTATCACACATGTTTAGCAGAATCATAAGTACGGGACAAATACCGGAACAGTGGAAGAAATCAGATATAATACTGCTGTACAAAAAAGGTGACCCCAAAGACATAGGCAACTACCGTCCAATTAGCCTACTCCCTAGCACTTATAAACTCTTTGCCTCAATACTATTAAGTAGAATCAGTAGTAATATCGAAAATAACCAACCTATAGAACAAGCGGGCTTCCGGTCAGGCTTCTCAACAACTGAACATATACATGTAATGCAGCAAATCATAGAAAAATACAAAGAATTCAACAGACCTTTATATGTAGCATTTATTGATTACGCTAAAGCATTCGATACGATATCACACGATGCAATTTGGGAAGCACTACACAGATGTCAAGTCGACGACAAATATGTAAACATTCTGAAAAATATATATGACAACAGCACCAGTTGTGTGAAACTAGAGAAACGCGGACCGGAAATACCGATCTTACGAGGAGTAAGGCAGGGTGATCCCATGTCCCCAAAGATTTTCATAGCCGTGCTCCAGAACATCTTTGAGAGTTTGAAATGGGAAAGAGAAGGAATCAGCATCGGCAATCGATGCTTAAGTCATCTAAGATTCGCAGATGATATAGTTCTTTTTGCAGAAAGTAGCAAAGGTCTGGAGAGAATGATAAATGATTTAAGTGAACAGAGCGAAAAAGTTGGTCTTTTGATGAATAAAGATAAAACTAAACTAATGACTAACAGCTATTCACGCACAATACAATTAGAAGGGAAGACACTTGAATACGTAAAGAATTACATATATCTGGGGAAAGAGCTATCATTTGAAAACAAAAACGAAGAAAAAGAGATAGATCGCCGTATAAATATGAGCTGGAAAAAATACTGGTCACTCAAAGAGATTATGAAAGGCGATTATCCGCTACACATGAAGAAAACAGTTATGGATACATGCATTCTGCCAACTCTTACGTATGGCTGCCAGACATGGACTTATAACACTAAAATAAAAACAAGATTGGTCAGTTGTCAGAAAGCAATGGAAAGAAGCATTTTAAAGATTAGAAAATTGCACAAAATAAGAAGCGATCATATACGAAAGAAGACAAAAGTAATCGATGTCCTGCATCACAGCCTACGATTAAAATGGCGATGGGCTGGGCATGTAGCACGATACAGCGACAAACGATGGACTGTGGAAGCGACGAAATGGATTGGACCTAGCGGGAAAAGACGGAAAGGACGTCCGATAAAACGATGGAGTGATGACATTATTGACACAGCTGGAAAGGAATGGCTAGAACGAGCTAAAGATAGAGAAAGTTGGAGCACACTGGAGGAGGCCTTTACCCAATCAGGGGTTTCCATCAAAGAAGACATAGAACTGAATTCCTAAAAACGAATAACTTATTAGTGTATGTATTAGTCATGTATGTATCATTTATATTTAGGTGATGGGAAATAAAGAAGGCTTTATTATTATTATTATTAGAGGGATTTCAGTGCCCGAATGAGAAGGCCACTCACTCCATACATAGACAGAACCTTCCAAAGTTCCTTCCTCACAACTCTGTCATAAGCCTTCTCCAAATCGATGAAAGCGCAATAGACCTTCTGACTTTTCGCCAGAAACTTTTCGGCTATACATCGTAAGGAAAAGACTTGATCCGTACATCCCATGCCCTTTCGAAATCCCGCTTGTGCATCCCACACTTTCTGGTCGGTTACTTTCATAATCCTTTCAATCAACACTTTTGCATACAGCTTGCCAACAATGCGTGAGTAGGCTAATGCCTCTGTAGTTTTTGCAGTCCAGTCGTGAGCCCTTACCCTTGAACAGAGGCACGATGACAGCCTTGCACCAATCAATTGGTACTCGGCCGGTGTCAAAGCACATGTTGAATAGGCGGTACAACTGACTGGCTACGACGCCCTGTCCAGCCTTCAGCATTTCAGCACAAATCCTATCATACCCTGCTGCCTTACCTGCCTTCATCCGTATCAAACATTTCACAATTTCATCCATGCTTATATTACTTTCCTCTCCAAGCACTGTTTCATTTAACTCTGAGGTCGGCGTCTTTGCTTTTTCCCTATCAAATAACTTTTCAAAATATTCCTTCCATGTCTTCAATATACATTCTTTCTCATTCACTAAACTTCCATTCGTGTCCTTAATTGAGCTCAGCTCAGAGCACTGCCCTTTTCCCCTGGCAAATTTTATGGATTTCCAGAAAAACTTTATGTTAGCCTGGAAATCCTGGGACAACCTTTCATCCATCACATCTTTCTGTTCCGCTTTCTTTCTTTTCACAATTTCTTTCACTAGTCCATTCATGCTTCTATACATTCTTTTTGCTTCAATCACTTCATCGTAAGAGGCTTTTTGGATTCTTTGGTTAGCTCTCATAGCCAACCAGTCCCGCCATAACTTTTTCTTCTTACATACTGCTTCTTTCACTTCTTTATCCCACCATACATTCTTCTCCTTTTTCCCTTTGCGCCTCTCACTAACTCCACATACCTCACCAGCCACACTCACTATTTTACTCTTAAATGCATCCCATAAGTCATCAATCTCACTTACTTCATCCAATCCTTCAAATTCAATTTTTAACTTAGTTACGTACTCCTCTTTCACCTTGTCTTCTTGCAGATTTTCTACTTTTATTCTTTCTAGATCACTAGTAACTGTACGGGGTCGGTGACGCCACCCTTTAAATAGACCACTTATTCGGCTTATAACCAGGTAGTGGTCAGTGTGTATCCCCGACCCACGGTACACCCTAGTGTCTAGTACATTCTTTCTCATTCTTTCATCAACTATAACAAAATCAATCATGCTTTTCCTTACATTTTCCACCTCTCGAGTATACATGTGTATTAATTTGTGGGCAAACATTGTGTTTACGACACAAAGATTAGACTCGATGCAGATCTCTAGCAAACTTTTTCCATTATCATTCACTCTTTCGTCACCATATTTTCCTAGAACACTCTCAAATCCCTCTCTCCTAACACCTATCCATGCGTTAAAATCTCCTATCAGTACTAACCTTTCATTTGCCTTGCATACCCTTAAGACCTCTCTTAATTGCTCCCAAAACATTTGCCTTTCATCCTGTGTACGTTGGGATGCTCTCGGACCAGGGTCCACTGGAGCGTACACCCCAACGACAAACAAGCGTACCATTCCCACTTTCATTCTAACCCAAATCAGTCTTGGGCTCACGCATTCAAATTCATTCACACATTCTGCCATCCTGGCGGAGAGTATAACACCAACACCCTGACAGGCTCTCTCCGCACTGGGAACCCCAGACCAGTATGCCGTGTAGGGACCATGCTTGGTGGTGTCACAGCCTCTCCGCTTGGTCTCATTCAAACACAGAACATCAATCTTTCTTTCATCCATCATCTGCAGCACCTCATCAAACTTCGCTTCCATTCTTCCTCCAACATTTAATGTAGCAAAACGGCTCTCCGTGAGCCGCTTGTCGCCCCCGCGGGAAACGAGACGTGATGGGTGGCGGACCGCATCGCCGCCATGCGGATAATTATTTGTTTTAATATCCATTGCGGTCCCACGAGTAGCTAGGGAAATATATGTCCACCCTGGCAGAGCCCCGCATACCAGGGTAAGGCTCGTCATAATCTGGGTTGCCCGGTCCCAGGACATATTGGCACGCTTATGACTATGCTCGCCCATAGCCACGCATCCATAGGGGATCGATGTAAATAATCAGTTATTTACTAGATGAATCGCCTGGCTGGCTGGCTGATGGCGTCAGGGCAGTCCTTGATGGCTGACACTCGGCCGAGTGGATGTCTGTTAGTGCTTACGAGTGCGGGTGGTGGGCCAGACCAGTGCCGTATTTAGGGCGGTGCCACCGGTACCCAGGCTCAGGGCGTAGACTCTGGGGGGCGCAAGAATGGCCACTTGGCCAGACCAGGCAGGACTAAATTGGGCGCAGTTATGAAATCTCGCACCGCGCGCAAAAATTTACAGCACTGGGCTAATCCCGGTATACCTACTCATCGCGGCTGGTGGCGTCGAGGCAGTACTCGATGGCTGACACTCGGCCGAGATGATGCCTGTTACTGCTGACGGGAGTTACAGTGGCGGGGACCCTCCCACAGACTTAGTGTACCTACCTACATTAGCTCCGCGCACTCACCGTAGCTGGTGGCGTCGGGGCAGTACTTGATGGTGTGCGCGTGGTCTCCGCACGCGCCGCAGCGTCGGCACACGTAGGCGCGCAGCACGGGGCACCGCACGCGTCCCGAGCCGTCCTTCAGGCTATGCGAGCGGTAGTACGACTCGCGCTCGCCGTTGTTCTTGCAGAAGCGGCAGTGCTGCTGGCGGTTTTTAAGGGTTACTTCGAGAGAATCTGCTAAAAGACAGGCTATCGGCGATTTACCAGCTGTTTATACAGCGGCTATAATGATAAACCAATGAGGGTCACGATAATAGGGTTATGAAAAGTATAAACACCAGCTAAAATCAGCTCCACGTAGGGTGTAAGTACCTACATTACACGTCAGCCTATTGCAGTCCACTGCTGGACGTAGGCCTCCCCGAAGGCCGACAAGAATCGATCAACCGTTTTCGCCATATAGTCCCTACCAGAGGCCTTTCCAAGTCATATCGGTCCATATGGCCGGAGGGCGTCCAACGCTATGCTTGTCCAGGTTTACCAGTAGGTATTCCCCTACTAATCCTCTAACTTAAGAGGGACATTTTGTAAAGAAATGGTAGAATGTACCAGGTGTGGTAGAAAAGTGCAGAAGATGGCTGATAAAATATCTAAGTTAATTGGCCATAATCTAAGTAGACTCTTCAGCCTATTGCAGTCCACTGCTGGACGTAGGCCTCCCCCAGGGCACGCCACAAGGCTACTGCCACTCTTAACAAGAGGTTAAATGCAAAATTTCACCTTACACGTGTGCCGAACGGGCTAAATGACTCGGCCAATCCAAATTCCCTACCATAAACTGTCCCTTACACGTACTACCTAACCAACTACATAGTCTATCCCTATACCTCGTTCTTCTTCTTCCCGGTCTCCCTGCGCCGCAGTTCCTCCAGCAGCGCCGTCAGCACTTGCTCGGGCAACGAGTGTAACACGCGGACTTGCTCTGCTGACAGCGAGGTGGCCGGCGTTGGGGCTGGCGACATGGCTAGACAATCATAGGGGTTTTATACCATGATAGTTAAAAAATTGCTGTTAAAATAAGATCTGTACAAAGAGGGTGCGAAGCATAGAGCATTTGGCAAGTTCCATAATAACAAAGAACAAAGTAATTTTCTGCCAGAACTGGAGGATCCTAAAAGGGAAAGGTGTAAATGATCAGAAACAAGTTGCTGGCTTATCGTTATTGTTCTGGCATACCGCGGTCAGATGAAAATCAGTGTCGTTTATTCGCCCCGTAGCGTAGGCTGATTACCTAACTTGCAAAATCAGAGCGATAACAATGGGACAGTGAAAATTGTTTAAATTGTGAATGTGCGGGGTGAGCGCAGCGAGTCCCACGTACCTACTAATATTGTGGCATTGCTTTGGCTCTGCTACTGCAAATTTGGTAATAGCCTTGCCATTGCGCTAGGCTAACTTGTATTTTTGGTAGGTACAATGAAAAATTGCTTCGTACCTTCAACGAGCTTCGGCTTGAACTCCTTAGCAGCCGGCGAGGGTACCCAGTTCGCCGGCGGCAGCTTCTGCACGGGCGAGCGCTCCGGCGCCGGCCACGACTGCTGGCGGAGGTAGGACGGTGCGCTGCTCGGCTTTGGAGCCACTGACGAGTTTATGACCATTATGAGTAACGCCAAATTATGCTCGACAGACCGTAACAAATATAGAAGAAATATATCATCATCAGCATTTTTCATGTCGAATAAATATACCTAAGTAGGTACATAATTCGATGTTCATTCGTCGATAATATGAAACCTAGGATCAAGCATTTGGTGCTGGTGGGACTTAGATTTAAAATAGGGACAAATAACACCACTGTCATAAATGAATGGGATTCACTTCGTAGATAGGTAGGTACTATTCACAATTCGTAGGTACCTGTGCGTTGATATATCCAGTCATCATCTTCAGGGTTATAAGGCGAGTCGGAGCCGTTCATCTTGAACTCCATCATCGCCTCGTCCCGAGTGAAGCGTGTCGTTGCTGGAAAATAACAAAATTGAATGAAAACATACTTTCTGTATGTCTTCATACTTTGATACTTCACATTTTGTATTTCTATTTAATATACTGAGCATTTACTTACATCTGTTCCCGTTATGCTAAGCTAGGCTATGGGATCTCATTTAAATTCACTGGAGGGACGAACGGGAATAACCCGTCCCCTGATGACCTAATTTGCAATAGCAAAGCCGAAGCAAAGCGATAGCGAAAATTGTACAATATTCGCCTTGAATTGTCAAAGTTCCTTTGAAATTCATTTAACGTAATACGAATTTAATAGGCAATCAGCGATTTTTGTACAATTTTCGCTATCGCTTTGCGTTTGCTAGTAAGGTAATAAGGGGGCCGCCAGAACTGCAGCTGGCGGGTTATTCCCGTTCGTCCCAGCAGTGAATTTAATATAATATTTCTCCAGTGGGAGGAACAAGAATAATCTGTGGCTACCCCTTTTCTGGATACCCCTTTTCGGGAACACAGCCTTATGTATATGAATGTAATATGTAAGTAAGTCATCATCATCATCAGCCTATTGCAGTCCACTGCTGGACGTAGGGCTCCCCCAGGGCACGCCACAAGACTGCCATGGGGGGTATTTGCCAGTCACCATGCTGAACTTTGTTGTCTTTGGACTATGTTGTCAACACGCCAGGCGCTGCTGCCCACTTCCCGGAAACCCTTAATCGCCTCGTACGATACCCACGGGTAGACATGGGATGGCACGAATTCTACTCTGCCGGCACCACGTGGCCCCATGTAAGTAAGTAAGTACGTTCAATACTTTATAGTCGCTTTAGGTGCCCCAGGACTTTATTTACATTTTTCTGGTCGCCTCGTTGATCCTGGCTAGACAGGAGTAGCAGTGGCTTGAATGAGGAATGAGTTGTGGGCCCTTACACTAAAGGTAGTCTTAAGTTTTTTTAAAGGATAAGCAAGCATATTCGTCGATGTACCTACGAGTACGCTTCTAGTGCTAGCCTAAAATACTGGACCTGTGATCTGGGGCCCAAGTCCCGAAAAGTCTCGAGATGGAACGAAGCCGACACGTAACTGTTGTGGAAGCTCGGTACGATGCGATAATTACTTTAGACGTAATTAGACACATATTAGCACGAGACAAATACGAGACAGGAGGTCTACTCTGAAGTGACGATAAACGAAGTATCGACCGAATATCGAGGTGTTTTCTACTATGAACTTCCTTCGAACTGATCCGAATCAGTCGCGCCGTTTTTTCATTCGGTCCAATCGAACTCTATTTGACAGGTATGAGGCTAGATAATAGAAAGCTTATAATATTAGTCAATGTGAATTATTCTCTATGGTTCCGAATGAGTTGTGAACTCAGATGAATGAATCCGAAGGCTTCGATTCGGTCGGGCTTCGGTCGGACCGAAAGATTCGAAAGCGGCATTTCAAAGTAGACTGATATTTGCTTTTATTCTGTCATGCTTGCGACCGATGCGTGCTAAAATATACCTTATTACTCCAGCGGTAAGTATACATATTTTGCTTTACCACGCGTTTCGTTAACGGTTCGTTAGTGGTTGCGTTTCGGCTCAAAAACTTTGCAGAATTGCCCACCTGTGCTACATACAAAACTACACAATGTTTTGAAGGAAGCGTAGGTACATAACGAATATGACGGCTAGGCGTCGACGTCGTGGAAGGGTAGGCCTTGAATAACCCAAGAATCAGCGCGACTGCCAGACCAGCAATTAAGTATATCATTTCAATCGAAATATGACCTATTTCATACATACTACGTCTGATGATTTCACTTCGCATCTGCACTTAACGCCCAGCATCTGCATTTCGGAATATGTAAACAAAGCTTTAGATTACAGATCCATTGAAGTTTAATGTACTTATTAGCTAAATAGACTGATCGCATGCGGTTGACCAAAGGCACCTATGAAGTTCAAACACTTACATTACTTATTTAATTAAATTAGGTAGGGATCGAGTCTCTAGTATATAATACAAAACAAAGACCTCATAACTCAGGTTTAGCCCCAGCCGCATCTGGGGTGCACTGGTCGCGTAGGTTTAAACCATTCGGTTGTGCGCCTTCAGCGCACACCAAGTAGCCCGGTGAAGATGACAAAGCCCTTCAGGCTATCATCAGATTATCATTCAAAAAAAAAAAAAAAAAAAAAAAATCATAACTCAGGTTCTCTGCAATAAAGTTTTATAAACAAACGAAACGCACACACTTGACGACTGTCGGCCGGCATTCGGCTCATATCTTTAAAACTATAAGGTGCCTACCTAGCAACTTAATATACCTATACTTATAGTTTTACATAGTTGCTATTAAAACAAAAACATTCTCAAATCTCAAAGTATCAAGTGGCACATCTGATTCTGTAACTTACATTACGAGTACTCGTAGGTACCTTACCTAGTACCTACCTATACAAAAAAAACTTTGCCTATAGTACCTACACACTTCATGGCGACTTTGTTTCCAAAATGATGTACCCAAAAAAACAAGATCGCGAAAGGGGTCCTACAGCCACATCGCCAAAGAAACCCCCATTTAAATACATACATACATACAGGATGATTTTTGGTCGTCAACGTTCCCGAAAACTACGGAATCTCCTCATCATCACGATCATTTTTCTCCATGGAAGCATACCTGGGAAGTGTCTGGTTTCCAAAATATTAGGGTCCAAAGTTGAGTAAATAGACTGCGTTTTTCTGCATAAATGCACATAGACGCGCGTAGCAGGATTTTTTCACGAAAAATAATTAATATCTGTCTATAAAAAAACTAACATAAACACTAGACACTATAAATTTCGCACGATCAAGGAATTAAAAAAAAAAATTTTTTTTCCCAGCATTTTTTTTGGCATAAACTTACTTTATTTCATGTATAGAATACGTACCCTTCGTTAAAGGTGGCCACAAAAAAACATCCTGTATAATCATGCCTCTATCCCTTACGGGGTAGGCAAAGCACATGGTGCCACTTCTGACCAATTTTGAGGGTATAGTTGAGATGTTTGCAAGTTCGGTTAGTAGTGACAAGTGGTCAGCCCACCCCCTACTTACCAGATAAAGTCTATACATACAGGTGATTTTTGGTCGTCAACGTTCCCGAAAACTACGGAATCTCCTCATCATCACGATCATTTTTCTCCATGGAAGCATACCTGGGAAGTGTCTGGTTTCCAAAATATTAGGGTCCAAAGTTGAGTAAATAGACTGCGATTTTCTGCATAAATGCACATAGACGCGCGTAGCAGGATTTTTTCACGAAAAATAATTAATATCTGTCTCTAAAAAAACTAACATAAACACTAGACACTATAAAGTTCGCACGATCAAGGAACTTAAAATTTAAAAAAAAAAAAAAAAATTTTTTTCCTAGCATTTTTTTGGCATAAACTTACTTTATTTCATGTATAGAATACGTACCCTTCGTTAAAGGTGGCCACAAAAAAACATCCTGTATAACTACATGGCTGTGTACCCAAAAATGATGTACTTACCCAGAACGATCGCGAAAGACATCCTACAGTCACGTTTAGCATAGCTAAGTAGCTATGCGTTCCTAAATTATGTGAGATTAGGGTTGCCATCTCAAAACTTTGAAAACCAGGATTTGAAGAAGTAATACCAGGACATTCGATTAAAAGCAAGGACTACCTATACATGTGCAAGACAGTGACAATACGATTGGAGAGAGTTAGTGGCGTGCAAATTTCATTCAAAATAGAAAATAAAATAGATAATATCTACACTAATATTATAAAGAGGAAAACTTTGTTTGTTTGGTTGTAATGAATAGGCTCAAAAACTACTGGACCGATTTTAAAAATTCTTTCACCGTTAGAATCCTTATAGGACCTGGATGAACATAGGCTATAAGAATTTCCCGATATTCCCACGGGAAGGCGACAAACGGGAATTCTATATTTTTTACGAAAACCACTATACATATGAAGCTGAAATCAGGCATATACGTTCATTGGGGAGAGCAAGGGAGGACTAAAAACGGATTTCCCGAAATTCCCACGGGAAGGGGACAAACGGGAATTCATAATTTTTACGAAAACCGCTATACATATTAAGCTGAAATTGGGCATAGATGTTCATTAGGGACTGCAAGTAAGCACTAAGGACGAATTTCCCGAAATTCCCATGGGAAGGGGGCCAACGGGAATTAATTATTTTTTATGAAAACGGTTACACATATGAATCTTAAGTTGGGCATATTTGTTTATTTGGGACCCCGAGGAAGCACTAGGAACGGATTTCTCGAAACTCCCACGGGAAGGGGACAAACGGGAATTCATTTTTTTACGACAAGCGCGATACATATGAATTCGAAATTAGACCTGTACGTTCATTAGGGACTGCGAGGGAGCGCTAAGAACGAATTTCCCGAAATTCCCACGGGAAGGGGACTAACGGGAATTCAATTTTTTTTACAAAAACCGCTGTACATGTGAAGCTAAAATCGGAGACTGCGGGGAAGCACTAAGAATTGATTTCCCGAAATTCCCACGGGAAGGGACTGTCTGTGCGTTTGTGCACGCTAATCTCAGGAACGGCTTAACCGATTTCGGTGCAGTTTTCAGGAATATATTGTGACAGGTCCCACTTAACATATAGGCTACTTTTTATCCCGGGAAAATGTTTTTATCCCGGATAATTTCGACATTTTTTTTTCTGTAGTCCACGCGGACGGAGTCGCGGGCGTCCACTAGTCTAATATATAGGTATAAAATTCTTGTGTCACGGTGTTAGAAGTTACCTATAAACTCCTCCGAAACGGCTCGACCGATTTTCGTAAATCTTAGCATGCATATCGGTTAGGGTGGAGAATCGGACATCTATTTTTCATCCCCCTAAATGTTAAGGGTGGTCCAGCCCTAATTTTTTTTTTTAATTTTTTTGACAAAATTTTTTGTTTTTATTTTTTTATGATACAGCATACAAAAATACATACAACCATGAATTTTCACCCCTCTAGGATCAACCCCTTTTACATGGCAAAACAACGTTTGCCGGGTCAACTAGTAATATAGAAAATAAAAGACATAGGTCTTTAACACATGCAGTGCCGGTGACTACGTATTTGCTTCTTTAAGGCTTTCTAGAGGTGCCGCTGACGCTTATTTGCGTCATCGCACTAGGCGTTGACTTGATGTCGGCACCCTTAGAAAATCTGCCGATAGCGAATGTGTCAGGACTCCAAAACTCAGGACGATGCTTAAAAACGTTATATATTTTCCTATAAAAAAGTTATATTATATTTTTATAAAAAACGTTAGTGAAACCTGGTTAAGTGTGACCTGGATAAATGAGAAACCTCTATTATTGAGAGATGCAACGAAGTCCCGGTTCTTTTTCATTAAATTACCTCTGTTAATGGGACTTTTTGAACCTGGTTAAATAAGATTTGAATTCTAAGACTTTTTCGATGTTTACCTCTATAATTGAGACTCTGTAGCTCAATTACCTGTATAAGTGAGACAAATTAATCAGGTTTCAACACGTTTTGACGTGTTTGTTTACATACATTTCGCGTCGTCTTTCGCGCATGCTTTGATTGTCAGTATACTATCTCATGTTTTGACCTAAAAACAAGGGAATAAATGTGTACAAAATGTCCAAACGTAAATATAAAACGTTATCAGTAGCTGAAAAATTAAAACTTCTATCACATTATGATTGTGGAAAGTCGCGTGATGAACTGTGTAGGGAGAATAACATACCAAAGTCAACCCTGTGTAGAATTATTAACAACAACGAGAAAATTCGGTCTCAGTGTATTGATGGAAAAGGAAAAAAGCTCAATGATGATGACATAGTTGCTCTGTATTCTTCTTTGGACACAGAAGAAGAAGAAGAAGAAGAAGAAGACTGTGAAGAGACTCCAGTAAAAATTTCAAGGCGTGAGGCAATGGAAGCTTTAGAAACTTTACACAAGTATTTCGAAATGTCAAATATTGATAATTCTAATATTTTTGATCAAATTTTTTCTATCGAGAAACAGGCAACTAGCAATCAAACAAACATAACCGATTACTTTAAGTCATAAACTTTACCGTATTTTTTTTTCGACGCAATACATTATGTATGTACATTCATACCTACATTAAATTCATAAAATTAAAAATACGCATTTTTATTAACATTTCCACCTCTAAAAATGGAATAACGCCACATTTCGACCTCTGTTAGCGGGGGCCTCTGTAAATGAGACAACTATAAATTTAAACCTGCCTATTGGAAAACTGGATTATTGGAAACCCTCAATAATTGGTACATATGTCTTGGTCCCTTGAGATCCCAATTATCCAGGTTTCACTGTAAAAGAAAAGCTATTGCAGTCCACTGCTGGACGTAGGCCTCCCCCAGGGCATAGCTTCTATGCCCAGGGCACGCCACAAGACTGTCATGAGGGGTATTTGCCCATAGTCACCACGCTGGGCAGGCGGGTTGGTGAACGCAGTTTGTATTTTGGACTATGTTGTCAACACGGGAGGTGCTGCTGCCCACCTCCCGGAAACCCTTAATCGCCTCGTACGATACGGGTGCAGTAATACCTACTAATTATCCAAAATAACTTACAGTCAATAATGCTGGTGGATCTCCGATAAGGGGGCAGCTTCCAAAGGTCAGACATCTTGCTTTGACCCTGCATTGGCCACCTCTCGTGGCTGCCCCATGAACTCTGCAATTATAACACCCTTTTAGCAACGGGCTTGTGAGTGATTGATAACGCCAAGGATATCCCATATCCAGTCTTATCGCAGTGTTTTAGATAGCAAAGGAGCGCTAAGACGTCCTCGATTTGATCATACTTCCTACTAAGTAATAATCTAATAATAGAAATATATATTTCTATTAATCTAATATTATAAACGCGAAAGTTTGCGAATTAAGGATGTTTGTTGCTCTTTCTCGCAAAAACTACTGAATGTATTACAATGAAACTTCCCAATATGATAGCTTACATTATCAGAATAACACATATCCTACTTTTTATCCCGGGAAAATATATAATCCAATTATAAGTAAGTACCTACCTATAAGTAGCTACTAGGTACTTTCGATTACCTAGGTATATTAGTAAATATATGGGAAGTAGGTACAAGATAAGCATTTTTGATCTACCCTACACCGTTAACTTAACTATTTATCTCTTCGTCTACACTTCTTATACGCGTAACTAGTTTCTTTGAACAGTGGCTAGCGCCTCCTCAATATTATAGGTACTATTAATCTTTAAATGTTTAGTGAAGAAATCGGGCACGGGAACTACTTAATCGAAATACGACCTCATTATGGAACTCATATTTCGATTCAGGAACTGTCCTATGCAACCTCTATGCAACGCACTCCACACACATAGGTAGTTAAATAGGTAGGTGATTAGGAGGTACGAGCAAACGTAGCACTTTTTCTGCGGTCTGCTTTTTATTACCTAACTCAAGATCAACCCCCATATCCATGGAGGATGCTTCATATCACAAATCAATCGTTAGCTTAAACTTCAATTACACTCAACCTTTAAAAACAAAGAAGGAAAACCATCGAGTGCCCTCAAGGGAAATTCTCTACTGAGGAGCTTAATTTTAAAATATAATCAAGAAAGTTAAAACTTACCAAATTCAAAGAACTACCGCTTCCATAGTCACTTGTTGATTCACTTTCCAGTCCCATTATTTTTTAATTAGCACAAAATTCGAATTAAAACAACGCGTCGTCTTCCCTTCGCTGCCCAAACACCAATAAATGTTCTTTGTTATTGGTCCATGCCCATTCGTTTAGTAAAAGAACACCAACTTATCTATTCGGTGGACAAAATTAGGAACTACACGATTAGTATGGCAGAACTCAACTAATGCAAGACAACTAGCGACGTTAGAACTGTTTCTTTTAGGTGGTGGTATTTGAGCTTTTGCGAACGACGCAGTAAAGATCGACTCTGATTGGCTGTTGAGTTTCAAGTGGACAAAAAATCGGCGCTTGAACAGCGAGATAAGGATTTTTTGAAGTACCTAAACAACTCCACAGAGTATGATATCTTAGTGAATTAAGTAACTTGTTGTAACAATGGATATAAAATGTTATACAGATTAATACAGGATGTGTGTGACAGCCAGGCAAATATACTACTGATATGCTGAACAAGTACCAGTGTATTAAATTTTTCGAGTAATAATACACTCGTAGGAAATGCATTGTTATTATTATTATTCGCAATGTTTGCTTTTCGTGCCCATTGTATCGGGCGATTGGTTAAAATTTTGTTGTAAGCCATTATCTTAGGCCGACTTTTACGAACTACATTATTTAATTCCCGAAAAAAAAAAGTAAAAATAGTCGGAAAATTTGGGAATTTTACTGCGAAAATTTTCAGTGGTTTTCGCCTCAGAATCATGGTCTGAAGTCGCCATATCAATATTTGCCTGGCTGTCACAAACACCCTGTATAATAACAAAAAAAAAAAATTTTTTTCAGGGTTAAGTAATCCTTTAAAAACTTGTGATTTAATCTGTTTGATCACGCCATTAAGTGCGTAAGTAGTACATTGTCTTTGGTAGTACGTAGGTTTGCTTGCTTTCTGCTGTTAGAAAACTGGAATGATGCATGTTCGCTCTTAATTTCACATTTATTTTGTTATCATCATCACATACATTAGACAGGAAGATCGTAAAGCCAGTGGACTGATGTAAATACTATATTTATAATAGATTACGTAAATACAGGGTGATTTTTGGTCGTCAATATTCCCGAAAACTACGGAATCTCCTCATCATCACGATCATTTTTCTCCACCTTGGAACCATTTTTGAGTAGGTAAATAGGCTGTGTTTTTCTGCATTAATTACACATAGACGCGCGTAGCAAGATTTTTTCACGAGAAATTATTTATCATCATCATCATCATCAGCCTATTGTAGTCCACTACTGGACGTAGGTCTCCCCCAGGGCACCCCACAAGACTGCCATGGGGGGTATTTGCCCAATAAAATCACCGATCAAATTGGTGAAATTCTAAAGAAAGGTAGTACCCTAAACCGACGAGCGTGTATGAAGAATATCATGAAAGTAGATGAAGCGAAAGAGGTGTGTCAGGATCGTAGCAAATGAAGATCCGTGTTCTCTGCCTACCCCTCCGGGAAAGAGGCGTGATTATTATGTATGTATGTAAATGGGGGATATTTGTAATTAATATCTGTCTATATAAAAAAACTAACATATAAACCCTAGACACTATTAATTTCGCCCGATTAAGTATTAAAAAAAATGAAAAAAAAATCCCAGCATTTTTTTTTGGCATAAACTTACTTTATTTGATGTATAGAGTACGTACCCTTTGTTAAGGATGGCCACGAAAAAACATACTGTATAGATAGGTAACCATAATCACTCTTTAGGTACTGAATATTTTGTAGGCTCTGGGCAAGTGGGGTGGTATCACCAAAGAATTAATGAAGTTCGATTTCGATTTGTTTGAATTTGTTATTTTGTTTCGTTATTTTTTTTTCTAAAGGTACTGATCAAATTTGAGGAATCAGAGGAATACAAAGCGTTAGGTTGGTAACCTTACTAAAACAAAGGGTCCTATGACGTGTAGAGCGCGTTTTACTAAATAGCTTCTTTTAATAACAGCGCTAGTAAAGTTACTATGCGTATGATGAGCATGGAGAAGAACCTTCTTCATGATGGCGACAAATTTTAATCTTAGTTCAATTAGGTAGGTAGGTAGTAATTCCCCCTTCCTTAGTTCATATTATTTAGGTAATATGGCCTACGTTTCACATAATCGATATCTTTAAGCTTGCAGATCGATCAGTTGTAATCTTAGGTATTAATTAATTAGTTTAGTCAAAGACGGCTTAGTTAACATAAGGTCGAGCATACAATATTTTTACTAATTAGATAACTAATTTGTGAACTTATCTTATTATAATACAGCTGCCCTTAAAGCTTTTACTTACGTCATTTCATGACATGCATACAATGTAAAAAAACTTGCGAATCTAATAATGCTTGTGAACAGAAAATAACTTTGGGAAATAATAACCTGCATTGTGTGGGTAACTACCCCCGTATTAAGTAAGTAGGTACCTATTATAATATAATATTAGATTAAGTAGATAGGAGATATACGTCATTAGTAGTACAGTTTGTAATTAAAAATATGCGCATAATCTATTTGTGTACTTACTTAAATTAGCCTATCACTCCTCTCTAACTAAATTATTCACTTACGCCATCTGTGAATTTGATGTGGAACCTATTTATTTCTAGTGAACGTGTGGGTGGGTGATTAAATTTTTGTCCTACCTACTCTGGATGGTGCTGGTAGTTAGATGGCGCTCACTCGGTTTTGTTTATTTCGTTACTAGATGGCGGTACTAGGACCTCTAGAGGTAATTTTAGGCTCCGAATTTACGCTTGCGGCTTTGAAGGCATGTAAAACATTTACTTAACTATTGTTTAACCAAATCTACCATTGAGCCAGTCCTGCCTATTACTTGTACTATTTAAATTATTAATATACAGGCTGTAATAAAAGTGGTATGTCAAGCGAAAACCTGTGAAATTAGCTCACTATTTCGAACCTAGGTATCCACAAAATTTGAGACTCGAAACTCGAAATCACATGTTTTTTTTTCAACATTGCAGGTATGGATGGACATGCTGAGTTGTTGATAAATTTTTCCATACTATATCATACAGGGTGATTTTGGGTCGGCAACGTTCCCGAAAACTAGTCTGGTTCCCAAGATATTAGGGTCCAAAATTGAGAGAAGAATTTAAACGACATTATGTCATCTCGTTACTGCGCGCATGTTGGCCTACCTAGGCCATTGGAAAATCCGGCCTAAAACATGTTTAGTTTGATAAATAGAGCTATAAATCGAAATTCCTAAATTTTCTTTAGAAAGTTTTTTACAAACTTGTGAACAAACATAATCGTGATTACTCCGCTACAGTAATTAAGTCCTCCGACCTTAGAAGCCTCCTCCTCCGCGCTAGTATATATGTCCTAAGCCAAACACAGTTCCATACATTTCGTTTAGTTCCAAAAAAAATCCGTGGGACTTCATAATCGAAATAGTCGACAAAGATGGCCGCCGAGACTGTGATATTTCAGGTCACCAAATTAATTATGCCACCTACACCAATGTAAGCTTAGATTGAATGCAACTTAATAATGCATTAGTTAATTTAAATTTTGTATTGGTGTGTTTCGAAACCATCAAATTTAGAGGCAAGTCCGTCGGCGGAAGCTTGTATAGTAGAAGTACGACTTTTAACAGCAAAGTATAGGGAATATCTGTCAAATTATAGCCATAGTTGGATGTCCACCGGCCAGATGGACCGATGACTTAAAGAAGGCGGCAGGTGGTGACTGGATGGCAAAAACGGGAGATCGAGCTTTGTGGCGTACACCGGGGGAGGCCTACATCCAGCAGTGGACTGCAGTAGGCTGATAACGACGAAGGCCCTTATAAGATATACGTTGATCCTAGCTTACATGAGTTACAGTGGCGGACCCATCCCGGTTTTGGCCTTCATTAACATTTCATTATTAGACCCCGCGTCTACCTACAGGATGATTTTTGATTGTCAACGTTCCCGAAAACTACGGAATCTCCTCATCATCACGATCATTTTTCTCCATGGAAGCATACCTGGGAAGTTTCTGGTTTCCAAAATATTAGGGTCCAAAGTTGAGTAAATAGACTGCGTCTTTCTGCATAAATGCACATAGACACGCGTAGCAAGTTTTTTTCACGAGAAATAATTAATATCTGTCTATAAAAAAACTAACATAAACACTAGACACTATAAATTTCGCCAGATCAAGTAATTAAAAAAATTTTTTGAAAAAAAAAAAAATTCCCAGCATTTTTTTGGCATAAACTTACTTTATTTGATGTATAGAGTACGTACCCTTCGTTAAAGGTGGCCACAAAAAAAACATCCTGTATAACCACGTCACTGCATACTAACATTAAATTTAAGTTTGTGTTCATGAACGTATAAAAAATAACGGACAGAGTGTTGTCACTACACAGAGTGAAGCATTCATAGTAAGCTCGGTAACGATATTCCATGGAGTAGGGGTGTGTATTGACGCGTTATCCACCCACACACATAAACCATAGTAAGCTCGGCGCCTACTAGAAAATACTGAAACAAGCGCAACGCGCCTCCATTGCGGTGCTTCAATCTGTACAGTGGCAGCATTACGTCCGTTGTTCTTTTATGCGTTCATGTTTGTGTAATACTAACACAATGGGTACAAGCCTGAAACAAAACGATTTAATTTTATTAATTAAGTTAAGGGTCATGTTGGAAAAGTCACGAGTAGACACTATAATTTTAGTAATTACTAATTAAGTCTTTAGAAAAGTATAACTGAATTGGCATTCATTTTAATAGTAGCATAGAGGAAAAGATAAATAGCCACAACCATGAACGTATAAAGAACAACGGACGGAATGCTGTCACTGCACAGATTGAAGCACGGTAATGGCGGCGGCGCGTTACGCATGTGTGCGTATTTTCTGGTATGCACTGAGCTTACTGTGGTTTGTATGTGTGGGTGGATAACGTGTCAATACACATCCCTACTCCATGGAATATACGTTACCGAGCTTACTATGAATGCTTCACTCTGTGCAGTGACAATACTCTGTCCGTTATTCTTTATACTCGTACGTTCATGGTAACAATACCCGTTGATGTCTTTTGTACCACGCACCGGTCAGCGTCAACGCAGCGCAATGTAAAGATTTAATTTGTAAACCATGTACTATGAAATTCTTTATGATTCTTTAAGCTACTACTATTTAGACAATAAGTAAATATGTATGTACGAGTATAATGAATTTAAAGTAGTGACATAGTTCATTTATTTAATAAAAATATCTAGTTATTAATTGTAAAAGGAAGTCGATTTGCCCAACAGTGGCACGATGCAGATTAATAAACATATTATTTATTAAAACATTGCAGATGTTTAAGTTTAAGCACTAGCTTACGTATTAAGTATATAGATATACATAGTTTAAAAAAACATCTCTACGCCAAACATAAAAAAATGTCTTTCATCTAGCCTCCAACTCACAAACAAACAATCCCATCAAAGCCCACTTTACGACTCCAATAAACATACCGGGGACTATTCTAAATAGCGAATAAACTACTAAATCTGCGCCTACGCAGCCCCCCCCTGCGCGGAGAAATGGTACGGCCTTGTTTCTTGACCCACTCCCGACGTCGCACGGTGGGCTGAAAAACGGCTTTCATAGACATAGGAATCAAAAGTGGCAAATACCGAATTTCTAATCGAATATCGCTTCTACTAGTTATTATCATATACTCAAATGATACTCGCATCAATCTGCACAAAAACAAAGGACTTATAATTTTTTTACGAAAAATTTGTATGAAGCTAGAATAAAAATTTAATTATCTCTTAAACGGCAAGGAAAACCGTAATATCCTTACAGGTAGTTTTAGTACTAATTATTTATGATTTTTTGACGTACTACAAATAACGGTTATCACTGCCGATTTTTTTTTAAAAATCATCAAAATATTTTTATTTATTTTTACATACGAAACGGTTCCTTTTCGTGTTTAAGTTGAGAAACACAGAATTTTAACAACGCAAAATATAAAATTAGCATCCCCTGTCTACTTCCAAAAGGGTAGGCAAAAGTTTATTGTACTTCCGCACTTAGACATCTATTTTCAGTGGGATATTCATCATCATCAGCCCATAACAGTCCACTGCTGGACCTGAGCCTCTCCCGTGGGAGAATGTTGCCATAATCTCCACGCTTGGCAGGCAGGTTGGAGATCGATGTAAAAGACCATAGTATAATGAAAATGCTGCTGCCCATTTTCTGGTCTATTGAGGCTCAGGCTAAACGGCGACTAATACAAGCGTATTAGTCGCCTTTTACGCCCCTGTGTATGGAGGGTTGGTGCTATTCTATTCTGCCGGACACCACACGGCCTCAGTGGGATATTGATCAACCAAAATAAGTTTTCAATTTTAGATACATTAAAAATACCATAAAGAATTGTTAAGTAATTGTTTAGTTTCATTGTAACTAGGTAAGTGATTAAGTAATTCTAATAATTTAGGCTTCTGAAGAGACTAAATAGGTGATTAAATAATTAGCAATATCGCGCAACAATGCAATCTTTGGACTGCATCACTTTTTTCTGATTAGCTAATGTGGTAATTAGTTGTGCTAATGTGTTATATTGTCGACTATAAGTTTTCTTTAGTACTTCTTTGAAAAGTCTAATGGGGGTAGTTAACTAATTATCGATTTTTTGCTATAAAAGGACTAAACTTTTGCTTTTAATTTAAATTGTTCACATCCGTGTAACTGTTAACACTAAATAATATTTGCTCTGTGATTTTAAATCAAATAATGGAAAGTTTAATCACCAATTTAGACTTGTTTGTTCTTCTAAAAAGTGAGACTACTTCATTTAATCATGAAGTATTGTTTGGTGCACTTGTATCCCGCATAGGCGATTGCCTTTCTGTCGAAGATCAAGTAACTGTTAAAGAATTTTGTCGAAGGTTTACGCGAGCTGCTTTACAGAGGTGGCAGAAATCCAGCAGATTCCTTGATAATTTCAGAAGACTGTACGGAAATTGGCTGCAAGCAAATATTGATTGGCCAAGTTGTGTGCAAACTTTGGTTAATCGAGAAACTATTGATGATATACACACCATCTCTCAAGAACCGTCGACGTCATCGTCCGTTAGTGCAGTAACATCATCGTCTGTTGGGACAATGACAAAAAGGTCCCGAAAACCCTTTGAAGATCTAGGAAACAAACAGAAAAAGAGAAGATCTGATGACCATACAAGCGAAGATTCCAGTGAATTGGCCTATGCAGCTGCAGCACGTTTAAAAGAAGAAGGGCATGGAGATATCGCTTCAGTGATCGAATATATGATGAAAAATCCTGAAGCAGCGGCTACAATTAGTGAGACGCTTAAAAAACCAGTGAAAAAAGTGGTTTTTACAGCAGAGAAAGCGCTTGGATTGCTTCTTTCACTAAAACTATCAAAGTGGCAATATATTACATTGCGAGAGGCTGCCATTCGCGAAGGTGCTAATGATATATATCCATCTTACTACAAAGTGCAACAAACTAAGCTTAGTTGCTACCCTCCGAATCAATCAGTGTCAGTTACGGATTCATCGGCTCGAATTACACTTCAAGCTTTACTGGACATCACAGTGACGAGGATTCTTCAAAGTCTTTCTGACGATGTGCAAAATAAGCAGCTAAAGCTGATATCCAAGTGGGGATTTGATGGTGCCTCCAACCAAAGCCGGTACAAGCAGAAAATGGAGGGCGAGCAGGATGATTCCAGCATTTTTATGACCTCTTTGGTCCCACTAAAACTGACAGATGGAGATAATACTTTATGGACGAACCCAAAACCATGCTCAGCTTTGTATTGTCGTCCAGTCCAGTTTACTTTTGTAAAAGAGAGTGAAGCAGTTGTAATTGATCACAAAAGACAAATGGATGATGAAATTAAGGATCTTATCCCCACAGAGAGCAGTAATAATAACAGGGTGACTCATCATCTAATGATGACAATGATCGACGCTAAAGTCTGCACGTACCTTTCTGAAGCCAGATCAAACGCATCGTGCTACCTGTGCTTAGCAAAACCAACAGAAATGAACCGATTAGATGTTGTAACTTCGAAGACTGTGTGTTCTGACGTATATGAATTTGGTTTGTCATCCTTACACGCCCGTATAAATTGCATGGAATGTCTGTTACATATTGCGTACAGGCTTGACTTCAAACAGTGGGCAGCGAGAAGTAATGAGCACAAAGAAATGTTGCAGACAAGAAAAAAACACATTCAGGACAAATTTAAAGATGAGCTCAATCTGTTGATTGATATAGTAAAACAGGGCTCGGGAACCACCAATGATGGCAATACCGCACGAAAGTTTTTCGAGTTTCCAAATACAACTGCAGCTATTACCGGGTTGGATGAGGAGCTCATAAAAAGATTTGCTGTGATTTTGCAAGCAATAACATCTGGCGAGAAAATCGATGTGAACAAGTTCAAAGATTTTTCCCGCAAAACGGCAGAAAAGTACGTAGAATTATACGATTGGTACTACATGTCGGCAACCGTACATAAATTGTTAATACACGGGGCTGACATCATTGAGAAAAATGACATTGTGCCCATTGGGGCTCTCTCTGAAGAAGCCTCAGAGTCGCGAAATAAAGATTTTAGGAGGTTCCGGGAAAATCATTCGCGAAAAAGAAGCAGGCAAGATTCAAATCAAGATATTTTAAATATGCTTGTCATTTCCTCTGATCCCTTATTAAGTGCACAAAGGCCTAAGCTAGATAGTAAGAGAAAACTAAGCTTTTTTGGTGAAACTCTCGACTTAATCCAGTTTCAGGAAACTGAGTTCGAGTTTTTAGATGTAACTAACTTGGATTCTGACTCAGAATTGGAATCCGACAACGAGAATGATGAAAATTCGTAATATAAGAAAAATATACTTCTTTTCTTTCTTTCTTTCTAATGTAAAAAAAAATACGAATTTTCATCACTCTCATTTTTCAATTTTTTTTATTAATTATGTAAGATTACTGTACTATTTGGTTCAATTATAATTTAATTGAATATTTTGTATAATTAAGAACATTTTTGTAACTTAAAATAAACAGCATTTTTTTATATTTTTCTTGTTTTATACCTATAAATTCATATCATTTGAGTTAACCACATTCATAATATCGATTTTCTTAAGTTAGACAATAAAGGGAACCGTTTCATATGTAAAAATAAATAAAAATATTTTGATGATTTTTTAAAAAAAATCGGCAGTGATAACCGTTATTTGTAGTACGTCAAAAAATCATAAATAATTAGTACTAACACTACCTGTAAGGATATTACGGTTTTCCTTGCCGTTTAAGAGATAATTAAATTTTTATTCTAGCTTCATACAAATTTTTCGTAAAAAAATTATAAGTCCTTTGTTTTTGTGCAGATTGATGCGAGTATCATTTGAGTATATGATAATAACTAGTAGAAGCGATATTCGATTAGAAATTCGGTATTTGCCACTTTTGATTCCTATGTCTATGAAAGCCGTTTTTCAGCCCACCGTGCGGTGGGCTATTTACGTAGCTTTTCGCTTAACATACCTTTTTTGTTACAGCCTGTATACACGACAATGACATACATGAATATGTTCTCAACATAGGGTAACCAACACCGGTATGATGAATTTGATGAGAGCGAGATGTCTCACTTTTAAACGTCAAATACACAGAGCTATTAATAACTAGATGAACTAAGTGGATGTACTTTGCATGTAAAAATAGACTTAAGAATTAGAATAGACACTCGTTCTCGAGCCTGGACTGAAGGAATTAGGGCTGATAGAAGTGGTTTGCAATCCCTTTTACACACCAAGTAGAAACACTTGCCTTGTCTAGTTATTACTTAGCTCTGTGGATTTGACGTTTAAAAGTGAGACATCTCGCTCTCACCAAATTCATCATACCGGTGCTGAACTGCAGGTTCAGGAATTTACGAAGGAGACCCTAGAGTTACGTTTACTATAGTGGATGTAAGAGACCAGACAAGTTGCTGGGCGCCTGAGAGAACGCTCCTGATATGCAAGGATGGAGATGCAGCTGGTGTTTTCTAGTAAAGCCTCGCACATAGGAAATACAGACTTAGGCTTTGTTCTTTTAAAAAACTTGCGTCTAAAGTTAAACAATGATTAATTTCTTTTATAATAACATTAATAACACGGTTGGTGTTTCTTTAATATCAAAAGGACGTATCTTTGCTAGTGTCATAGAAATATACAACATAAATTATAATGCACTTTCTGATATATCTGATTATAATGAATTTGCCCTACTTCCGCAGTAACTTGGTTATTAAAATTCAAGATTAGTCTATCTCTGTTTGGTGTATAGTGAAATGTTTTCCGTCTCATCTTTGACATGGTTTTGCGACATTTCGCGAAACAAAATATCGTTAGCGACAAATGAAATGGCCGTGAACTTGAATAGCGCCCTAGTTACCTATATTACTAATGGTTTAGCTATTAGGACCGGTTGTACCTAATGTTTAGTTCTTGATTTAATTTTTGTCTGCAGAACTAGTATATGTAACCATGTTCCTTTTTAAAAATGTCGTTATTTTCCGAGAACGATTACGTAATATTAATTTTCTATGATAGATATATAAATACTACACGCAGTCACGCTTTATCATTAGCAAAGATAGGTACATACATTTCGGCAGTTACCCCATTATATACCATGGAGTAAGGGGTGAGCCTACGCCCGTTTATAGACGCAAATACAATAATCTATTTAATTAGTGAATAGAATGGGAAATACTTCCAAGCCATTCTAAAACACATAATTATTATAGTATTTTTGAAATGCTGAACATGAAATGTGAAAATTTTCAGTGATTTTCGCCTCAGAATAAAGAATAAATAAATAAATATTCACACACTACACAACACGTTAACTTAGTCCCACATTAAAAACCGTAAGGTCTTGTATCGTGGGTACTAAGCAACGGTATATAAATACATAGATAAGTATAGAAACATCCATGACTCTGAAATAAACATCGATTTACATCCTATCAATGTTTGCACCTACCGGGATTCGAACCCAGGACCTATGGCGTCGCAGGTAGGGCCACTACCTACTAGACCAATCGGCCGTCGTGACAACAAGAATCATGGTATGAAGTCATATCAATATTTGTTGGTTGTCACCCACACCCTGTATACACACGGCTGTGTTTCCAAAAATGGGGTGGCCAGAAATACCGAATCGCAAATTTGCAAATGAGAAGATCCTATGTGTATATGTTTAGTTTCAGGGTCAAATGTTAAAGATCAGTGTCAAGTTGCTAGCTCATCGCCTGAGAAAATCCCTGCAAGCCTAGCATGATCTGCGTTAACGATATGATAAACCGATTTATCGACATTTTGCCTATCATAATACGATAAATATAGCCGCCATGTTGAATTTTGTATAGAGACGATACGATATCCACGATGCGTGGTCATGCTAGGGGGGCTGAGTTTCTTAGTAGCCTCTTGCGACATGCACGGTAGGCGATGCAGCTGGTGTCGTATTCTAGTAAAGCCCCGCATGAGCAAATAGAATTCACATTTACCCATTATAATAGATTTAATCTGGGGGCCCGGTAGTGACCCGCCAAGACGAGCCAAAAACAAAGCGCATGGGCACTACATACATTTTCTCGAAGCGTTTCGTCGTGTTTTTAATATTGCTTAGGTACTCGTACTCTAAATGGAATCGTGCCATAAAGCCGAAACCATCTTCAAACAGCAATTAAATCAGCATTCAATACACGCGTAAACCTGCGTACACCAATTATCTGGCTTGAGATGAGTACCGCTATCCGTGGAGGCCTGTTTTATCCTGTTATGTCGGCTCACTATTTCATAGGCACTTGTCTAAATTTGCCACAACTAGTTAGCGCCTAGTTATACATATGATGGGTTTTAAACCATGCTGTCCATTGGGAGGAGCATGCTTAGCTAGGCTATATTAACGACCTATTCCATTCCAATAGCAGAAAACTAATACTAAACTAATTCTAATTAATTATTTTCTGACGAATACCACTGATATTAGTTTTCAGGGGGACAATTCTCGAAAAGTCTCGAGTTGAAACGAATCCGAAACGAAACCGTTGTAGACGCTCAGCACGAGACAGAAATTTGTTTTTATTCTGTCATAATCGCGGCCGATGCGTGCTAAAATATACTTTATTACTCAGGCGGTAAGTATATATTGCTTCGCACCGCATTTCGTTAACGGTTCGTTAGTGGTTGCGTTTCGGCTCAAAAATTTTCAACAATTGCCCCCTTGGTATTAGAATGGAATAGATCATACTCTACTACTAATCCTCCTCGGGAGGTGGGCAATACCGCCTCCCGTGTTAATTATATAGTCCGAAAATCACACTGGTAAGTCAGTCAAAACTGTTCACTAGTTTTTGCGTGGAAAACTTAACTACCTAACTCCAAAACATTCTCAAATTATAATATTAGAATTATATAAAATAATATTGTATAGGTAAATACGAGTACTCTTCCCGGGTATACTGTACAAGTCAGTAGAGGGACAAGAGTGTGGCAGTAGCCTTGTGGCGTGTCCTGGGGGAGGCCTACGTCCAGCAGTGGACTGCAATAGGCTGAAGAAGAAGAAGGGTGGGAAGATGTTGATATGCTCGTCTTTTTAGATTATCTTTGTAAACGTTTATTCCACGTGTATTTTTTGTATAGAATAAAGAATAAAAATAAGTATTCTGTGCCCACTAGCTTATAGCTCCCACTGGAAAGTAATCTTTAACACGCACACTATTATAATATTAATTTAGTTTTGCGAGTTTCGCACGTGTATAGCTGTAGCTAAGGAGTCCGTTTCATAGAGCCCCGTGGCTGATTTCGGAACTACACCTTTCGTATACAATTAGACAGATATTGTACTCATACACAAAGCAACTAACGCCATCATTTGAAGGAACTATTTCTTGAAACGCACTCTGCCTTATGTGAGAAAGCAAGGCGGCTCCATTACAAAGAGTCTGATGAGTAAATAAAAAGTTTTGTCAATATGTAAATAAGAATAATGTAATATTGAAAATAGTGTTTGTTCATTCTATGAATGAGCTGAGTATGTGTATAGGTACATACATACATACATATAATCACGCCTTTATCCCTTACGGGGTAGGCAGAGCATCAAGGGCCGATAGAAACACATGGTGCCACTTCTGACCAATTTTGAGAGTATACCAAGTTTCACTATGGGTGCGCCCACCACCGGGCCCTACACCCTCCACTGACCCTCGGATCTGATAACTCATAATTGCGACAACAGGCACTTGCACTAACTATAATCGCCATGAGAAACCAGACCCGAGCACCTAGCATGCAAGACGATACATTGCACCATTCCGAAATAAAAAACTAGATAAATAATCTACATATGTTTCGCCAACAACCGTGGCATCCTCAGGATTATAGAAATTAATAAATTAGTAAACCACTACATTACTGAAGTAATGTGTTGGGTTTTAGAGGTTTATAATAATTAGTGGTTTACTAATTTATTAATTTCTATAATCCTGAGGATGCCACGGTTGTTGGCGAAACATATGTAGATTATTTATCTAGTTTTTGATTTCGGAATGGTGCAATGTATCGTCTTGCATGCTAGGTGCTCGGGTCTGGTTTCTCATGGCGATTGTAGTTAGTGCAAGTGCCTGTTGTCGCAATTATGAGTTATCAGATCCGGGCGCACCCATAGTGAATTTTTGAACTTCCGAATTGTAACGCCTAATACAATTTCATTTAGTATACCAAGTGTATAGGTACCTAGGTACCTATATATATCTACGTTATAATGTTTATACCGCTTTATATATCATCTAGGAACAGCAATTAATAATTAAAACAGTTTACATTAATAATTTACAAATATAACAGATTTCATCTAGCAAACCACTTGATTTGTTTTCGCGTTTATCCCGCGATAAATTGAACATAATTTAAGCGATTAAATAATTTAAAAAAAATTCTTTCAGGACTAGAATACATTAGCTACATCTCCTTCCACGCATGTCGTATGAGTCCACTAAGGAACTCGAAGGAGATTTCTCAGGCGATCAATTCGTAACTAGTCACTGATCTTTTACCTTTAGGATCTCCTTCGTAATTCTGCAGTCCTGGCCACCCTAATTTGTGATACAGACGTGTGGATATTATGTAGGTATGTGTGTTTGGTTTGGACCGGGCAGGTGGCGCTTCTATCAGGTTCCACTAAGCGACGCTGGTGAGAGGCCAATAGTTTTCAACGGAGAATCATTCTCAATACAATAGGAAATGATGACACCCATATATTTTATCCTGTCCTGATGATGTCCATCGTTCAAACAAGACACGTCAATGAATGATTTATAGCCATTTTTTATTAGTTTTTACATCTATGGGCATCAACCATAACCAATCCGAAAAACAAGTACGTTATCAGAGTTCCATTCAAAAGAGCGACAGTTATGATACGGTATCTGAAAAAAGTGATTTCATCGTGATGCAAAAAATGTAATAATAAGCACAAATCCGGCAATGTTATGATATCACCGACACCTATTTAGTAAGTAACGGGGGTATCTGGGCCATACGTTGGAGTTCTTAAGAGATGAATAACTTTAATTGAAGAAAAGAGTCTAAATCAAGTCTAAAGAGATGATAAACGTCAAATGAAGAAGAATAATTAAGAAGTATACATTGGCGTTTTTGCCTTTTTCACTGTCGATGTATAGTAAGTATATACATTTTACTAGTTATTCCATGAACATATAAAGAATAACGGACAGAGTGTTGTCACTACACGGAGTGAATCATTCATAGTAAGCTCGGTAACGTAGTAGGGATGTGTATTGACGCGTTATCCACGCACACACATAAACCATAGTAAGCTCGGCGCCTACTAGAAAATACTGACACAAGCGCAACGCGCCTCCATTACGGTGCTTCAACCTGTACAGTGACAGCATTACGTCCGTTGTTCTTTATACTGTCATGAGTTATACTGCTTAATTAATTTTCCAGTACGAGTCGACTAGAGATTTTGAGCATTCTCCCAGGCGATGAGCTAGGAACTTGTCATTGATCATTATCATCTCTCCCCGATATGCAAAATGTGCAGTTCTAGCTACCCTATTTCGTAAAGTCGATATTTTTTATAAATTAACCTTAAGATAGATGTGTGTAAACCCATTTCAATACTTTACTTACATTATCTGTCGATATTATAGCCCATAGCCCATGTCAGCATATAGCCACTTATGCTTGTGGGGGTGGTGAAAAGGGTAGCGCTTCCGGCCCCACCAGGCCACTAGTCGTTGTTTTGGCCCATGTAATTCCAATCATTGTGAGAAACTTCGATATCGCGTTCTAGGATTTCGCATTCGACTGTGGTTCTCTCCTGCATCCGATAGATGGCACCGCTACATGCTAATAAACCCACACAAACGTGTAGCTGACCCAACTCGTGTAGCCTGCAAGGTTCCTAGTCCTATAGGCCCATTTAGGGGAGGATTTTTGTAAAGTTTTGAGCTTACATTATATTACTATGCTATATTATTATGTAACCAACATAATCCGAAAATCACACTGCGGTCACCAACCCACCTGCCCAGCGTGGTGACTATGGGCAAAAATCCCTCGCGTGCGGCATGCCTAGGGTAGGCCTACGTCCAGCAGTGGACTCCAAATAGGCTAACGTGAGTATCTATATTTAAGTGTTATGGTCCAAATCGACCACATTATAGCCCATGGCATCCACTCATGCTAACAAACCAACACGTAGTAGCTGAGCCAACGGCAGGCACTTGCAAAGTGTGTCGCGGAGAGTGAGCGCGGGACCGTTAGTCGACACGCCGCGCACTTTTACTTTTGTGTTCCCGCACGCATTCATGGTAGCACGGACGCGGGATCCATGGTGGAGAAGTATATTGTCTTGTGCTTATGGAGAAAATCTATAAAAATATCAAATCTATATTGTTACACCAGCCACTGATATCTGCCGGTCACCATGGTTAGGTGCCGGGTGCAGGCTAAGCTCCCGTGACACAAGCCAGCCGGGATGGGCGATATACAATACATCCTAGCTACATATATATACATAATTATTTACTCATTTACAAAGTTCTTTAGGGTTTCCAAAATGAGCGAAAGCTAGGATCACACAGGAATTCCTACCGCCAAGATTAACATACCAGGCCCAGAAATAAAAAATAGTTCAATTTTAGTGAAGCTCCACATCAGCCCGGGATATTAGAGTTCAATATTCCTGGAAAAAGATCTCTTGGCCGCCCTCAACAATTGATTTGATAATGTTAGCACCGGATTTTGGCTGAACTAATAAGCTTTGAAGCCTCTAAGGTTTCTGCTTATTAATCTGTTCTATTTGTATGTTCTGTGAATAACTGGTATATAAAGTCCCTTAGGTATATATATAAAGTTCCTGCAAGTTTCCTAGTCCTATAAGGTGGGATGAAGTCACTTAGGTAATACATAGCCTGCAAGTTTCCTAGTCCTATAAGTCTTATTTAGGAGGATTTTTGTGAAGTCCTTATCTCATCTATTAATTCAAGTCGTTACAATCCATTACCTAAATAGCAAAAGTAAAGCGATAGCGAAAATTGTACAAAAATCGCTGATTGCTTATCAAATTCGTATTACGTAAAACGAACATTTCAAGGCGAATATTGTGCAGTTTTCGCTATCGCTTCGCTTCGGCTTTGAATTTGCTTATATGTAATCAGGGGGCCGGTGCTGCTGTGATAAACCAATGGTTAAAATATGCGCCTTTCAATCGGAAAGCGTTCATGATAGAATTTTAATATTATAACATTGTTGCTTAGGTCTACCCGAGGATATATGGCATCAGTCAGGCAGCCGGCCGTAAAACAAAAACCAAATCTTTGGCAATACGAGTATATGTTTTAAAAGAAACTATATTACGCTGACCCCACAATAATGGGTTAAGGGCAGGAAGATGATGACAATCCATATACCGAATAGATCAGAGATCTGAAAGGCCTACTTTACCTACAAGTTCCTACCTATGAAGGTATGGTTATTTCTGGCTACCTTTGGTAAACATTAAGTACCAAGTGGATACTTTCTGTATTCTTATAATAGGTGACAATTTTGACGTGCGTACTCATATTCCAGCCGGACAGCGCAGCGGTGGTGCGGCGGCGGCGCGGCGGCGGCGTGTGTTCAATCCCAATCACGAAGCTGTACCAAGTAGTTTTATTTATGTATGGATGGATTTTTGTGTTAAAATATAACACCATATTGAAGAATTTTAACAAATACTGCAGTACTGCAGTTTTGATTAAAGATATGAGATTATTCGTTCCATGTAAACTCAGGAAATAGGCGCAGTAACTTAATTAATACATATGTGTATAACAAAAGGGGTATGTTAAGCGAAATGTTATGTAGGTAGCCCACTATATAGAACCTATCTGCAAAATTTTAGATACGAAATCACATGTTTATTTTTCCAGATAGTATGGAGAATTCTAAAATATCTCAGGAATTTTCAAACAATCTTGAAAAATAAACATGTGATTTCGAGTCTCAAATTTTGTGAATAGGTTCCCTATAGTGGGTTATTTACATAGCTTTTCGCTCAACATACCCTTTTTGTTATACCCTGTATAGGTACATAAGGTGTTTTCAAAATGTGGTAGTTTTACGATTCTATATCATACGATATATCTACGGTATGGACATAGATTCCTGTACCTTTCCTTCGAAATAAACTATTTGTACATTAAAAACTAAATTCTTGTGCTGATGCGGGTCTTCACCTGAATACATCAGCTGCATCTCCTTCCGTGCATATCGTAAGAGTGGACTAAGGTATTTAGGGACATTCTCTCAGGCGATAAGCTAGCATCTTGCTGATTTTGAAGATCTGAACCTGCTAAAATAAAGGTGGTTGTAGTATCTCTTTCGAGATCCTTAGAGATTCTTACTATACCATTTTTGGGGACACAGCCGATGTACAAAAACCTTTCGCGACAACAGCGCCTCTAGCGGCGAATTCATTGCTACACTTTAGCAGAATGGCGAAAGCTGCCTCAAGTATCCGCAGGTCCACCGGCAAGCTTCCCAAGCCGAGGCGGATGTGGCGCATGCGTAGTGTGCCACTAACATACTTTCCTCTGCCGTCCTGCTCGCACCCGCCTCTCGCTCGCACTTGTTGGGGTCAAGGTCTGCAGTTTTGGCCTTTAGCCTTTATCTGATAACGTATCAGTCATGATCACGGCCATTTGCGATTGTGGAGGTCAATTTTATTATTATTAATGGACTGCGTTAGACTTTTTTTAAACTTTTACTATAGACATGGCTATGTTCCCGAAATAGGGTAGCCAGAAGGTTTGAAATCATTAGGGAGATCCCACAGTCACGTTTAGCATAGCGAAGACAGATGTTAATGGTCAGTGACAAGTTTATCGCCTGAGAGAATGGACTTAGGATCTCTCGACCGTATTTCCGCCAAGGCGACCAATCTTTACGGAGATTAGCCAGGTACGCAGGAGATATTATAGTGCACAAGTGTGTGCGCAAAAACAGATGCACTCTCTATTTCTTCACCCTCATAGTCCGATGGGACGAAAAGCCGACACGACCGGAGAGAGATCAGGCGCAGGACAAGTGACAATTTTGCAACATTAAAATCTGTACATTAAATAAATTCATTGGTACAGGCCCGTGACTGGGATCGAACTTACACCTCCTGCTTGGAAGGCGCACGTCTTAACCACTGGGCTGTCACCGCTGATAAGTACTATACATATAAACCTTCCTCTTGAATCGCCCTATCTATTAAAAAAAGCTATCAAAACTCGTTGAGTAGTTTTAAATATCTAAGAATACATAAGGACAGACTGACAGCGGGGAGCGACTTATTTGTTTTATAATATATACAGGGTGTAACAAAAAGGGTATGTTAAGCGAAAGGCTACAAAAATAACCCACTGTTATATAGAACCGTTTTGTGTGTGATTTCTCTAGACTACCCTGCGAAAGTACATGAAATTACAAGCTGTTGTAAGCTCTTGTCCTAGATTCCCGACATATTCATATTGGCTCGCACGATTCACATAGTACACTCCGAGATCTGTAATGAATGGCTTTAACCTAAAATCTGGTAGCTTGTACTCGTAGTTAAGACATGAGAGTAGAGCGGATAACTTATTTTGTACCTTGCTGCTTTAATTCTAAAGATATCTTCAAAAGTCTAAATACAAATTATTATACCATTTTCCACTAGATTAAAGAGCAGTGATTGAATTCATTTATCTATCTATAAACGCCATTTTTGAGTAGTAAAAACTTGTAGCATGTGTCAAAAATGGCAGTTCAAATTAATTTACTGCTTGAATTAAATTATGTGCAACAGGCAAGAAAATGGTATGTAAATGGTATGATTACATTCATATTTTTTTATTTGTGTACAATAAAAAATAATAATAAATAAGGCTTTACTATGACTAGCGTATAAAACATTTATTTTGATAAAAATCCTGGAAAGCTCCCTCTTATGAATTGCACGACACTAAGGTTACCAACCAAGTTCAAGAACGAAAGGTTCCTGAGCACATTTCTCCAAAGCCTAAAGGTTACTCCGACCTTTCATTCCAGGAGTGGAAGGCTTCTTCTGACCTTTATAGCTGTGGGTGTGTGTGTGTGTGTTTAATTCACAAACAAATGTGACATTTTGAAATATTCCGATCTGTCACCCTTTTTCTCCCCCTAGGATGGACAGATCGAAAAAAAATGTTTAATCTGTCCCACTATTAGTAAGAATAATGAAACAGATCAAACTTTTTTAAATTTTTTACAGTCTTTCACTATAGGGATGCAAAATAGGGTGACAGATCGGAATATTCTGACTTATTATACTCTAGATGGGGCAGAAACCATTCTATCGTAGTACGCATTGACGTTTGTTGTTGTAACTCTCTTAATACTTAAATACCATATACAAAAGTTGAAAACCTACCATATATTCACCTACGCAAACTTAGCTTGTTCACACTATATCTCTTGATAAACATTGTTCGGAATACCAGTGATTTTTATTAAATAACACGATTTAGTGAAAGATATATCTTTAGTGTCAGATATGGCGTGGTCACACTATACCAGTCAATTTTCTTCAACCTTGAACACGGCGACTGGAATTAATGAAAGAGCTGTCAATTCGGTTGAACAGTTAGGTAAACCACTATTAGTTGATGCAAATGCAGCAGGCTATGACGTAGTGCGGCCGAGCGATTACACCACTGATATTGTGAACTACACCCAGTCTTGTGTTGCGGCAAGAAAACTTATAGTACTTTTAAAATAGTAGAGGCACCACTAATCACATATTCGATATTTAACTTATTGCTACCTAAGTAAATATTTCGTAAAATAGTAGAAGCACACTGAACACATATTCGATAATTCACTTACCCAAGTTTCCCACATGAGAAAAAGATGTCCGATATACCTGTATGTTTTATTTGTTAATATAAAACATAGAAATGAATTCATATCTATTTTCCTTTTAAATAATATTCTGGTAGAAATGGGTGGAATAACTTGAAATATAAATGACAATACATATTTACCTAAGCCGATATTTATTGTTGTGACCGCTATTATGATGTGTGCGTGCCGATCGTCTACCTTACTACAGATTGAAATCAAATTTGTACAAATAACTAAATAGTAAATTTCTAGTATTGTAATTTTTTTTTGTGTTTTGTGATGTGTAGCTTACGAGTATAACATATGCAACACACAACACAATAAATAAAATTCCTCTCATACTTACAATTTTTAACATCATACTTACTTCTTTTGCCAAATTTTATGTCAGCACTACTTACTTATCAATGAAGCCATTTATAGTTCAAGTTCGCAGTCACCGTAGCCGCACCGCGGTGAAATCAAGCCGAGTCCGTAAGTAGGTTGGTGAAAGAATCTCTCCGGGCGTACGGTGCGCAAAACAGGTACGAGACATTTTTGACAATTTGTAGGTCACGCGTTTTTTGGCGATCGGCCCGCTTGCTTGCAAAGTTCCAGATTTAAATAAATTTTAACAATGAATGCGAGTGCTGCTATTTCAAGGAAAGTCTAGTTTATTGTTGTTATAGGTTAGTTAGTCTTTATAAGAAAAGTGCTCACAGATCTCATAAATTTATAAATACTTTAAGTTTTATAAATTGTGATTGACTTTACATTGACAAGTTTTTTATTCTATTTTGTATTATTTAAGTAGATTATAACAAATAAATGAATAAACTCATAATGAAGCCTACTAAATTGGTTTATAGGTAAATAATAAACAATATTAGGTACTTCGTTTCCCAATAGTTTAGACTAAATGCCCAATCAATAATTTCCTCACTGCGTTTCGATTTATTGATTATAATTACAGCTGATTACTTATTATAATGGTTGTTGTACAATTTTATTTATTTAAACGGGAAAATATTTTTTAATCAAACAAAGGGTAACCTAGGTGCCCGAAAAGCGGCAATATGTACACCGTTATGGGCGTGTCTACAACTATTTACTTAAAGGTATCTTACAAGAATTTAACCAAAAATAATCGAGAAGAGGGGCGTAAAGCTGTACGAAAACGTAATAATAAAAATTTTATATAATCAATTTCTGCTCTAGTCGTTTCATTTCTCCTAGAGTGTATTTATTTAATTGGTTAGACTAACCAACCACATATAATTTTAATTTACATTTGAATTAACAAAAACATACACTTCAAATGCAAAACTACAATCTAACTTTATATTCCGACGCTACAGTGCAGTCGTGTGCGTATTGACATTGCATTTGACGCGGCTGTGTGCACTATGCTGATTGACATCCGACTTTCTTCCTCCAGTCTCGAGTTCTCGAGTCTCGTGCGAAATCGGATCTCGCCATTGAACTTCTCGCAGTTCACACCTTTGTCTAATGTGACCGAGTTTCCGAGTATTTTTAGAAAGATAATTGTTTTGTTGGTTGTACTTTTTTTTGTTAGAATTTTCTATTTGAAGCCATCAATTGTGCGATGGAAAAGTTGATCATGGGATCCTTTGTTTTGATAATGGTTTTATGCTTGTTTGTTGGGAAATATTGTAAATATATTTACAAGCCAGTAGAGGGACAAGAGGGTCTTGGTGTTTTGTAGGCGATAGGCTGACCACCTGTCACTACTAACCGAACTTGTACATATCAACTATACCCTCAAAATTGGTCAGAAGTGGCACCATCGGCCATGTGGTTCTATCGGCCCTTAGTGCTCTGCCTACCCCGTAAGGGATAAAGGCGTGATTATATGTATGTATGTACGTATGTACTTATATAACATGTTACACGGCTCCCAAGCTTCCTATGGTAGGCCTGTATTTCAAAACCCAGGTACTGGTATGTATATGTCGTGGCCATAATGTTAAATTGATCATTTCATGAAATGGTCGAGCATTTCATGAAGTGGTCGCATTTCATGAAGTGGCCAATTCAATTTGACCAGATCGTTAAATCGTCTACATTTCACGATTTTGTCATCCACGTTTGGCCAAATCGTATTAACAGGGTGTCCATAAAATCCGAATGTGGTAAGAGCTTATATAAATAATATATACCGTACACCATATATAAGTATACCATAAGGTATGATGGTATGATTTTTTTTGCTATTATTTATGTGATATTTTCACAATATAATATTTAAAAACATAAAAGACTTTACAAAAGCGATTCGCATCTGGCACATCGCCGGACGCTGCCTGGGCACGCTCGCTCCGCTCGCTCCGCTCGCTCAGCTCGTGCGTCATTTGTCATAGTCTAACCTAACCTAACCTATCGTAATCTAAGGTTTTTGTTTAACAATATTATTATAAACCACCATTAAGTCTAATATACATTATACAATATAACACACTATCCGTGAACTTCTTCTGCATAGTCACCCTACTCTCTTTAATTTGTTTTATAACCTAAAAAGAAAAATCCGCCATCTTCACACATAAATAAAACGCGCGCAGCGCCTCTACCGGTGATTCATGTAACTATTTTACGATATGATCAATAATCTTGACCACTTCATGAAATGATCGGGCGTTTAGTTGCCCATATCGAGAAACGATTTTTAATCATCGATCTGCCCAAACCATATCATGATGTGGCCAATAGACAGTTGAACTTTTCATGAAATGCGACCATTTCATGAAATGCTCGACCATTTCATGAAATGATCAATTCTACGATATGGCCACGACATATATAACATGTTACACGGCTCCCAAGCTTCCTATGGTAGGCCTGTATTTCAAAACCCAGGTACTGGTACCTATTAAAAAAAAAATTATACCTAATAAAAAAAGGGTAAGTGAAGAATATTTTCACTGCTTGTTTCTCTAAAATAAAAAAAAAAAAAAATATCGTTAACAAAAATCTCAATTTATTTTACATTAATTTACAGTTTACTCATAGTGGAAAACGTCGAAGTAAATCATTTTATCTTACAAATACAAAGTTAAATCCAAGAATACCTAGTCAAATCGTAGAAAGATTTACAAAAATAATAATTACAAAATTACATGTTTAAAAATAAATACTTAACACTAAAACCTTAATATTAATAAAGGTACTTCATAAAGGTCTGACCACACACAGTGTGGGAAACGCCGCGTGTGAAACACATACATTATTTTGAATTACAGCTTTTAGAAAAATATATAATTATATATTCCAATTTATTGTGCGACGAGGTTTTATTTGAAACTTACTTCCAATGTGAATTCACTTAAATACTACCTAATCTAGTTTATTTACGCACCTTGCAATTCAATGATATAAAAATTTAGATAACAGCACAAAAATTATATTTTACTACTGGTTATTGCATCAATTTAATAAACAGCGATTCATTGATTTATACATAGATACAGGTTAACCTTTTAGAGTATCATACCGAACTTAGATAAGTCGTTAACATTGAAAACATTTCAACTACTATTAAGTACTAGAAAACTTAATAGACAACACACAAGTTTTCTAGTAAATTCGCAAATAGTCTAAATAAACGTATCAAAGCTAGCGGCTTTTCGAAATACATCGACAGTCAGTCAGTACGATCTCTTAGGACCTTACTTATAAAAATCTTTAAGCATTAATTAGGCTATTCAACGATTAATTTGACAGATATTAGATGCTGTCAAATGTCGATTGCAATACGATTTTTAAGTACCTGAAGGCTCGACCACACTGTATGCGTATGCGTAGACGTAAGTGTAGACGTGTAGGTACGTACCGATGGACTGTAAAGTCTGTAACTGTATAAGACAGGACACACCGCTTGCCGTCTACTCATACGCATCCGATCTGCTCGAGGTTTTAATCTGTAAATGCCTAAACACACAGGCGTTTCACAGACGCGCGTTCGTCCCACGCGATGTGGTCCGCTCCTAACAGGCCGAGCTGACCCAGCATGATCTCAATTCTTAGCAAAGTAGCTTAATTATTAATTTGGAATGTTTAACAGACAGACATAAATGTTTCGTAGAAAAAAGCAATGTCTCTTGGCCCCGCTTGAACCTCCCTTAAGGTGAAACGTTGGTGGGACATAATAAAATTTGTATATTCGAATACCTTGGAAATCTAGTTTATAGCAATCTAGAGAAGAATACTTTGTTTTCGTGAAGACTCAAAAGCAAGAGTTTTGCCGTAATTATGAAAAAATTGCAAAAAAATAATAATTTCCCGCTAAGGCAATGGCGTTTTACCTTTATTTTAGGTGGAATCTGTTACATTATGTCTAATTCTTTTATATATTTTTTTTGTTTGGTTTATCCCAAGGGAAAGGCAAGGGGAACTAAGCCCATACAGCCATTGTCTTTAGTAAATAATTTCTTAATTTATGAGAATGTATTATGATAATGATGATGAATAGAAACGTCGGGAAAATCCTCAAAAGCGAATGCAAAATTAGTAAAAATCAAAATGAATTGCAGAATAAACTTACATGAGCCCATGAAGAGATCGTATTCGGACTAAAGTTTTATTCAGCTTACTTGCATATAAAACCATACACACGCACTAGATTCACATCACAAGTTAACAAAATATAACTTATCTATCAGAAAACATCACTTTACGGACACATGCAAGCCATTTACAAATAAATAAATTTTCACAAGAAAATTACACCCGCTCCCTTCCAGGTTTTCCCGCCAAATCTAATTCATTTATAAAAAAAAATATAACATTTAATCGAGCAAAATATGGATATTGAAGATGAGGCATTTGAGGCAAAGCGAGCCTATGTTATTTAGGAATTAATGATTTTTGTCATGGTTCTAAAAAAATATTTCATAGGCATAAGCTTAGACAAAGTACAGTGAAAATATCGTGACTACACATAAGATAAATAGAGCTTTATATAATATATATAATTTTTAAAATCATGATTCTCAGATATTTTTTTATCATGATTTTCTATATAAGTGAATATTGTCAAAAGCAGACTTCATAACTTGATCTCAAAGTGTGACATTACGCGCAACAATCTTTACATATAATAAAAATGTAACGGGTCGCTGTCTGTACATTTAAGATATATGAGAAAAAATGTTATAGGAGACCTTTAGCAACGCAATAGAACCCAAAACGATGATTTTTTGAATTTTTGTCTGTCTGTTTGTCGGTTTGTCTGTGCGTTTGTGCACGCTAATCTCAGAAACTGCACGGCTGAACCGATTTCGATGCAGTTTTCAGGAATATATTGTGACAGGTCCCACTTAACATATAGGCAACTTTTTATGCCGGGAAAATGTTTTTATCCCGGATAATTTCGACATTTTGTTTTTTCTGTAGTCCACGCGGACGAAGTCGCGGGCGTCCACTAGAATGTTAATAAAATTTATGACAGTTTATGGAAACTTTATCTTCAACAATACCGACCCATATCCAAGCAGTCGCGTGAAAATGCACATCGTATCATGATTTAATGCGTTCGCGGTCGATTTAGTGTTGCCCTAAATACGGATTGCGTAACAACGGATCACTATGATTAAAAGTATGAATTTTTTCATGTTTCCCGGATAAGGCAGTTCCGTTTCGCGTGACCAGAGAGTACGTGCGACGTACCAAGGTGCACCTTTAATTGCTGTATCAGATTATGTAATAGCTCCTTTTGATGTGATAACACTTCGTTTCCAGGGTGATGATAGATACTTAGATACACTTCTGATAATTTGAGAAGGAAGGTTGGTTCAGTATTTTTAGGTTAAGGCCAATTGATTATAAACCTTATTACTAAAGACGGTTAGCATTTTATACACGGTGTAATAAAATACGGGAATGTTAAGCGAAAAGCCATGAAAATAGCTCATTATATGGAATTTTTCTATACTATCTGGAAAAACACTGGTGATTTCGAGTCTCAAATTCTCAGAATTATAGTAGCCTATTTTAACATACCTCTTTTGTTATACCTTGTATAGAAGAAAAGTCCTAATTTGTTGGCGATGGTTACTCAAAAGGGCGGAAAATCTGAGTTTATAATATAGTATTAGGAGTTATAAGCATTCAGCTGAAAAGGGACCTATTTGGCGGTTGCACTTACACGGGACGTGACTACGGGGCTCCAATTAGGGTGCACGGTCCTTCCTGTTACTGTTCTTTTCTACACGTGTGTTCTTACCTGTTTGCCTACTCTTTTCTATTGTGTCTATTTCTACCCTATTTCCGAGCTATTTCCATTGTCTTGTTCTATGTTGTTGCTGTCCGTGTATCTGTAATTGTCAAATAAATTCTATCTATCTATCTTATTGTCAGGTAGACTTTGTGACAAAATTTGTGTATTCCCTTTTAAATGCAACATAAAACTTATTCTAAGACGATAGGAAGGATATGATAATGAATAATTGTGATTTAAGTAGCATTAGTAAAGTATACTTCTATAGGAAAAGATAATTTTGACAGAGTGTCAAGTTTGACCCAAAATTATTGGGATAGATCGATAGCCTCGTTTGCTTTGTCATTCATTTTAAATAGATAAATTAAGTACCTAATATTGTACATTACACAACTAAATAATGTTTTCTTTAAATTGACTATAAGTAGGTAATCGGAGTAACCATTTTCACATACGAGAATTATAAATAAAGTTTCAAAAGAACTATTCATTTTATGCTCTGTTCGTTTGCACCATTTGTTAGCGGTCGGGTTGCAGGCGAACATCCATAAAACAAGTAATTATAATAATATTAACGAAAAGTCTATGCTTAAGAAATAATAATCTATAAATTAATCTACAGAACGGAATGACCGAATACATGAGAAGACAATCGCCGTAACAAAACTATAAACAATTATCTACATCAATATAAATCTGGAAAAACTTAAAACTAGTTAACATTGCACTTGTCCTGAGGAGTGATAAACTAAGGTATTAATAATAAAATACGCGAATATTACAAGAATGGAAATGAGTACCGATGTACATATAGCCTAGTATGAGATTCCGCGCAGTCAATGCACTCACACACGCATCCACAATCACTCGCGCAACTACAATCTATGAAATGCTTCGTTTTGAGCTAGTGTACGGCCCGTCCGCTGGGCGGCGCTAGTCTCGCCCGATCCTCTTGTGGATCTGCTGGTGCTTGATGAGGTGCGCCTTCTGGCGGAATGCCTTGGCACAGACGTCGCAGCGGAACGGCTTCTCGCCGGTGTGCGTGCGCAGGTGCACCTTTATGTTAGACTTGTTCAGGAACCCGCGGTTGCAGATCCCGCAACGGTGCACCGGTTTCTCTTTACCCAGAAGACCGCTCAGCTCCGCTGCAGTCGCCGATTGAAAGGACAGCGAGCTCCCGTGAAGATTCCCGCCGTTGCTGTTCTGTTTCGCTTTCGCTCGACTCCGTTTGCTCTTACTGATAGGTGTGACGGTGGTTGTGTGTGCATGAGGGTAGCCCAGCAGACGGTCAGGACTGCAGAGCCCATCCGGCTTCAAGCCTAGCGAGTAGTGCTGTGCGTATCGACTGCTGAGAAGGTTGCCGACGCCGTCAGTGGTTGACACAGCATTGCCAGGCGGAGACGACGTCGATATCACATCCATGCCGTAACTAGTGGAACTAGGTGCTTCCTGCTTTACTGGGGGACCGTTCTGTAACCGATTCTGCAGCAGAGGCATGTAGCCATGCGTTAGCAGAGTTTGGAGGGTTGTGCCCGCGTGCGAGAGATTTTTCTGTATAAATTCCTGGCTTTTTGAAAATTCCTGTCCTTTGCACGAGAAATCGAGATTAGATTGGTGTCCATTTTGAGATTGTGGAGGTGAGCATGGTATTACAAACTCCGATAAGTCTTGTTGAACTATTTTCTCACCATGTTGGCTGCACGCGCCGGCTATCCACGCATCAATATCCAGCCAGCTATCTCTGGAGTCATTCCGCTCCGGGTCCTCAGGTTGCGAGGGTACCGTAGTATCCGCTATGGCTGAGCCAATTATCGCAGCGATATCCTCAATCGAACTTATATCGTACATATCTTGCTTGGCGCTGTCATCGAACAATTTGGCGGGAGGTGAACACGACGCTGCGCAGGAGTCGACGGGAGCGTTAGAGTCTGCAAACGGCTTTGTGTCTTCGAGAGCGAAAGGTTTGACGTCCTCCAAATCCGGAGGCTCGGCATCGGCGGCGCAAGTGGAAGAGGAGACGACGTCGTGGTCCGCACCGTAGCCGCTCTGCGTGGGATAGTTGTTGTTCTCCTCCGGGAGACGTTGGGCGATGGCGTGGTAATGGTGGCCGGAGATGCCGTTAATGGAGAGGTGTCCGGTGTAGCCGGTGAAGGGGGGGAGGGGTTTGAGCTCCGCGAGCGGCTGCGGAGCCAGGAGGGAGTCTAGTAGGTCGTGGCAGGCGGAGGGCGAGGGTGCGGCTTCCTTGGGGTCCAGCCAGCAGCCGCCGAGCAGCAGTTCCTCCCCCCCGCACTTCATGCCGCGCCTCACCACGCTCGACCCCACGGACACCCCTCCGCCATACTTGGAAGCCGCCACCCTGCTGCTAACTCTGTAACAAGAGAAACATAGCTCATCAATACTCATTCCTCAAGATCACACACTTGCTTAATTGTAATCAATACAATGTATTGATCATACATAACTTAAGATTACGTTTAAATATTTACTATGTTTATGCAACCATTTTTTGAAGGTATTTGACAAATTAATTCCATCAGTAATAGTTCCAAACATTTATATTGAACTCTGAATATTTACAATAGATTTTAAATATATTGAATGTAAGTTAATGGCACATATGGAGCGTTTATCAAATTTAGTAGATTACAAAGAGAAAGTATCGCACAGCCCGCATCACAGAAAATTGTCGAGTACACAACAAAACCACTTTTACTATTTAAATTGCATGTAACAAAAAATGTGTTAGAAGCCTTGACAGGTTCAGTGTGTTTATGTTTTTTTTAACTTCTCATGTCTATTATTTTCAGTTGGACATGATTAATTTCCAACCTAATACAATAGTTAACCATATGATATATTTAAACGCATCTAAAACATATGTAATGTCTCTATATTTGTTCTAACTTATAGAGATTCCCTACATCAATAACGTCAATCAATATCAACACGATTTTCTATAAATCGGTTTATGGTGGTATAGCAACTCAGGTAAAGAATTTTTTCCATTTTCTTTATTAATAATTTTATAAATTACTGTAGCCTATAGATTCCCTTTGCACAAAAAACAATCCCAAGATGGTGACTAAGTCAGATTTCCCTTAATCATCGCGTCAGAAACCTTTTACCTTTGCTTTAAGGGCCAGCCCTCTCCATGAAAGCCGCGAAAGCTTTGAAAATGCTTTTGAGGTCTGAGCATTTGGAATTTAATGGCTGATTCCGCATCATTAGTCCGACATCTATTTAGGGATATTATTTTGAGAATGTTATAGACCTATACATATAATTTGTAGTATTTGAGAGCGTAGTTGTTTGTCTGTTTCTGCCTCTGTCATGGAAAAAATAGCAATAACATTTTCATAAAAATAAGCATATTGCTTGTACACTAGCTAGCATAGTGCACAAGCTATAAATAGATATAATATACACGGACGAAGTTAAAGGCGTCATCTTATATTTCAAAAACGAATACAGTAACAATTATTTGTAATCAACTTTAAATCGCTCTTAACAAAACTATAATACTCAAACTGCTAATTAAAACTAAATAAACGTGTTATGCAAGCATACCCTTATATATTTTCAAACACCACGAATCAATACAACTTATTAACTAGGTAATGTCGGATATAAATGGAAGCAGTGTGCAACAAGCATAGATGTTTGCTCGACCGTGACGGCTGCTTGCTCCAGTGCTGTATCTCTGGTTGCGCATTACTCTGTGGGCTATGTAGAGTGCGTTTTATTGATAACTTCATTTATTTAGAAGAAACATGACATATTTTGATCCAGATGACAAGCCGTTTAGGCTCTAGCTAGAGTGTACTAAAGAAATATACAGTATACTTTGGAAAAAAATTAATAAATGACAAGGAATTAATTACCCTGCGCAGTCTGTTAAATAGTAGTGAACACCTACTTTAGGATTCCAATTTTTCCCGTTACCGTGGGAATTTCAGGAAATGCTTTCTTATTCGTTTATGAGCAAACTTTTTGGTAATTTCTACTTTTATTGAAACCTTAAAAAATTATAATAAACATTCCGCGGTGAAGAAGGTGCGGGATTTCCGCCTTGTTTTTTGCATTACTATCCAATATACATTTGCCATTGACGACTCCTTCTAGGGACTCGTTATTCCTAAGTATGTTTTGTAATATGAATGTGAAAAGCTAGCGCTATTTCCTTTGCATACATATACATAATATACGATAGTTTACCCTCACTTTGTAAACCTAATAACACAGAATACACCAATACAGATAAATAGTAATCATGTACCGATTGTACTTAACCGCGTTACTCGCATTATGACCGTGTTCTCGTAACGGGCACGGAATCAGGATGCAAATTGTGAACGCGCGGTGTAATTTTAATTTTACCGTTTTGTCATAGAAATAGGCACGTGCTAGCTCGATACCGATCGGCGGACGGAGCTTGAGTGTAATTACAATCGTAGACAATTTTAATTTTTTTGTAAAATAAATGAAATTGCATGAATGAGGCACGAAAGTTTAAGACCCATAAAACGTCGTGGATTCAGTGTGCATCGGCCAATTGCTAGTTACCAATTAAAACTGTGGATATATTTATATACTGTTCATCCTAATTTTCCCTAAATTAATGACATTTGGCGAAAAAAAAGAGAAAATGATTTGGGACGGGATTTATGTTCGACAGTAGCTTGGTCAACTGGTAGAGAATACCAATGAATGCACTGAGCTCGTTCTTGTATTAAATTTTTTTGTGCAATAAATATTTATTTATCGCCGTCGTCAGCCTATTGCAATCCACTTCTGGACGTAGGCCTCCCCCAGAGTACGCCACATGGCTCGTTCTTCCGTTTTTGCCATGCAGTCACTACCAGCCGTCTTTTTTAAGTCATCGGTCCATCTGGCCAGAGGGCGCCCAACGCTTTTTGCTGGCCCTACCACACCATGACCCGGGGCGCTATCGTAGTCCGGGGTAGTATGGCGGCCGGGAACTGGGGGCGTTTTTTTAGTTGCAGGTAGGTGGCAGGGAGGTGGGCAGCACCGCCTCCCGTGTAGACAACATACTCGTAGTCCGAAAAGCACACTGCGGTCACCAATCCACCTGCCCAGCGTGGTGACTATGGGCAAAAACCCCCCAAATATTTATTTATAGTAAAAAATAATCTACGCACTTTTATCGAGTCTATATACACGGAAATTAAGTGATATTCTACATCTTTTCTTCTTCCTATTTTTAGGCCACAATATAATAAATGTAAATAGTCCGTCCATTAATTAGTCATTTAAATTTAAGTCAGAATTTGTTATATTTTTTACAGTCTACTTCTATCAGTAATTTTCATCACACCTCATAAAATCTATAATCAATAACAAAGCCAACTGAAACCAATTTTGCGACAACAAAAGAATTTCCAAAATGTTAGCAACGCACTTATTGGCCAACGCTACACTTCGCAATAAACCAAGAAAAAAAAATATGCTATTAAAATATAGATTTGTCGCGGCCGCGAACTGTTTTGGCCTTGGAGGAATTTTCGCAAAATGTATCAAGTAAAAATCGATTGCGGGTCGTTGGCCCGTGGCGAGGTGGCGCAATTGAATAAAAATTACAAATAAGATATTGCAATCCGCGAAAAAAATTGATCTTATTACAAATACGTTGCGCTTTGAACGTGACATTCGCAGGCGAGGGTAGGCTCGTTTGAACTCGGGTTTTTTTTTCTTTTTTATGATTTACGCTTACAAATTATTAAACAATGCTATTTTCTAAACTGCAAGTAGTTACTTAACTAAGAATTGCGATTATTATTTGCATATTACACTAATATGATGTGATATCTAATTACATATTGGTGTATAATCTTTTTAAATTCGTTCACTATAACTTAACATATCACATATAACATAATAATATATTAAATCTCCCTCATCATAAAATTAGATGAAGCGAAAGAGGTGTGTCGAGGTCGTAGCAAATGGAGATCCGTGATCTCTGCCTACCCCTCCGGGAAAGAGGCGTGATTTTTATATATGTATATTATCCTCATAAAGATTGGTTAGTCAATCACACACACATTTCATCAGTTAGCCCGATAAAGACCCATGCGTGAGCCTACCGCCGCAACAGTTCATGCTTTTTTATTATTTATAATAACTATATAGCATAACTAGTACCGCGATCGGTCTCGCTCTAGATTCCCGAAATGTCACCCAGCAGAGACGTAGATTAGCATGCCAGATCGCGTTTTGGGAAAAGTGGCCATTTCGCGATTATCTGCTCCGATGGGTCGCGCCGGTGAAAGTGCTGACAGACGGGGGTCCGGTGACGAATCTACAAATTACTCTCATTTCGTCTTACTTAGACTAAGATTGCTTTTCCAGCAGAGGTGTGCTATGGATGCGTTTGATATCCACCTCATGGGGCCAATTCTCTTCTTTGATTTTCCTTACAGACCGTTTGCATTCCAGATTCATTACGGCTTCGGCTCTGTGCACAAAATGATATTATACTATCGCCATAATTTGAGGTAAAAGTGGAATGCTATTGAACACGACCAATACATTTCGGCTCATTTTCAGCTGCGTGTCATGTACAATGGGGGGCAATTCTTGAAAATTTTTGAGCCGAAACGCAACCACTAACGAACCGTTAACGAAACGCGTTGCGAAGCATTATATACTTCGCTTGAGTAATAAGGTATATTTTAGTACGCATCGGTCGCGTGTATGACAGAATAAAAACCAATATCTGTCTCGTGCTTAAATCTGTCTAATTACGTCACTGACCGTACTACAACGGTTCCGTTGCAGCTTCGTTCCAACTGGAGATTTTCGAGAATTGGCTCCAGATACATAGTGCGACTCTACCCCTGCTACTAATAAACCGCACGTAAAGTTACAACCTGGTTATACTTGATTTTTGATATCAAAATATGACGATAATGATCTCCCGACCGTATTTCGGTAAAGGCGACCAATCTCTAAGGAGATTGTCCAGGTACGCAGGAGATATTATAGTGCACAAGTGTGTGCGCAAACACAGATGCACTCTCTATTCCCTCACTCTCATACTCCGATCGGACGGAAAGCCGACACAACCGGAGAGATATCAGGCGCAGGACCAACGGTTTTACGTGCTCTCCGAGGCACGAGCTAAGTGACATTTTGCTATTAGTTATTTTGCAACATTAAAATCTGTACATGAAATAAATTCATTGGTACAGGCCCGTGACTGGGATCGAACTTACGCCTCCCGTTTGGAAGATGCACGTCTTAACCACTGGGCTATCATCGCTATCGCATCAAAATACATGGAATATATGTCAAGTTAAGGCCCTATAAGCGAACAAATTATTTAGTTGTCTAATAATAGACAAATTATCTTTGATATAAACTCCACTAACACACTTGCAACCTGAATTTGGACACTTATAATATAACACAATTTGTTTCCTCTCCCAATAACGAAATCACTCGGATTTTTATGGAACTAAATAAGATATATGAATCACTGTCACAGTTACATAGACACTAGCGCCATTGTCAGTGGACTTAATAACTAGAACGTATGTTATATGCGACATACAACGCTACTGGAGCGAGGATTTGTATTGGACTGTGGTTCTGTCTAACGTTCGATAGATGGCTCTGCTACAATAAGTTGCTAGCTTATCGCCTGAGAGATAACACTGAGTTCCTTAGTCGACTCTCACTGTATTCTAGTGAAGGCTCACATCAGAAAATTACTTGAAGTATTTATAATGATTAGTAAATTACAATTGTGAAATTCTATGTCGCAAAATAGTAATTTCAAGAATTTCATTTATTACTGAAAAGCTGAATATGAAAAAGAATAGTAAAATACAACTTGATAGTTACAAAGTTACAAAACTGAATTAATATTTATTAAACTACTAACTAGTGGACGCCCGCAACTCCGTCCGCGTGGACTACAGAAAAAACAAAATGTCGTAATTATCCGGGATAAAAATATTTTCCCGGGATAAAAAGTAGCCTATATGTTAAGTGGGACCTGTCACAATATATTCCTGAAATCCTGAAAACTGCATCCAAATCGGTTCAGCCGTTTCTGAGATTAGCGTGCACAAACGCACAAACGCACAGACAAACAGACAAAAATTCCAAAAATCTTCGTTTTGGGTTCTATTGCGTTGATAAAGGTCTCCTATAATATTTTTTCTCATATATCTTCCATGTACAGACAGCGATCCGTTACATTTTTATTAAATGTATAGATTTCATTATAATAAAGCTCCTAATAAGACATCTCGTAGACAAAATGTCGTAGACAGTCTACGGACTCGTAGCACAATCCGTAGTCGATCTACGAATTGAAATGATTAACATTTTTAATTGTTTCAAACTTTTCAAAGTATTTTTGACCTATCTTAGTAGTAATAAAAATAAGATATCTGTGCTGCTAATATGAGAAATTTTAATTCCAAACGATGACAAGAGGATTTCCTAACCACATTTCTTTATTTTGGTCTATTCCCAACTCGTTACTTTGCTAAATCGACCCTACTTATTACCTATGAAAACTGGGATAGAACTTTTTCTGTATACAGGATGATTTTTGGTCGTCAACGTTCCCGAAAACTACGGAATCTCCTCATCATCACGATCATTTTTCTCCATGGAAGCATACCTGGGAAGTGTCTGGTTTCCAAAATATTAGGGTCCAAAGTTGAGTAAATAGACTGCGTTTTTCTGCATAAATGCACATAGACGCGCGTAGCAGGATTTTTTCACGAAAAATAATTAATATCTGTCTATAAAAAAACTAACATAAACACTAGACACTATAAATTTCGCACGATCAAGGAATTTAAAATTAAAAAAAAAATAAAAAAAATCCCAGCATTTTTTTGGCATAAACTTACTTTATTTCATGTATAGAATGCGTACCCTTCGTTAAAGGTGGCCACAAAAAAACACCCTGTATATTTTTTTTCTAGATCAGACATTTATTTTTAATAAGACTAATTTGTATTTTAATAATGCAAGAAAATCATTTTCGAATCTCGTTACTAGATTGTTTATGTTAAAAAGAAACAATCAAATACATATAATTGTTATTAAAAGAATAATTAACACATTGTAAATTGTAATAGTTGTAAAGAACTTGTAATTATAGGTTGTAAATTATGAATAAAATTTTATCAAATATTAGATTGTTATCATTTAATTGGTTATTATTTTTCTATGTACAACAAAATAAATATAATAAGGTGAAAACTTTGTTTGATCGATGTCTACTAATAAAAATATACATTTGGCAATCTTGTTTTAAAACCTATAAATGAATTCGATTATTTTTTTACTTTTTAAAAAATATAAATGATCATGAGTATAGTTTAAAAAATCTTTAAGCTTACAGTGTACCGATATAACAGTATAGATGATAATCATAGTGTCTCATACTATAATTAATAATATATATGTAATAAATAGCTACCGCTGCTTATACAGGGTGTAACAAAAAGCTATGTAAAGAGCCCACTGTAGAGAACCTATTCACAAAATTTGAGACCCGAAATCACATGTTTATTTTTCCCGATAGTATGGAGAATTTTTAAATTTTCATACAATCTTGAAAAATAAAAATGTGATTTCGAGTCTCAAATTTTGGAAATAGGTTCTCTATAGTGGGCTATTTACATAGCTTTTCGCTTAACATACCCTTTCTGTTACACCCTGTATATTTTCTTAGATAATTCCAACATCATAAAACATTTCCTTTGCCTTGAGGTAGGTTAAAGTATGTTTATGGGAACTAAAGCGGACATAACTATTGTATGGTACCAGCGTGAAAATCGAAAACTCAATCAGCCGCCATTCAACTTGCGATCGTAATACCGTCAGGTCAAGGTTGGTAACAGTTTGCACGCCGGCCGTCACTTGCGACCTATAGCTACTGACGCACGCTTTACGCCACTGACATACTTCCTTGTACCGTTACTCGGCCCTGTTTTACTTACAGCCGTCTCTTTCACTCTCGTTTGGATTTGTATCGTGCGTCTCGTTCCGGGCGACAAATTTTGATGCGGGCGCGTTTGTTCTAAAAAAATTCGTGATTCGTTTTTTTTTTAAGAATCCGCTAGAGGGGGGGGAGTATGGTGTCAGTAGGCCGTGGTATATGTTCCTATTGATTATTTATATCAAAATGTCGGCGCAACTTTCGTTTTGTAAATATGTTAAATACCAGCTTGTTGTGGTATTTTGTGGTAGAAATGGTTTTATATTTAGCTGCTGTAAAAAGTTAAAAATTATATTCAAATATTTAAATCGTGCCTAATCATAGCGTTTTGCCCCATGAATTAAATGAATTAATTTAATTTCTCCTATTAAAATGTTTATCGTCTCTTGACATTTTCGAGGACTTCATAGTATGAAGACTCTCCTATATAAAATTCAATACAATATCATTGGTAGACATGTAGACACTACATGTAAGGTATCGGGTACGACACCCGGTAGGACCAAACATTGCGTCAAAGTCGAACTTGATCCCTTTTTACCCGACTGCGCGACGCAAAGGAGTGGTAATGTGTTTAACAGTCTATGTATGTATGTATGTTTTTATGTTCCTTTGAACCACTATACAGACCAAACGCCTCGGCCGATTTTTATGATTCACAAGTCAATCGATTCCTCTAAGTCCGGCTAGTGTCACTGAAGTCAGGATCCATTATCCGACAGCCAAGCTAATATTTCAATGGGTCCTGGCTGTTCAGTTGTTATTCTCGTGTTACATCATTAGAAAATATTTTATTTTCTTCAATAGTATTCATTCCATAATAATATAATAGAATTCTAGACCACCGGACATATAAGTGCTTGTTTTCATCTTTTCAGTTTTTTTATTATTATTACATAGTTTGGTTCTTTTTAACGCAGTCGGGTTTTCGGATTTTCTAAATTATGTTTTTTTTAAATTCGTTTCGTTCTCCCACATGGGTTTTTTGTTTTTTTTTTGTTATAAATCCTTAAAGGGATAAGTTGGAATGGTTCCGAGACGGGACTACACCAAAAATTGTTGGCACAGTTTAGTTATGATGTTTTACAATTTACAGTTCCAAATACAATGCCATTTTACAACTGTATCCCCTAATATAATAAACATAAAAATACCGTCCACAAAGTAACCAATAACTTGGGATTGCCATAAAACAATATAGTAACAACCAGTTTTAAAGTTGCAATAAGCCCGTTACCATTTACTTATTGTTTTGAAAAAGCCGTGGGTCGTCGGCGCGTTTGAGGTCCTAATTGTTTAATATAAAGTTGTCTGTCGGTGTCTGTCGAGGGGGTCCCGTTAGTACCGGTTTGGGAACCAGTGGTATGCTATGTGGGCTAATGTTTTTGGGTGGTCGGTATTTTTGGAGTAACATAGGTGTAATTATGTTTAAATGGAAATAAAATTCTATGCACAAAAAGACCACTATTTTCTTTTCAGTACGGTAAGTTTGGTTTAATTTAGATCTATTGGGTATTTATTAAAATTTTGTTGGGATATTTTCATATAATTTCGCTTACAGTTGGACTTTATGTAAACGGGAACCAACCCACATAAACATTAACATCTAATTCTAATAAAATTTACAGATTATTTTGATGTTAACAAGGTTGATAGAAAGTTCATTTTTGAATGCTTATGTAGCCTAAAATATTTTATTTAATACATTAGTGGTACGGGCATGTAAAGCGACAGGATGAAAGGCATATTTTACAGAGAGCGTTGTGCATGAGTGTTGATGGATGTAAAAGAAGAGGTAGACCAAAGAAGTGTTGGATGGACTGTGTGAAAGAGGATATGCGGATAATAGGGACGAATGGAAGAAAAGAACATATTGCGCCGACCCCAAATAAATGGCAACAGGGCAGGAAGATGATGATGATGACATTTGTTGGTACCCGTTTGCATAACTATGTCCAGTTATTTTTGATACACCTTACATATTTATTTATTAATAATTTTATAATATATAATATCTTGACTAAGATAAATTTATAAAATAAAAAAAACACTTCTCCATTAATATAATCCGTTAGGATATGGTTGATCGTTTCATCTTTAAACATTGTGCTGAGGGATTCAGCTTTGTTTGCCGAGATTTGGCTAGTGTATAGCTATCGGGATGAAGAATAACGTTGCCAATATGTAATTTAGAAAAGAGATGGTAAAATTCGTCATCCGAGTAATTGACCCGGTGGCTTAGTGGTTATAGCGGCTCGCACGGTTTGTAGTGGTCGTGGGTTCGATTCCCACTCGGGTGAAGAATTTTTTCCATTTTCTTTATTAATAATTTTATAACACCTTACATAGTTATTTCTGGTATAAATCTTCTTTAACTGTGATGTAGGTAGGGTAAGGTGGGGCACACTGTTACACGGGGTACAATGTGACAACGCACATATCTCCGTCCCTGTCTTTTAGTTTTATGATGTTGGTATACACGTTTGTCAAGCTCACAAGCAGCCATCTTTAAACAGTTGTCATCGCCACAGTTTGTACCGTACTTGAAAAATAACAAACAAAAAAGGTTTTCAGGTGATTAAACGACGAAAAAATAGTTTTAAAGTTTTTAATTTCTTTCCGGACGTAATATATTAAGGTATGGTATGGTAGTTTTCCTTTATTTAATGTTTATTTAGCTACATATTACCGTTAACTAGTTTGTTGTAAGCATAACCAAAAATATTTATTCCAAGTTTTTTATTTGGTTTGCCTCTCCGGGGCACTGTGTTACGGGGCACTGTGTGACAGTGTAACAGTCAGCCCCAATTAACATAATTTATTGACTATTTCAAGGTATTGCAAGAAAATGGTGCGAAATCGTAAGAGGAAGACAGATTACGGTCTTCATAATGAAAAAGATATGGCGGAAGCGATTTTGTTGGTTGAAAGTGGTTTGAGTCTTCGAAAAGCTGCAAATGAAAAGCATGTTAATTTTATGACATTGCAAAGATACGTTCAAAAGAAGAAAAAATGTTCTGAGGATGAAGGACATATGCGACTTACTCCAAATTATGCCAATAGAGTGGTATTCAGTGTCGATCAAGAAAAGGCGTTGGTAGAATATTTAATTAACTGTTCTAGAATGTGCTATGGACTAGGTACGATTGAGTGCAGAAAACTCGCTTATGAGATGGCCGTTTACAATAATTTGAATATTCCTAAAAACTGGCACGATAAAAAGATGGCAGGAATTGACTGGCTCTACGGATTTAGAAAACGGAATACTGATTTAACATTAAGAAAACCAGAACCTTGCAGCTTAACACGGGCAACATCATTTAATCGTCACAATGTGAATGTATTCTTTAATAATTTGGAAGATGTTATGCGGCGATATCCTTGTTTTGCAGATGGTAGTAGAGTATATTGTTTAGATGAAACTGGGACCACTACTGTCCAAAAACCCAAAAAAATCATTGCAGCTAAGGGAGCTAGACAGCTAAACAAAGTAACAAGTGCTGAGAGAGGCACACTAGTTACAACGTGTTGTACAGTATCTGCAACAGGATCAGCACTGCCTCCAGCAATGGTGTTCCCCAGAAAGCAATTCAAGTCTTTCATGCTTAATGGTGCACCAGTAGGAACCCTAGGTCTGGCTCAACCCACCGGATGGATGAATAGTGAGTTGTTTCCTGAAGTCATGAAACAATTTGTAAAGGTAACAGCCTCCACAAAAGAAAACCCGTCCTTACTGATAGTTGACAATCATGATAGCCACCTAGCACCTGCAGTATTGAACATAGCAAAAGACAACGGAGTTACTCTACTAACTATACCACCACACTCAAGCCACAGATTGCAGCCACTTGATGTGTCAGTATTTGGCCCTCTGCAAACATATTACAACGCAGCAATAGATTCCTGGTTGATGCGTCACCCTGGAAAGACAATCTCCATCTATAATATTGCGGAATTGTTAGGACAAGCTTTCGATCGAGCCATGACACCCTCAAATATAAAATCAGGATTCCGAAAAACTGGAATATTTCCATTTGATAGACACATTTTTACTGACAATGATTTCATGCCAAGTAAAGTAACAAATCGGCCACTCGAAGACCTTTCTAATGCTCCCGGTCCTAGTCGACCTTATGAAACTCAACAAGCTTCTACTGATGCCCCCAGTTCAAGTCACTCTTTTGGTCATGATTCTCAAAAAGATACCAGATCAGATGATTCCTCACAAATTCAACGGGGTGCTGTTACCGATCCAAGACCATATCCTTCAATAGTTCAGGCGCCAGCTACTCCCGTTCGGCAAATGATGAATATACGTTCTGATTCCGTGAGCCCAAGTTTGCTAACTCAAACTGAACTTGCGGAAGCACGATCCGTAACGGATAAAGAAAACTCTTCGGTCATCACTTTTCCACCTACTCCAGATGATACACTAGTTTCTCCCCTAGGATGTCGAGCTTATCCAAAAGCACAACCGAGACTACAAACAAACCGTGGTAGAAAGAGAGGAAAAAGCTGTATTCCTACTGATACACCTATCAAGAATGAAATTGAAAAAGTATCCTTGGAAAGAGAACGCAAAAAGTTAGGAAAAGGAAAGAAAAATATGCCAGAAAAAAAAGAAATTCCTCACAAGAGACTGAAAACAAACGAAAACATTAAAAGAGTTTTATTTAGTGATGATGAGACTGATGTAGAAAACATCTCGATATCTTCCTCTGATAGTTTAACATCTGTGGACGAACTGCCACTAAGCCACTTTGTGAAACCGAAGAAGAACGATTTTGTAGTCGTCCAATTTGATGGAAAACAAAAAGTTAAGCATTATGTTGGACAATTACTGACAGATATTGAGGATAATGAATATGACGTTAGCTACTTACGTAGAAGTGGCAAAGTTGACAATCATTTCCATTTTCCTATTGAACCGGATATGGCAACGGTATCGTTAGACGATATTAAAACTTTGCTTCCTCTTGTTAATGTTGCAGAAAGAAAGACCAAACGTCAGACTAATGTCTATATTTTCCCAAAAAATATTTTAAAGAAGTTTAATATTTATTAGTAGTTTCTCATTTTGTTAATTTTACATTATTTTATGTTGTAACATTGTGCCCCTTACCCTGTAACAGACTACCCCAGATACGGGGCTCAGTGTTACGATCGGCTGATTTTTTTAAAGTGCAATTTAAATTAAGTAGTTGCTAATATTGTTCATGTTTGATTAATTTAAATTAAAGAGAGATTGTTAAAGTTTATGGCCATGCCAAAAAGTAGCTGATTAATACAATATTTTTCTTATTACATTCCAGTATATTTTTTTTGTAACATTGTACCCCACCTTACCCTACTTTTTTCCCTGACTGGTCAAGAAAGGGTGTTGTTTACGTTTTGCCATAAATTAGTGTACTGTGCTTAATGGAAATGTAGTTTTTTATTCACACGCTGAAAAGTAATATGACATGTTTGTGCTAGAAATATAGCATACTAGCAGCCGCCCACGACTTCGTCCGCGTGAGGGGGCGTTGTACCCGTGCGAAGCCGGGCAGGTTGTTGTATAGACTGTAGCCTTCCTTGGTAAATGGGCTATCTAACACTGAAAGAATTTTTCAAATCAGACCAGTAGTTCCTGAGATTAGCGCGTTCAAACAAACAAACAAACAAACTCTTCAGCTTTATAATATAATATATATATATATATATATATATATATATATATATAGCATATGTGCATTTATAAAAGTTAGCGTGTTAGCTGTACAATCTTGAATACCAAATTAACATTAAATGCCCACATGCTATTGGTTGACTGGGTCAAGCTGCAGACATACAACTCTGTTTATTTAAAACTAGGTATGTATCTACATATTATCTATTTACTTAAGCACCCAAATGCAATTCATTTGAATAGCTAATACCTTTTGACTCATTATGAAAACCAGATGACTTAGAAATGGGGCTCCTGCCTGTGTATCTATGTCAAGTATTGTTTTACTATATGTAGAAGTATGTTCATCTTTATTAGTAAAAAAAAATGGATTGATGCAGCGATTTAGTATTTTATCAAGCCTTCCTCGTGAATCACTCTATCTATAAAAAAGTGGCTGTGACATACGGACGGACAGACAGACATGACGAAACTATAAGGGTTCCGTTTTTTGCCATTAGGCTACGGAACCCTAAAAAAACCGCATATAAATCCGTTCCCTATTTTGAAAGATCTAAGCATACATAGGGACGGACAGATAGCGGCAAGCGACTTTGTTTTATAATATATAGTAATTTATAGCATTCAAACGCACACTCTCAAAGTCTGAGATCTTTTAGATTAGGTTAGGCGGTCAGTAGTTATATACGAACGCCTACAACTACGTCTACTTGAATTTCCGTTTCAATAAAAATACATGCTCAGCTTCCTACGCCCAGTAGCGAGCTTCTTTTGCAAAGAAGAACCGCTCTATACCTTATTTATTTTTTATCTAACGATTTCTCCAATGCGACGAAGCGTGTCATGGAAATATACATACTGTTGAAAACATAGCCCTCCTGGTGCAAGCTCTATGCACGTACCATGTCTCTTTTATTAAACTAAACAAAAGTATCATTCACTAAGCAAACTAAAAGAATAAGACCATAAAAACAACAATAAAAATCTCTATACAAGTTAAACTTAACTATGTCAACAATAAATCGATACATTATTATGCAAATGTGTTTTACAAAGATGTTGGACAAATGTGGCTGTCAAATATCTTACGAGTATTAACATTTGTCACAAACTTATGTGATCCGGCGATGGAGTCGCTATTGTCGTGTTATAGAATGTTTTATTAGTGCAAAATAGTACAGTTCCAATTTTCACCACTGCACCAGTTAAGTTTGTAAATATTGTTTGTACAAAATTTAAATATTATGACCCTTTGCACAATGGTATAGCTTTTGTGACAGGTTTTTTTAAATACTACTTTCCGCTACACTTTGAGAAGTATAAGGTAAAGATTTAACGAGTTATTTATGTTAAATACTTCCTAATAAAAATCTTATTGAATATCTAATTTTTACTCAGATTCTACGAGGTAGGAAAAGCTTCTTCCGACCGGCCGGAACCAATGGAGACCAATTTTTTATAGAATTTCAGTGCAATGAGGGACCGACTAAGGAACTCCGGGCATTGTTACTAATAATTAAAATCTGTCCTCGCTATACTAAACGTGGGTGTGTGATCTCCCGTATAATCCTGCAGTTCTGCCCATTCAATTTGCCACAGCTTACAAAAATCTGTGTTTCCCGATCATAATCACAACGCGAACCTTTAAGGTCCCAAACAAATTACCAAAAAAACGTCTAAAAGGGTCTCGAAAGGGACCCACCCGGTCATCGTCCTTTTTTACGGGATAACCCTGTACAGTTAGGGTCGTTGTCCGGGATAGCTAGCGATATCCCGCGGCCTTGTCTCGAGGGATACCGGATACATCTATTAATGGGTGTTATTTGATAATAAATGGAAGGTTGTGTGAAATTTTTTTTGTGAGCTTGTATGATTTTTTTTGTTCAGTAAGTTTTGAATATGGATTTTTCTTTGACTGTAACTTAAATCATGGTAAATAGACGTACAATGTAAACCTAGGATAAAAAACTTTGATCTTGCAAATTTTAATTTTAACCAAAAATTGATTGAACCTGTAAGTTCATTCACCTCACAAAGATCCTTACAAGAGATACAAAGATAATCCAATTTACCCAAATCAAATATTATCAAAAAGAAAGTCAACAAGAAACTTATTTTTTGTAAACTTTGGGTAAGGAACTTGTAAAGTTTTCGAGTTTATTTCCCTGTCACCTCCCTCCGGCGCAGGGTCGTCGCTCCTAGGCCACTGACCCACTGCACGTGGCCTTGGAATGCACCATGTGAATGCAATCGAGATAATAGCTTATTTTCGACAGAGTCGTGTTCAAGCAACACTGCCAAAGTTCTATTTTGTATGTTCGAGCAACCATCCTTGTTATCGTTATATTACAACATTTAATTTGTCCATAAGTCACAGTCATAGATTTAGAAGGTACATAGAAAATTGCACTTTAGTACACAGATATATAGGTATTTTTAAGCCTAATATATATTATCCAAAATTCATCATTGCACTATACTATACGTATTACTAAATCTGGGGTTTATTTAATAAAAAACCTGGGTTTTAATACAAATGTACACTGACAGGAAAACTAAAAATTTGGATTTAATTTAAATAGCGAATTAGTACACATGTCGTCTTCCCTCTGAATATAAACAGAAGAAGACGTGGTATACAATAGAAGTCATTCAAAAGTTATTCTAGATTCACTCAGTGGACCTGTGTTATAAAATAAACCAACTTAGTTTAAAACGGAATTTGACAGCAAAACGTATGAAATAAATGTCAGTCGTTTAGCAAAAACAATGTGTTTCACGGTTGTTGTCATCATCTCAAACCTAAAGAGACAGTGGGCTATTTTCACCTAACTGAATGCCCTCTATAGGTACGTATACAGGGTGTGGGTGAAAGCCAGGCAAATACTGAAATGCTGAACAAGTACAATTGTGTTGTGTTATTACTTGCAGAAAATATATTTTTGATTTGATATTATTAGTCATCTTTGCTCTCCGCTCCAATTGTATCGGACGATCCTGTGACTAATTAAACATAATGGGCTTTTTGGTTATTGTAGGACACATTGCTATTTTTTGGATCACTTGTGACTCTCAATTAGGGTTGATCATTCATTTGAACTTTTTGAGGACACTTTTTATAATCATCTTTTCGTTAATATCTTATTTTTAAGTCATCATCTAAGGCCTAATTAAACGAACTAAACTATTTTTTCCTGAAAATATGAAAAAAAATTGGATTTTTTTCTGCGAAAATTTTCAGTGTTATCTGCCTAAGAATGAAGTTTGAAGTCATGGTATCAATATTTGCCTGGCTGCCACAAACACCCTGTATAAAAAAATGTTACCTCACATAAGCTAATTGGTCGGTCTGTTATGCTGACGGGTCGTTACTCCTACGCAGGGGACTGACCCACTGCGCATGGCCTTGCGCGGGCGCATGAATGCAAATAGGTTACTATGCCTGGTTAGTTCCTGTTTTGATTGCGGCTAGGGTGCGTAAGCGCATACATTTGACTAATTTAGTTGCAGGTGTATTTAGATATTTTTTCGTGATTAGTTAGGGTAAATTACTAATTATATTTTATTGGGAAGCTTTAATAAAAGATGCTATCAAGACAACATAATTTTACTCTATTATACGTAATATACAGGATGTAACGGAAAGGGTATGTTAAGCGAAAAGCTTTGTCAATAGCCCACTATAGAGAACCTATTTCCAAAATTTCAGTTACATTTATATTTTTTCAGATAGTATGAAGAATTCCGAAACAACTCAGGAATGTCCATACAATCTTGAAAAATAAAAATATGATTCTGTTACACCCTGTATGGTTACTTATTAATTAACTTCTACATTTTGTTTGAGATCTAGTAATACTAAATAGATACAAACATATTTCACTATGGGTGCGCCCACCACCGGGCCCTACACCCTCCACTGACCCTCGGATCTGATAACTCATAATTGCGACAACAGGCACTTGCACTAACTACAATCGCCACGAGAAACCAGACCCGAGCACCTAGCATGCAAGACGATACATTGCACCATTCCGAAATCAAAAACTAGATAAATAATCTACATATGTTTCGCCAATAACCGTGGCATCCTCAGGATTATAGAAATTAGTAAATTAGTAAACCACTAATTATTAATATTTTATTTATTTTATATTATTAATAATTAGTGGTTTACTAATTTACAAACATATTTTATAAATCAAAGACCATTTGCCGCACAACCTACATAAAGATCTATTAGGAATATGACTGTACGAATATTTTATTGTATCAGCGCCCCTAGAGCATGACCACGCATCGTGGATATCGTATCGTACGATATCATATCGTCTCTATACAAAATTCAAATGGCAGGTATATTTATCATATTTTGACAGGCTAAATCTGTCGATAAATCGGTGTATCATATCGTGTTTCGCAGGTCATGCTACTAGAGCAGGCGTCACTCTTCGGAAGTTCAAATTTCCATCGAGGGTTGCGACTGTAGTGGTTTATGTTCGTGACCATGAGTCGCAGATCCAAGAGTCAGCGGTCACATCTTTTCTTTAACTTCTTTCGCATATTCCTTGTTAATTAAACTGAGTAATAATAAGAAGAAGTAAATAATAATAAAAAAAACTTAGTTAATACAACTCCATAGTTATTGAAAGGGTTATTAAAAGAATACATGCTTATACGTACAAAGTAGAAATGTTGGTAAATATTTTTTATAGCTCATTATTATACAGGATGATTTTTGGTCGTCAACGTTCCCGAAAACTACGGAATATCCTCATCATCACGATCATTTTTCTCCATGGAAGCATACCTGGGAAGTGTCTGGTTTCCAAAATATTAGGGTCCAAAGTTGAGTAAATAGACTGCGTTTTTCTGCATACGAGTAAATGCACATAGACGCGCGTAGCAAGATTTTTTCACGAGAAATAATTAATATCTGTCTATAAAAAAAACTAACATAAACACTAGACACTATTAATTTCGTATAAAGTATAAAGATATGTAGAGCACGCTCTTTTCAACAACTTTTATAATGTTTTAAACCATTTATACTCAAAGGTCATGTCAGGACATAATAATCACATAAGTGGGCATCTATCTATCTATATTTATGCTAAATAATTGACTCTTATTTCAAGTTTAATTAACCTCGTGACGGCGGCGGAAGGCTCACCCTTTATAAAAATAAAAATAAATAAAAAATATTCACCCGCTTCACAACACATTGACCTAGTCCCACACTAAGATCCCTAAGGTCTTGTGTCGTGGGTACTAAGCAACGGTATATAAATACATAGATAAGTATATAAACATCCATGACTCGGAAACAAACATCGATATTCATCATATCAATGTTTGCACCTACCGGGATTCGAACCCAGGACCTATGGCGTCGCAGGCAGGGTCACTACCTACTACACCAATCGGCCGTCATTTGGAACTTAACAGACTAACTGGATTAAATACCTTTTTCTCCACTTGCACAAGCATATACGAGTAGCATGACCGCGCATCGTGGATATCGTAACGTCTCTTTACAAAATTCAACATGGCGGCCATATTTATCGCATTTTGACAGGCTAAATGTCGATAAATCGGTTTATTTATTTATCGTGTTTCGCAGGTCATGTAATTTGTGCAGGACGAAGGGTGGACGAGATAGGAATAGGATACAATACCTAATCCGTAAACATTCATTGTTTACTGGCAATTGAGAAAAATACTATCAATATCAGCAAAAGTTTATCGCCGTTTATATATTTGAAAAAAAAAAACTACACATATTGCTCTATAAAAAACTGAATGTATGATTTGAAATCTAAAATTTTGTTGACACGTTCGCTATAGCTGTCTATTTTCATAGTATACCACTTAACATAATAATATCCCTTTTGTTACAACCTGTACACCAGAAGTGCCTCAGTTCTGCTATATTACCTACTTAGCCACGCCTACACTAAGAGCACACTTCAAGTTTACCCCCATTAAGTCTTTATACACTGTGCCAGTAGTGTGGTGTAACCGCCAAGTTCACGATAATGACCGCGCGTGACACTGACAGTGTACAGGATGATTTGGTTTATTTTAAGAAACATTTTAGACAATATCAATTAGTGTGGTACAGCTGCGTTGCCGAAATGGGGTAGCCGGAACTGCAGGATCATAAAGGAGATCGCACAACCACGTTTAGTATGTCGACACTAATGTAGTGTACTCGTATAATTAAGTAGGTATACTTAAATCTGTAAAACTATATTACAAGAAAGCTGCTGGAAGAAATCTCTTTAAGAGATAAGCTCGCCTTTGTACACTCTCTGTGTAACTATGCTAAGTCACTACATTGTCTAATGTTTGTGTGTACAATAAAGAATACAAGAAAGCTAACCTAACACAAAGGTAACAGTTAAACGAAAAATAAAATTACGAGAAATTAAATTTTAATATACCGCACAGTAAAAGCTTCACAATATAATGTTGCCCTGTATAAAGTCACAGGGCTTGTCCGTCTGTCTGCTACAGTACAGTTAGCGGCATTGTTTACTCGCGACAGAATTACGATACTCTCTGTATATTTATGTGACCACTCTACTTTTGTCTGTGTCACTTTAGTGTTGTGACTTTACTTGGTTGGTAATATTATTTCTCTGAAGAATATGCCTATATTTTGAATATTTTAGATAATGTTTATTACTAAGGTTTTATTTAGGGTCACTGTTAACACATTCACTGCTATCCACTGCGTATTTACTTTGATTTTCTAGGGTTGTCACCGAGGTTTATTTCTGGTACTGGGTGTTCACTGAGCATGATATGATCAAAACTAAAAAAAAGCTGGCAGAGAATGTATTACAATTGGTTTTATATAGCGAAATGTAAATAGTGAATATTATTGAAATACTAGTGGACGCCCGGGACTTGGTCGAAATTAACTGGGATAATAATATAGCCTATGTGTTAACCTAGAGTGTCAGCTAACTCTTTACCAAATTTTATTAAAATCGCTCCAGCCGTTTTTACGTGAAAGAGTAACAAACATCCATCCATCCATACTTAAAAACTTTCGCGTTTATAATATTAGTAAGATCTCATCACTCCTACTCCAAAGATCCCTTCTTCGTTTTGTATACCTCATTTCGAGAACCCAGTCGTGTCTATTTGTACTAATGTATGGCCAGAACCTAATTACGTCATTTAAAATTCATTTAAAGGTACTCGTATATATCGAAGACCGGGACATACTTCAGTAGTAACATGAGACATCATCATCATCAGCCTATTACTGTCCACTGCTGGACGAAGGCCTCCCCCAGGGCACGCCACAAGACTGCCATGGGGGGTATTTACCCATAGTCACCACGCTGGGCAGGCGGGTTGGTGCCGCAGTTTGTATTTTGGACTATGTTGTCAACACGGGAGGCGCTGTTGCCCACCTCCCGGAAACTCTTAATCGCCTCGTACGATACCCACGGGCAGACATGGGGTGGTACGAATTCTACTCTGCCGGCATCACGCGGCCACATACTTTAATAATATAAATATTCACACACTACATAATACATTAACCTAGTCCCACATTAAGATCCCTAAGGTCTTGTGTCGTGGGTACTAAGCAACGGTATATAAATACATAGATAAGTATAGAAACATCCATGACTCGGAAACAAACATTGATATTCATCATATCAATGTTTGCACCTACCGGGATTCGAACCCAGGACCTATGGCGTCGCAAGCAAGGTCACTACCTACTAGACCAGTCGGCCGTCAATAATAACATTGCGAACGATGAAATTATAGTAATATTTTACATAATTTTCATATTAATACATGAAGAGAAAGACTCGCTACCATTGCGCATGCGTAAAGGTCACAATACACAAATTATCCTTTTATTATATGGAACTAAAATAGGGTTGTGCAGCTAGTTTATTTTTACTCGACTACATTATAACCGAAAGGTTATATTTATTGTTATAATTAAATAATTTTAATTTTGAATATTAAATTAATTTAAATCAATATTTATTCACTCTGTGTTTTTATTTCTATCTGTATTTAATAGAACAGATTTATTTTAAAATTTTTAATTTTAATTGGTTTTCGGATTAGCAGCTATGTATTTATGGTTGCATGCTAGGTGCTTGGATCTGGCTTCTCGTTGCGACTGTAGTGTCTTGTGTTCGTGATCATGAGTAGGCAGATCCGAGGGTCAGCGGAGGGTATAGGGCCCGGTGGTGGGCGATCCCTCAATGGAGATTTGAACTTCCGAATAGTGACGCCTGATACAATTCAATATTATTTTAGAATGTTAAAAGGCAAACTACAAAGTAGTTATAGTAAATAACGTTAATATAATTCCTAAATATATTTATTTAAACTATTATAATACGATATTAGTGGGTACTCAAAGAGAGAACATCCTCAAAAGTCCTCTAACTCTTGTAGATAAGGTCGATTTTAGTAACTTTATTGTACTTTTGTATATTTACATAGAAATTGTAAACTTTTACATTTCGCACTGCGACGCTAATACGGTTGTCTGTCTGTCTGTCACATGGGTTGGATGAAGCGAAAGTATGTTTCGGTAAATATTTGGATAAACTAGACGTAAGACTTATTTCGAGTTCTGACACCTGTTTTTGCTTTTGTATTTTTTTTTAAATTTACTGTCATACTTTCATGCACATTTATAATACCTATTTGGATAGTTTTTATTCATAAGCTGTAATACCTACTTCTGTAATATTACTATCATCTACTTAATTTTTTAAATTCAAGTATGAAAAATGAAAAAAAAAACCTTACCTTACCATTCATAGTTAATGGCAAATATACGCAGAATTCATTTTACTATTAATGTAGGAACATGAAATCTTTAGTAGAATTACAAATAAAGTGGAATAAATAATGAACTCGTAACCATACTAACTAATATTTATTAAAACACTTTATACTTTGTTTTTACTCTCCCGCGCAGACGCAGTAGCTTTGTATAACTAAAGCGCGTTCAAAAGACATCAACGCGATCTCATACATAACCGAAACTAAGCAAAAAAAAAAATTTTTTACATGCAGATGTTTTAAAGACATACAGGGTGTTTTTTCGTTGCCATCCTTAACGAAGGGCACATATATACTCTATAAATCAAATAAAATAAGTGTATGCCAAAAAAAATGATAGAAAAGTATGTAAATAAAAAAAAAAAAATCTTGATCGGGCGAAATTTACAGTGTCCAGTGTTTAGGCTAGTTTTTTCATAGACAGATATTAATTATTTCTCGTTAAAAAATCTTGCCACACGCGTCAATGTGCATTTATGCAGAAAAAGGTAGTCTATTTACTCAACTTTGGACCCTAATATTTTGAAGACCAGACACTTCCCAGGTATGCTTCCATGGAGAAAAATGATCGTGATGATGAGGAGATTCCGTAGTTTTCGGGAACGTTGACGACCAAAAATCGCCCTGTATAGGCAGAGTAGGTATATGGCTGAGCTCCGAAATAAGGTAGCCAAAACTTCAAAATCATATATGAGATCCCACGTTTAATATAGCGCGAACAGCTGCAAATGATCAGTGATAAGTTGCTGAGAACATAAGAAGTTTTAAAGGATTATGATAATGACTCAAAATAAATGTAGGCTGGCCTAAATTGTCAAGAGAATAAAGTTAATTGACATGTCACAAACTTATCTGACAGTCCGAAAAAAACTGCAAAATTCATTGCAATATTAATATTAAAGGCGACTGGCAACCGCGCATTAAAAACTCCATACATGGTTATTTATTTAAAAAAATGTCTTCACGAAAATACCTTTAATTTGAGGATGGTCGTTGACTATATGAATATCAATTCTCTACTACGAGCACAATAAGGTATAACATACTATATGTAAGGATCTCTTTTATGATCTTGCAGTTTAATATACCATTTTAGTAACACAACCGTGTATATATGTATATATGTAGGTATTTTCTTATCTCCCCGGATTCTCGAAGGTTAACATCAAGTTCATAGTCCAATGACTGTAGCACACACTTGTGCACTATAATATCTCCTGCGTACCTGACTAATCTCCGTAGAGAATTGGTCGCCTTGGCCGAAATACGGTCGGGAGATTTTATATATTATTATTTTTTATTATAATTAAATTATTATCGCTCAATATCTTATTCTTACTGAACAAAAGCATTCCTACAGAAATTTATTTATTATTATTATTATCTACTACCGTATTTCTATTTTACTATCATATTTCTTGGTACAAAAAGCATTTTACAATATGTAATTTACTTTTCTTCTATTCCTTCACTTCTTTTGGTCTGCTGGAAGAAATCTCTTGAAGAGATAAGCACGCCATTGTCCATTTCTCCTGTACCTATGTAATTTATGTGTATATTTTTAATTTGTGTGCAATAAAGTATATGTATAATCTAAACAAACAAAATTTAACTTTTTGTAATTGTGTACGTTATTTTTCCTTTAAATTTTAAATTTTAATCATCTCTTCCCCTCTACAACATTTAACTACCACTTTACCACAATCTATACTTTCATTACTCTTATTTACGATATCCATCCTCACCTTTGCTACTTGACGTCAGGACACGATAATACGATAAAAATGACGTTACGATAACAACACGATATTAATACTAAACGTTTTCACGGTATATCAGTGAGAGGGGATCAATTATGTGCCCTTTGGGTTAATCCTGATCGACCTTTTGAGGAATTATTCGACTGATTAGCGAACGTCAGTGGCCACTGTAAAGAGGAATAACCTCCAGTTGTCTATCCCGGGTTCCTTAGTCGACTCTTACGACATTCCTGGAAGGAGATGCTGCTGATGTATTCTTGTGAAAACCCGCATCAGCACTGGACGATATTTTAACAGTTATTTATAACTAAACTATGTTGTAACATGATATAACCTAATTTTTATTAAGGGGACTAGGTAAGTACAATTTTTTAAATTTAATTTGTATGCATTTCTTTTGTAAATTTTTCTGTATTTATTGTAATGTTTTGTGTACAATAAAGAATAAGAATAAGAAAAATCCATACAATTCGAAATACCTAGGCAGAATGTAAAATGCTAGATTTTACAATTTGCGCGCGACACACGGTGGAAGACAAACGTAGAAAGTCACGGTTAAGGCCGCCCCAGTGCCATTAAGGTAACGATGTGTGCGCCTGCGCAGTTTTGTGTGCAATACACGTGTAATAGTATAGAATAATATAGTATTTTCTATAACCACATAGATTGGTGGATAGACACTATACTATTATCGTGAGTTCAAATCTCACTCGGGTGAAGAATTTTTTCATTTACTTATTAATATTTTATATTATTATTTACTTTATTTAGGAATGTTGCCGACAGGCAGACGTGGTCATATAGAACCAAAGTTTTAGCGATACTTTTCGACAGAAAATAGTTCTAATTTTAATTCGTTACCTTCTTAATTCAACCCCTAAGAAATACACGAAAAAATATGTAAGTATGGAATGTGACCTATGTATGTTGGCTGCATAATATAAAAATATAGTATGTGGAGTTGAAATAGGAAGGGATAGAGTTACGACCAGATTTAGCCAAAATTATAAAAGATGATTATTATATGACATATTTCTCCACAATATTTTAATTTATAAAATAGGGGCACATTAAAAAATCTGTATAAGTAGATATACACACATAAACACTCAAATATCGAATAAACATGAAATTTAGCAACACATCATTCGTTTGCGATCGCTAGAAGACGTTTTCTTCCGATATGTGCACATACGCAGACGTAAAACTTGTCCTATAAGTCACGGTTAAGGCCACATTCAAGCGTAAAGTCAATGTGTGCGGAATCTACATGTGTGTGTGTCTGTGGGGCGTAGTGCGCATGTGTGGGATTACTTTCTTTTGCGCGGGCGCAGTTTGGACAAGCTTGGTAATGGTCATTTGCAGTTTAAACGACTGCTGTGATGGTAATGGATGTTAGCAAAGTACCTATTGTTTTGTAGTAGGTACAATGATATGGTTAGATTTTTTGAGGAAAATTCTATTAGGCTTTGCTTAATATGAAATATTATAAATATTATTAAGAAAATCAAAAAAATTCACCTGAGTGAGATATGAAATAATAAAAATGGTTTTAATCGTAAAAAAGTATTAATCTTCACTCATTTTTTTTTCTAGTCACCGTATTAACTTACCTTAGTTTTCTATGACGATTTCTATGAAATGTATCAAAATTACATTTAATTCTTAATTATTATTATAAAGTTAGCAATGCAAACTTTATAATTGCGGTCAACAATATTAGACTGTCAGTTATCAAAAGGAAGCATAAGTGAAGCTTTAAAGAAAACTAGTAACGCATAAATCCTAAGCAAGTTACCGATTAATTACAGTTAATGAGAACTCGATCATAGCTCGATTAACCTGGCATCTTGATCAAATCTTCATATCACCAATCGATCTTTATTAGTAATCGATGTCAAACGACGTAAACCCAAGACGATTAATCGATAGTGACAAGAATACCTAATGGATCAGTGATAGTTTAGTGATGTACTTACCTACCTATCTTTCACATAATATCGATTTTTACTTAATTTCAACAATGTCTTTATGATTCTATTTTATTTTATTTATCGGTAATTCTATAAAATTTCACGTTTCTTTAATTAAGCGACACTTAGGTAATTTCTAGAAAACAGACAATAAAATGTCACTTTACGCTTTGAAGTAAAGTTATTCCATATTTAACAATACGAGTATTAGGGTTAAGGACTGTATAACTGTCTGATAAAATGAAAAAAGTACGTTGCTTTTACCCTGTTTTTATTTGGTAATACAGTAATACTTTCAATAAATTATGGACGAATAAAACGTCCAAAAAACAAATTACAACAAATCTCCACAGCAATCAACGGAATCAATCTGACCTCGATCACAAAACCTGTGTCAATATTTCGACGCCGATGTTATCGATAATCGACAATTCTATCGATAACCATCAATCTCTATTAGGCAGTTAGTAGTCAATCGCTCGAGAACGACGACCCTATTAGTATTCATCGCAGTTAGTAATCGAGATCTGTTTGACGGTCGATTAGCCCCACAGTATGATTGTATGATGAAAAGTATGATTCCTATAACGAGCTCTGGTACGAGTACTCCGATTTGACACTAGCTTACGTCACAGACACCATAATCTACCATTATTATTTGAGATCAATTCGTCAATCTCATCGTGAGAATTTGCACAATTAACATCCCAATCAGATCTGATACCGGTCCACTAGTCAAGCCCAATTGTGGGACTAACTTCAAGAATATTTATTCATCGGATTTGATTATAATAGAAGTGTTTAATAACTTTGATTGCTGGCAATATTTTTGCGAAGGTTTTTTATATCAGAGTTAACTATGAGCATACAGATTGTAACTGTAGTGGAACAAGATTAGTTTTATGTTTTACTAGTGGACGCCCGCGACTTCGTCCGCGTTGAGTGCAGAAATCATCATCATCAGCCTATTGCAGTCCACTGCTGGACGTAGACCTCCTCTAGGGCACGCCACAAGACTGCTATGGGGGGTATTTGCCCAAAGTCACCACGCTGGGCAGGCGGGTTGGTGACCGCAGATAGTATTTTGGACTATGCTGTCAACATGGGAGGTGCTGCTGCCCACTTCCCGGAAACTCTTAATCGCCTCGTACGATACCCACGGGCAGACATGGGGTGGTACGAATTCTACTCTGCCGGCACCACGCGGCAATGTGCAGGGCAAGAGTGTAGAAAAAAATTTCGAAATTATCCGGGATAAAATTATTTTCCCGGGATGAAAAAAATAGCCTATGTGTTAATCTAGGGTGTCAGCTAACTCCATAGCAAATTTTATTAAAATCGCTTCAGCCGTTTTTACGTGAAATATCCATCCATCCATCCGCCCATCCATACTTACAAACTTTCGCGTTTATAATATTAATAAGTAGGATCTGAGACAAAATTTTCTGAATCTTTTATACATAAGGTCAATCTGCGACAAGATCGGATACGTTCTTATTCGCTATACTACGTTGCATATTACTTTGTTACCACGAGTAACAAGTAAAAAACACATATGTAAATACAAGCATATAGTATAAACTAGTGGACGCCCGCGACTCCATCCGCGTGGACTACAGAAAAAACAAAATGTCTAAATTATCCGGGATAAAAACATTTCCCAGGAGAAAAGTAACCTATATGTTAAGTGGGACCTGTCACAATATATTCCTGAAAACTGCATCGAAATCGGTTTAGCCGTTTCTGAGATTAGCGTGCACAAACGCACAGACAAACAGACAAAAATTCCAAAAATCCTTATTTTGGGTACTATTGCGTTGATAAAGGTCTCCTATAATATTTTTTCTCATATATCTTCCATGTACAGCCAGCGATCCGTTACATTTTTATTATATATATATATATATATATATATATATATATATATATATATATATATATTTTTTTTTTACCCGAGTGAGATAAGCACTCTGCCACTCTGTAATGTTTTTTTACAAGTCCATATAACTTTTTTCCCATTCAAATATAGATGACAATGGAAATAATTAGCTACCAATCATTTCTTTATTGACCACGAATAAATAGTATTGAGCGTCAAACAAAAGCGTTGAAGACACGCAATGCCAGGTGAACTCATATAGTCTACTTAGTTTTGCATTTAATAGAGGCGCCACTGTGTTGATTATTTTACAGTATTTGGTGCTAAAAATTGTAATTCCACTTTTCGCCACCTCATTACGAGTGGACATGCGAAAGAATTCGGTTCATTAGAGATTATTGAACGTATATTTTTAGGTTGATGAACTTTTTGACAGGCATATAGAAAAAGTAGAATAAGTTATTGGTATTTTTGGAGAATGATTTTAATGATTAAGCCCTACCATTCCTCTATTATAAAAACAAATTATAATATTAAGAATATTATCATAAAGTTGGATGGACTGTGTGAGAGAGGATATGCGTGTACTGGGAGTGAGCAATGAGATGACGGATAATAGGGATGAATGGAAGAAAAGTACGTATTGCGCCGCCCCCAAATAAATGGGAACAGGGCAGGAAGATGATATCATAAAGTTGAAGCTGTAAAGATTATTCTAAAAAACGTACATAAATACACACAGTCAAGCCCATAGAATAGAATAAACTATTCTATTCTATACAGTCAAGCCCATTATCCGCACAGGGGATACCCACATTTTACTGGTAAGACTATCAAGTCCCACGTGGTGAGGGATGAGCCTACAGCCGCTTTCATATCATCTTCACACATATTATGAATATATTGAAGATAAAGCAACGTAACAATTATTCTAAATACCATTCCACACTCCCCGACGTACCGTAAATACCTATGGGGTTACTGATCTCGATACTGGGTCTACAGTATAGTGTAAAGGTCCATTACAAACTAGTGACAGCGAAAAAAAAAAACCAATCTATTCACTACCTGAACTTGCACACTGCCAAAATAAAAAAATAAACAATCTATTTATTTACTACATGAACTGAACATTCATCATTCTAGACCTATGATACCATAGAGATATCCAACAACTCAAAGCCACGGTAACGTTTCGGTCCGTGGTTTCAGTGACAGCATCACGCAGGAGCAGTGACCGTGGTCCTGCCGAATCAGAACAGGTTCTAACGGTACGCTGACCCCAATCCCAACGGGAATGAGCTACGTGCAAGGAGCAGAGAACGTCTTACTGTCAGGAAAGGGGAGGTTTGTCTTTTATTTGAGTTTTTTGTATTTTTTGTATTAATTGTTTGTATTTGAGAGTTTATGTCCACGATATAAATTTACGAAAAAATTGACTATCGTCTGGATTGAAATATAAAATTGAGGATAACTGGAATTACTAGTAAGGCAAATGGAATCCAACATATTTACAGATAAGTTCGATGTTGACAAGGTTGATAGAAGTGGTTTACGTTTGCATAAGTACCTACGTCTAATTATTTGAATAATTATATTGATCCAGTTCATAAATAAAATCTTATTTATCGCATTTGTAGAAAGAGTTCAATCATCTATTAATCTTTACTTAATTGATTGATGTGCGAAAATTCAAAGATAAAAATAAAAAAGATTTTCTAGTTGTGATTGTAGCAATTTGTAAAAAACCTAGTATCTTTATTATTGGACCTATATAAATAATTCTTTAGTGTGTAGTTTGAAAATATACTATTATTCCTATACAATGTCAGGACGAACTTGTTTAAATACAGACCACTGTGAGGTTGGGGTCGGTTTTTGATGCTGATATTTAAATTAATTGCCCTTTTCATTCTGTAAAGTGATTGCTTTAATCTAAATGTGATAGAAGACGTCATTGATATTAATTATTAGGTTGTATGCTACTTTTAATGTCCCGATGAATAAATATAAGCAAAATTGCTATGCTTTTGCAGGACGGCCTCCCGTGTTGACAACATAGTCTGAAAATCACACTGCGGTTACAACTATTTCTAATCATTGGCCTTCCAAAATATCGAAGACCGAACAAACCACTTTTTTATATTAGGAGTAGGCAAAGGACATGCAGTCTTAATCCACAACGCCGCAATCAAAACAAATATTCTTACATACACAAAAGCTTTTCATACTACGTTAATAAATAATATCATAATAAGTCGCCAGCTCAAGGTGCTCCTCATAACCATATAAATGAGGTTTTTAGTTTTTTACCGGATTCCAGGTAGCCCTTTCTCTCGGCCGAAATCGTTCGAGTAATCGATAAAAGGCTTCTCGGAATGTATCGTGACCTAAATATCGAGATCCTGCTCTATTGAGCGCTTCACTAGTGTATGGCTGCAACTTTACATGTGAGTACATTTTTGCTTGCATCTACATTAATTAATTAGGTAGGCAGTAACTTAAATGATTTTTTACAAATCTGTCGTGTTCCTCATTTGTCACTCTTACTGATTATTAGATAACTTATTTATTTGTGACTGAAAAGCGGAGTAGGAGGTAGCCTCACGTGTTAAGGGTTCCCCTTACCAGTGAACAGTATTAATTTGGACATTTGGATACTTCTACCCCATCTCTGGAATTAAAGACATTTTGTATTTTATGCTTATACCCCACAAACCTCCGCCTCTGACCGATAAGCTCCATAATAATATTTGATTTATCAATCAACTCTGACATCATTACAATGAAACAAAAAACGGACTCAATTATCAAATCATATGTCACAGTAACAAGTTCAAGCAGATCTGCAATTAACCGACTATGAATAAGACAAGTACTGTTAGAAAAGCGTTTCACTTTTCGAGACCCCCCTCTCGGACTTGAGACCCCACTCTTCGACCCCCCTTAGCCCCCGCCGGCGCTGTGACCGCGAAACCTCAATGCAAACTGCGCCGGATCAGATTGAGAAGAGGCAAATCGATAGATTCTTTATCGTTGTCGAATCGAATTCGCACTTTCGATTGGTTAAATAGGGTAATCGCGTGAACAGTTCGCTTACTAGTCGTGTGCGTTGAATTGGGGTCAGATGACTAGTATGGCGAAAAAAAATTTGGTTGTTAAATTGTTTTGAACTCGATTCGGATGATGCCTTAATTTTGTAGGTGGTTCCAAGTAAGTGGTTCCAAACCACTCGTTGTAATGTAGTGGTTTCGTTAGGTATTCTTCTACACTCAGAGACGTTTAATAATAACTTAAGTCACTCCTCAGTAAAAAGTTAAAAAGGTACCTCTCAGAATAAGTATCGATGTGGTATGGTATATTATGCCGTTGATTGACAAGTTTCATGGTAAATACCAAGTTAACGCTATACACCGATGACCATACAGGTGATGCAAAAATGAGTGTTTACATCATGTAGGTCAACAGTGGATGACCTATCTTTCGATTTAACGAATAGCTTAAACGGTACCTATTATCTCAGTATGTTAATTAGTGACTACTATAATTAGATCAAACATAAAGAATGTATCCAAAAGTTGTTTAAATAGCCACATTATACAGTTTTTATTAGTCTAGATTTAAGTGTATAATTATACATAATTATAACACATACCTTATTATTAAAACTAAGGCTAAAACGTTATTATAACGGACATTAACTGAAACCTCATTTTTGTGAATTTCTAATTTCAGAATTAATTATGAAATTGGGCTTTGAAAACTGCTCTTATAATAATTTATTTGTATACGATGTATTCAAAATTCTAGTCTTTGCTTTAGATATAAGTTTTATCTCTCTTTCTATATATCTATCTATTTAAAATTTTCGCGTAATATTTTCATGGAAGGAAAGAAATGTATTATTTCTTAGATGTTCTAAGTACTCTCTACCTAAAAAATAGCAATTAATGGATTAGGTCGACATTTCCACAACAAACCGAAAAAAAATTTGTACCAACTTCTATCATGCAAATATACACACATAATATAACAAATTGTTGTATATAATATATCGCTATTTGTATTTTAATCTAAACGACCTGATGCTGTATAAGTTTTATATCTTGTCTGCATTTGTATGTATTTATTCCAATTGACCACATTTCTAATAATTTCTCCAATGGTCTGGATTTGGTCTATCATTATGCTCAATCGATCGGAACGGACTAATAACAAATTATAATAAATTGTCATAAAATAACAAACTGTAAGCCTTGGGCGGCTAAATATCGCTTTCCAATTGAAAGTATACCTATAATGTAAATATTTATTAGTATTATACAGGGTAAATAAGGGTAAAATTACTACAGTGGATGAGCAAAAAAATATCGTACTCAAAGAATTTAGGTAGAAATTAAAAATACACTTTTTGGTACAAGTTGAGCCTACCGTCTCACTTACATCTACTCAATCCAACAAGAGTTGAATGGGATTTTCCTGTCATTCTAAATTGGTATTATAAAATTATTAGCGCGAGATTTTTGCAATTAAAATTGCTAGTACACATTTTTTGTCCGCCTAGGTTATGAAAGCTATTCGGCGGACGCGCATAAACATTAGCAACCTTCCAAGCCATTTACACTCGCGTCACGTGCGAATGATGCGCGGGCGACGAACGGCCTTGTTGCGTGACGTCACGGGATAACTGTAGTGCACGTGGCGTGAGTAGTGTAGGAATCTACGCGTTGTGATGGAATTCGTAGGATAGTAGTGATTGGAAAAGGGGTAGATTGATGAGATCATTCATTTTTGTGAAAAATTTGTTTACACGTTTACTAAGTAAAGATGTTAGTTATTATGTTATCGTCACGTAGTGTAGCTAAACGAGCTATAAACGCCGAATTTACTGTAATTTTTTGTAAAAATCCACCTTTTGACATAACTTTGGCGGAATTATTGCGACCGATTGGTGTAGTTGTTAGAGGCCCTGCCTGCGACGCCATAGGTCCTGGGATCGAATCCCGGTAAATGCAAACATTAATATGATGAATATCGATGTTTGTTTCCGAGTCATGGTTGTTTCTATATTTATCTATGTATGTATAATCTATGTATTTATATACCGTTGCTTAGTACCCACGACACAAGACCTTAGGGATCTTAGTGTGAGACTAGGTCAATGTGTTGTGAAGTGTGTGAATATTTATTATTTATAATAGAGACTATTTATTAAATAAATTGATATATCCTAATAAATCAGCCTGCACATTTAAAGAATACACTTTTGTCATCTAATCTTAATTTAACATTGACCCTGCAGCATTCCTCACCGACACTGCAAAATAAGATCGCTACTCGTATGCAGCACACAATGGCGTCTAGTCCTCTACGTCACGGGTAACTGTAATGTCCGCGGCGTCACGCCTCACGTGTTGACTGACCGTACTGTTTTAGGTAATTGGCAGGTGATTATTAGTGTTTTTGGTATGAAGCTAGAAGGAATTTATGTGGGTTTTCACAGGGATTATAATATGATTGATAACGGGTGTTAGATCTTTTTCTCTTCTTGCTTTGGAGGTTTGTATATGAAAGCAATCAAATGTCTCCCGTAGGAGTCATTAATGACAAATGTAGTGATGCAAAAACGAGGCGAAAATCTCTCTTCTAAAGCGCGGATTGTTGCCGAATCGAGTAATATCATTACATGTTAGAGTATTAATATAACAAATGGGTTGTAAAAATTGCCCACATTCCTATGTATAGTGTGAATGTAATTAACAAAGAAGACAAATAAAAATCAACTAAGTAATAACAACTTAATATGCTTTGTTCTAGATTTAACTTTAATCTAGATTTACTAGTTGCAGCAGTTTGAACAATAAAATAGCATCTACGTACTAACTGCCACAACGTCATAGACTAACTGTACGCACGTGGCTCTGGCAAGTGGCCGCCACGCGTGGCCGCCTCTACGGTAATGTTAGGTTACCTACTCGGAATAAGTTAGGGTTTAGCTGTTTTGCGTGGACTACTAAGTAATACTTAAGAGCTATTAGAATATTTAACAGGGTACAAATAAGCATCTCCAAATAGGATTGACAGAATTGAAGTACATATGTAAATATTGCACTTTTCAACTAGTATTTTTATTTTCTGTAAGTGGATGGAATAAAATATGTAATTCATACGATGTTGGCTTACTCACATACATTTTTTTTTACTAAATGAAGGGTACCTACTAACAGGCAAAGAAGGAGGAGAGTCCTAATGAACTTTTATGCCTGTACATAATTTACAAAAACCTTTCGTTTTGGTGGACTTCCCCTGTGTTTTACCTGAATATTGTGAGTGGAAATAAAAATACCATAGACAAACGATGGGTTGCCATAAAAAAGTTGAAATACAAAAAAATGTGACTTTCCCTGTTTTGTGCCTGTACCCTTCAAATATAACAATATTCTAACCATAGCAAAATTCTCAACCTTTTACTATTTTAATATAAATAATTTGATTCAAAACTTTGATTTGGCTTTGCTTAACCTGGAATACTCGTAGATCAGTAGAACAGTTCAAAAATATAAAAAGTAAATTAATTGCAATATATCAATCGACATAACAACGGTGTGCTCCATTCATCACTCCAGTATATGGAAGTGTAGAAATAGCTGTATTCAAAGCGGGACGCACGCTCCACTGCGCAGGAGTGTGTCCAAATTGTGCGCGCAGTGCGGACTCTATGCGCACGCGCACGTCATCCTAGTTAACTACTCCACTTGTAGATGTGATGTATTTATGTAAGTGGGTGTAAGGCTCACTTGAAGTATATGCGTAATTAATTAAATCAAGAGAATTAGAACACAGCTTTTTTTCAAAAAATCAACACATTATCTTCTATATTTCACATATCTCTACTTGGTCGAAAGGTGCGAGATCTAGGTCTCTATTCTCAAGCCCCTCGACATAAGAGTATCTCTAAACATGACTTATTTGCTCATACAAATATGTGCCTATATACAGAATGTTTTTTGGTTTCCACCATTATGGTACGTACTCTATACATCAAATAAAATAAGTTTATGCCAAAAAAACTGGTGGGAAACGATGTAAATTTTTTTAAAAAGAAAATTATTAATTCTTGATCGGCCAAAATTTATAGTGTCCAGTGTTTATGCTAGTTTTTTCATAGACAGATATTTATTATTTCTCCTGAAAAAATCTTGCTACACGCGTCAATGTGCATTTATGCAGAAAAACGCAGTCTATTTACACAACTTTGGACCCTAATATTTTGGAACCCAGACACTTCTCAGGTATGCTTCCATGGAGAAAAATGATCGTGATGACGAGGAGATTCCGTAGTTTTCAGGAACGTTGACGACCAAAAATCATCCTGTATAAAACTATCTTGCCTTGACTAGGAACATAATAATGCATCTTATTCCTTATTGAACACAGGAGCAATTATTACTTAATAATTAAAACGTAAACAGAAGGCATGTGACAAATTGTTACACAGAAAATGTATAAAGGCATATTAATCCGTAAAAACCAGTACATAAAGAGATCTTTAATATCACAGTTAGGTACAAGCTAATCTTGTCAAAAAATATAAAACGCTCAATCACACAGGTATCACATAAAAACAATCGAGCCAAACACATCTAAATTCAAACCGATATGCGCGGGCGCACCAAATCAGCTGTTCCAATGGCGACCTATCACAAGCGACCGCCGAAACTCCTCCGGAACGGTACAGTCCGTTTCATGGAATAATTCCTATGCCTGATTTCGGATCTAACATTTTTTGTATGCATTGAACAGAATATGTGGTCATACAGATAGAAACTAGCGCCATCATCCATCGGAAGTATAAGGTGGAACGGTACCGCATTCCACTCGGTCTTCACCGTTAACGGACAAGGACCTCGGACCGGATTATTTTGGAGGCTTATTAGGTAATATTAGGAGTCAGATGGACTGAATACGACATTAATTTAATGTATTATTTTCAGATGTCAGTTTTATTTTTTAGGCATACCAACTATGTATACACATTATATTTACTAAAAAGTTTACGAATATTATATATATATATATATATATAGCGTCTTAAATATATGCATAAATTATAGGTATGTATACACAATTTTCATCAAAATTTTCTATCTAATTGGGTTCGAAATTATCAAGATAAATATTTTTTTGGATAATTATCTTGATAATTATCTGATAATCATCCGATAGTTATCCTAGCTGATTTGTCAATTAACTTCTTGAGATTTTCTTTCTCAAAGAGGGTCTCAGTTTTTTAGCATTATTGAATGAACAGCAAAAAATAATAAATACAATTTAAATGAAAAAAAAATACAATTAAATTCAGAGTGTTTTTTTTTAAGAGAAACTCCTGAAATTCACACTTCTCCTGCTGGTCAAAGGTTTTTTGTTATGTCTAGCGCGTTTGGATACGTAAATAAACTTAGATTATTTTAGTGTTTTATTTTTATAATTATCAAAGATAATTATCTAGGTATATTTACCGAGACATTTATCGTGATAGGTAATTATAATTATCAATCAATGATATATGATATAGTATATATGATAATTATCACTTCGAACCCTAAGTAACATCATTTTGTGTTATATATTTTAATGTTATCGAGGGGTAATAGGCTAAGTGGGATAAGTGACACCATGACGAATAGTTATAGTGTAGTAGCTCTACTTATATATAGCAATAATTCTTATTGTACGAAGCTATGCCTAAAATAGATTTCTTCAGCTAACCATAAGTAAAATTTTAAGGGACGACGTGTATGAGACACGACGCGCCTTTCTCTGTTTTTATAATATCTGCCCAACCTAGCTACCATTAATCTTTGTGACATTAATTTAATAAAAATCCTATGTCTTAATTGGGGGAAAATCGCAACGAAAAAATGCACGTAAGTACTAAATTACCGCATCCAATTTCTAATTCTGATAAATCCTTAAAAAAAGTATTTTTTTAACCAAATTCCTTGGAGTCAAAGCTCAATGAAATATAGGTCAGCTTTATTGACAAATCAGGACGTTGCCCGTGCTGCATCTCGTTCTATCCTGTTGCTGTCCTGCTCCCACGAAAGGATCAACGGTGGTCCATTGTGTGGGAGATTGAAAACATATTGGATGAGCTTTGAGGTTAGGAAATAAAAAACATTCTTTTTATGACTCCCGATTTTTACTACGAATTAATGTCTAATAAGAATATTTCATTTACGTTTAATTTAACAAAACTATTTTACAAAATTTATTTATTTTACTTAAATCTCTTTTCCTCTAATCCCAATGTCTTGCATGAAAAGTTGAAACAATGCGTAGTAAAGAAATAGGTCCTAGGTAAAAGCAATGTTTTGACAGGTACTTAAAACCCTACAAAATACCTAATACATTATCCTTAACCCCAAAGATAAGCCAAAAAAACGCCATTACTTTTTCATCAAATAAGAACCCTCACATTTATTTAATAAGCAGAAAAAAGTTCCCGTAAAAAGTATGGTGGTAGTTTTTCTAAAATTAAAAGACGCCTCCCATCAAACAACCCCTTCATTATGATCGACAGCAACCCTTTACCCTTAAATCCGGAACCCCCGGATATCGAAAAAGGTTTTTTCTCGATAAGTGCCGGATGTCGTAACACGACACGCTACCTCCGCACTAGCAGGCAAGACGCAGAAATCGGGTAAATATAGGCTACGGGTACAGGTGTGCTTTGTATTATGTTTATTGATGGATTAAGGTTACCATATTATCTTAAATTTTATATATAAAATGATAAAAGTACATTAATATTATGATCGTAACATTTTCTTTAATTTTCTATGGTTCTGTAGGGCGCTCGCGCCGTAACGCTGTCGACTAGCAAGCAAAATCTATGAGAATAACATTTTGACGATAACGCTACGGACTATCGAAAGATTCGTACTTGTTCCACTGTATGTTTTTGTGTACCAGAACCAAAAAGTTACAGATGGAGAGAGCAATTTTATGTTTCAAGCCTGATGCCAAAATAATAGGCAAAACACTAATGTGGCTTAAATTTGTGTACATGTTTTCCATAGTGAAATATTTTCATAGTTTTTTTTATTAAAAAATACCCTTGCTGTTACTCCCTACAAAGATTATGTTAAATACAGGCATAAGATAATCTAATCACATTAACACCCATCTCGTCGAGATTCCCATACATACACACATGTTATTTTTTCCTACCTGAGTCCAAATATTGACTGATTGAAGGGTTGCAGGACATCTGTCGCAGGCTTTCGAGAAAGTCTCACGCGAAAGTCGAACGATGAGCATTTTCGGTAACATGTGTGCACCTGAATAGGACCTTATTGTTCGTTCACGGCATGTGTATGAAAGTTTGTTGTTGTATTGTTTGTTTTTTGTTGTATGTTTATTAAAATTTTAAAGAGGATCGAACCGATTTGGTTACATGTCTTGTATTGTTGGTTCGTGTCTTAGAAAAGACTTCAACGCGCTCGCAAAACTGTCTTTTTGTTAATTGATTTTGGTGTGTCTTTTTTTATATATCTACGTTTAAATTCTTTAATAAACATTAGATATAATAAAAAAGACATTATAAGAGTCACATCTTACACCTACAATACGCAGAACATTAATAAATTAATATAAAATTCGTAAAAGAGAAAAATACATGCAGAATCGAGAAAAAAATCTACATTACTTCATCTAAATTACAACAAAATCTTATGTATATTTTGCCCTAAAATAAGTAAAAATTTAATCATGTTTCATATAATATTTCTTTGGGCAAAACGGGTGTGAATTGACTATTATCTATTGAAATAAATCTTAAGTAGGTATAATAAAATTATAAGAATTATACCTGAGGCACGAGTATAAGCGCATCACAGACACACGTGTGCTCTCTCTTTCACCGTGTTTTTCCTGCTAGATTTAGGTCATAGGCTCAGCCTAGGTCTCGTCCGACCGGTCCGCTTTCTCTCGACGCGCATTCGTGCGCGTTGTGCGCACAGCCTTATGTGAGGCTCTTTGTATACCATACATAACTATACAGGGTGATTTTTGATCGTCAACGTTCCCGAAAACTACGGAATTTCCTCATCATCACAATCATTTTTCTCCATGGAAGCATACCTGGGAAGTATCTGGTTTCCAAAATATTAGGGTCCAAAGTTGAATAAATAGACTGCGTTTTTCTGCATAAATGCACATAGACGCGCGTAACAACATTTTTTCACGAGAAATAATTAATATCTGTCTATAAAAAAACTAACAGAAACACTATAAATTTCGCCCGATCAAGTAATTCAAAAAAATTTGAAAGAAAAAAAAATTCCCGGCATTTTTTTGGCATAAACTTACTTTATTTGATGTATAGAGTACCTACCCTTCGTTAAGGGTGGCCACGAAAAAACACGAAAGAACAATATCCCACAGTAATGTTTAGAAGACAAGTTGCTAGCTCATAGCCTAAGAGAACTCCCCTTACGACAACCGAAGGTGCACCTCGGGTAGATGAGGTTGATTTTGGGTCCTAAGATATTAGAAACTTTATTCTTCTTCTTCTTCATTTATTCAAAATCTTTTAAAAAAGTCCTTTTTAAATTTAATGTCTCAAATTTTGGGAGGTAGGTTAATAGGTGGTTATAAAGAGTACTTTGTTTAACAACCCTTTCACTTATAGGTTATAGTATAGAGGAATAAGATGTCAAAGAGTGTTAATGTCATACTAACTGTTTTGATGCACCATTAGACTTTTCGGTGCCTCACAATTCCAGTTGACACTTAGATTCTATTAGTGTAATGTATAGTAATGTACTTCATTACTAATGTATTGTAACGTATAGTAATGTAATCTAAGTGACAAGGACTGGAATTGTGAGGTACCGAAAACTCTAATGGTGCATCAAAACTGTTAGTATGACATTAGCACTCTATGTCTACATCTTTCAGTGATCATTCGACAAATTAATAGTCATATAGTATCACGAGGCTCCAGAATGTCAGCTGATCGCTTTCTCCAGTGGTTAACGTCCCTGCATGCGTGTCGCATCGCCCACACTGCAATACCGACCGTAAACCAACACATAAAGGTCCACTTTACCACACTGATTGTTGTTTTACACTTGAACTTGCTTACACAGTTTACTAACATTGAACTTTAAAATGAATGTCATAAGGCACGTTTCGGTTTGTTTTGTTGTATCGGTGTTAGTAGGTGCGATTTTGAACCGTGCTGTTAGTAGTTTAAGGTGTGTTTTTAATTGATATTAAGATTGTATCGTACTGTCGATCTACTGTTGACATTGATCTCCAATTTATGATCAGGTTTTGATTGAAGAGATAGATTATATTCGCGTTGGTTTCTGTTTTGGTCGGTTTATTTATTTACAGCTAGTTATTTTAAGTTTTTATCAAATAACTAGGGATCTTTTTCCATTTGATTAATTTCTAATCTGAAATTAATCAAAATCAATTTCTTGTTGAATTTGTGCCCGAAAAGCGGCAGTAGGCTCACCCCTTACCATGTGGGATATTATAAATTAAATCAACATCAATTTACCATTAAAAAACTAACAGTTCATAGTGTTACAAGTTCTATATCTTACCACATATTCTGTTTACCCTAAGTAGCATTTATATACCTTTATATATAAAAAATCTGCTTTCGAACTATGTATTTTGCATTTAATTGAGCTTGCTTTACTATATGAGATGAGTCATTAGTACTGTCATAGTATTATCTGTGATGGTCTCAAAGAGACTGTCCTTAATTTTCCCAAAAGCAACCGGCAAAATAAACTTTTACTCATTCTTTCCCACCGAGCATTCCATCCAAGTTTGCACTTGACATCAACAACTCTGCTTGGTCATTGTCGCCGCCATGGAGGCAGAGTAAACAGGAGGTGGTATCACAACTTACATTCATACTGAGACTCAGTAAATATAATTCAAATTCATAATTTATGAGATTTGAGGGAGAACGACGGGAGAAGGGTACGGTGATGTGCAAACATCTGATGGAAACTTGAATTTTCTAATAGTAAGTTTAATATGACATAAACATATATTATTCGGTTCGCGAAGGATATTTTACAGCTATTTTTAGCATATCATAGTAAGGTACATACCCACATATATTATAAATGTGAGGAAACTTGACATTTACCTATACCTATATAGCTTCCAGAATAAAACATAGGTCATAATTAATAAATAAATAAAATAAATATTCACACACTACACAACACATTAACCTAGTCCCACACTAAGATCCCTAAGGTCTTGTGTCGTGGGTACTAAGCAACGGTATATAAATACATAGATAAGTATAGAAACATCCATGACTCGGAAACAAACATCGTTCATTCATCATATCAATGTTTGCACCTACCGGGATTCGAACCCAGGACCTAATGGTCACGCGAACGAAGTTACGGGCAACAATTAGTATAAAATAGTGTGATTTATACTGTAGGAGGCATACACCAGGTGATTGGTTCACACAACGCTTCGCACCTACAATAAAAGTTGAACATATAACATTTCCTCTCAGTCCTTCGACCATGGCCGCCGCCGCACATCTCGGCAGTGAAAGTTTTCCCCCCCTCTGTGCCAATTGTCCCCCCCTTTGGGAATGTGTGTCAGAGCCATTGCGGCTGATTTACTACTTTACTAGATGCCGGTTTAGATGGGGGGAGGGGGGAGGTTGTAGTTTGTATGATGTTTACAGATTTTAGTTTTGTGAGGTCTAACTATAATGTTAATAAACGAGGAGTAAAGATGGTTGGTTTATTCTGAGGTGTAAGTAATGTGAGATATAGTATGTTATAGTCCGTATTTAAGGTCGGAGTATGTAGTTGGAGTTGTATCGGTGAGAGCCATTTTGAGGTTTCAAAAGTATGAGTCAGAAGAAAATAGCTTTTCATTTTATCAAAGCCAAGTTGAAATAGCTCAAGTAGCATGACCTGCGAAACACGATATGATAAATCGATTTATCGACATTTGGCCTGTCAAAATACGATAAATATAGCCGCCATGTTGAATTTTGTAAAGAGACGATACGACGGGGGGCTGGTTACATCCATAGTCACCCCCCTTATCACTAAAGTGGGCAGAAGTGTGTTCATTACACGTTCACATTTATGATGTGAAAATTCTATATTGCACTATGAAAAAAAAACACATTGTTACAAAGGCGAACTTAATACAACATAGCATTCTCTTCTAACATCTAGCATCTAGCTAAAACCCAAACATTATGTACTCGTATACGAGAATTCATTATACTTGGCCGACTTTAACATATCATTAAGTTAAAAAGAAACATACAGTTGTCATGCTTTCGCAAAACATGTTGACCGAAATTTCCCGAAACGAGAGCAGATGGGCGAATTGCTATTTTTAGCAACAAATGCTGTTTATGGAATTATTAGACGATGAAAATATACTTCGATGTGTAAGGTTTCCTGTAAAAAGGTTTTAGTTCTATATACTGGCTAGCAGATGAGCTGTCAAATAAACGTCAGTCAGTTCCCAGCCCTGTTGTTTTATTGACGTCTTTCCATTGGCGACGAGATTAAAAAAATAAAAAAAAAATAATAATTTAGACGCGTGATTAAAAACAAAAAGAATAAAATTTTAATCGTAAATAATAATGCCGATCGGTAAAATTGAAAGTTTTGACATTAGTTCTAAACAATGGCCGGCATATGTGCGTCGTGTTAAACAATTTATTTTGTTGAATGGTATCGAGTCGGCATTGGAAGTGCCTACGTTAGTCACTGTTGTGGGCGATGCTACGTATAATCTTATGTGCGATCTGTGCGCGCCGACTCATCCCGAAAACTTGTCGTTTGATGTATTAGTTAAAAAAGTGCAAGACCATCTAGAACCTCAACGTTCTGAAATAGCTGAGCGTCATGTTTTTCGTCTAAGGCGACAACGTCAAGGTGAAACATTGGCTGAATATCTGCAAGCTCTTAAACATCTAGCTTCTAGCTGCAACTTTAAGACTGGTTTAGAAGAAAACTTGCGTGATCAATTTGTCTCAGGATTGACCAGCGACGCGATGAGGTCGAGAATTTTCGCCGAGCAGCAGATAGACTACAAGAAGGCGGTGGAACTGGCGATGGCGCTGGAGGCTGCGGACAGGCATGCTGAGGTGAGCGGTGCAGCGGCCGCGACCTCGGGCGGTGGCAGTGCGGGCGCGGGGCCCGTGGATGCAGTGCATCGTGTAGAGGCGCGGCGCGGGGCGCGCGCGGGCGGCGGGCGACGTGACGGCGACGGCGGCGCCCCACGGTGGGCTGAAAAACGGCTTTCATAGACATAGGAATCAAAAGTGGCAAATACCGAATTTCTAATCGAATATCGCTTCTACTAGTTATTATCATATACTCAAATGATACTCGCATCAATCTGCACAAAAACAAAGGACTTATAATTTTTTTACGAAAAATTTGTATGAAGCTAGAATAAAAATTTAATTATCTCTTAAACGGCAAGGAAAACCGTAATATCCTTACAGGTAGTGTTAGTACTAATTATTTATGATTTTTTGACGTACTACAAATAACGGTTATCACTGCCGATTTTTTTTAAAAAATCATCAAAATATTTTTATTTATTTTTACATATGAAACGGTTCCCTTTATTGTCTAACTTAAGAAAATCGATATTATGAATGTGGTTAACTCAAATGATATGAATTTATAGGTATAAAACAAGAAAAATATAAAAAAATGCTGTTTATTTTAAGTTACAAAAATGTTCTTAATTATACAAAATATTCAATTAAATTATAATTGAACCAAATAGTACAGTAATCTTACATAATTAATAAAAAAAATTGAAAAATGAGAGTGATGAAAATTCGTATTTTTTTTTACATTAGAAAGAAAGAAAGAAAAGAAGTATACTTTCTTATATTACGAATTTTCATCATTCTCGTTGTCGGATTCCAATTCTGAGTCAGAATCCAAGTTAGTTACATCTAAAAACTCGAACTCAGTTTCCTGAAACTGGATTAAGTCGAGAGTTTCACCAAAAAAGCTTAGTTTTCTCTTACTATCTAGCTTAGGCCTTTGTGCACTTAATAAGGGATCAGAGGAAATGACAAGCATATTTAAAATATCTTGATTTGAATCTTGCCTGCTTCTTTTTCGCGAATGATTTTCCCGGAACCTCCTAAAATCTTTATTTCGCGACTCTGAGGCTTCTTCAGAGAGAGCCCCAATGGGCACAATGTCATTTTTCTCAATGATGTCAGCCCCGTGTATTAACAATTTATGTACGGTTGCCGACATGTAGTACCAATCGTATAATTCTACGTACTTTTCTGCCGTTTTGCGGGAAAAATCTTTGAACTTGTTCACATCGATTTTCTCGCCAGATGTTATTGCTTGCAAAATCACAGCAAATCTTTTTATGAGCTCCTCATCCAACCCGGTAATAGCTGCAGTTGTATTTGGAAACTCGAAAAACTTTCGTGCGGTATTGCCATCATTGGTGGTTCCCGAGCCCTGTTTTACTATATCAATCAACAGATTGAGCTCATCTTTAAATTTGTCCTGAATGTGTTTTTTTCTTGTCTGCAACATTTCTTTGTGCTCATTACTTCTCGCTGCCCACTGTTTGAAGTCAAGCCTGTACGCAATATGTAACAGACATTCCATGCAATTTATACGGGCGTGTAAGGATGACAAACCAAATTCATATACGTCAGAACACACAGTCTTCGAAGTTACAACATCTAATCGGTTCATTTCTGTTGGTTTTGCTAAGCACAGGTAGCACGATGCGTTTGATCTGGCTTCAGAAAGGTACGTGCAGACTTTAGCGTCGATCATTGTCATCATTAGATGATGAGTCACCCTGTTTATTATTACTGCTCTCTGTGGGGATAAGATCCTTAATTTCATCATCCATTTGTCTTTTGTGATCAATTACAACTGCTTCACTCTCTTTTACAAAAGTAAACTGGACTGGACGACAATACAAAGCTGAGCATGGTTTTGGGTTCGTCCATAAAGTATTATCTCCATCTGTCAGTTTTAGTGGGACCAAAGAGGTCATAAAAATGCTGGAATCATCCTGCTCGCCCTCCATTTTCTGCTTGTACCGGCTTTGGTTGGAGGCACCATCAAATCCCCACTTGGATATCAGCTTTAGCTGCTTATTTTGCACATCGTCAGAAAGACTTTGAAGAATCCTCGTCACTGTGATGTCCAGTAAAGCTTGAAGTGTAATTCGAGCCGATGAATCCGTAACTGACACTGATTGATTCGGAGGGTAGCAACTAAGCTTAGTTTGTTGCACTTTGTAGTAAGATGGATATATATCATTAGCACCTTCGCGAATGGCAGCCTCTCGCAATGTAATATATTGCCACTTTGATAGTTTTAGTGAAAGAAGCAATCCAAGCGCTTTCTCTGCTGTAAAAACCACTTTTTTCACTGGTTTTTTAAGCGTCTCACTAATTGTAGCCGCTGCTTCAGGATTTTTCATCATATATTCGATCACTGAAGCGATATCTCCATGCCCTTCTTCTTTTAAACGTGCTGCAGCTGCATAGGCCAATTCACTGGAATCTTCGCTTGTATGGTCATCAGATCTTCTCTTTTTCTGTTTGTTTCCTAGATCTTCAAAGGGTTTTCGGGACCTTTTTGTCATTGTCCCAACAGACGATGATGTTACTGCACTAACGGACGATGACGTCGACGGTTCTTGAGAGATGGTGTGTATATCATCAATAGTTTCTCGATTAACCAAAGTTTGCACACAACTTGGCCAATCAATATTTGCTTGCAGCCAATTTCCGTACAGTCTTCTGAAATTATCAAGGAATCTGCTGGATTTCTGCCACCTCTGTAAAGCAGCTCGCGTAAACCTTCGACAAAATTCTTTAACAGTTACTTGATCTTCGACAGAAAGGCAATCGCCTATGCGGGATACAAGTGCACCAAACAATACTTCATGATTAAATGAAGTAGTCTCACTTTTTAGAAGAACAAACAAGTCTAAATTGGTGATTAAACTTTCCATTATTTGATTTAAAATCACAGAGCAAATATTATTTAGTGTTAACAGTTACACGGATGTGAACAATTTAAATTAAAAGCAAAAGTTTAGTCCTTTTTATAGCAAAAAATCGATAATTAGTTAACTACCCCCATTAGACTTTTCAAAGAAGTACTAAAGAAAACTTATAGTCGACAATATAACACATTAGCACAACTAATTACCACATTAGCTAATCAGAAAAAAGTGATGCAGTCCAAAGATTGCATTGTTGCGCGATATTGCTAATTATTTAATCACCTATTTAGTCTCTTCAGAAGCCTAAATTATTAGAATTACTTAATCACTTACCTAGTTACAATGAAACTAAACAATTACTTAACAATTCTTTATGGTATTTTTAATGTATCTAAAATTGAAAACTTATTTTGGTTGATCAATATCCCACTGAGGCCGTGTGGTGTCCGGCAGAATAGAATAGCACCAACCCTCCATACACAGGGGCGTAAAAGGCGACTAATACGCTTGTATTAGTCGCCGTTTAGCCTGAGCCTCAATAGACCAGAAAATGGGCAGCAGCATTTTCATTATACTATGGTCTTTTACATCGATCTCCAACCTGCCTGCCAAGCGTGGAGATTATGGCAACATTCTCCCACGGGAGAGGCTCAGGTCCAGCAGTGGACTGTTATGGGCTGATGATGATGAATATCCCACTGAAAATAGATGTCTAAGTGCGGAAGTACAATAAACTTTTGCCTACCCTTTTGGAAGTAGACAGGGGATGCTAATTTTATATTTTGCGTTGTTAAAATTCTGTGTTTCTCAACTTAAACACGAAAAGGAACCGTTTCGTATGTAAAAATAAATAAAAATATTTTGATGATTTTTAAAAAAAAATCGGCAGTGATAACCGTTATTTGTAGTACGTCAAAAAATCATAAATAATTAGTACTAAAACTACCTGTAAGGATATTACGGTTTTCCTTGCCGTTTAAGAGATAATTAAATTTTTATTCTAGCTTCATACAAATTTTTCGTAAAAAAATTATAAGTCCTTTGTTTTTGTGCAGATTGATGCGAGTATCATTTGAGTATATGATAATAACTAGTAGAAGCGATATTCGATTAGAAATTCGGTATTTGCCACTTTTGATTCCTATGTCTATGAAAGCCGTTTTTCAGCCCACCGTGCGCCCGGCCCGGCGGCAGCGGAGCGCGCGCGGCGGTGGAGCCGGGTTCATGTTGGCGGTGCGGCAAGGCGCATCGTAGCGACCGGTGTCGGTTTTCTGGTTATAATTGCGATTCTTGTGGTCGACGGGGCCATTTGAAAGTGATGTGCGATAAAGTTAAAAGTGATACAGTGTCGCGAGTTCAATACGGTGGCGGTGGTAAGCGACAGAATTACTTGGAGGATACCTCGGATGACGAGTTCAATAGTATCGCTGTCTGCTCTCAGGGTAATAAACCTTATTTTTTAGACATTAAAGTCAATAATAAGGACCTTACGTGCGAAATAGACACTGGAAGTAGAATATCAGCGATTAACAAGCAGATGTACAATCGATATTTTTCGCATTTACCGATTGTAGAAGATAGTTTGATATTGCGTTGTTATTCTGGGACGCGCATACAGCCGCTGGGTTACATTTTAGTAGATATTGGTTTTAAAAATTGTGTAGCAAAAAAGCAGCTTTTGTATGTAATTAGTAATGGAGGCAGGCCACTTCTGGGTCGAGATTGGATGCGCGCTCTAGAGATTAACCAGATTCATTTCAACCAGATCGATGACGATGATATTGTGAATAAACTATGTAAGGAATTTCCTGAGGTGTTTACAGATAAGTTAGGTACATGTAAGAGAACCATTCGCTTGCAAATGTTAGACTCGGACGGTGTGTACGTGCGCGCGCGGCCCGTGCCGCTGGCGCTGCGTGCGCGCGTGGAGCGCGAGCTCGAGCGCCTGCAGCGCGACGGCACTATCTACAGGGTGGACCACTCCGAGTACGGCACACCCATTGTTCCCGTAGTCAAGAGTAATGGTGATATACGAATTTGCGGTGACTATAAAATAACTATCAATCCTAAGCTTAAACGTGACATTTACCCACTTCCGCGGATTGAAGAATTGTTTGCTACCTTAAGTAATGGTCAAGAGTATACGAAAATAGATCTCAAACACGCGTTCGAACAACTTACTTTAGATAGTGAATCACAAAATATACCGCTATTACTACTCATATGGGCACGTTCGTATATCATCGCTTACCGTATGGTCTTTCATGTATACCTGAGAAATTTCAGAAAAATTATGGAAGAGACTTTACGGGGTATACCTAGTACGGTCGTTTTTCAGGACGATATTTGTTGCACCGGCGTAGACCGAAATGATCATTTAAAAAATTTACGTTGTGTATTGAGTAGACTACGGGATATGGGACTAACGATTAAGCAGTCTAAGTGTATGTTTTTACAACCTAGTGTGACATATTTAGGGTTTATCATTAATAAGAGTGGTCTACACCCAGATCCCGCTAAACTGAGAGCCATTTCTGATGCACCCGCGTCCTACAGATGTTTCACAATTAAAAGGATTTCTTGGTTTATTGAATTATTATGGGAAATTCATCCCTAACTTAAGTACTTTACTAAGTCCACTTCATGAACTTCTTAAAAAGGGGGTGCAATGGAAATGGAATGCAGTGTGTGAAAAATCATTCGTAGAAGCGAAGCATGTATTGTTGAGTGGGAGGGTGCTAGCGCATTACGAAGAGGGGCGGCCCTTAGTGCTGTCAGTAGACAGCAGCGCATACGGTATTGGCGCTGTGCTAGCGCATCGGTATGAAGACGGGTCTGAGCGTCCAGTTAGCTGCGCTTCCAGAACGCTTAACCAAGCTGAAAGAAATTACAGCCAGTTAGATAAAGAGGCCTTAGCTATTTATTTTGGTATAACTAAACATCACCAATATTTGTTCGGCAGACGTTTTTTGTTACGGACGGATCACCAACCGTTGGCTTTCATTTTTGGTGAAAAGGGGGGTATTCCGCAGACGGCGGCCAGCAGGTTGCAGCGCTGGGCAACGCGGCTGACTGGATACGATTTTTCTGTAGAGTATGTTCGTTCTAAAGATAATGGTCCTGCAGATGCATTATCACGCCTCCCTCTTGAGAGCAATGATCGCTCTCATGGTACTAAAATTAGTTATATTAATATTTTAGAAGAGTCTTTTCCTATTAATTTCAAAGATATATCAAAATATACTGCTCGTGATGCGTTACTTAGTAAAATTTATGGATATATTGTGCATAGTTGGCCAAACTTTACTAGCTGCGAGGATGAAAAACCATTCTTTGCTCGTAAAAATGACTTGAGCGTTGATCTCGGTTGTATTTTGTATAAATACCGAATAGTGGTACCTTTACCACTACGAAAGGACGTACTTAATGAAGTGCACGAGGGGCATTTAGGTATGAATAAAATGAAAAACATAGCACGGAATTATGTGTACTGGCCCAACATGGATCGGGACATTGAGGAGTTGTGTCGCGCGTGTCAGGCGTGTCAAGCTGTGCGCGATGCACCACCTCATGCTCCGCTCCATCCTTGGGAATTCCCACAATATCCATGGCAGAGAATTCATGCTGACTTTTTTGATTGTGGCGGAAAAAAGTTCATAGTCTTAGTGGACGCTCATTCGAAATGGATCGAAGTAGTACAAATGACTACTACGACCGCCACAGCTACGATAAATGTTTTGAGGTCAATATTCGCGCGGTTTGGTTTACCCATGCAGTTAGTAACAGACAACGGACCTCCATTTTTCTCAGATGAGTTTAAAAATTATTGTAGAATGAATTGCATTAAACATATCACATCCGCACCATACCGACCTCAGGGAAACGGTGAAGCGGAAAACGCCGTAAAAACATTAAAAAAGACTATTAAAAAAGCTATTATCGAAAGTGTAGATGTAACAACCGCGTTAAACAAATTTTTGTTTCAATACCGAAATTGTCAACATGCTACAACAGGCGTGTCACCCGCAACTCTGCTGCTAGGACGTAAGTTGCGCGGGCGTCTCGACGCCCTGTGGCCCGACGTCGGGGCTGTGGTCCGTGAAGCTCAAGAGGGACAAAAAGCTTACAAAGGGGGGCAGCACAGGGATATTAATGTAGGAGATACTGTTTTAGCTCGAGATTATGCTACGCGGGGAAATAAATGGTCGGAAGGTCATGTTGTTGCGCAGACTGGACCAGTTTCGTACAGAGTTGATATCGGTTCAGGTATGGAAACGCGTAGGCATCAGGATCAAATTATTGCTATAGATAAGAAAAGATACTCAACGTCGCGTATTAGTAACGATCCGATCCCAGTCGAGCATGGTGTGGTTTGTGATGTCGGAAGTGAGCAAGACGTGTGGCATGATACAACGGATCAACCCTCTCTGCTTAAAGATAATGCTAAATTCGCTTCTGGTAATGTGGAAGCTATACAAGTGTCTGAAACAGTCAGCTCTTCGCTACCGATGACGGCTAGAGCAATTAGAGCTCAAAATAGAGCTGAGCGAAAAGAGAGGATGGATGCGTTGCCATTGTCGGATTAAATATGAAGTAGTTTAACCTTATAGTTTATGATTTAATTTTTAGTATTATTGTTATAATTTCTTCTGTTATAATTACTTGTGTACTAAATAGCGCTCCCAAGTTTAAAAGGGGGCATATGTAAGGTTTCCTGTAAAAAGGTTTTAGTTCTATATACTGGCTAGCAGATGAGCTGTCAAATAAACGTCAGTCAGTTCCCAGCCCTGTTGTTTTATTGACGTCTTTCCACGATGGTTAAAAGGTAAAAACGTTTAAGCGCCTATATGGTCGAACAAGAGTTACGTGTATAATGTTATGTTATGGTTTAAGCTTTTAAGACTGGATACTCCATGGTTAGGTTACAAAACTAAGTTTGCTCGAATAAACCTAGGTTGACTCTAGCATTACCCGTAGCATAATAAATAAACTAATCTACGCTGGATGCTAAACGCCGGTTAATCAAATTTAATCCCAGATACACAAAACACCATTTTCTTGAAAACTATTAAGATTATTTAGATTTAAATATCCTACATTGTTTTTTTTCAGTGCACATACCTATGGATGTATAATTTTATAAATTTTATTTTGTTCTTAAAGGAGGTCTACTTTAAATCTTTCTAGTATTAGGCTAGTACTAGTAATAGCAGGGAAGAGCGCTATATACTGAAATACAGGCAAGAAGCCTAGTTTAGCAGCAGATACTCTAAACAAAAAATATTGCATTAATCTCTAGCCATTATGGGAAAATATCTTTAAGTTAGACTAAAAAAATAATTATTATATATTCCCTAATCAGCTATGTACTATATGAAACTTTATGAATGAATAAATTATTATTATTATTTTTTACAATTAGCTAGGCAAACATTTGACCGTCATCGTGCCTGATGTTAAGCAAGATGCGGCCTAGGGTGGTACATGTTTGCCTAGAAAGAATTATTAAATGTTATGTTGATATTATGCCATTCTCGTGTCATTTCATGAAGATTTGACGAAAATGGAGTACATACAATAAAAATAATACAAAATTAAATGAACCACTATTAAATTGAACTTTTTAGCCTAACTAATCAAATAGCTTTTAAAAACGGGTTATTTTAACTCACTAGTTACGTTCGGTCAACGAGATACACAATTAATTGGTGATGAACTAAAATTATAACGGATGATGATATGGCGAGAAAGACGTTATGGATAGGTACACATGTAGGCAAAAAATATTCTTAGGTTAATGGCTTGAGAAATTATATAAATCAACTAATAATTTATCATGGTATATGTACCTATCTTATGAGCACACTTATGATTTCCCCGACAAACAATTGTACTGTTTTTGACATTATGTGAAAGAAATATTGAAATTCTGAATTAAGCACATGATATTATGTACAATTTTTTTACCATTTTGCGCCGACCTCATATATAATGAGGAAAGAACAGAAAGATGGTAGATATTACAATTTTTCGACTAATATGTTATTATGTTAAGTCAAGCTTCTCTATACTATCATATCGCATTATCGTAGATGATCGAAGTAAACATATTTTTGAACCACAAAACTTAATCTCTCATGCTCACTCCAAGCAGAAAATTTAAAGTTGATACTTTTTATTCGCGTCACAAGAGTTGATAGAAAATATACGAATTTCATTTAGAGGTTTTCCATACCTTATGTGAACATTAAAAGTTGTGATCATTAGTGATGGTAATATTAATCGTTTAGTAACAAATGATTACAAAACTCTTAATCATCTCATTAACAACTAGCGAAGGCCCAAATCATCATACTATGACTCCCAAACAATCCCATACATGTGTCACGTAAAAGCATTAGAGGTCGCTAACAATGCCTATAAATACTACTCTAAAATAAACTCTAAAATTAGGCACGCAAAGACAAAATTAGACTGCAAAATTTAGCATATGATATACATATACAAGTGTCCTAAATGTACAGTCATCAACAAGTATGCATTATTTGGAGGTTTCTAAATAGCGATGCCGGATTTCACTAGAATATCAACTGCATCTCCTTCCGTGTAAGTCGGAGTCGACTAAAGAACACAAGGACGTTCTCTTAGGTGATGGATGAGCTAGAAAGTTTTCAATTGCCCCCGCTGTGAGATCTTCTTTATGATCTTGTAGTTCTAGCTACTTTATTTTCTTAGTAGTTCTAGTGAATATAGTCGTTGTATAACGTGTACCTATGTCTACGAGTACATAGTTGTAGCCTTGATTTGAGATATGCAGTATACAAGAGGCTACGACTGTTGTACAGAAGTCAATGAGTCATTGTAATTAAGCAATGGGTGTAGGTTGGGAAGTACGGTACCATTTCAGGTCAAGTTTTTTGCATTAAGATTAGGTCAAAGTTGGAGTGGGACCCGTTATTTGTCGTACAAAGCTAAGTACATCTTATATGTTCATATATCTCGCCTCTCTATGACTTTTTCTTTGAGATAAAGCTAAAGAGACACCTTTTATAATCTTAGCAAATGGAGGTCCGTGGTCTCTGCTTACCTCTAAGGCGTGATTCTATGATACACCTCGAAGTGAAAATTATTTCTAATATTACATAACGCTAGTAAAAAAATATATGGGTAGAATGCTATTTTTGTTTTTGAGTAAACTTTATAGACTCCTTAAAACCTAGTCTCATGTTAAAAGGTAGTTAAATAATTAAAAGGCATATATATACAAATATATGTTGTACAGTTAGGTACCAATTAAAGTGGGCTCCACCTCTCAAACTTCCGTGCTTCTCATATAAATTGATAACGGGACCTATCTCAATCATTCGCGTGTTTATTTAACATATTATATATTTTACATAGCAACTGAATGTTATAAATAGACAACTTTTATAATATAGTATACATATATGCTCAGCGTGGTGACTATGGGTGAAAACCCCCCTATGGCAGTAATCTTGTAGCACGCCCAGGGGTGGCCTACGTCCAGCAGTGGACTGCTAGGCTGATATTACGAGTATAATGTTGTGATGTGATAGGTAAATATACTATTTCGAATAGTATACTAAAGGGTTAGGTTTTATGTGATGTGATGGAGCTATGCTTTTACAAAAGTGTTGTATGTCAAAATATATGATATATCAGTGTACCATTTTTTGTCACGTTATGAACCAGATAAACGATAAATTAATAAATTAATTTATTTTTGCAGATATTCAAATATAAACTTGCATAGATATACCTAATAATTTAATTTAATCGAGATTTGGCTTATGTATAGCTATCGGGATGAAAAATAACGTTTCCAATAATGTAATTTCAAAAAGAGATGGTAAAATTCGTCATCCGAGTAATTGACCCGGTGGCGCAGTGGTAAGAGCACTGGCACGCGGAATGCAGAGGTCGTGGGTTCGATTCCCACCCGGGTGAGGAATTTTTTCCATTTCTTTATTAATAATTTTATAATACCTAATAATGTTGTTTTCTACCACGGAAGATTTTTAATTTGGCAAATTTTACTCTACTTACACAGAATAAATTTAGTAATGTTAAATTGTTGTCATCATTGCGTAAGGTAATAACGTAATTAAAACCCAATCAATAAATAACACGATAATAATCCGATGTAATTGAAGCTTTTTAAAATATAAAGTCCAGAAAATGAACTTAGGTCTCGTCCACACCTGTGTTTTGAGGCGTGACATGTTATACACGTTAAATTCAAGTTTAATATATATATATTTCTTTAATTAGGTCACATGCTTGTATAAACATAAAATAGTTATCTTTTAAACACGTACCTAAGTCTATAGACTTTACTTACCCACACAGAAGCCGGACATTTATGTGTTGAAACACAGATGTGAACGCAGCCTTTAAAAATGGCATACAAGTAAAAAAAATACATACCTCACTTATCAGTATCAGAATGATAAAATCCAGTAATTTGTCACATCCAAACTATCATGTTAACTCCACAATAAACTGTTTTGTTTGTTTGTCACTGCTTCAGTCACTACGCGGGGGCGGGAATGGGGCGGGGTCTAGAAAATAGAATGACAGATTTTTACCTTACTTTTAAAGGTATTTACTAAAAGAAAGATTGACATACTGACCTTTTTGACTAAAACTTTTGAACGTCATAAAATTTTATGTAAAAATACGTAGATTCTACAATAAAATGCCATAAGTAAAAAATGCGTTTTTCCTAAAAATATTTATTATGGAATAAGTAATTGCAATTACCGAATATTTAAAATTTTAAAGACATTAATATTTTAAAGACACGTGTCGAAAATAAGAAATTTACTTACGCATACATTTTCATTAAAACTCGTTACTGCATATTAAAGAGTACCATTAAAAGTTTAATTTGAGTAACTAAAGCTCATCCAATTATAATATGTGAACATTAGTACTGATAGATTTTATGACTCATTCAATTTCGTATTGAATAAAAATAAGAAACAATACAACGAACAGAATTACAGCTACTACTATTTAAACGAACTTTGAATTTTTTTTTTCAACCTTTAAAAAAAATGTTTTTAACAATTTTTTTACCTGTCAGTAAAAATATCGCGTGAAAACAAAGAAATGTGTAATAATTCGTGTCGCTACGCGCAGGCCGTTAAAACTGTAAAAAAAAACCTGTCCAGCGGCCTTCGGGTTATCAGCCGAAACCGAACGAGTTCCGACCGATACCATACGGAAAACCGACCCACTTTTCCGATCTCGAGATACTATCTTTATTACCGTCGAAAAATTCAAACCAAAAAGGCAGCGGAAAATCATGCTATTAGTAAGTAAAAAAAGTGTTAAACCAGAAAAAGGAAAATATGTGATTGGCATAAATAAAAGGCAACTCGAAATCTAGGAGGATAGAAGTAAGAAAAAAAAATGTGATAATTATAAAATAATAAATAACTGGCGTCCAAATCCACTGTGTGATCCACCGGGGCACTATTCACGTCACTTTATAAATGCCAATTACAAACATTTCCCAAAAACTTGCTCCGCGGAACAATTTTTCCGTTTTCCTAATTTGGAACGTACACTGATTTGCTTGAAGCGTCACTGTGTCCGTATTTTGATCGGTATTTATTGTTAAGGCGGCGACACACTGCACTAGATTCGCGGATGGTCCGAGCGGGCGGCGGCCGCGCGATCTTCGACTGAACTGCGGCGCGCGCGCACCCCACTCACTGCCACCAAATTTTCTACCACCACTGGGCTGGCTGGGGCGGCCAAGTGCGGCCCGCGCGCACGCAATACCTGCCGCCGCACGTAGGCTACGCAAGCTCGATGCGCGTGGCGTAGCTCTACTATTACTAAGGTAAATAAATAAATTAATATATCTCAATTTGTCCTCAATTTATTCATATGCAGTGTTCCTAAAATGGAGTAGCCAGAACTACAGGATCACATAGAAGATCCCCCAGTCACGTGTGAATGATCAGTGACAAGTTGCCAACTTATCGCCTAAGAGACTAGTCGAATTCCTTTTATTTAAACACTCGTAATTTACTTTAATATTATTTAGTTAAACCTAAAACCAATGACTTTCTGCAATGATTTACAATAGTACCTAAACAATATCACAATAATGTAAAAAATTACACACTTAAAACAAAAATTACAAGCATACAAAAATAATAAAACGAAAAGCGGCGCATTTCTCTTCAGATTGGTGTCCCCAGCCGACCACTATCTCCATGCGCACACACACAGACACAGACCACGCCTACATTCGCGCGGAGGCCTAGAGACCTACTAACGGCGCTTTTTACAATACTATCTCCTATCACTATGACGCTAAGGCCGGTTACAAGTTGACAGATGCGGTTGTTAGTTGGCCACGGAGGCCTAAGTAGGTCGATTTTCTTCGTGGCCCTTGCAAGGTCCTCGTGGAGGCGCTCTTGTGGAATTCATACACGGTTGCCGCTGGATGGCCATAAAGTGCGCAAGAGTCATTACACTTGCCGCGTTAACGTCAGCTAGCTTACTACGATCGATGGCATGGGTTTGAGTTGTTTTCTGCTGGCTGATTTTCTTAGTCGTACACCTAGTGTAAAAAATGCAAATAAATGTCTGTGGCACCCCTATAAAACTGAAGAGACACTAATACTTGGTCGGTGGCAGTAGTTCAGGTGTATGCCCACTACAACGCATTAGAAACATATCAGGCAAGACAAAAATAATATATTTTCTCTAAGTACGGATAATTTTGTTCACTAAACTCTTGTATTGAAATGTAGTAGATGTGTGAATGCCATAAAAATCTTTGATTCTATTTCAAAGATCACACGCACAAACTAATGTAATGCGTAATTTTATAAGGATCTGTGTGTGTGTGTCTATGTGTCTTTGTTACTCTTTCGCGCAAAAAGTACTGAACGGATTTTGATTAAACTTGCCAGATATTTAGATTGTACATCAGAATAACATATAGGCTATAAAGTTCACGCGGGCAAAGTCGCAGGCGACCGCTAGTACTGAATTATGTTTGCCGTAATAAAAATTGAATATGTAATGCATTTGAGGTAAGTGCGGTTCAAACTGAAAAAAATATTAGTAGTACTAATTTATCGATTCAAAGCTGATGTGTCATACAGGGTGTTTTTTTGTGGCCACCTTTAATGAAGGGTACGTACTCTATACATCAAATAGAGTAAGTTTATGCCAAAAAAATGCTGGGATTTTTTTTATTTTTTTTTATTACTTAATTAGGCCAAATTAATAGTGTCCAGTGTTTATGCTAGTTTTTTCATAGACAGATATTAATTATTTCTCGTCAAAAAATCTTGTTACACGCGTCAATGTGCATTTATGCAGAAAAACGCAGTCTATTTACTCAACTTTGGACCCTAATATTTTGGAAACCAGACACTTCCCAGGTATGCTTCCATGGAGAAAAATTATCGTGATGATGAGGAGATTCCATAGTTTTCGGGAACGTTGACGACCAAAAATCACCCTGTATATTTTGGCTTTTTCTCAAAAATATGACGAGGAAATTAACTTATTTAAATAGGGCTGAATATAAGAACAAAATCTAAGAACAAGGCACGATAACATCATTATTATGAAACTTGTAAAAGTAGTAAATAGCAGATCCCGCCTTTTAAAACATACCATTAAGTTATAGTGTATTTACCGGAGAAGCGTTTAAGGTAGCGGGTATAGTGACGGGTGAAGGGATTTGTGAGCACGAAATGTTTGTCGCAAGATTTAAACATTCATTAGTAGGATACAATACAATTCGAAAATTTGCAAGAATGTGCAGATGTTTGGATAGTTCAGCGTTTTTAACTTAATTGATTAAGCTTGACAGGATCTAAGGCCGATTTTTCCAAGATAGCATAATATGATAAAATAATAATAATTCAGTTAATTTGAAGGACAACTTTGATGCTGTATAATTTTTATAACTTGGTCAAGATGGAGACAGGATTAACTTTATCCATTTGATAGGCTATCTGACCATTAGAACAATCGACCGTTATGTATCGGAATTATACATCGAATGTACTAAAGTTGCAGCCGCTACTAAAGTGAACATTATTACTTTAATTTGCATATTTACCCGCTAGCGCTTATCACAGTATTCTCTATCCTGTCTATTTTCATTGAATTTGGCATAGATTTAATGATGCGACAGCGGTGGCCCACTAACACCGTTTCGGCTTTCATCTCCCTCGCTCTCGTGCGTTTCGGGTGTTCGTGTCCCTTTCCCACTCCTTTGTTTAACGATGACTTCTGCTTTTAAACTTGAATTAACAACTAGGTCTTCCCGAAAACGACTAACTTTGTATAATTTAACTTGTTTTTAACAAACCTACGAAGATTTGTGGACTAAATTATTTGGTGACCGCAGTTTGTATTTTGGACTATGATGTCAGTACGAAAGGCGCTGCTGCCCACCTCCCGGACACCCTTAATCGGGGTATACCTATTATAGTAGAACTTTTTAAGTAATAATTTTATATTGCATAACAACTAATAGCATAAACCTCTTTTCGCAGAATATCGTTTGGCATTAACTCATTTAGCATACATTGAAACCCATATTTCTGTAAGTCAGAATTATCTGTACGCATAATTTTGGTATCCATAATAATCACAATGTATAATCATCACATCGCAGAAAGTTCAAAACCAGATTCATCTTTTGGCATATATTTCTTATCCATAACTATTTAAAAGTAGAACCATCATTTCGAACCATAATGCTTACAGCAAGAATCATCTTTTATGATTATTGCAACACTTTTCTAATCAGGCGTTATCATTTTTACTATTGCTATTTGTTGGAGGTAGTAATAGTCTGATTACACAGAATGTGGGTACCTTAAAGCAATAGGAGCTAATATAAGATTAGTATAATTTTATTTTCTGATTAATTTAATTGTTTTTTTTTTCTAATAATTGTAATAAATAAAAGTTGATTTAATGATAATTATTTGGTTTTTATATCCTTGCCCATGAGAGCATGTTCGTTTCTGGCACTCGCCGGCCGCTGCCGCGGCACGCTCGCTTCGCTCGCTCGGCTCGTGCATAAGAGGTCACAGTTCTAACCTAACCTAACCTACGCATTTTTAAAGAAGAAAGTAACCCAATCTATATTATTCTAATTGAAATTCTATGATCTTCATAGTATGCCTAGTTAAATTATGCCAAATAATCTGTACTCTAAATGAACGTTATGCTAAATGATATTATACAAAATTATAACTATGCCAAAGGTAAATATGCCAATAAAAATTCTACTATCTTAAATGTATGCCATTCTAAATTCGGTCATAAGCACATTATACCTAAAAATATTTATGTCAAATATTTTTTATGCCTAATAAATGATCGACTAAAGAAGTTTCTGCGAAGTCAGTTATCCCAAATAGGTTTCGGAGTATCAAGTTTCTACCAAATAGACCGCCCCCCCTTAATCGCCTTGTACGATACCCACGGGCAGACTTGGGGTGGTACGAATTCTACTCTGCCGGCACCACGCGGCCAATCTAGATAGCTAGATTTAGATAATTAAGTCATTATGTAACGTATTTATTTCATCCACAAAAAAACCATAGCATTTTAACCTTTGTTTTTCCTTTGACATATAGGTACAATTTTCCCTTACAATATAAACAATTTATGAGAACTAGTTAATTAATATCGCACTTATATATTGATAATTTACATCTTTAGGTTAATAATGATGATAATATACGAAATAAAGAGCTTAAATCTAAAACATATTTACAAGAAGAAGATTGCCTGCAACTCCTCCACCGCTGGCAACGTGGCCAAAAGGCTGGCCGCATTGCCCGCTGGGTGGCAAGGCAATTTGTCCAAAGTACTGGCCAGCCCTTCGATCGTGGGATGCCTCGACCAGTCTTTTAGAGATGCCCTTAAAAAGGGCATGGGCTTCCGGGCCCTATGGCCCCATGGCTTCAACACCAAACGGCACAAATATGTAGGTACCTGCATTAGAAAAATATCAAATTGTCTGTGGCAGCAGCAGCTATAGGTATGCTACACAGTTCTTCAGCAATATAAAAAAATATACGATGAATCAACTGTCTGCTTGTAGGAATTAGATTTACAGTTAGGTCCTTCCCTACTCGTCGGTTGCACAACATTCCGTCATCGCCGAATATTAGGGTCACGCGCCACTCGCATCGCTCCGAACTAAAGACTGGTTTACATGGAGTTTCACGTGAAAACGGCTAAAGCGATTTTAATAAAATTTCGTATGGAGTTAGCTGACACCCTGTATTAACTCATAGGCTACTTTTTATCCCGGAAAAATATTTTTATTCCGGATAATATCGACATTTTGTCCACTAGTATGTCATAAAAAGCAAGACGGCATGTATGCCATTTCTCTATTTAACTTTAATCTAGATTTAACATTTACTATAAGTGGACCTAACTCAGTTAGTACTTATAATTTGCTACCAACTGTGCTTTACAACGGTTCCATTTTGGCTAAGTTTCAACTGAAAACAAGGCTGAAGACCACAATAATCTATAAAAAAAATCGTTTAATATTAACGTTCGTTATAACAATATCCTCCAAAATATCGGTTGTAACAAATGCGCGAAATTATTAAGGCCTCCGTTTAATATAAGAAAATATTACCATCTTCACTTCTATCAAACAGCTCAAATTTTTTGTTTAATTCGCCATATTATATAATATAATTTCAATTTAATAAATATTTTTCTTTTTTTTTCATATGCTATTTATTACCTAAAGAAAATTATAATACACAGTTATACAAATAATACTTTTTTGCATCTATTCGGTTTAGAGTAAGAGGTGAGTGACTAGTTCCGACTAAAACCGAGCCTTTACATAAAATGGCAAAGTAACGTGAAATGGCAATTTCTGTGTCTCCGCCAGCGCACCTCAATCGGTGCTAATGAGAATAATTTGCTCCAATAGTTTTGGTATTTACAGTTTTGAGGTTTTTTAACTAAAGACGTTTTTAGGATACCAATAAAGTTTTATTGTTGCAAATTTAGTTCAATATGGGTCACTGGGTAAATGTTTATGTATGACGCAGCTGGAGATATCGATGTTATGAATTTAATTTTTAAAAAAAGTGTCTGAAAGGTGGTAATTTTTAATTTTTAACCCACGTGTATTAACCCATTAATTTAATATTATCCATAGATACGCTTGGACTAATATGTAACATATTTATTAATAATGCATTTAGAGCTATAAATAATACACTAGATTAAGATCCTAATAACAAATTAACACGTTGTCTGCCGGCAGATGCTGACATCAACGCCTAGTGTCAAGACGCAAATACGCGTTGGGTGCGCCTCAAGAAAACCAAGAAAATGCAAATACGTTATCAGCGGCGGTGAATGTGTTAAGTATAATTTTAAATTAAAGCCACCGCAATAAGGTCATATATATTCAACTAATTAGTTGAACCAAATCTTACTCTACTTCTAAAAATAAACTCAGGAATTCAAATTAAAATACCTACAAATTAAAAGAGCTACTGGCGACGACGCCTAAAATTTGCTACTTACTGTATATTTGAAAATGGTGCAAAGTGGGACAAACCCGCGGCGAGACAGCGGTACACTGAATTGCATGGAGCAGAATACGGAGAGGGGGGTGTTCAAATAACGTCGGACCTCGTATCGGCTCACTTTTTTGACAGTTAGAATATGCAATCACAAATGGAAGTGGCCATAATACCTTGTCCGAAGAAAATTTATCAACACACCATGTTGATACATCACTATGAACTGTCAAAAAAGATGGTCGATGGTCCTGCAGGTCATGGAATACGTTGATGCATATTTATACACGAAAAGCGATAGTAGGCTCACCTCTTAGAACGTGGGACAATAGGCTAAGTGAGAAAGAGTGGATATGTAATAATCACACTTCTTTCCATCGTTTTCGAGTTGCCATGATCATAATGGTGGGGGAGGATAATACGAAATCCTTCGATGAATATCGACGGGTCATTGTACAAACAATTTTCGTTGTCCGCGTCCGTACTTAACGTTGACTATCGACCCTCCTTTCTATTTATGCTCCATGGTGCTGACACACTTATTGTTTTTGCACCTATTTGATTGGAGGCGGAAAACACTATTCGTTATTGACCTTTTAAGTTTAAAGTCCCGCGGATTTTTATCGAACTAAATTAAAATGTATGAAACCATGAAATAACTATAGAAACACTAGCGCCACTCTCACGTGTCTCTGTAATGTAAAAAGAGCCACAGTTATGCGAATTTCAGAAAAAAACATACAATTTGAGGCATCCTCTCGATATTTTGATGTTGGACTTGTTAACTAATAGACGCAGAGCGAATGCAATCTTGCTGTTTGAGATTTTTAAATTTTGGTAGATCAAATAAGCCACCAAAATAAATATGACTTACACAGTATATTTTTTATATTACTATGTTACGCATTGACGTTCGTTATAGGTATAGTAGCAACATTCATATCCAATATTAATCAGACTTCATCACGTCATTTAATGAACGCAATAAGTAAAAGCATTTACTATTTTGAATAAGCAAATAGCAGCGGAACTTAAAAACTAATATATAAAGGAAAATATCCAACTTATCAAAATACTTTGAAAAGTAATTCCCGTTAATTAAATAATTATTAAAATGAGAATTATCTGAATAGATTTTGCACCTATATGCTTATATCATATCGATACCTATAAGTACTAAAATACGACATGGCGCTATACATGTAATAACACTAGAATTAGCCTTTAATTTTGTACATACATTATATAGGTAAATCATACATACATATATACATATAAGTGTTGCGCATCCTAAGACTTATAAGTCCAAGCTCGGTTGACATGCTAAGTGGCTAGTCGGATAATGATAGTATTGACTCTGAGTTGAGAATTAAATTGTCGTTAGTTCAATTTTAGCTTAGGAGTAGACGAAATTTAATTTAATTTAAAAACTAAATTAAACCACTAATCCCCTTTACATACCGTTTTACTTTTTTTTTATATAAACAGCTGAAGCTGTCGTGTGTGCCAATTCGCGATGAAACTTATATTTAGCTTAAATGTTTATGTTTATGGAACCAAATAAAAAAAAATCATTCATAATAAAAATTAATGGCAAGTCGTACTTTAGTCTTTGTCTACGCTTCTATTCGATTGCATATCGATACTTGTGGCTGTATAGTACAGAATTCTCTCGCTTTACCGAAAGCGCGGGAACGGTCAAAAAATATATAATTTGTGGCGACAAGAACTCAAATGGACAGTATCATCATTACACGTTTTAAATACGAACTTAATTAATAAAAGATTACCTAAATACTAATGTAAAGTACACAATCATAAACACATCATTTAAGAAGCCTTCTATTTATTTCTGAAGATATCGCACAGTCTTTATAAAAACAAACTTTAACCAGCGATTATTTCTTTAAAACATCAAACATCTTCTCGTTTTACAATATTAGACTAAACTTGTCTATATTTAGGTTACTTTACTGTAACTTTGGGTACTTTAGCTCAAAATCTCGTTACTATAACGTAAGTAAATGATAATAAAATGTAGCGTCAAACATCGTTCAAAAGACATCAACGCGTTGCGGCAGCCATTGTTTTTTTTTTTTTTCTAACAAAGCAATAAACGCACTTCTAGTTCCATATTTGTAGTGTTATTATACTTAGTTATACTTTAAATTTACTCTTAATCTAAGTAAGTATCAATATATGTAATAATATAAAATATTCATGCACTTTTAGATCTATTCCGTTCGGATCCCAGCAAGTGATCCATTTTATTTTATTATATAATTTTATTCCTATCCGATCCCGTCGCGGGATCAGATGAATATTTCATTTGTATTGTATTCCGTTCTGATCTCATGTGTCTTCTTAATTATTTTTTTTGTACTGTTAGCAAGTAAAACAGTAGACACATAGAATATTATTTTTCGAATGCTCGTTGATTTTTACTAAGAGATCGATACTATTTTACTAATTCTTATTTAATTTTTCTTAACTTTGTCGTTCTTCAATAAAACAACTTGTAGCATTTTCATTTGTTTATTTTCTATTTTATTTTCTGACCTTGCACATTAAAAAAGAACTCTACGGGATCAAACCGAAATCTAAAAATTGTTTTGGTATCAGACCGGAATTTGTTGTGGATTTAAAGTAAAAAGGGATTAGTTTAAGGGATCGGACCGGAATAGATCCACTTTTACAACACATTTACCTAGTCTCACACTAAATACGTCACAAACCTATTTTACTTGTTACATGTACACGATGTAACAAAAGGGGTACGTTAATCGAAATTCAATTAAAATAGCCCACTATAGAACCTATTCACAAAATACTCCGTCTGTTACACTCTGTATATCTCTATAGTAGGTAAGGTAGGTAGGTAGGCCCTCTTATTACCTAACTAGCAAAAGCAAAGCGATAGCGAAAATTGTACAAAAATCGCTGATTGCTTGTCAAATTCGTATTACGTAAAATGAATTTCAAAGGAACTTTGACATTTCAAGGAGAATATTGTACAATTTTCGCTATCGCTTTGCTTCGGCTTTGATATTGCTTTTACGTAATCAGGGGGAGGATCATGAAGAAAATTCCACAGGCACGTTATTACAGGGGAAAAATGTAAAAAAGATCAGTGACCTCCTGAGTTCCTTAGTCGACTCTTACCATATGCACGAAAGGAGATGCAGCTGATGTATTCTAGTGAAGCCCCGCGTCAGCACAGGTATTTATTTATAGGTGTAATAAAGGCAGCGTAAAATGTGCGGTACCCACAATAGACCTTTCTTCTAGTACCAAAGGACCTTACCTGTCCTTACCAATATTATAAATGCAAAAGTAACTCTGACTGTCTGTTTGTCTCGCTTTCACGCCAAAACTACTGAACTGACTGAAATTAAATTTGGTACACAGCTAGTCTAGAGCCTGAGAAAGGATATAGTCTACTTTTTATCCCGGGAATATATTTTTATCCCGGATAATTTCGGCATTTTGTTTTCTCAGCAGTCCACGCGAACGGAGTCGTTGACGTCCCCTAGTCTTATATAGAAACAGGTAGTCTGTCCATTTGTTTGTTTGTTTACAGCACCGGCAATTTAGAAGTACCATGACGGACATTTAACCGTAATACAAATTACAAACTTAATTTTGCGGCAACATAACATTAGAATCGCTACGAAAATTTTTGATGTTGAGCTGCAGATGTAAGTTTGTAATATCGATATCTACAAAGGTATATTTTATAATGGTTTGGGGGTGGAAAAGATGGGTTTATTTCGGTTACAGTTTTATTTTACAAGTGGCAATAAAGTCGTAGGTTTTGTGAAAGAACGCGACTTGTGATAGACGTTGGACATTTTTGTATTGGTATAAAACTGTTACGTCAAGGCAGAATAAAGGTAAAACAGTGATTATGTACTTACCTACCCTATTACGGCCCCCTTATTACCTAACTAGCAAAAGCAAAGCGATAGCGAAAATTGTATAAAATCGCTGTTTGATTGTCAAATTCGTATTACGTAAAATGAATTTCAAAGGAACTTTGACATTTCAAGGCGAATATTGTACAATTTTCGCTATCGCTTTGCTTCGGCTTTGCTATTGCTTTTACGTAATCAAGGGGCGGGATAAGCAAACCGCTGCTTTATGCACGCAAATACTCAGTTTATCGAATCAATTGGGAAATGTTTCAGAGTTTATTTCAAATGGATATACAAAGCTGTTAGCACTTAACCTGGCACAAATAGTGATTTAAGATTTAGTGTGGGAAATACTAATAAACTCATCGTGTTTTATCTATCGAAGAAGGAAGCAAAATTCAGGCTACAAAGAACTTTGAATGCAGGATAAACGGTTGAAAGAAAGGAGCTCATAAAGGGAACCAAAAAAATGAAGGCTACGTGATTTTCAACATTTGAATAGTGTTTTTCTTTTCCGAAGGCAAATATACGATTTTATCTACCACATTCTACATAATTAATAAATTCAAACTACTGAATCGATTTAAATGAAATTTGATGCATAGGTAGTCTATAGCTTGATAAAGTAGGTAAATAGGCTACCTTTTATCCTGGGAATTTTTATTCTGGATAATTTCGATATTTTGTTTGTTCTGCAGTCCACGCGGACTGAGTCGCGGGCGTCCACTAGTAACTTCTTAAGCACAGAATAAGGTCTTTAATTAGTATGCAATACATCCTGAAATAACTTGCCTAGCTACAGACAATAATATTGGCTACAATACATGCACCGTATGCGCACGCGCAGCTCCCGAGCGAGTACCATCGCGAGTTTCATGCGCCGTCAACCGCGCGGTATGACTTATAATACCACGACTTTTCCGCGCAGCTACTGGTGGCGCTACCATCTAAACAGAGACACATAATTTTGTCCAAAAATATATAGTTGTATGTTTGACTCGTGTGTGAGTATTTAGATGGTATTCAGTTACGACAAGTGACATACTTAGCCCGAGATGGGTTATGTATTTATCTTAGGAGGAATTTTATAAGTCTGGTCAATCATAGGTAATTAATTTGTTATCAGTTCTCCTGAATTGACTATAATATTGATTTTTGAAGAAAAGTAAATAATAATCATCTTTATTTGAGGTACAACCCATATCATATCATTAAAATCATTAAATAAAATAGAAATTGCAAAAATAAAATAAAATAGTCACTTAAAATAAACTTCAAAATTGAAGCCGTCCAAAATTACTTGCGGTTTGCACTCTGATGTACTGCAAGCCAGTGTCGCATCATCGGGCTAGTAAAATCATCCATCACGGCTCTAAGGCTTATTTTTAGAATTCCGTAGTCCCTTCCAGAACGAAGCCACCCGGGATATAATTATCGCAAAGAAGTCGGGAACCCGCGCGTCAGCAAACATACTTGAGGCACTGCAGTACCTAGGTTCATGAATAAGGATACGGTAAGAAAAGAAAAGAACCAAAAGAAATGTGATATATTTTAGTTTTTAAGTAGAGCGAAGTAAAGATGTTTTTATCAATACCTCTCTAGTATTTAAAAGAAGTACCTACGATAGAAACATCCAGATATCCTCTATGACAAATTGATAACCTAGAAAAATTGTCTACATCAGAGGGAATAAATCCTATATATAAGTAGGACAGATTCTTGTATTGCACAATATAAATTCGGCACATAGTGCAGGTACATAAACCTACCTACTTACATAAAGAAAGTGATAACAGTAACAGGGCAAACTAATGGATGATTCTACAGAATATGAAGAGCACTGATCAATGATCTCAATACACTGACATTCCACTTTCACGATTCCGATATATCACTACATTAACATTAATTAACGGTACATAAATAATATAATGATACATATTCAAAACGATTAAAATATGAATACTTTCTCCATTAATGCTGGTATTGCAATAAAACTTTGGGATGAATCGGCAGTGCATGGTTAAAATCTGAGCCATCTATCTTCTATACATATAATAAAAATTTAACGGATCGCTGTCTGTACATGGAAGATATAATGAGACAAAATATTATAGGAGACCTTTATCAACGCAATAGTACCCAAAATAATGATTTTTGCCTGTTTGTGCGTTTGTGCACGCTAATCTCAGAAACGGCTGAACCGATTTCGATGCAGTTTTCAGGAATATATTGTGACAGGTCCCACTTGACATATAGGCTACTTTTTATCCCGGGAAAATGTTTTTATCCCGGATAATTTCGATATTTCGTTTTTTCTGTAGTCCACGCGGACGGAGTAGCCAGAGCTAAAGGATCATGAAGGAGATCCTTACAGTCACGTTTAGCATAGCGGGGTCAGATGTTAATGATCAGTGACAAGTTGCTAGCTTATCGCCTGAGGGAACACTCCTGAGTTCCTTAGTCGACTCTTACTACATGCACGGAAGAAGATAAGAGATTTATTCACGCGCACTACGTTCACTCTAAGTTCGGCCAGGAAAGAAAATAGTTTACAAGTTTTGAAATCATTCACTATGGGTGCGCCCACCACCGGGCCCTACACCCTCCACTGACCCTCGGATCTGATAACTCATAATTGCGACAACAGGCACTTGCACTAACTACAATCGCCATGAGAAACCAGACCCGAGCACCTAGCATGCAAGACAATACATTGCACTATTCCGAAATCAAAAACTAGATAAATAATCTACATATGTTTCGCCAACAACCGTGGCATCCTCAGGATTATAGAAATTAGTAAATCACTAATTATTATGAACATCTAAAACCCAACACATTACATGAAATCATAATACAGTAATAATATACTTATTTCATGCACATATTACAATATTAGGTGCTTCAAGTCCTTCGATTATAAAATTAGGTAATTCGATTTCAGAAAAATAATTCAGAAAGATCTTAACTGTGGCCTGTTGATCTTAACTGGGTTCATAGTAAAGGGCAATATCCAAATTCTCGTCAATGTCTAACACGTGCAGATGTTGATACCCTATAGAGCTATTACACCCCAAAGTGTAAAAACATTAAATTTTTATTACGCAATTATCGAGTAATTACAAAGAAAGTATCCATTCATAGTCAGCACATGTTGCGCTTGCGCTTCTTTTGACAGCACAACCACAGACAATACAAACAAAATGCACTTTTTAGCTAATTATCGAGCTTTCTTTCATTGAAAAGAAGTAATTTACCAGCGCCCACGTTTATTTGACATCTCAGTACAAACCACGGTCATACAAGTTAAGTTTCAAGTGAAATTTGACATATTATACACTTATTTTGACAAATTGTGACCAATGTTCACGCTTAACCAAATACATGTGTGAATTTTTAGTATTTTTACCAAAAATACACTCTCTTTTTGTTTGCCGAGTAAACTTCCGTCCAAAAGATAGCAAGAGAGATTTATTTGCTGAGAAAAATGGTGACTCTTATATTATTTAGACAGTTTAAGGCTAAATTGTGTACACAAATAATTAACGGATGTCATGCTCGCAAAGACACGAGATACTGTCCCTACCACTCACATAAAAAGCTTGGATAGTAGTTTAGTCGTTTCACATCTAGCATGAAACGTATCGGCATGTCTCTATCTACTTATACCGGGATTGGAGCACCTTGGCCTATCACATATTCCCGTCATTGTAACTCCTGTAAGCCAGGAAAATGCAAATAAATCAAGAAAATCTCAGGGAACTTAACAAGCTACTATAAAGTAGTAGTATATTATATTTGTGTATTTATTTGTAATCTGTATTATTTGTGTCCACTTTTATTTAATTTTATTATTTAGGTTGGGATGTCAGTGGTCTCAGCAGAATATCAGCGCAGGCTTCATAACCTGCATATGCTGAGCTGAGGCCATTTCACAATATTTAAATATTTTCATAATATATTTTTTACTGTTTTAATTTTAAATACTAGTGATAAGGAATTAACTAAGTTATTGTTTGCCAAATGTTGTGAATAAATTTATTTTAATTAAATTTAAGTATCTATCTATACAGCCTCCTGCGCCCACTGCTGAGTAAAAGCCTCCACTTCACAATGCCACTGTCCTATGTCTTGAGTCATCCTAAACTGATATCGATATGCATTCTCAAAACAAAAAGTATAAGTAGGTAGGTATTATGATTTCAAACGTATGAAACCTACCTACTTCTTTTGATCTGTAACTATTTCTACCCTATTTCTATTGTCTTGTTCTATGTTGTGTCTGTTCGTGTATTCTATTCTATTCTAAACCATAAGCCCTTGGGAAATGTAGAAGAGGATTTCCCAAAATGAGAACCATAAAGATTACACATGAGTGGCCGATAGCACATAACATAATAATTACAGCAGCGAGTATAAAAAGTTGGTGTCGGGAATGAGTTATAGCAGCCTAAAAAAGCTCTTCATTATAGTAACAGTGTCCTGAAGACGCACTATCAGGAAATAGCTAAACCACAGAGCTAAACCTAGCCAGTATTCCGAACCTATGAGACAGTTGTCCGCTGTAAACAATGGGCGACGCTCGGCTTTGTCCGCGCGGAACCAATCATGTGCCCTCAATTTCGGCATAACAGGCTTGTGGTACACTAAGCTCATCATATTTTCAAACTTGATAAAAATATATACTATAAGTTCAGATGCGGTTGTGAAAAAAAGAAGAGTATTATTTAAGTTCCTTCCAGAAATATTGTTTATATAAAATGTTGCTATATCACCCTAAATTTACCAATATGGCATTAGACAAAACTGAATAAAATTTTCTGATTTTCTCGTGTAGAATTTCTAACTCTATTTGCCTTATCAAATTCTGCACGTTTTCTATCAATAGGCAATAAACACACTGCCATGCACCACGCTGGATGTTGCGTGTCGACGGACCTACGCAGGTACGCGTGGATGTATTTACTGTGTGTTGGACTGTGTGTGCCTGTTTTCTATACAAACGGAGATACTTACAAGCAACGTTAGAAAACGCATTCACGCGCTACACTGCATGGTGCTTGGCAGTGTGATAATCGCCATAACGTCAAATATAAACGAGCACGCATCTCTGATAGAATCGTATTAAGGTAACATAATATAATCAGTACTTTTTTTTTGTAGATATGCTTAATACATATAATTCATTAATGCATGACGACGAGTTGCTTGCATGCAGTGCACCTTAGATCTGTACTTTACTCAATGCATTTGCTCGAAGCAAATGCTTAAATCAAGATTTAAATTATCAATACGAGAATTAACACATCTCTTTCTTTTTACATATGTCAAAATAAGCAAGACTGTATATACAAATACGTGATTGAAATAAATCTAGCTTAACGCATTTGCTACAAAAGAAGCCTACACTCACTATGCCCCTCGCCGTAAACCTGCGGATTGGTGCCGCGCTCCACTTTACCCGCTCCTCCCGAGATCAGCTTACAGTAATCACGGTTACATTAACTTTACAAGCTATTTCGATAGGTTACTAAGTGATGGACTCGTGAACTTCAATTTTAGTACTTTTTGCAACTTTTTATTACCTAACTAGACCATCGCTTAGCATGATCAAAGTCTGTGAGCCTGTTTTTCTTTATTTACGTCATAGTCGAATTTTGTACGGGATACAGAGGGATTTCTTTTAGCCTTTTTATGCCATTGTTTATTTCCTTTTTGAACTTTTAGTAAATATTTGAATTTTTTGCAATATAGACAAATGAGATTATTATGTGCCTATGGAGATTCCACCACAGCACATACATAGTCATCATTTACAGCCCTGAGAAGTCCACTGTTGGACATAGGCCTCCCCCAACAAGCTCCACTCCGACCGACCGGAAGCAGCCTGCATCCAACCGACGCCCGCGACCTTGGCCAGGTCATCCGTCCACCTCGCGGGTGGCCTTCCCACGCTGCGCTTGCCGATACGTGGTATCCCCTCTAGAACTTTCCGACTCCATCGGCCATCAGTTCTTCGAGCTATGTGCCCTGCCCATTTCCACTTCAGCTTGCTGGACCGTTGAGCTATGTCGGTGATCTTTTTACGTCTGCGGATTTCCTCATTTCTGATTCGATCACGTAGAGAGATCCCAAGCATAGCTGCATACATACATAGTACTTGTAGTCAAATTTGCCCCATTTTGCCTCCCAAAAGAAATCAATCCTAGAACCGCCCTTGATTGACTTTTTTTTTCTCAGCTTGTCTAAAATCTAAATTTCTTTACATATAGGTACAAAGATGGAAGCCGTAATACGCATTCAAAACCTTTTTACTTTGACTTTTATATCTGATTTCGATACACTACGTGTGTTCCGTAAAAATACAAAACAAAAAGGGGTTTTTTATCCACCTTGCAAGGTAGATAATATAACAATGGCATTAGATGCTACCTCAGTTATTTTGTTCTTGTTTCTTCATTGTCACAACACCTTTGCGCAAATATAAAAAGGTTTTGTTATATATAATGGTAGCATGGGCGGTCTTTAGTAACGCACCTTACTGTTCGAACCTTGGCTCATTTTTTACGTGCGCCCCGCTAGCATAGAAGGTGACATGCTTGCTAAGTTGCATCATTTAGGCCTCCCCCAGGGCACGCCATTAGGCTCGATCTCCCGTTTTTGCCATCCAGTCACAACCAGCCGCCCTCTTTAAGTCATCGGCCTATCCGACCGGAATGTGCTACAATGTGAATTAAATGAAAGAGCAAAATTGATTGCAGAAATATATTAATTTAAATCCTTATTTGCTGTTCAAGATTATGATATAAGAAATGAGTTGATTTTGAAAAAAGATATAGAAATGCGAATTGTAAGTAAGTAGTACTTATTCCTCTGTACCTGATGTAAAGTAAGTTTAGGTGAAGCTTTTTAAGTTAATTCATTTTTTAATGAAAAAAATATATACATAATGATTTTTGGTCGTCAACGTTCCCAAAAACTACGGAATCTCCTCATCATCACGATCATTTTTCTCCATGGAAGCATACCTGGGAAGTGTCTGGTTTTCAAAATATTAGGGTCTAAAGTTGAATAAATAGACTGCGTTTTTCTGCATAAATGCACATAGACGCGCGTAGCAGGATTTTTTCACGAAAAATAATTAATATCTGTCTATAAAAAAACTAACATAAACACTAGACACTATAAATTTCGCACGATCAAGGAATTTAAAAAATTAAAAAAAAAAAAAAATCCCACCATTTTTTTTGCATAAACTTACTTTATTTCATGTATAGAATACGTACCCTTCGTTAAAGGTGGCCATTAGGACTACATTAGAATTTATTACATAGATTTTAATTAGATACCTAATACTGTGAACCGATTAACGAATCTTAGACAAAAAAAAAATAAACAAGCATACATGAAGTACTATGACATTTGGCATAGTAGGCACCTAGGTATCTAAGTACTTAAGTAGTTACTTATAAGCTTATGGTCCAATTTTAATCACTCCACAGGCCATATCTGTAGTCGTCCAGGTTATCAATGTACTTTGTTATAGATGCTTAACAAAAAGTGTACCTAATTATTTGTCGAGCTTGCCAATTTATAAACTATTGTTGACAGGTGCTTTATTCACCTGAAAGGATCTCGTGCTGTTTCTTTTTCAAGTACCCACAATGGAAAGACCAAAATATTTACCTCAATAGCTGCTACTGACTTTGACTTTACCTTTCTTTTTTAAATCACTTATTTTATATTCTATGCTAAGGCGTTAAAGTCTACTAGAAAAACATTATGAAAATCCCTTTTTTTTTCTGGTAGAGGTAGGAATAAATTTCAACCTTATGCTTTAAATTTTAAGATAACTTATTGGTGCATTCTAATTACCTGTAAATTCTAAAGCCGTGACTAAACTTTTGTCTGTAATAGTGACTCTTGTCTCAATTTAAAATTTATTGCCATTATACAATAGGAATAAATTAAAAAGGAGTTTCTGCACCTTGCAGTTTCTGGGAAGGTGTAATGCAAGTAGCTACACAGTAAAGTGTAGTGTCAGTTTGTCAGCTTTTTGAATTGGCCCTTTGATTTTTTAAACAATTTTACAGTCACACAGATTTAAAGTATAAATTACAAGCTGTTGCCCGCGACTTAGCTTATGTCCGTCTCCGTAATCCCAACTATCACATCAACCTATTGCAGTCCACTGCTGGATCTCACCCAGGGCACGCGACCAGCCCCCGTATTGGCTATCTTTTTTTGACAGTTCATAGTCATTATCACTCATTGAAACTTATTGAACTGGAAGTGACATGTATGTGTATATTGCCAAAATTTTCTTCAGATAAGGCATTATGCCACTTCCAGTTGTTGCGTTTCAATTGAGTGATGATCACTATGAACTGTCATAAGGGATAGCCAATAGGCCTGCAGGCTACTGCCGTAGGGGGTTTTTGCCAATACTTTCAACTACTTATGTGTGGAAAATTTTGAGAAAATTAGTTGTATAGTAATTAAAGCGTGAAGAGTTTAAAAAGATTTTTTTTCGTTTTTGAGTCAGTTATTTGATCAAAGATCTTGCATCGCGGCACCTTTGGATTATTTATGGATAAGACAGCTATCGCCATCTATTGGTTTGCTTAGTAATTATAGAACAGAAAGCGAGCACCCCGTTAGGAAGGGTACATTAGTCGAGTTGGTTGGCTTAGTAGAGTAGAAACATGCCAACATGTATTTGTTAGACTTAGTAGCAAATATATTTTAAACTGTTTTCGACAGATGTCGCTACTTGTGTACAATAACCAAAGAAATAAGAAGAGTTGCTGTTGTTCTTGTTTTGAGAACGAACTTGGCTAGACTCACAACCGTATGAAGTTATGCTTTTTAATATACAGGATGTTTTTTTGTTTAATTAATTATTTTAATTACTTGATCTGGCGAAATTTATAGTGTCCAGTATTTATGCTAGTTTTTTTTTGACAGATATTAATTATTTCTCGTGAAAAAATCTTGCTACGCGCGTCTATATGCATTTATGCAGAAAAACGCAGTCTATTTACTCAACTTTGGACCCTAATATTTTGGAAACCAGACACTTCCCAGGTATGCTTCCATGGAGAAAAATTATCGTGATGATGAGGAGATTCCGTAGTTCTCGGGAACGTTGACGACCAAAAATCTGCCTGTATAAGATAAAAATTTGAGCATACTAAAAAAATATTTTTTAAATATGTTGACACAAATTATAGTTATCCTACTTACCACGCACTACCTATTATTCTTATTAGGTGTGTACTTAAATAGAGATAGTTAGTACATCCACTTTCACGTGTTAGGTAGACAGGTACAATGCCTAAACGTGGCTGCGTGATTTTCCCACTTTGGGAAACACAGCCGTGTGTACATAATCTCCAAAAATCTCATTTATAACTAAAAACTATCATTCATTATTATTTGATGAACGAGTCCATTGATGTTCACACCGTAGTTCCGTGCAAAAATATAACTTTTTATTAACATTACGAGTATTCAATTAGCATTGTTCTGCGGATTTGCGAAATATTCATTGTTTTTAACGTTTGAAATCATCTTTTTGTCCACATATTTTTATTTTATTGTAGTAGGTACCTACAGATAATAATTTAATACTAACTTCAGACATCTTCCATCCATAGAAATAAATCGAACATAAATAAATTATCGTTTAGTTTGGTTCATTTGATTATCTAATTGTTAACGTAAAAGAATAGGCGTAAAAAAATTATCGCAAACTCGGCGATACAATTTTTTTTTTTTTTTTTTTTTTTTTTTTTTTTTTTTTTTTTTTTTTTTTTTTTTTTTTTTTTTTTTTTTGAATGATAATCTGATGATAGCCTGAAGGGCTTTGTCATCTTCACCGGGCTACTTGGTGTGCGCTGAAGGCGCACAACCGAATGGTTTAAACCTACGCGACCAGTGCACCCCAGATGCGGCTGGGGCTTTGTCGCTTGGGGGACTAAACAAAGGTTTTTATGACTATTTGTAGGATGGCTGGTAGGGTCGATGCCCAGCAGCGTCCTACTTTTGACTCTACCTACTAAGGGTTCCTGAAAAACCCACCGCTAAAGAACCCTCGAAACAACTGCGGTGGGGCTGTGTTGGCCAAACGAGTCAGATCAGGGCTGCCTACTTTGGTCAGTCACCTGTCTGGTGTGTGTTGCATCTATGAGAGGTTGGCGGCGTCCCCTCCGACGGGGGCGCCGCATAGTGGTTGCGCTTGACGCGGGGGCTGGAGTTAAACTGGCCAGATACGCCGTAATAGCGTCGTCGTCGTCCGCGAGTACGTCTCGGGGACGTCGTCTCTGCCCCGTCGAGTGGTAGTGACGGGGTTGGTAGGTAATGGCTTTCACAACCAGCGGGTTGGTGTGATGGGATAAGCGGTCAAAGAAGCGACGTGAAGCGTCCTTCATGTATTTACGGAGGGTCGGTACCTCGAGGTCGCGATGCAGATCCAAGTTCCGGACGTACCACGGGGAACCCGTGGCACGCCTCAGAAATTGGTTCTGGATCACCTGCATTCGGTAGAGAGTGGATCGTGGGATGTGGGCGAAGACTACGCTCGAGTACATGAGTACCGGACGTATGATCGTCTTGTAGAGAGTAATCTTGTGCCGAAGCCCAAGTTTGCTCTTTTTAGACGTCAACGAGGAGAGGCGGCTTGCGAAGAACCGCGCCCGATTAGACACTATCTTGAGGTGAGCCTTGAACGTAAGTTTACGATCAAGGGTCACACCAAGGTATTTGTACGTCTCTACCCAGGGGATAGAGCGGTCAAATAGCCTAATGTCTGAGACCGACTGGCGTCGGCCCGGGGTGTACGGGTCTGGGCAAGTCCGACCAAAGAGCATTGCTGCGCTTTTGTCGGGGTTGACCTCGATACGCCAACGCCGGAACCATGAGCCTAAGGTGGTGACGGCTTTTTGCAGGGTTTTGCAGATAACCCCATGGTTCCAGTGCGACGTGTAGAGTGCGGTGTCATCCGCAAATAGGGCGAGCTCCACGTTTGGAGTGTGCGGGATGTCGCTCGTGTAGAGCGAGTAGAGGATGGGAGAAAGGAGTGAGCCTTGGGGGACGCCGGCCCTGATGGGGCGGGGGGAGGAGAGTTCGCCCTCGATGCGGTACTGAAACGTTCGGTTGACAAGGAAATCTCGCAAGATGAGCACGAGACCGTGTGGCACTCCTAAGTGGATGAGCTTGTAGATCAAGCCTTTGTGCCATACCTTGTCGAACGCTTTAGCCACATCGAAGAAGAGCACTCCTGTGGGGACCTTGTTCTTGAACACGCAGAAGCGGTCCAAGATGTGCTCCGTGAGGCGGTGCACTTGCATGGTGCACGAGTGTTGGCGCCTAAAGCCAAACTGCTCGTTGGGAAGGAGATTGTTGTCGTTGACGACTACGAGGAGCCGTCTGACGACAATTCTCTCATAGAGTTTGGCCATAGTCTTGAGGAGACTAATCGGCCTGTACGAGGACGGGACGTTCGCGGGTTTACCGGGCTTACGGATGCCGATAACGATGGCATTTTTCCAGGCGGCTGGAAAAACGAAGTTACTGAGTGCAGCATTGAAGATGCTCACCAGTAGTAGGATGAGGGGGGCAGGGAGGACTTTGAGAGCCTTGTTCGGGATGCCGTCGGCACCCGGGGCTTTCCTAGGTTTAAGATCGCGAATGATCTCCTCGACCTCTTTAGGAGTGGTCGGGGTGAGAGCCTCTGAAGGAGGAGGGAGAGATGGGAGGGAGTCCACTTCACTTTCCACCGTTTGCAGGTGGTCGGGGTCGACCGGGAGGGTGCTCGGGGAGCACTGGGATTCTAGGCTGTCCGCCAGACAGTTGGCCTTCTCGCTATCATCGAAGGCTAGAACTCCGCCGGGAGTGACAAGAGGAGGGACATCGCTCAGGGTTTCACTCCTGAGGGCCCTCGCCAGTTGCCAGTACGCCTGGTAGAGATCTCGCTCATGAAATTATCCCAATTGGTGTCCCTCAGTTCTTGTATTCTGTCTTTGACTTTCCTCTGAAGGAGGTTCCTACGAGCTTTGCGCTCCTGCGTAGGGTACATGTCGCAGCCGCGAACCGCCGCGTTCTTTTCCCTTATCAACTCCTTTATGTCGCCAGGCAGCTGCCAGCGGCGATCGTTCGCCGCTGGCACCCGCCTGGAGCTTTCGCTCATAGCGACCGAAAGGTGGTTGGTGAGGGCGTCGATTGCGACGTTCGCTTCTTCGACAGAGGTAATAGTGTCGGGGACTGATTCTAAGTGCCGAGTAGGGTCGAGTTTGAGGTAAGCCTCAAACTTTTCCCAATCCACTACGGATTTGTCGGGCAGCTCATTGAGATCGTCCGTGCCTATTTTTAGGACTACGGGCCTGTGATCCGAGTGAAGCTCGTGAAACACCTCAATGGATTTGAAACGTAGAGATACGTTCTTGAGTATGGCTATGTCTAGGACATCGGGGGCATGGTCGTTGTCGAGTATGTTGTTAACGGTCGGGTAGCGCGTTGGCTCAAGGGGGGCGATCACGTCAAAGGCGTGATTGAGTTGCAACTCGTTAAGCGCGTTGCCTCTGGTGTTGGTTCTGGCGGAGTTCCAGTAGCGATGTTTGGCGTTTAGGTCCCCGGCCAGTATGACCGAGGGGCCTAGGCCAAGCAGAGCGAGAAGGTCTGTCTCGAGGAGGGCTTTAGACGGGCTGAGGTAGACGGATGCTATTATGACTGGCTGATGGCCGGTCATACTAATTCTACAAATGGAGGCCTCGATGTTGGTGAGGTCCGGGCAGTCGATAGGCATGCAGTGAAAGGACCGCTTGTAATAGATTAGGGTGCCACCTTTCGGGGCGCCCAATCTGTCGTTGCGAACGATGGAGTAGTTCGCTAGGCGCGGGTCTCTATTCGCTGGCTTCAGGAAGGTCTCCTGAAGCAGCATGATATCGATTTGGTGTGTTCGGATGAAGTGGAAGACTTCGTCCTTTTGTTTGGAAAGCCCATCTGCGTTGAAGAACGAGATGGACAGTGAACGCGGTTTCATCCTACTGGTTGTGGAAGCCATTTTATGATAACGAGAGTTTTAGAGTTGAAATGACGTCTCTGTACTTCAGCAGAGTCTGTAAGTACACGGTGGCTTTGCCAGACCGACTGGCAATTTCGAGTGCCTCCGCTGCTTCGAGTAGCAGCGGGAGGTTTTCGAAGGTGGCGTCCAGCAGAGTGCTGAAGTCGCCTGCGTTAGGCGCAGCGGCGGGAGGATTGCCTGAAGGGCGAATCCTCGGATCGCGGCTCGAGATAGCAGCGATCCTAGGTGCGGCTGAGGGCCGGCTTGTGGCGGCGGCGGGCTCGGCCTCTGTCACAGGAGTGACTGAGGCCGGGGGCGCCGCCGTGGAGGGCGCAGAGGGCTTTTGGGTCAAGCTCAGGGGCTTGGCCCACGCGTTTGGCACAGCGGAGGGAATGGGAGCAGTGGTGGGCTGCGGAGGAGCGACTCGACCGGGGTTAGCGGCCTTATCTGAGTCCGCGCTCGTCCTAGCGGGGACTGTGTCCGGGAAGCGCCTCCTGGAGCGCTTCTTTGCCTTTCTGGCCTTAGGGGCCTTCGGGCACCCGCGGTAGTTAGCGGGATGACCGGTCTGGCCACAATTTGTGCAGCTGACCGGGACAACTGACTTGTCTCTGGGACAGTCCTTGCTAGGATGTGCGCCCTGAGCGCAGCCCACGCACTGAGGTAGTGCAAAGCAGAAACGGCTGCTATGACCATACTTCTGGCAGTTATGGCACTGCGCGGGTATCCCCTTCTTGTGGGGGACCTCAATCCTGATGCCGGAGAGACCGCATATCGACTTGATGTCGAAGATGCCTTTCCCCGGCTCGGACCGTTCCAAGGTGACAAGTACCATGTCGTACTTGGACTTGGTTCGGGAGTTGATCATTCGGTATACCTTGTGCCTTGAGGTCATCGAGCACCTCGGGTTCCGAGATCTGACTCGGTATACCCCGTACTACCGCGCGGAGCTGGCGCTCCTCCGGCAGCGCGTATGTGTGATAATGAAGCTTCTCATTGGTGAGAAGCTTCGTTAGTGCACGATGGTCCGTGCACGTGACAGGGCATATTCGAATGCCCTGTTCGGTGTTGGTGGCCCTGCTGTATTTTACAGCGAGCGCGTTAAGCTTCCCGCTAAGGGAGGTCCACCTGTCTTTATCCCGAAGGAAGACAGGTGGGGGAGTAGCGGCTTTGGGAGCCGCAGGAAGGTTATCCTGCGATAACACAGGGGCGCGAGGTCGCCCAGACGCGGGCCTCGGCGTCTTAGCAGGCGGGGACGATGCCCCGCTGCTGTTAGGAGAGGTGCGACCTCTCTTTCTCTCGACCGTGGTCCACTCCTCCTCCATAGGGGAGTCGGGACGGGCCGGGGAGGAGCTCCTCGAGGATGAGGATGAGGATGATGCCTCGCTCGAGGACTCAGCGACCTCCATAGAGGCTACCGAGGCCTGCGAGCAGGGCATCGGTGAGGATGGTGGAGATGTAAGGATCTCCGCTGTGCCATTTGAAGGGCCTGAAGGGCCGGGGATGGTTTGCCCTGAAGGGGCGGCTTCGCTGGCTCGAAAGCGTTCGAGCAGCGCTGGTTCTTGAGATACAAGGTATCTCAGGAATCGCGACATTTCGTGGTCCTCGAGAGGACCCGCGGACGACGGCGGAATAGTAGGTGAAGCCATCGGGCTGAAGGCCCGGTGACACCCCTCCTAGTGAGAATTGCAAGTCTCCCTGCCTAGGAGCGGCAGGGAGGTGATCCTAACGCGTGCCGACCCCGCTGGGAAAAGCGGGGGCGGGTGACCTAAGTGATGTATGTGAGCCCCTGAGAATCTTGTGCTCAGGGGATGTGTGCTGCCCGCGATGGGCGCTGAAAATAAGAAAATCTCACCAACGGCGAGACGACACGGAGGCGGGAGCGCAGCTGGAGCGGCGCGTCCGAGCGCGGCAGTGGCACGGGGCGCACTGCGGTGCGCTGCCTGACTCCCCGGGAGGGGGAGCGAGCCGAGCGGACGACACTACACTGCACTGCACTACACTGCAATCCGGGGGGCGGGTGCCCGAAACTGTCCGTGACGCACTGGCTGATCGCCCCAGGGTGGGGGATCGGATCGGCGGCCGGGCGGCGGCACTACACTGCACGAGTGGAGTGGGACGTCCGAGCGGAACGACTGCGCGAGCGCGACTCCGGCGATACAATTCATACCTGCCCCCCTATCATGACCAAGCATCGTGGATATCGTATCGTACGATATCGTATCGTCTCTTTACAAAATTCAACATGGCGGCTATATTTATTGTATTCTGACAGGCTAAATGTCGATAAATCGGTTAATCATATCGTGTTTCGCTGGTCATGTTAGCTGATAGGACCTGTCTATTTATCATACTGTAAGACGGTTTTCAGACCCGTAATAAGCCAGCAGGTGGAGGTGTGAGCCCTATGTGAACGAAAAAGTGAAAATGTCACTCAAGGCTTACTTTCGGCGGCTGACAGTCAGTTTAGTTTGCACGGAATAAGTATCTGTATAGGTACTTATTTACCTATCTATAAGTACATAATTGCCCTTATTTTATTTACCTTTCTGTGCGATATTATACCTGTAAAGGTCGATACCTTCTCGAACATTCGTATTTCCTCAGTCGTGTTCCCATTCGGTGACTATGGAGATGGAGCCACAACACGATGTCACCGACTTTGTGAACCTGCTGGTGTCGCTGTGGCAGCTCTGATCGTATTAAAACAGGGTATCTAGTGTCAGCGTTAGTTCCAATTTCGACCACTGGAATAGGATAACTTTGCAACTTTGGTGCGTGTTGTATTATAGGCTACGTTTTATTTTAAGAGAAATCTTTCTTTCTAGTAAATGTGTTTCGGGAAAATATGTTACCCATCGCTAATAATAAGGTTGCTTGAAGATAGCTTGTAGGTGAAGTACTTAGGTCTACCTCAATATGCATAAAATAAAATAAGCTGCAAATCTTAGTTGCTATCTAATTGCTCTTCGTTAAATTATAGGCACACTTACAAGTTCGGGGCTTTGTGTGTACTATAGCGTCATGTGAATGACTTTTAAATAAAGGCTACTCTGAGGCATTGTGTGTATAGCAGGAGTTCAAAAGCCTATAGGAAAATAACATTTACCGGGTTTTTCATTTTTCCATTTGTTATTCAGAAAATCTTCACTGACTAGGTGCCAGAGAACGAACATAGAGGTGAGCCAAAACGGTGATCGCGGCATAGTCCCAAACTCTCGACTGCCAAAGTGAACGGACGTAGCTCAGGATGAAGAGTTGTAAGTGCAACATAGTGAGGCCTTTATCCAGCAGCAATTTTTTGCCCCTATCCCACCCATTAGTAAGTATGTGTATAGTTAGTTTCTTTCGAAAACTACAAACTAAAGAGAATGGGCGCTTATTATACAAGCTGTTTGACGCCAACTCTCTTAGGAACTCAACAGGTTTTTTAATGAATTACGTTCATTCAATCCACAATTAGTAACATGACAGATTTAATAATACAATGGCAACATGAACGCATTGTGAAGGCTTACTCGTGATCGATACAGCCCTCCGTCGACCCAGTTTTAAACTATGTGATCCAATTCTTTTATCGTGCATATCATCGGAAATTAATTTTTCATGAAATAAAATTTTCCTTGTTTTGCTTTATTGCCGTCATGTCGACACGATTCATATTATATAGGTATACCTATTGTTTCATACTGTATACTTCGCGAGTTACTGCGCTGATGGGAGCTTCACTAGAATACATCAGCTGCATCTCCTTCCATGCATGTCGTAAGAGTCGACTAAGAAACTCACGTGCGTTCTCTAAGGCATTGAGATAGCAAGTTGTCACATCAGCAAGCCTAGCATGACCTGCGAAACACGAGTTATCGTGACATACTCGACATTTAGGCTGTCAAAATACGATAAATATAGCCGCCATGTTAAATTTTGTATATAGACGATACGATACCATACGATACGATATCCACGATGCGTGGTCTTGCTAGAGGGGCAGGCGTATATTTGATGTGGCTGTATGTACTAATATAACTAATTTTGGCTAAAATATCCTATTTCTTAAATTATTTGATACTAGTAGGTATTACTCACCAGTCGTATGCCTTCCCCGATATCAGGCTACGTTACTAAAGCGCTAAAAAACATGCGTGTACTCGTACGCAGCGCGTCATGCTTGAAGGGACGTCGCGTCGTCCGGTGCCTCGGCAGATGGGGTGACCGTTGGATATTTCCAAAATATAGGGTAGCTCATTACACAGGTGTACTTAAGACCGTTACAACGCTGATTCAAATCTTCCATTTAGTTAAACTTGCTCCTTTTCTTTCCTTTAGAAACTAAGCCGTAAAAATCGACTAAGGAATTAAGGGGCGATTAGCTAACAACTTGTCACTGATCGTTTGCATATATCCTCACTATGCTAAAAGTGACTATGGGATGTTCTTTAACAGTACTGGCTACCATATTTCGAGATCAAAGCCGTGTCTACTTATTATACCTACAGGATGTTTTTTTGTGGCCACCTTTAACGAAGGGTACGTATTCTATACATGAAATAAAGTAAGTTTATGCCAAAAAAAATGCTGGGAATTTTTTTTTTTTTTTGAAAAAAAAATTTAAATTCCTTATTCGTGCGAAATTTATAGTGTCTAGTGTTTATGTTAGTTTTTTTATAGACAGATATTAATTATTTTTCGTGAAAAAATCCTGCTACGCGCGTCTATGTGCATTTATGCAGAAAAACGCAGTCTATTTACTCAACTTTGGACCCTAATATTTTGGAAACCAGACACTTCCCAGGTATGCTTCCATGGAGAAAAATGATCGTGATGATGAGGAGATTCCGTAGTTTTCGGAAACATTGACGACCAAAAATCACCCTGTATATTGGAATTTTTTGAACTTTTAAAAGTTATCGCAAGATTTCGATGTTCATCGGCCAGATTTTTATTCTCGAGTTACCCTCACTACCAGCAAATTACTCTTTGATTCATTAAGTAAGACCCCAGGGGTCATTTAGACAATGTAACAATTTGGAGCGACAGCGAACCGTTTACAGCCACAGCGCGGTTAGATTTCATTTCGTCATTTAAAGAATAGGCTAAATAAAGGCTTCCCATTGGACACAATGGTTTGATGTCTTTGCGTTATTTAATTTTGCTTATTAAATTATTCTTTATATATACGGTAATTCTTTATAAAACCCTATATAATTAATAATTATATAATTATATATATATTAATTATATAGGGTTTCCAGGAGGAGGGCAGCAGCGCCTCCCGTACTGACAACATAGTCCAAAATACAAACTGCGGTCACCAACCCGCCTGCCCAGCGTGGTGACTATGGGCAAATACCCCCCGTGGCAGTCTTGTGGCATGTCCTGGGGGAGGCCTACGGGCAGCAGTGGACTGCAATAGGCTGATGATGATGATGATGATTAAATTATTACATTGTCTAGGGCCTACTAAGCAAGGTTGTTGATTCCTTTTGATTCATATTCGTTCTTTTAGCACCGATTTTGTAAAAGTTCCTTAAGTGACAAATGCGTGGACAAATCAAAAGACAATTTAAACTGAAATATTTCATTTTATTTATCTGAAAATATTCCTTTACAATGACATGAATGTCCTCAACATAGTCGAATGGAATGCGAGTGAGTACAGCATACACTTGTCGTTATGTAAATTGCTACATTTGCTAACGCTAATGTACATATTTTGTCATACATCATTGCGTACAAAATTGTACTTTTTTCAACAACAATGCCTAGAGTTTATCTAGAATCACTTCAGCTCCACTCCTTTGTTACGTGATGGAAATTTACAGATGATAACTTGAAGGCATGTATAAATAAATTTAGAAATACCATTTAACATTCCAATGCGACCTAAGGTGATGACTTTTCGTCTACATAAAACTACTCGTTAAAATAGTCGTAGTTACAACAAAGATGTGCATGGTCATCCAATATAGAATTACACGAATAAAATCTCTAATAAATTCCATCTACAAATATAATAGGCCCCCTGATTACGTACGGGCTTCGGCTTTGCTATTGCTTTTACGTAATCAGGGGGCGGAATATCTTAATTACGATATATACAAACATTGAAAACGAATAAAACATATACTAAACACTCTTTAAAGTAGGTACATCGTGTACCCTGTTATTTACAATTGGAGTAAAATCTTTTTCTTATAATCACAAAGGATTAGCTACAAAGTGCATTGCTGTGTCTACCCGTTGCAACTTTACTCAATGACTTATAGCTAATATGAAATTTAGACCATAATGGTGTTACCTATAACACTATCTTTGCCGTTGTCCAGCAGTTCCGAGTAGCCCGACTCGTCGCTGCACGCGCTGTCGTTGTCTCCCGTGCTCTTGAACACCTCAGTCTCGGTGCTCGAGTGTAAACTATCAACGTCCGTCAAGTTGTCTATCAGCGATTCGAATTTCCCCTCGAAGTCCAACTGGGCGTCGGCTCCCAGCGGCGGATACGTCGATCTTCGTCTGAAACCGTTCCGCTCCCCGATCGGAACGTGATTCACTTCGTCGCTCATCAAACTGTCCGGAGACATCGCTACGTCGTCACTCTCGTGCGTAGACTCGGAACAGATCCTGTTTATTGCGCATTCAATTCTTTGCACTCTTTGGGATACGGAGACGCTTTCGTCGCTCGCTAATCGCTCCTTAATTTCCTCAGTAGGAAAGTGGGAGGGAAGAGAGGATGGCTCGGCGTCAGAGGAGTTTGCCGTGCTCGCTGTCTCGCACCCTGAAGAAACGGATCCGTCGTCGCTGTCCGTGACGAGGAAGTTACTTTGCGCTAACAGCTGCAGCGCCAAGCGCTCGCCGTCACTCGCGGTGGTCAACTCACTCGACTCAGAAATCGGTTCCAATGGGTGGAGTCTCACTTCCAATTGCTCCAAATCATGACTAGTTTCTTTTCTGGACTCTTCGGCTTTCTTATTACTTTCATTGACGAGAATGTCGATCAGTTCTGCGGTGACTGTGGTGTTGCTTCCCTCTGAATCTGACCTTACTCTACCTATGACACCTTCAGGGCAGGACAGTTTCCGCGGTGACCTGTACTCTGGTCGCCGCCTGTCGAGGGTGTGTGAGTACAAACCAGGTATTGACACTTCGTCAGTGAGAGAATTCCTGGTGCAGTTGTTGCAGATGCTCTGCATAGCGTTCATTTCTGCCTCCTCTTCGTCTTCTTCCGAGCAAAGTTCCTCGATAGCGCCTAACTTGGGTGCTGATTTAGATCTCTCTAGAGGAGGTCTATAGTTCGTGGCGCCGACACTGAGCAGGATCTTCCTACGCGGCATGCTCGGATTATCGTAGACGCTATTCGCAAGACTGAGCCTAGCATTCTGCCTGGAAATTCTGTCCTTCTTGAATTCGACTAGTGCTTGCTTCAGTTTTATTTGGAGTTCTTCGGTGATTTTCTTTGATATGGATTCTTTGGTACAGAGAACGGCGTGGCAGCGGAGCTCGTGTTTAAGCTTTTTGCCCTCGTGGCGGTAGATCCAGCAGAAGAGCTTGGGGTAGTGGGGCGGGCTGGCACAGTAGGTGACCCTGTGGGACCAGTACTCGGTGAGCCCGTGTTCTTTGGTGAAGCCCTTGAGGCCGGAGTTGGTGACTGACAGCTTCATGACCACGTCAGGTTTGGTGGACTGCTGGTAGTTCCGCCAGAGGGTCGATAGCGGCTTCTCTATGCAGCTTTCACCTGGAAAAGAAGAAAAATAAACATTAGATGATTGTTTACATAACTACCATAGTTTCATAGGGTTTGGTTCAAGTCTCGTTATGTATCAATTCTCTAATAACTCTTTTATTAATATTAAATTTGAAATAACACAGAATAAGTAAATTATTCAGTCTGAAAATATCTGGTCACTTCGGAAAATCGGGAGCATTTCGTTTTGCAGCCATACCGCAAAATCATCTGTCTGCGTCCAGTACGTATCAATGTCGTAGTCGAGGCAAGGCAATCTAGCCACGAGCTCTCTGCTAGCGAACATCTATGACATTCCAAGCCATGGAGGCAGGATGTAAAAGAGGTGCGATAACCAAAGTATGTACGCTAGTAACGTAGTAGTATGGAGTATGTAATCATAAACTAAAAGTTTGTTCTAATCGTACATTTCACCTATTTACATTAAGAATGGTGAGGGACAAACATAACTAATTTCAATGTGAGTATTTACCATGGATCACTGTGCCGAAATCACACTAATATAATAAATGCGAAGGTGTATGAGTCTGTATCTTTGTTACTTTTTCACGTCTAAATGGCTGGTGCGATTTTAATAAAATTTGGTAAGGAGTTAGCTGATACCCTGGATTAACACAAAGGCTACTTTTTATCCTATAGGTAATTTCGACATCGATAATTTCGACATTTTGTTTTTTTCTGCAGTCTACGCGGACGGAGTCGCGACCAACAGCTAGTTTTCTATAAACAAACGTTGTTAGGCCACGTCCTCTTTATTCTTCCGTCATGATCTAAGTGTATAGGAGTTGACCTTCCATAGCTTTGTATAGAAATCTTATTCTAAAGACACTGTCAGTTAAAACTTAGCAAATATCTGTATAGCGGATACTATATCCGTAAATATTACGAGGAAGCTAATAAAACAGCGGTTATGTATAAAAGCTAAACAAATAAATACCTATTAGTACATATAAATAATATATCTAAATTTAAATTAAATAACCTATACCTAAACAATTTAAATTACTAGGTACCATTATAGTATCTAATACAGTAAAACATTTATTTGGGGTAGTAGGAAAGAGTGAGCATGTACTCGTGTATACAAGGTTGGAGAGAACTGCCTTTAATCTTGGAAAATATACTTTTCCTAGGAAATGCAACTGATTACAAAACATACTAATTACATATCTTGCAAAAGCAAAGTAGTAGCTATGTGACAGCAAATTGTGAGATTTCTGTATTATATGAATTTCATAAGTGGTCGGCGGAAATCGTTCAATTTTTGTTATGGCATTACTTTTGCTAGATATGTAAGAAAACGACATTTGTCTACTTTTAAAAATTTTCAGATATAAATCTAATATGTTGCTAAGTATGTAACATATACGTAGGTTTAGTAAATATATCTACCTACATACATGTCTGTCTTTACAGGTCACCGGTCATGGCCAAAGGAAAATACAAATATATCCTGTCTCGAACACGACTCGATTAGGTGAAACATTTACAGGTAAAAGAGGTAGGTACTTGAACGTTTATAGGTAACAGAGATTTTGATTGTTTTTAGCATGAAATCGCTTATTTACTCAACTAAGGCAATCTATATCTGGAGTACCTAATCCTCATAAATTTTGATAATAATATTTACATAGGTACATACGCCTATGGTCCCAAAATAAGGTAGTCAGATTTTCAGCATAGCATAAAGTTGCCATCTCAAAACTTTGAAAATCAGGATTTGAGGAAGAAATACAATACAAGAAATACATTCCGATTAAAAGCCAGGACTATACATGTGCGAGCATGTATGTTTGTTACTCTTTCACGTAAAAACGGCTAAAGCGATTTAAATAAAATTTGGTATGTAGTTACCTGACACCCTGGATTAACACATATGCTACTTTTTATCCCGGGAAAATATTTTTATCCCGGATAATTATGACATTTTGTTTTTTCTGCAGTCCACGCAGACGAAGTCGCGGGCCTTCACTATATTAGATAAACAAGCTGTTTGACCTTTGTATGTTGTGCGAAAAACTTGTAATTCAAATATGTCATATTATACATTTCCATACCTAAAAACTTTGTAAAACTAAAGTCAATAACCCAAGTACATGTAACGCTAATAATATAGGTTAGTCTCGTGTAGAATGAACGGATCTTGTTGAAATTTTAAACAGAGATAAGTTTAACTGGTATAATGCATATATTATCTTTATTTTAATAGTTTACGTGCAGTAACCGCAAATTGGTACTACATATATTTAAAAGTTTAAAGCCTGTCTCTAAAATGGATTATAGCGCAACCGTTATGACGGTAGCCAATACTTATGCAAAAGGTCGCCATCTTTACAATGCCGATATATTAAAAATCCTCCAGGACCGCTATACCACGGCGGTGCTATGCCTATAGATTAAGCGAGTAAAAACCAAGCTTTGATTCACCTATTAATATTATGACAATCCATTATAATAAAACAACTAACATGACTAGGCCGCTCGTAAACTCTCTGTTCCAACAACAAAGTCTCTCGGATAAACATGGAACTATACAAAACAGATGAAACACGCACATAGATACTAGCGCCTATATCGGAGGACTTAATAACTGAAACGTGTATTAAGTGCCTGTAAACCACCACGTGAAACATGGCGGAGTTATTAGAGCAGTTACAACCTCGTAAAGTAAGTACGAGTAGGTGCGTGAGATATAATGTTGAAGCTATAAAAGTTGAAGTTATCTTTAACTATGAGTACATTCTTGCCGTATATTAACGTATCTATAAGTTACTTTTAAATTTAACTCCCTTTTTTAAACTGTTTCCTGTGACTAGGCTATAAATTAAGTAATTGGCTAAATGATATAAATTTTCATATCGTGGGCGGAATACATCAGCCCCCCTAGCATGAACACGCATCGTGGATATATCGAATTGTACGATATCGTATCGTCGCTATATAAAATTCAACATGGCGGCTATATTTATCGAATTTTACAGACTAAATGTCGATAAATCGGTTTATCATATCGTGTTTCGCAGGTCATTCTAGGCTTGCTGGACCCGCTTTGCTAAACATTTGCTGTATGTGGCCTTCGTATTCCTACACTAGTTTTACTACACCATTTTGGAAACAACTGTGTGTGTGTGTATATTAGGGTTGCCAACCGTCCTGTTTTCCCAGGACATGTCCTGCTTTTTGGAGTGTCCTGGGCTGTCCTGGATAGTTTTTAAGCATCGTCCTGTGTTTTAGAGTCCTGACACATTCGCTATCAGCAGATTTTCTAAGGGTGCTGATATCAAGTCAACGCCTCTTGCGACGACGCAAATAAGTGTCAGCGGCACCTCTAGAAAGCCTAAAAGACGCATATATGTAGTCGCCGGCATTGAATATGTTAAAGACATATGTTTTGAATTCGCACGCCACTAACTCTCTTCAATCGTATTGTCACTGAGCTCGCACATGTATAGTCTTGGATTTTATTCGAAATGTCCTGGTATTTCTTCTTCAAATCCTGGTTTTCAAACTTGAGATGGCAAACCTAGTGTATATGTATACCAGAAGACAAGAAAGTATTCTTATTTCTGCAATTTCTAGAACAGCTCATGACGCATATCCCGTCCTGCACTAAACTGTATAATGCGTCATCATGCTACATTAACAGTCACTTATACGCCTGTAAGTAGCCAATTGTCTATAGACAGGAGACACAATGCAGTCATGCGACAGTCAATTACGCAGCGCGGTAAGAAGAATTCACTGGCTAACACTTCCCTGCACCCTTCTACCAGTTACTTGAAGCTAAGATGTCTAAGGTCTTGTATTGTGGGTGCTAAGCAACGATATATTCCATGACTCGAAAACAAGCATCATCCATCCCATCAATGTTTGTGCCTACCGATTCGAACCCAGGACCTCTAGCGTGGCAGGTACCTAGTGGTCTATCAATTTCACTTGGTCGTCTCGTATTCAAAGACTCCAAATTTTATAATCTATCGGTTCAGATTCAGAAGCTTTTCAAATTAGTAGGATTATGGATTTCATACGCAATTCAGTTACTATTTCCGAAATTTCGATCGGTCGTACCAAATTCAAGGGTCTGATTGACCTTAGTTGGTGCAGCTATTCTCATCCTCGTGTTATTGCGTCATGTGCCTTCCACATACTACCACGCATTTTGTTGTTTGAATCTCAAATTATCTTAGAGTCATTGGCCGACGTCAGACAGGTATGGTTCACCTTGTTTTGTTTATAAAACAAATATAAGTAAATAAATAATCTAATTTATAATCAATACGTCAGCGAATAAAGGTTTTTATACCTGCCTGGAATATTCCTAAATGCGCGAAATAAAATTATCATAAATTCTGATACCATCTTCTCTGGAAAATTTTACTTTTTTTTGTTTTTTACGGCCAAAAAATTTTGGAACCAGTTTACGACAAAAATACATATTGTTAGCAATATTTTATATAAGTACATATGCAAAAAATTGTTCCATAATGATACTAACTATATTCTTCTTCTTCAGCCTATTGCAGTCACAAGGCTACTGCCACAGGGGGGGTTTTGCCCATAGTCATTATTAAACATTTAATCCCCTCCAATACCATCATAGACAGACACGGCTGTGTTGCCAGAACTGCAGGTTGTTAGCTAATCGCTTGAGAGAATGCCCGAATGGAAGAGATGCAGCTGATGTATTATAATGAAGCCCCGCATCAGCACAAGACCGACTTTAAATATAACTTTTCAAATGAGGGGAGTCCTCAAGGGAAAACCACGACAGAGAATATTAACGCCATTCACCCAGGGGACTGTTACCACAGAGTAAATATCACTTCATGCACGTAACGTATTATGTAATCGACTGAGAGCGCCTAAGAGATATAGTGACATTGTGAGAAGGATCTTATAATTTTTTTTAGGTCACAATCAAAGTCAACCCGCGGTACAGTCGAGTCAAATACCCCATTAATCTTAAACAATGTACTTACCTTTAATCAAGTCGGGTTAATTTGCAATAAACGTACGACATTAATCTTAGGATTAATCTCGTTTAAGAAAAATTGCGTGGATGTTATTATGCAGGTACCTATAGAAAGAAGTATATTTGAAGTAGTTTGAGCAAACGACTGAAGCAGGAGTAGGTATATGCTAAACAGTAGAGATAGGCCGACTAGTCGGGAAAGCCGACTATTAGGCATCATTTGTAGTCGGCGACTAGTCGGCCGACTAATCAGCAGTTAGAAAACCGATTAGTCGGCTAGTCGGTTAGTCGGCAAATACCATAGTCGGCCCATCACTACTAAACAGTCATTATTAAAATTAATCGAAAAACGCGCCTAAACCTTCGTAATTAAATATACTATCTACACTATCCACAAACCTATAAAATCCATCCAAATAAAACTGCTTTACATATTGGTCATTAGATAATTTAACACGTAATACAATTGGCGTGAGGTAATAATTATCAAAACATAATGTCAAGTACTAATTTCTGCAAGTACCGGAGATGGAATGAAGCAATTAGCACGAGCGAAGCCGCGGGTGATGTCATAATAATGTCGACTAAACTGTCCTAAGAGCAGACGAGCTACTCAAACATTTATAAACGAGTAGACTTCACTGATGTATAAAGTTCTATTCTGTTCTTATATTTTATTGCACACAATTTTTATAAAATTAATAAATAAGAAACATGTATGAGTACAAAGGCGTGCTTATGTCTGACTTTCATTTAAAATTAAATACTTAAACTAACTATGCACTTAGCATAATGTGAAACTTTTAATTAATCGAACATTTCAAATACAGAAATAAAGTGCAATCCAGACTCTCTCTATAAATATATACTAATGCACTTATTTATCACATCAAATCTAAGATATTATATCGGTTGCATGAAAGACATAATGAAGAAGAAGCCTATTTTAGACTCAATGTCATCATTATACGAGTATATGCATCTATCTATACGAGTAATGGAGTAAAAGAACTTCTTTGATACGAAGAATAGTTCTCGAGCTATTAATTTTTTTAGAACGGCTAGCAACGCACAATCATAAAAATGGAAAAGAACGTCCAATTCGTTGTCATAACATAGAGTCGGCTTCGGGCACTAGGAGATGCGTTTATCTGCGTAGTATTCAACAATAGATAAATCTTGGATACAGTAGCTCGTCTGCTCAGGCGTTAATTTAACCTGTATGTCGCCTCGCCTCTAATTAAATCTAACATAGCCTTATATAACAAGCGTATCTGCATACTGATTGGCAGTTTAGCTACGCGCAGGCAATATGACAGGGTACTTATAATGGAACTCAGGTGTGTTCTTTTAGGTGGTGAGTTGGAAACTTGTCATTGATTTATATATGTTCCCGCTATTTAAAACATAACTGTATGATGTAGGATCTCCCATGTAATACTATAGTTTAGTTTTACTCCTTTTCGGGAATACAGACATGTATACAGGGTGTAACAAAAAGGGTATGTTAAGCGAAAAGCTACGTGAATAGCCCACTGTAGAGAACCTATACACCAAATTTGAGACTCGAAATCACAAGTTTATTTTACAAGATTGTATGAAAATTTCTGAGATATTTAAAAATTCTCCATACTATCGGGAAAAATAAACATGTGATTTCGAGTCTCAAATTTTGTGGATATGTTCTCCTATAGTGGGCTATTTACGTAGCTTTTCGCTTAACATACCCTTTTTGTTACATCCTGTATAATGTGTCTTAGGTACCCGATCTTTCCAATGGTCACATAGCCTATCTGGAGGATAAAGTTGATAGAAGTTGATAGATAGATAGGGTAGGTGACCGTTAAAAAAATTGGTCCTAAAACATATATCATACTCGTAAAGTGTGCGTGGACAAAGTCTTAGCGAAGACATATAAAAACATAAATAAATAGAAATATCAAAGAGTTTACTAGTAAAACTATGTAGGTCGCAATCATCATGCAGTGGTTTATGCTTCATTACATAAGCTTTTATTATGAAATATTTTTATATGACTATGATATAAGTTATATTATATGACATATAAACTTATATCGTAGATTTTTGTACAGTTAATTAATGTGATTCTCACGAGTTTACCGGACAATATTTTAAAATTATTGGTAATTTTTTTTATTATTATTCTATTATCCGAGTAATTGACCTGGTGGTTATAGCGGCTGACACGGTTTGCAGTGGTCGTGGGTTCGATTCCCACTCGGGTGCAGATTTTTTCCATTTTCTTTATTAATAATTTTATATTATTCTATTGTTGCCAACTGAAAAATACCAGTAATAGTAAGCATAACTAATGGTTTTTTTTGTTTATATTAGTAAAACCGGAAATTACAAAGATTTTTTTTATATTATGCTAATAAATAAATATTTTACAATACATTATACTGAACAAGATCGTTTTAGGTATTGTTTTCTAAAAATATTTTAACCTTGTGTAAAAAAATTCGGAGTATTTTATTTAGTTTACACTAAATAGTATTAAATTTAGGTATGTAATGTTTTTTAAGTTTTTTTTTTTGTATCCACGTCACATCCGAAGTATGTGGTACTTCTACGAGTTGTACTAAGTACCTCAAAAGTATTTAAAATTTAAGAAATAATTACCACAAAATGTGCACATAGACAGGTAGACAATATTTCCACTTTTTTATTTTATTATAAACCTCTATTTCTGCCATGTGGTAGCCCAATGGTTAAAATGTGCGCCTTTCAAATTGGAAGGCGTAGGTGGGATCCCAGTCACGGGCTTGTACCACTGAATTTATTTCATGTACGGAGTTCAATATTCCAAAATGTCACTTAGCTATACACGCGGACGGTTGGTGACAGGCAGGCAACCGGCCGTCAAACAAACTCCAAATCCGTTAAAATATCATTTTGTAATCATATTGCGCCGATCCCATAATAAGTTTTTAGCCAACGGGATTCTACTGCCCAACGAAGGCCTACCCCGAGGAACGCACTTACCTTTATTTCAAACCTTTCGCCTTAAAGTTATATTATAATATAAAATAGTGGCCGGTGTACACGAGTATAGCAAATATGCATATATCTTTATATTCATAGAATGTACTTCGAAACTAATTGGTTTCACCATCAGCTTTCTTAGTCTCGGTCGTATTAGTGTTAATCACAGGGCAGGCGCCCATCCGTCACAGTGTACGGTAACGTCAGTGTTACCAACTATATTTAGAAAATTCCACCGGTTTGTATAAAATAATAATCCATTTCAGGTGTCGATTATAAATACGAGTTTATAAACGTGACCATAGACACAAACATTTATAGATTTGGTTTTCAAATATAAACTCGTTTAGCTTAAAAATGTGTAATAAAGTCTTTATATCTAATTAATAAAATGACAGGTCTCAATTATTTTAAAATAGTTGTAGTCGAGATTTGCTTACATGGTAATAAAAATGTTTGTCATAAGTACATACCTACATTATTTGAATTATTTCGTAATATGCAAGCTTGCGAGTTGTTGAAAATGCTTATGATAACCTACACAAACCTTGCAGATATTGAAAAAAATTTTTTATTCTATTCTTTATTGTACACAGACATTTTATATGGAAAAACATTTTACATTGACAATGTACAAAGGCGTGCTTATCCCTATAAGAGATTTCTTCCAGCAAACCACTTGAGATAGCGAAAGTTGGGTGAAAAGGTAGATTGTATGTGTACACAATACCAAATAAATATACTTACATAAACCTACATAATATCAATACGAGTATACCTACATAATAATACATATCTACATATAATAAACCTTACCTACATAGACTTACAATAAAAGTATCTTACAATAATAAAATAACCGACAGACCTACTAAGGAAGAGAAAGGTAGTATGCCTTTACTTGTCTCTTAAAGATGTCAATTGTAGGACAATCACGTATGGTGTGCGGTAGTGAGTTCCACAGCTTGACTGCATAGACAGTGTAGGAGTAGTCATATGCAACAGAATGATGACGGGGAGTTTTAAGAAGAGAAGTAGTAGCTGATCGTAGTGGGCGATCTCTTGAGAACAGATAATCAAATCGCTCACGCAAATAAACAGGACAGGGTATATGGTATAAAATTTTAAATAGAAGTGTTAGTATGTGAACATTCCGGCGAAGTCGAATTGGGAGCCATTTGAGCTCTTTCCGAAATTGAGTACATGGTCATACTTGCGTAAGCCGTATATAAAACGAATACCCAAATTTTGAAGACGTTCTAGTTTATTGAGCAGCTCCTCATTGGCATCAGGATAGCAAACATCAGCATAGTCTAATAGTGGCAGAAGAAGGGATTGAGCTAAAGTGATTTTTGTGCTAAAAGGTAGCAAATTTTGGAGACGTTTAAGTGCATGGAAGGTGGAATGCACTTTCCTACTTACCTCACTTACCTGAGATGACCACGAAAAAATACGGTCAAATGTAAGACCTAAGTTCTTGGCCTTATCAGTATAGGGTATCACAACCCCATTATATAATAATTGCGGAATGTTAGATTGATTTAAAATTTTTTGCTTAAACCTGCTACCAATAACCATAGCCTGAGATTTGTCCGGATTAACAACGAGGCCAAACGACTGTGCCCAGCCATGGATGTTGGTTAAGTCTTTGTTTACCATAGACGTGGCCAACTCCAGATCCTCAACATTGAAGTGATAATAAAGCTGTAAGTCGTCTGCATAGAGATGGAAGCAGGACGAAAGAACATCAGTGATAGAATTTATAAATATCGAAAATAGGAGAGGCGAAAGAACACCTCCCTGTGGAACGCCTGCAGTAAGCTCGCACCAGTCAGATGATAACTCATCCGAGCGTATACACTGCAGACGACCCCTAAGATAAGAGTTAAACCATACTATAACCCGTGGAGAAACATTCAGAGAGCCAAGTATGCCTAATACAATGTCGAAGTCAACACAGTTAAAGGCGCTGCTAAAATCTAGCAGAGCTAAAATGGTGAGCTGTTGGTTGTCCATAGCCAGTCGGATGTCATCAGTAACCTTCAATAATGCCGTGACAGTACTGTGTCCCCTTCTGAATCCCGACTGAAAGGGATTAAGTAAGTTGTTCCTGGTGAGATAGGAGGACAGTTGATTATGTACAACAGTTTCTAGGACTTTGGAAAGAATGGGAAGGATGGAAATGGGACGATACTGGGAGAAGGATGAGGGATTCGCTATTTTAGGAAGAGGAATAACATAAGCCATTTTCCATGTTGATGGGAAGGAGCTCGTGGTTAATGAGTAGTTGATAATGTGCTGGATGATTAAACAGAGCTCATCCAAAATGGGACGCAGCATTTGGGCATGAATTTGGTCATATCCAACAGCTTTCGAAGTAATAGAGAGTATGGCCTTCCGAACGTCACTCGAGTCTATAGATGTAAATTCAAACGGATCACAAACAGGCCTAGGTTTACTGTTTAACGCTAAAAGAGATTTTGATTTGAAATTAGTATCCACTGAGAAGGGGGGAGAGGAGAAGTATTTATTAAGATTATTTAAGTCAACCTTACACGTGGTTGTTTCCGAACTTCTGCCAATACCCAGGGTTTTCAGAAACTTCCACATTTGTGCTGGGCTGCTTTTTTCAATGGATTCATGGATGTGACGTCTCCTTGCATCCCTACACATACGACCACAGCAGTTCCGTAGCTTTTTATAACGAACGAAGTTAATATCCGATGGACAGCCCTTATACTTCCGTTTTGCAAGATCACGCTTGGCCATACATTTTCTTATAGCATCACTAAGCCATGGCGCCGGGAGATGCTTCACCTTAACCTTTTTCAATGGAGCATGTTTATCAAAAAGACAAATTATTATCCGGTTAAAGTGCTCCAGTTTTATATCCGTGGTCGTACCCTCCAAGACGGGAGACCAGTCGATTTGTAGCGCATCACTTTTTAGTGCATCTAGATTAATATTTTTAAAACTACGTAGCAGAACGAATTTTGACTTACATTTTGGAGGACGCACTTTGTAGGAAAGGTAAATTAGATCATGATAGGAAAAAGGAGCATTGAGCTGTCCATGAGTCGCGACCTTAGAGATATTACCAACAATTATTAGATCAAGGAGAGTTGGACGATTATGAGGAGATTGGTGTGTAGCGCGAGATGGCAAAATGTACATATTAAACGATGAAATTATATTTTTAAGTTTCGTAGAACGAGAGTCATTTTTTAGTAAACAAGTATTAAAATCGCCAAGAATAATCGTATCTTCATATTGAGGACTGAGCAAGTCTAATAAAGACTCAAAAGATGAAAAGTAATCTATATGTAGTGAAGGACTGTAAACAACCCCAATTAGTAACTTTTTGTGTCGAAGGCAAATCTCTACAAACAGGTGTTCAGCAGATGCAGTGTAATTACTTGGAGACTGATTAATAACTGTGTATGGAATATCGGCTCGTAGATACATTGCAACACCACCCCACCCCTTTTCCGTTCGGTCATTACGAACTAGAACGTATCCAGGCAGACTACATGTAGTTGATGGAAGGGAGGGCTTAAGTAACGTTTCAGAGACTAGAATACAGTCTATTCGCTGATTGCTAAATGATGCCAGAAGGTCAGGATAATGAGCCGGAATGCTTTGCGCATTGATATGCACAATGTTTAAGTTATTTTTATAATTATTAAATACGTGACACAACTGATCATGCAAAGGCAGTTCCGTGGCCGTAGAATCATCACTAATTGCACTACCATAGTCATCTGACGAGGAACAGGAGAAAAAACTATCATCAAGATCCATCAGTAAGTCTGTCATAATAATAATATATTAGAGATAAACTTAAAATATAAATAAATACCTATTTAAATAAAAAAAAAGGGACGACACAATCAAACGCAATCTCACCCCCTTCTCTCCCCGGGCACTGGAAAAAACTTTACAATCGAGTTAAAATTTAGGAGTAATATTATTGTCTAGCTAGTACAAAACAAACTTACTGGCTGTATGGATTACAGTTACCACAAAAGAGACACAAAAAAAAAAAAAAAATAGTGACATCTACTTAGTCTGTGCAAGTGACAATGACAGCCAAGTAACAAAACAAACAACAAAAATCTCAAAAATAAATTGTTAAGAAAAAAAATCTTTCTATGAGGGTTAAATTGAAATTGAAATTTACATGTAGAAATAAAGAAAATTGAGTTATTACCCACATATATGAATTTACCCGCAAGATTCTACATAAGGAAAATTTTAGATGAAAGACAAACCAGCCAAGAACCACTGGAATGTTAAGGTTTTTTGGTCGCAGCCGCAGACAGACCACGCTTGGGCCTAACCCTAGACGCCGACGGCTCCACCGATGTCTCGGATAGTGGCTTCACTGTTTCACCAGGGAACCTCTTCATGACAGCCTCAAGATCAGACATCTGCTCAACTTTAAGTCGCGACTTATCTGGCAGCAGGATGACAATTTTCCCCTCACTAGTCCAAGACTTTTGGATGCCAAAATGCTTTCTAGCTTGGAGAAACACTTCATGCCTATACTTAGTGAGGAATTCTGTCACAGTTACCCCGGTGCCTTTAAGGCAGGCTTTGGAGTTCCACATTTCAGTCTTGGAAGAGAACTTATTAAATCTAACTAATATTGGCCTGGCTTTGTCCTTTTTACTGCCCAGACGATGACACACAAGAATGTCTTGCCCCAATTGTGGCATCCTGTAATGGCTACTCAACACCTGTGTTATAGCAGCAGCTGGCGTGACGGTGTCATCTTCGTCAATGCCATGGACAAGAACAATCTTCCTCCTCGAAGCCATCTCTAAACGGTCCAGACCTAATGCAAGTAGACCCACCTGTGAACGGAGCATTTCAAGGGACTTTAACATTATTGTTTTGAATTCTGCAAACTCCCGTGACAAGCTTGATATGTCGTGCATCCGAGGGCTCTTTGCAACCTTGGCATCACGCAGCTCCTGCTCATACTGGCCCATTCTCTGTTGGAATTATTAAAATTGTATAAATAAATATTATATGTGTACGTACATGCGTTCGTTGACTGGTAGGAGAGACATTTTTTGGAAAGGCAATTTCATACACTTAGAGAGTAAGGGATGGCATCTCAAGGGCCTTTTCTCGTAGTTGTTAATGAAATCATTTATTTATTCAGATATGTCCAATCCTGACGGTAATTCAGTGACGTTGGCAACACTAAGTAACGTAATACCTCAACTGTCACTTTCACGATACTTGCTCATTTTGTACCGAGCTGTACCGATAGGTCAACGACCTTGTTTATCCAATACATCGCCTCTATAGAGACCTTTGATAACTACAGCACAAATTAACGTGGAACTATATTTATAATGTATATTTATTTATTTATTATAATATACAGGATGTTTTTTTGTGGCCACCTTTAACGAAGGGTACGTATTCTATACATGAAATAAAATAAGTTTATGCCAAAAAAAATGCTGGGATTTTTTTTTTTTTTTTAATTCCTTGATCGTGCGAAATTTATAGTGTCTAGTGTTTATGTTAGTTTTTTTATAGGCAGATATTAATTATTTTTCGTGAAAAAATCCTGCTACGCGCGTCTATGTGCATTTATGCAGAAAAACGCAGTCTATTTACTCAACTTTGGACCCTAATATTTTGGAAACCAGACACTTCCCAGGTATGCTTCCATGGAGAAAAATGATCGTGATGATGAGGAGATTCCGTAGTTTTCGGGAACGTTGACGACCAAAAATCACCCTGTATAGTTTACGACCTACCAAAATATAAAATTTAATAAAAATTGGTCAAGCCGTTTCGGAGGAGTTTGATAGCAAACGCCGCGGCACGAGAATTTCATTATGTACCTACGAGTATTAGGTACAATACTAACCTAGTCTTAGGTTAAAAGGAAATAACATTATGTGTATTACAAAAGCAACGTAAGTAGGTATATGTCTTAACCATTAAAAAAGAAGGATATTTTCCTTATCTACATAATAGAGCCACGCTGTTTACAAAATATAAACCGCAAAATTGAATGTTGTTATTCGTTAAATTGGTAAAGCAATTAATTAATACTTATGGGCAATCTATTTTTGTAATATTCAAATACCTTTATTTAAATTCTTTTGTTGACTTACAATATACGTCAACTGGAAAAAAACAAGACAATATTCTGGAAAAAAAACTCGTATTATTTCAAACGTCCATTAAACGAAACATTTTCGAATCGAACCGTCCACCATAAATGTACTAATTTCTGGTGAAAAGCCAGCCTTTTAATGTTACTCTAAATCATTTATGACGAAAATTAAAAGGCTATTAAAATGAAATCTTATTACCAAGTACTATGTAACTTGATGTACTTAACACTTTTGTCCCATAAATACCTAACCTACTTTCAAGTCTTTGTCACGTGTATTCTATTCTCCTAGCGCTAGCATACTATCTTCATACAACTTCATCAATATGGACCAGATTAGTACAGTTCTAGGCCGGAGTTATTGACAGCCTTTCATTCACTTACAGCGCCACTATCTTTGCTTATGCTTTCAACTTCTATACAGATGACGTTAGTACAGCTCTACGCTGCAAGTTACTAATCTTTGTGAATAATCTGCAAGTTTAGCAGCTCACTGCAGCGCTGCTGTAAACGTTTGCTTTTCAACTCAGATGTAGTTTATGTTAGTTCAGTGATTCGCCGCAAGTGCAACGTGTCTGCAGATATCAGTATTCTGTCAGCTCGTGGGCTTGAGGTTTTCCTTCAGCTTACGGAAGTTGCATTTGAAATGCGAATCTTGATACCCGGATGTGGAGGTTCGGTTGAGATTCCAATCAGATACTTGTTAGATCACTGCGAGAGATTGTTTGGAAGATAGATTGACTGGGAATATTAAGTAATCTGCCTACTATACAGAAAACGTAGGTACTTACAAAGAAGGGTATGTTCATATTTGTATGCTTCCTATTATAAAAATGTGGATGAATTGAAAAGACCTCTCACTATTGAGAACCTATTTTCAAAATTTGAGACTCAAAATCACATGTTTATTTTTCAAGATCGTATGAACATTCCTGAGTTGTTTAGGAATTCTCCATACTATCTAGAAAAATAAACATGTGATTTCAAGTCTGAAATTTTGTGCGTAGGTTCCTTTTATTGGGCTATTTACATAGCTTTTTGCTTAACATGCCATTTCTGTTACACCCTGTATAAGTAACACATCCCATATTGATGTAACAAATTGAAATTCAGCTCATAGTGATGTAGAATCTACCCTTAAATATTATATCTAGTTATGCATTTCTTTTCAGCAATGCGTCTGATGTGTTAGAATACTACGGAAGATATATAAATCTTGTCAAGCAGACTACTGGGGTATGTCTAGATTCCAATCTATTTGTTTAGATCTAAATTTATTTGTTTGTTACATCTTAAGGCTCTGTTTATTCGACCAATCTTCCTGAAATATGTATTAGTTGGGAGTAGGTACGGAGCTGGGCATAGGCTACATCATTATGTAGTCCACGCAGGCTAATTCGTCTATAGAATAATTATTTTGGTAGAGACTTTGCATATACATACTAGCTAGCGTCACAAATATGTACTATTCCAAATAAAAAACAAATAATAATACACGTGTGGGAATGTTGAAGTAGGTATGAGCAAATCTCAAAATAATGGTGAAACGACTTTATAGCCTTGTCCCCTAACTTCAACATTCTTTTTTTCAGATCCAGTAAACTATTTTTAAAAAATGATGATAGGAATTAGATATAGCCCTATTTTTTTCTATAATTTAATCGTTTTATTATTAAAAAGCTGATATTTTTAACACAAAATTGAAGAAAACTCATACGAAGGCATATGTCAATGTATGAAAAATGAAGTGTCCCCTTTCCAAAACATAACATTAGATCGCAATTTTCTCCGCAAAACTGTGGGCACCCATACATATTTTACCTTGTCATTTGGCTTTAAATAGGGTGTATTTTGATTTTCAAGTATAGTTTTAGTAATAAAACCCGTCGTTTTTAATAAATGAACAAATAAAATATGTCCTCAGAAAAGTTCCTTTTTCAATTTTCCTTCTTCGTAACCATGTATTAATATTTTCTTGACTCGTAATATTTGGTAGAATAATTTTAGATTAAAGTAGCAACACTATACAATAAATTAGCATGCTTAGGTTGGTCGCCTTCAGTACTGTCAAATTCATTTCTTTAAACTTTTTCACAACCGAGCCGGCAGCATCGCAATTTTAATCTTATTTTGTAACCCAAAAACAAGGGTAAGTTTTAATTTATGATGTATTACTGTAGTTTAACCTAAAAACTGTTTATTATAGTTTTCATTATGATACAAGTTGATTTAAGCTTATGTTGACTTATTATAAATAAAACAATATAAAGGCAAAAAAGCCTATGTTTGTTACTTCTTTTTGCGTTACTTTTTTGTGGTTACTTATAAGAGGAAACAGAGAAACAAAGGTGGAACTTAATAAAGCGGGGTTTACATATAGAACTGCCCAATATTGAAAGGATATTGACCACGCAATAAAGAACCGTCGTATCCGTATAAAGTTACTGTTCAATAATAATTATATAACGTTGTTAAGATAATATTTAGAGCTATTAAATAAACTTACCCATTTCATTATAATTCTATGGAGTTTTTAGTAATATTATTTCAAAACTTAGTTAACCTACCACTGTTTCACAAGGCAATATGAATATGTCAAAAATCGAGTCCTGTCTCACAAACAATAAATAAATATAATTACGAAATGAGTCTATATCTCTTATAAACACGAAAAACCACAATAACATGCAGATCACGGACCAGAGAAAGTATATTCTTTGCCACGGATGAAGTCGGCAGCTATCACAACATAGACTATTATATGTACAATTACTTAATTAATAATATAAAAAACGAAAAAATATAAAAAAGGTTTTTTACCTGGTAGTAGGTACATTTCTTTTTTTTATTTTCTTCTTAAGCTGGCAGCTATTAGTAAAAAATAAATACCCCATGTGTGTTTTACAGAAATAGACAAAAAATGCCGCTGACAAACGCTGAAAAGCAGAGGCGTTATAGGGAACGTCTGAAACAAAAACCTGAAGAATTCGAAAAACATAGAAAAAAGAACTTGGAACGAATGAAAGCTAAATATCAATACAAAAAAATTAAAGATTTGACAGAAAAGGAACAACAAGAAACGAGAAAAAAATGGCGAGAACAAAAACAAAAGAAGAAAAGTGAACCAAATCAAGCAAATGACACAGAACTAAATGAAGAAGGCATAAATATAGATACACCTTCCACTTCTCAAACCAGTAATATCATTCTGCGACAGCTAAAACTCTTTCGAAGGTCCAGAAATATTTACAGAAATAAATACACCGCATTGCAAAACCGCATAGTCACTTTATTACGACAGAACGAAAACCTGAAAAAAAAATTGTATCGTATTCGCAAAAAAAAGAAGAAAGATGACGAGTCCTTGCAACAGAAAATAGCGAAAATGACAGTTAGAAATGAAGTTCTTGAAGCAGCTTTGAAGGCGACATATAAAAGCTGTAAAAGCAACGAAGAAAGGAATGTCCTCAAAAGAATTGCTGTTCAAGAACCTGTTACTGAAACTTTGACTAAGACAAGTGTGTTGGAGCAAATTGGAGTTAAAGGAGGGACAAGAAAAAAGACACAAATAGAAAAGAAGGCGATGAAAACAAAAAAAGAAATCGTTAAGTTTTACATTAGAGATGACATAACTCGAACTACAGCTGGCAAAAGAGAGTGCATCACAAGAAATACTTGCAAAAAACAAATAAGATACCAAAATAATACGCTAAAAAACTTATACGAAATATATAAACAAGAAGGAGGAAAAGCATCTTACGCCACTTTTTGTAGATGTAAACCGTTTTACGTGCTTTTTCCAAGCATTCACAAAAGAGAAACATGTTTATGTATCAAACATAGCAATATAAATTTTAAATGTGTAGCACTCAGGCGTAGCAACATTATACCTTTCGCAAATAGTCATGATGTATTGAAGGCTTTGGTCTGCGATATGAAGTCGTATTCCTGTTTCTACGGGACATGTGATGCGTGTAGAAATAAAAAATTGCCATACAATTTAGAAAACCCGGCTTTGGATATACAATGGCATATGTGGGAAACTACTGAACATATTTATAAGAAACAAATTGATAGTCGTGAAAAAACTATGAAAACAAAAAAAACTACGAAGAGTCTAAAAAAAGCAACAGTTAAAGACCTCATTGACATTTTTGAAGCTGATCTTGTGACATTTAAAAAACACAGTTACAACAACTACCACCAAACGAACCAATATAATTTGTGTAAAAATAATTTAGCTGAAGATGAAGTCGCTATACACTGTGATTTTTCAGAAAATTTCGAGTGTAAAATGGCTGCTGAAATTCAATCGATGCATTTTGGCTCGTCAAAAACACAGGTTACATTGCACACTGGTGTAGTTTTTTGCGCGGGTTCAAAACAATCATTCTGTACAATTTCTCCATCAAATGTACACCAGCCAGAAGCCATTTGGGCGCACTTAAAACCGATCGTTAATTTGGCCAAATCATTAGTACCCAACCTTCAAAAAATTCATGTTTTTTCTGATAGTCCCAGCTCGCAATATAGGCAGAAAAATAACTTTTACCTAATTAAATATTTTGCTATTATGTTTGGTGTGGACATAACATGGTCGTTTTTTGAAAGTGGGCACGGGAAAGGTGTAGCAGATGCAATAGGGGGTGTTGTAAAAAGAGCGTTAGATAGAGATGTCTGCTATGGAACAGATATTATAAATGCCTCTGACGTATATTCATCTTTACAGCGAAATGTGCCAACTGTGAAATGTTTCTATATCAATATCACTGATATTGAAGAAATAAGAAAATTAATTCCAGTTCCGCTTAAAACTATTCCGGGTACTATATCAATCCACGAAGTTGTTGCTATGAAGAACAATGACAAAACAATCATTCATCGGCCTCTAGCTTGCTTTTGTAATGATCTTATTTGCGAGTGTTTTGAACCCAAAACCTATAAGTTTCATGAAATGATTATTTCTGTGCCAGTGACAACCGAAGACGACCTGCCTTTTCGTGAAAGTGTTGCATTGTCCGAAAATGTTGCAGAAGAAATAATAGTTGCTGTGAGTCCGACAAACAAAGATGTTTCTTTGGAACGTGAACATGTGGTGGATATATTATCTGAAGAAAATATGGCAGCTACTATTATTGTTCCTTCGTCTACAATGGATCAAGATCTGTTGTTGTGTGATCAAAAAATGGACATATCTGATGAAAATGTGGCTGAGGAAGTTATCATTTCAGTAGAATCTGAATTAATAAAGGACAATCAAAACATTCTTCTAATGGATATCACTAGTTATGAACCTCACAAAGAAAGTTATTTAACGAACAAAAATTATGGTAATGACATTTTTGTAAACTGCAAAACTACTACTCAACTGGTTGGTGAGTCTTCTGCCTTAAACTATAATGATAAAAACAAAGAAAATATAAATATTTTAGACCGTAATTTAAACGTGCCGCAATCTTCCACTTCTAAAGTGAAAACTAAACTTAAACTATCGCAAAGAGGATCTTTAAAAACCGTAGTTAGCCGTCAAATGACTTGTGCGAGTTGTAATGCCAGTATGCGTATGTATGAAGCATCAAAATGTATGTCTTGTGAAAAGCATTATTGTCATTCATGCCATGGTGACTCCAATGTGGATTTCTTTATTTGTCCAAAATGTTTCAGTTGTCTTTAATTATTTTAAACAGTTTTTAGTGTTAAGCTTATGAATATTTTTTTTATACTGTTGTTGAGTATTTTTAATATCTTTTCAGAGTTTTAAAAAGACTGGAACAGAGCTTGACGAAATGGCTATATTAATGTTTATTGATGTTGATAAATTCTTATCAAAAACAGATTTTCGACTGTGTTTGGCCAATAATTTGTCCTGGCCTTGGCAAGAAACTCATTTTATAATGAGCCCAAAATGTTTCAATTGTGGGTGGGACACAAATTCAATAACATCAAAGATAGAATTTCATTTCATATCATCTTTGAATTGTGAAGCCATACATATGCTGCTTAACAACATATATGTTTGGTGTCCTATTTGTGAATCATGTGTATTTGATCATTACCCTAAAGATGAATGCGAATTTTGTAACTTGTAATTTATGATATAACCTACTATAGTTTGACCGCTAGTGCCGTACCGCGCCCTAGGAATGTGAGCGGCACGGGAGGGTGAAATATCACATGAAATGATCTGTCTAATCCATAGCACTATAGACGTGATACACCCCCTCCCGTGCCGCTCACATACCTAGGGCGCGGTACCGCGCTAGTGGTCAAACTATAATTCGACTTCCACCTATAGCCTCTGAATATGAAAATCAAAATATCCATAAAACCGTTGCAAAATCGGATCATATTAACCAATATAATATTTTGAAAAGCCCAAAAAATTATTTCGATTGCCGATCGAGTCAGAGACTCAAAAGGCTAGGTTATATTTTGTAAAAATTTACAAAAATTACCTGAAATAAGTGTTTTTTCATAAAAAAAATTATTGAATGATTGTTAAGTGTAAGTACCTACTTGAAAATATATTTTGGGGCTGCTCAGACTATCAAACAGAAAACCTTCGAAATCGCGAAAAAAAATGATGTTTCTTATATTTGTACCTATCATATATTTTTATAAATCATTAGGTACCTACATGTTTTTCACGTTTTTTTTTCTCTTAGTGAAAGATTTTTAGTTTGATGTTCTGAGCATCTTCATGAGAGGTAAAGCTTACAATGTTTGTTATATTCTTATTTTTTATACCTGTTACGGTGCCATGTAAGCCCAACCTTATAGTTCCTACTTTGTAACCAAATTTCCTTAGATATGTAACTGTCCCATGAGGATCTGACTGATTTCTTTTGGTTTTTCTGTAAGTTTTAAGAAATTAAGAAAATTGTATCTCATGCAAAGCTTTATTATTGATTATAATTGTAATGTTTCATAATTTTAAGTATAAAAGTTGTCTGTTATCGAAGAAAACTTAAAGTTTTGATTCGTTTTTGTCCTAAGAGTAACGAAATGGAACAAAAATAATGAATAGTTTTCATAAAAAGCATATTTTAGAGAAAAGATTTGCGTTTTTAGAAAGGTTTTAAGTTTATAATTGAGATTTATATGCCAAATTTTCTCATATTTGAATTTTTGATGTATTTTTATTAGTGTTTAATAGTTACGAAATAGGAACTTTTAATCCGTCCCGTATTTTGTTTTTTAAGTTTTCAATATGTTTAATTAAAGATACAAAGTATCTCAATTGAAAATAAGAAACAAGGAAAGCTTTAAATTACAATATATAGATTTGGATAAGTGAAAGATAAAGTTTATTTTTTAACCAGTCCGAGAAATTTTTCACCATTATTTTGAGATTTGCTCGTATAGGTACCAATACCCAGAAGGAAGGGAGAAACAGGCTTGACAAACCTGGTATCGAGTGTGCCGCTTTCTCCTGGGGCTTTCGAGGCAGGCATGTGCAAAATAAATGTTTTTAAAACAATAGCCTAAGTGTTTGCATAAACGAGAGGTGTGCAAATATATCGAGAACTATTGGATGTTGGAACTATTGCGGAACTAGTAGCTGGGTTACAAGTTGGTGGTAAGAAATATAGTTCTTTGGATGCCAAAAGCTGTTAATTGTTAACATAAGTAAATTTTACTGCCCATTAGTGTTACTAAAAAGCTGACATAATTTTGATATTGATTATGCTTATGATGACATAAGCTTGTCGTGTATCATTTTGTTGCAATGCATTGTAATTTTGCTAAACAAGGAAATGACAAAATTCGCCACTTAAAAAAAGCAGTTTCAAATATAAATATTGAAACCAGTAAAATCCTATCAAACTTTGTGAAAACTGTGTCTAAGTTTGTGACAGCCCTGCCGCTTCCCATCTCGAAATATGAATCACACGGTGCTCAAATTAGTTCACCGGTCTATTGTAATTAATGGACAGTATGCCGACAATTTGGCAGCTCCATTGTTTCGACAGCATACCACTGCCATTTACTGGTAATGCTTGTAAAGATGATTTTTAGATCGCCATTATGATGTATCCATTGTTCTGTTTTTAGCACTTCCTGATATATTTGTAGATTATTTCATCATCAGAATTATAGTGTTTCTAGCATTTTTATGAGACAAACGACAAACAAAAGAATAAACAGAAATACTTTCGCATTTATAATATTAGTTGGGATACCAATACTTATGCATAAATCTGCGGTTAAAATCAACCTCAGATTCTCTTATAATTCATTACAGCACATGCTCGATTGGCTTGTTTATACCGTAACTGTTTATATAAGATGTTGCGTGCACTTGACGCCCTATAACCTGAACTACAGAAACGATATTCTGGTGATTCTAAAGTAAACAGCTTGGCCGTACTCGCTCTATTTTAAAACTGGATATCTTTCCAAAATTGTACAGTATGTAAAAGAATTTCGCTTGCAGACCTTCAAAACTTCGATTCGAAAATAGCATCCCGTGATGCTCATATGAAAGCGCCTATGTAGCCTATGTGCATATTACATTTTGATTTAAAATAAGCTGAATTTCAATAATGGTAATGGTAAAGCCCACCCAAAGAAGACAAAGAAACCTGAAGAAGGAGTAATCATTGAAATTATTCATCGTGACAATATCTCTTTCCTAACAAAAAGCTTTATTATACTTAGTTCTGAAGTTTTTTCAGATAGATTTAAATTAAAAGTAACAGTAGATGAATTAGTACGAGTATAGTGATAAGACCGAGGCGATAAACAAGCCGACTTACATAACGCGCGGACAGACATTACAATTTTATGGAACTTATGTAACATTTACGGAAGTTGGCAGTACAACAATACCACATTATGTACAAGATCGTACAGTTTTAAATTATATGTGGGAAGAGGTAATGAGACGGCTGTTTATGAAGATATCTCAAAATAACTTATCTGGGAAGAGAAAGTATTAAAATAATAGTTATGCATTCCGATGTCTTTGGCAAAAGTACATATTCTTGGGAGTTTGCTTCCTAATTTTCATACAAAAATCCGCATGTTTTCTACGTATATGTTAGAAAAGAATTTTATCCATAAGTGGGTCTCTAAAGAAAATCATTCAATTAACTATTATCAGCTGTATTTAACTTAGATGTCAAGATAAAGAACGAGCTAACTAAATAATGAACTATAATTTCATCATAAAATTGTGACTTAATTTAAAGGCCCTCAATCTTAGTAAAAATAAGAATCCATTCAAAATCGGGTCCCTTGATTCTCTTAAGTTTACACAAATTACATTTCGGATGGGTTTCTGCTATCATAAATTAGTGGAATTGACCTACAGAGCATAATTGAGTTGAGCAGTCGAATAAGACCTAATCATCACTATAACGTTAGAGTTAAGGCCAAACATTGTCCACATCCACGGGCTGGAGTCTGCGAATATAAACTTATTACTAAAGTAAACAATCTGATACCAGCTATATATTTCGTCTATGTTTGCAACGGACAGAGTAAACGTGTGTGTTTATGTATTTGAGCAAACACATTAGGGCCGATTACCCGCCCGACCTGTATTCCTATACAGATGTAAAGTGCCATATAGGTATATTATTTGAACGTATTATGAGTATGAGAAAAATACATACACGTTGCCCTATTTTTTGCTGGTCCGGATAAGGTTGTTTATTATTTTTTTATTCCGAAAAAAATATCGGGAAATTCTTTTTTTTATTTTTTCCTTTGTGTTCCCGAAATGGAGTAGACAGAAACGCAGAAATATAAATCCCACAGCCACGTTCAGCGTTGGGAGGAATTTAAATATATTAACAATTATATGTATAGTGTTAGTTATAAGGTTTGCACATTTGTAATTTTTAATACTTACATGAAAATAATATCCTAGAAGTATTCTAACTTGTTTGCTAAAAATATTCAGTTGAGCTAATGCTTGTAAACAATGTTGACAGTTGTAAGCAGTGTTGCCAATTTTATAAAAATATTAAATGAAGCGAATGAGGGACCCGACAAGTTGGGTTTACCATCGGTCGTGTCGGTCGGGTTGGTTGGCTTATTGTCTATGATAAAAGCAAACGGATATTTTAAAATTGGCAACACTACAGTGACCGTCGTTAATATAAAAGACGTGATTGTATTTTGAAGATTCAGTTCTATTCTTACTGTGTCGGAATAAACAAGTCTCTTGTACTGACGAAATCTTTTATTTTAACAAATCAGAAGTGTTCGTTTGGACTATATTGTAGTCTATCCACGTGCCATGAATAATAGCCGCAGACGACGACTCATAATATCAAGCGATGAAGAAGAGGATCCTGACCCCCAATTGGAACCACCAAAAAGGAAAAACACCCGACCAACAAGGAATCCTAAACGGCCAACGAATAACGAACGTTTGGATCGATTAGAACGAATGCTGGAACATTTTATGGCTAACCAAACACCTACGGTTTCAATTTCAACGCGGCAGAAGGAAAATGAACAAATTTCGCATGTAAAGGAGGCAATAAAAGGAGTGTTGTTGATTCGGAGGCTGAGTCTATATTGTTATAATTAACGTAACTTATATACTAAATATATAGGTAAGAGTGAGAGAGTGTCACCACACTACACCTCCCCCCTTTTTGTAATAAAAAAATATGCGAAATATTTTTATATGGATAATAATAATTATAAGTACTTAACATTTCTATTTATAAGAAAGTCTGTATCTAATTTATAAAATATGCTAAACAAATGCATATTAGCATAAGCTATGATAGATGTTTATAAATAACAACTATCTAAATAAGTCACACGGTACAAGTAACTTGATTAAGGAGATGCGCTCACATTGCATTACATTGTTTACAGTAACCATGACCATATATGCAATGCAATCACATTCCTGTGTCACCTTTTGCTTGTTTCTATGCAGCTTATTTTTATAGAGTTATAAAAATATTACTTTTAAGATTACAAAAGTACAATTTTGATATTTACTTATTTTAAATTATTCATCGTAAAATGTAATTAAAATACAGTTCTTTAAGAATAAACAATAAGAATATGAATAAACAATGCAAGTGGTGGGTATAGATACCACTACGAATATAAATTAGAGTGAAAATAGTAGTTTCAACAATTTACCACTTTGTCTTTTTATATTTTTTTATTGTAATAAACATTTACTTAATATAAAAAAATTACACACTAAAACTATAAAGTATACAATAATCCACTTTATGTAAATAATTAAATAGTTAGATACTATATTTTCAAAGTCATCTATCTTTATGAGAAAACATTTTATTCTTTTATATTTCTCTTACCCATTATTTATACTCATTTCATATTTTTATTCATTAAATTGTAAGCTATTTCATGCTCTACAATACTCATCACATACATATAGGTATTATAACGTTAAATAAAATATTTAACCTTAATATTTTCACGAAGGAAACTCGTTCACGTCATGATCAAATAAAAGATATCTACTTACGTGTGTACCTTTGATTATGATGACTTTGAATAACATTTACATGATTTAATGAAGATAAAAAAAATAAATATCTTTAAAATATCGCACACAAACTTTAGTAAAACGTTAGTTTTTAACCCATTTTGAGAATTCTTTAATATTAGGTGATCAATCTAATTACTAGAGAATCTCGGGGAAGAGAGATTTCATCATAACTCTTGGGTGATCAATCCAATCGTTAATCGAAACTCCTTAACCTCAGTATTTTCCTACTCTCATTATTTCCCAAACACACACATCTTAAACTACTTTATACTTTAAAAACACATATAGAGTAATAATAATTACGGAAACTAAAAAAAAATATAAAATAATCGTAACTAACACGAAAACACTTCACTGAATGACTATCAACACAATATTATAACTTGCTACACCCGGCAGGTCCTCAACGACTCCAGCATCACCCGGCAACCAGCAATTTTATTTGTTTTACAATTTTGAAAGTTTCTTTCTGGATCCATTATTATTATAATATTACTTCTTATCTTATTTTAAGTAAGCAATTTTTTAAACGTCACTTATTATTGTATTCACTGTATTTTTATTATTTAAATTTCACTTTACACACATATATTATTTATATTATGTATTTATATTTATTCTATAAAATTATATTTTCTTCATTATGTAGTTCAAATATTTTCATTTATTTGCCCCCCGGCCTGTCCACTATGTTATGTAGCACACGGACAGGCCGGCCTGGCAGGGTCGCCATGTAAAGGAGGCAATAAAAGAGTGTTGTTGATTCGGAGGCTGAGTCTATATTGTTATAATTAACGTAACTTATATACTAAATATATAGGTAAGAGTGAGAGAGTGTCACCACACTACACGCAAAAGGAAAGCTCATCGCAGGAAAACCTATCCGTAGCAGGTACATCAGCTTTAAATAATAACCACGTATCTCCACATAGTAATGTCTTGAACCAACCTACAAATTGCACATCGTCAAATGCAACAATCTCTAATCAATGAAAATGCAAGTACGAGTACATCTCGATTAGCTATGCCAGTTGACTGTAATGATATTTTACCAACTGAGTCAAGCACCCGTATATTATCGACTACCTTCCCCTGTAGCGAAAACAACTTAAGATTCATTCCTAAACCAGAAAATATTCCAAAATTTGATGGTGATACTAATACTACTCCTATTCATATATGGCTACAACGTCTGGAGGCACTGGCAAAGATATACGGCTGGGACGAGAAAACCTTAACCTACCACATGACGTCCAGTCTCACGGGCAACGCACTTCTGTGGTTCAATCACCTACGTGACATCGACATGCCGTGGGAAGAATGGAAGAAGCGTCTCACCGATTACTTCCCTACTGGACGAGGACTAGCTGCAAAGTTACATGACATGGTTACTGTTACTAAACGAAGAAATGAGAAGGTAATTGATTTTTACTATAAAAAATTAGCTCAAGGTAAATCATGTGAATTGTCAGATCATTTAATTTGTGATGTAATTATTTATACTCTTGGGGACCCATTATTAAAGGCTGGAGCTCGTGGTGCTGGTTGTAGGGATACTCGCTCACTATTAAATTATTTAACAGACGCTGCGATTGATCCCCCTCAAAATAAATCTTTTGAAAATGATATAGATCCTACTAGACAAATCAAATGTTTTAAATGCGGCCGCCGAGGTCACTTTTCTGCCGATTGTAGAGTTGCGATCCGTTGTGGTATTTGCGATAAACTTGGTCATAATTCTGAAATTTGTAGGTCTGGTAAGAAATGCTCTCATTGTAATAAAACGGGCCATGTAAAAGAGGACTGCTATAGTTTAAAAAATAGCAATACTACAACCTCAAATCAAAGGTTGAAATCCGATGAATCCCGTGATAAAAAGACCAAATTATTTAATATTCGTCCCTTTGACGAAGGTGATCGCAAATACCACAAAACAGTCATTGCTAATAGTACAAAAGTATCTGCGTATATTGATTTAGGCAGCGCATGTAATACAATTACATGTTCGGCAGCTAAAAAAATTGGTTTAACTTACACGCCTCATACCAAGACTAGCATTAAGGGTTATGGTGGACAAATAATCATGCCCGAAGGGGAGGGTTTACTTAAACTAAGCATTGACGGTATTTGTGCTGACACTTCCGTTTTAATTGTTCGCGACAATCTACAAGAAACAGATATGATAGTTGGGCGCGCTTTTACTGAACTACCAGGTATATGTTTAAATAAGACATCAGATTCTCTATTGTTTTCCATGAATTCAGAAAATAATACAACTAAAGAGCTACCTTTTGCCACAGAGAATGAAATTTATAAGATATCAAAAATTGAACTTAAATTGCCATTTGACACTGCGCTTATTCAAGGTTTAAACAAAATCATCATATATACGGAAGATATCAACACAAGTATCGTTCATGTTAATCACGCGGAACATAGATCCCCATTTAAGGAAATTGACATACCAGAACAAACTATTGATTTGCGCGATAGCATAGGCTCTATAGATATATTTAGCTTACAACCTCAAATACTTACACTTTTTTCCACTCGTTGCATTGCTCGTGCTGAAGTTGTAGATACTGGAAAACTTAATATCGACACTGACGCACAAGGCGAGGATCGTGATAATTTAATAAAAATTTTAGATAGTTTTGATGCTGTTTTTGATGATAAATCTAGGATCGGAGAATGCGAAGTAGAAATGAAAATCGAATTAACCACTGAAATACCTGTTTATAGTCGTCCTTATCGAATGTCTCAAAAAGAACAAGATATTGTGCGTGATATTGTAAAAGAGTTATTAGATAATGATATAATTGAGCCTAGTAATTCCCCATATGCTAGTCCGATTATATTGGTTCCCAAAAAGTCAGGTGAATTTAGAATGTGCGTTGACTACCGGCAACTAAATAAAATTACAAGGAAAGATCGGTATCCGCTACCTATAATTCAAGATCAATTAGATAGATTGAGTTCTAATAAAATATTTAGCAAACTTGATTTGGCAGCCGGTTACCATCAAATAAAAATGCATGCTGATAGTAAAAAATACACTGCATTTGTAACACCGTTTGGACAATTCCAATATAAAAGGATGCCATTTGGCCTCGCCAACGCTCCTTCTATATTTCAACGCGCAATAAATCTGATGCTCGGTAATTTGAGGTTCCAGTTTGCAACGGCGTACATAGACGATATTTTAATATTTTCAAAATCAATTGCAGAATCTCTCTCTCATTTAAAATCTATTTTAAATATTGTTAGTAACTCAGGTTTAATATTACGGCGTGAAAAATGTTCTTTTTTAAAAACTAATATTGAATATCTAGGACATAATATATCTGACGGCGAAATTCGACCTTCACCGGATAAAGTAAAAGCACTAACTTATTTTAAACAACCTACAGATATACACGAATTAAGGCGTTTCATAGGGTTAGCGAGTTATTTTCGAAAATTTGTAAGATCATTCGCAAATAGAATCAGACCTCTATCGATCTTATTAAAAAAGGATTATAAGTGGCAGTGGGGTGACGAGCAGCAGAATTCGTTTGAAGATATTAAAAGTACATTATCATCAGAACCCGTTCTCGCTATTTTTAATCCTGAACTTGAAACCCAACTGCACACAGACGCCTCTAGTTATGGGATAGGTGGTATTTTATTACAAAAGCAGTCTGATGCAAATTTTAAACCGGTTGCGTACTTTAGCAAACAGACTACCAGCACAGAGCAAAAATATCATTCCTACGAATTAGAAGCAATGGCGGTAGTATTAAGCATTAATAAATTTCGTATTTATTTACTAGGTAGACCTTTTGTGGTAATTACCGACTGTCAAGCCTTAAGCACCACGTGGACTAAAAAAGATATGGTACCGAGAATAGGTAGGTGGTGGTTAGAGTTACAAAGTTACGACTTTACAGTACAATATCGACCCGGTGAGCGTATGCAACATGCAGATGCTCTTAGTAGGTGTGCACTTCCAGTTCATCATATTACTCAAGAAAATTGGGTTATAGCAGTACAAAGTGATGATCCAAAAATACAAAATATCATAGCAAATATAACACATCCCGAATTTAATAAACTGTTTACAATAAAAGATAATATTTTATATAAATTTGTAAATAATGAACTAAAGATTGTTATCCCGAAATCAGTACGTTGGAGGGTTACTAAAATGTATCATGACGATAACGGTCACATGAGCGAAAATAAAGTAATAGAGCTTATTAAAAGTAAATTTTGGTTCGAGAAACTCAGGAAATTTATCACCAAGTATGTCAGGGGGTGTATCTCTTGTCAATTTGCTAAGACGCCTACTGGGAGGCAGCGTGGTCACCTTTATCCAATTGACAAGGGAAATACTCCGTGGCATACATGGCACTTAGATCATCTTGGCCCTTTTTGCGTGTCCGCTAATGGAAATTCATATTTTCTAGTCGTCGTAGATGCTTTCAGTAAATTTGTTTGGCTACAAGCAGTACCTAACACTTGTACCGAACACGTCATTACAACGATAACTTTCCTTTTTCGTATTTTTGGCTTACCAACCCGTATAATTTCTGACAGAGGCAAAGCTTTTACCAGCCACGTTTTCGAACAGTTTTGCAAAGAGAAACAGATTAGGCACATTTTGAACGCTGTGGCTTGTCCACGGGCGAATGGACAAGTCGAAAGATCGAATCGTACCATATTGCAATCTTTAATAGCTTACACGGGTGAAAATGATAGTGACTGGGAACAGTTCATACCACAAGTAGAAAGGGGCATCAATACTACTTATAGTAACACTACCAAAAAGAGTCCATATGAATTACTTTACGGCTTCAAACCGCGTTTCGAAATTGATTTGCCTAATAATTACCAAATTATCCCTAATATAACCCAGCTACGAGCTCAGGCCCAGCAGAATATGATAAATTCAGCCACAAAAGCAAAAAAACGATATGATAAAAATAGAATTACTAGCATTAAGTACAATATCGGAGATTTAGTACAAGTTCAAAGACGCATTATTAAAAAGGGATTAACAAGTGGGAAGCTAGTAGATAAATACGCGGGACCTTATAAAATAGTAGAAGTTTATGATAACGACAGATATAGGGTAGTATCTTTAAATAAACGTGGTAGGAAGTACAATAATGTTGTAACCGCAGATAAATTAAAACAATTTGTAGTTCAATCTATTAGCACCGATGATGAAGAATAATATAGTGTTAATTAATAATCACATTTTAATATTATATACTTTTTATATACTTTTTTGTGTTTATTAAATTTTTGAAGAGTAATAAATTTAAATATGATTTTTTAGAGAATAAGGTATAATAGGTTAGGTAAAGTAAACAAATTAATTTTGCATGTGTAAAGCAATGCAAATTGCAGTTTAGAAATTTTAAATGGGTGTGTTCCCGCAAAACAAAAAAGAGGGTGATTTCCCACAACTACAAGGGTGTGTTCCCAAAAATACAAAGGGTGTGTTCCCACAACTACAAAGGGTGTGTTCCCACAACTACAAAGGGTGTGTTCCCACAACTACAAAGGGTGTGTTCCCACAACTACAAAGGGTGTGTTCCCACAACTATAAAGGGTGTGTTCCCACAACTATAAAGAGTGTGTTCCCATAATAACAAAGGGTGTGTTCCCAACAGATATAAAGGGTGTGAGCTACAGTGTGTAATGAAATGAAATAGTAATGAAGTTTTATTTACATAATATCTTGTCTCTTAGTTATTACATTGCTGAATAATAATAAAATAATATATAATTATAAAACACTTTATACCTATATTTATGGATAAACGAAACATTCCGAAGGCGTAATGATGTCAAGAAGGCCGAACGTATTATGACTTCAGTGCTCATTTTCTTTTAATAAAATATCTTATTGTCCAAATGCCTCATTCAATTTAATGTAGTGTACATAGTTTGGTCACGATACAGCCGGCTAAAACAACATGTAACTTATCTAAGGTTGTACATGATTTATTTTACGAGGTCGTAATTAATTGATCAGGAAAGGCCGAGTGTTAGTTATAAGGTTTGCACATTTGTAATTTTTAATACTTACATGAAAATAATATCCTAGAAGTATTCTAACTTGTTTGCTAAAAATATTCAGTTGAGCTAATGCTTGTAAACAATGTTGACAGTTGTAAGCAGTGTTGCCAATTTTATAAAAATATTAAATGAAGCGAATGAGGGACCCGACAAGTTGGGTTTACCATCGGTCGTGTCGGTCGGGTTGGTTGGCTTATTGTCTATGATAAAAGCAAACGGATATTTTAAAATTGGCAACACTACAGTGACCGTCGTTAATATAAAAGACGTGATTGTATTTTGAAGATTCAGTTCTATTCTTACTGTGTCGGAATAAACAAGTCTCTTGTACTGACGAAATCTTTTATTTTAACAATAGATATAAAATGCACCATAATTAATGAACAATTTATTTATGCGGCCTTAGATTAATTATCTTGGAGCATTTTTTTTCTTTTATTATAATGGCAATCGTAACTTAAAGATAACCTATCACCAGTCTACAAAGTTAGAAACTTTCCCTCTTAACTACTGTATTTATACAGTATTCTGATTTGTTAACTGATTATTCAGACATTATTCCAGAATACTTAATGAATCAATGTTTATCCAGATAAGACCGAATTTAGGCTCAAGTAGTCTAAATTCGGTCCTGTCTATCCACTTAGAATTAGATAGGTATTGTATAACCTCTCTTTATTCGGAAGTCGGTTTAAAAGATGTTCGTTCTTTTTGTGTCCTAAAAGCGAGATATACAGGGTGTAACAGAAAGGGTATGTTAATCGAAAAGCTGTATAAATAGCCCACTATAGAGAACCTATTTCCAAAATTTGAAACTCGAAATCACATTTTAATTTTTCAAGATTGTATGAAAATTCCTGAGATATTTAAAAATTCTCCATACTTTCGGGAAAAATAAACATGTGATTTCGGATCTAAAATTTTGTGGATAGGTTCTCTATAGTGGGCTTTTTACATAGCTTTTCGCTTAATATACCCTTTTTGTTACACCCTGTATAGTCGACTAAGGAACTATAGGGCGTTCTTCAGATGATGAGCTAGCAACCTGTCACTAACCTTTTGCCTACTGCTCATTACTAACATAGTTTATAAGTCAATCATATTAATTAATATAACTATGGACTTGGTCTGAAAATAAATGATTTTTATTTTTATTTATTACTAGTGGACGCCCGCGACTCCGTCCGCGTGGACTGCAGAAAAAACAAAATGTCGAAATTATCCGGGATAAAAAGTAGCCTATATACTAAGTGGCACCTGTCACAATATATTCCTGAAAACTGTATCGAAATCGTTTCAGCCGTTTCTGAGATTAGCGTGCACAAACATCGATCCGTTACAATTTTATTATATGTATAGATTTATTTTATTTTACATCTAATCCCACTATGCTCAATGTGATAGATCTCCTTCGTGATCTTACATTTCTGGCTACACCATTTTATTAGGGAACAAAGCAGTACGAGTATGTATACTCGTATGTATACAGTATGATTTTTCACTATGGGTGCGCCCACCACAGGGCCCTACACCCTCCACTGACCCTCGGATCTGATAACTCATAACTGCGAAAACAGGCACTTGCACTAACTACAATCGCCACGAGAAACCAGACCCGAGCACCTAGCATGCAAGACAATACATTGCACTATTCCGAAATCAAAAACTAGATAAATAATCTATATATATTTCGCCAACAACCGTGGTTTTTGTGCACATAGACGCGCGTAGCAAGATTTTTTCACGAGAAATAATTAATATCTGTCTATAAAAAAGTAACATAAACACTAGACCACTAGACACTATAAATTTCGCCCGATGAAGTAATTAAAAAAAAATCAAAAAATTCTAGCATTTTTTTTGGCATAAACTTACCTTATTCCATGTATAGAGTACGTACCCTTCGTTAAGGGTGGCCTAGAAAAAACATCCTGTACACATTGTTATTTTTCAGGCAGTTTCATTCGCTTTTTGCAAATACATAATTATAAAGGCAATACAATATTCGAAATGGTTATTACAATTTCTAGTGTTCCTATATAAGAAAACTTTAAAACTACACAATTATCTGATGAGATAACCATGGAATCACCTACTAATAAAAAAGGCAGAAAAGTTTCTTGTTGGTCATGCATTACGTCTAAAATTTCCTCGTTCGCTTTAAATCTAGGTACACGTAATAAATTAGTCAAGTCATATTAAAGAACTATACAGGAAAAGATTCAACATCGAGGTCAACGTAAACTATAAACCAGATTATACTCATTCCAGGCATAAAACTATTAAATGTTCATTATTATTACATTTCATTTATGCGCTTATTTCAGGTACCTATGATATAGCAAACCACTCGAATGTATTTCGTCACGCGTGCGAAATCGTAAATTGATTTTGCTGTACTTTGCATAAACTATGGTACCAACGCGAAGAATGCGTATAGTTAACTTAAATTTATATATATATATATATATATATATATATATATATATATATATATATATATATATATATATATATATATATATATATATATATTTAAAATTAGCTAGGCAAACATTTGACCGCCATCATTTGCCTAAATTAATGGAGAAGTGTTTTTATAAATTTATCTTAGTCAAGATATTATACATTATAAAATTATTAATAAAGAAATAGAAAAAAATCCTCACCCGGGTGGGAATCGAACCCACGACCTCTGCATTCCGCGTGCGAATACTAGGTAATGATGTAACATAACAACTAAACAGTCGAGATCCATTATCCGACGGCCAAGCTAATATTTCAATGGATCCTGGTTGTTCAGTTGTTATGTTACATCATTAGAAAATATTTTATTTTCTTCAATACCTAGTATTCGTTCCATAATAATATTATAGAATTCTAGACCACCGGACATCTAAGTGCTTGTTTTTTTCTTTTAAGTTTTTTTATTATTATGTACATAGTTTGGTTCTTTTTATGTATATGACTATACATTTTTTTGTCACTGCATACAAAAAATGTCTATGAAACGAATCACGTAACTAATGTCAAATACATTATAAAAACAGAGTAAATTATTCAGTCGACCCGGGACGTCCTAATGCAATAATTAGGGGTCAAAACCCACAGCACAATGGGTCTGATCCGTTCTGTAGGCGACACACGTCCGCCCTCAAACTCACTTAGGCACCCTAGGCATCAGTTATCAAGTCCTCCGATAAAAGCGTTAGTGTCATTATAATGTTACACCATTTCATTAATTTTACTTAGTTCCATAAATATTTAAGGGACTTGATTGTTGGAATAGGCTGGTAAGTAAAGGTTACCCCCGTTGTTCGAAACTAAACTAAACGAGAAAAATATTATTATAGGATAAATAAGCGGAGCAGACAAGAGCAGAGGTCAAATAAAACTTAATATAATTAGATTGAAGAGTATAAGAGCTATACTTCACCGGGAGACAATGGCAGCGTGACCAGCCATACCAGAATAATAGAGAGTACTCACGACTACTAATTGTTATAGCGTTGTATGGTGACTGTATGGTAATATGATTTTGTTTTTTTTACAATTAGCTAGGCAAACATTTGACCGCCATCGTGCCCGATGTTAAGCAAGATGCGGCCTAGGGTGGTACATGTTTGCCTAGAAAGTGCCTATTCACTCTAGCTTTGAAGAGACCAATGTTGTAGTGCTCGGGAAATACATCGGCAGGAAGTGCATTCCACTCCTTAGCCGTTCGCATTACAAACGAGTTAGCATAACGTTTGGTGCGGATGGGTGGGATATCAACAACACAAGGGTGATACGCTAGTCTGCGTCTAGTATCCCGATGGTGAAAAGGGGCTGGTGGAACTATATTGTGAAGTTCCCATGCACACACTCCAAAGTGATGATGATGATCTTCGATCGTATTTCGGTCAGATTGGAGGACGGAGATTGGCCAGGTACGCAGGAGATATTATAGTGCGCAAGTGTGTGCGCAAACACAGATGCATCTCTATTCCCTCACTCTCATAGTCCAATGGGACCGAAAGCCGACACGACCGGAGAGAGATCAGGCGCAGGACCAACGGTTTTACGTGCTTTCCGAGGCACGAGCTAAGTGACAATTTTGCAACATTAAAATCTGTACATGAAATAAATTTATTGGTACAGGCCCATGACTGGGATCGAACTTACGCCTCCCGCTTGGAAGGTGCACGTCTTAACCACTGGGCTATCACCGCTTTTAATTGTATTTATTTTATTGATCATATAGGAATAAGTCAGTAGAGGGACAAGAGGTTTTTGGTGTTTTGTAGGCGATGGGCTGACCACCTGTCACTACTAACCGAACTTGTACATCTCAACTATACCCTCCAAATTTGTCAGAAGTGGCACCATGTGGTTCTATCGGTCCTTAGTGCTCTGCATACCCCGTAAGGGATAAACGCGTGATGTATTATATGTATAGGAATAAGATGTAGACATAGATTGCATTACTATACGTTACAATACATAAGTAATGTAGTACATTACTGTACATTACACTAATAGATTCTAAGCGTCAAGGACTGGAATTGTGAGGCACCGAAAAGTCGAATGGTGCATCGAAACAGTTAGTATGACATTAGCACTCTATGACATCCCTTTCCTCTATGGTATGGTGTTGTCTAGTTTGGTAGCTTACCGACACCACGGTTGCGAGATTGGTGCGCTGATTTGTAGCCCAGTAAAATATAGCTTTAAAGGTACCTTACATACGTTTGCAAATTAAATTTTAACATTACGTTATTCGTGTAGGTACCTAATTAACTTGCGGAAAACATAATCAAATTAAAAGATCTTCTAATTACTAGAAAAGCATTTTAGTGTTCAATTAATGACATCTAGGACACATAAGACAAGGTATGAAATGAGCAAAAATGCGAATTAGTAGACTGCTACTGATGCGTGACATTGTGACAATCTTTCAAGCGATGAGCGAGCAACTTATCACAGATGTTTTATAATATTTTTACATCTCCTGCGTGATCCTGCTCTTTTTATGTATATGTAGGTACACATATATACATTAAAACTGAAACATGAATACTTGCCAGTTACTTAATTATTATATTTCCGAGTGTACGTTTTAAACAGCTGCCATTGTACATGCATCTCTTCTTTAATGTTGTATGCCATATTTCTTTTTGTGTATGTGCAATCTACACTAATATTATAAAGAGGAAAACTTTGTTTGTTTGGTTGTAATGAATAGGCTCAAAAACTACTGGACCGATTTCAAAAATTCTTTCACCGTTAGAATCCTTATTGGACCTGGATGAACATAGGCTATAAGAATTTCCCGATATTCCCACGGGAAGGCGACCAACGGGAATTCTATATTTTTTACGAAAACCGCTATACATATGAAGCTGAAATCGGGCATATATGTTCATTGGGGACAGCGAGGGAGGACTAAAAACGGATTTCCCGAAATTCCCACGGGAAGGGGACAAACGGGAATTCATAGTTTTTACGAAAACCGCTATACATATGAAGCTGAAATTGGGCATATATGTTCATTAGGGACTGCGAGGAAACACTAGAACGGATTTCCCGAAATTCCCACGGGAAGGAGACCAACGGGAATTATTTATTTTTTACGAAAACGGTTAAACATGTGAATCTGAAGTTGAGCATATATGTTTATTTGGGACCCCGAGGAAGCACTGGGAACGGATTTCCCGAAATTCCCACGGGAAGGGGACAAACGTGAATTAATTTTTTACGACAACCGCGATAACATATAGGCTACTTTTTACACTTAACATATAGGCTACTTTTTATTTTTTCTGTAGTCCACGCGGACGGAGTCGCGGGCGTCCACTAGTAAAGATTAAAAAAAATAAAGAATAAAGCTGTTTCGTAAGTATTCATATATTCTCATGGGTGTACATTACATTTACAAGTTTATTTCGTCATTATATATCGCACAGTGTTGTACCAGTGGTTTATTGACACGCGAAATTGACAGCACTAGTAGTAAAAGTTATTTGTTTGGACTTTGACCAAGGAACTTCACTAACTACACGTAGATAATAAAATCCTAAACTTTCACTAAAGCGCTTTGTTAGGCTCGAGGAGTAAATCTTTGGGCACGCGATTCGATGAGAATGTCATTGACAATAATTATTTATTTCCCAAGCTTAGCATTATAATAAATATAATTATAATATAGACTTAATACTCAAAAAGCTTTTACAAAATCTAGCCCTACAAATACTAAGGGCTATTGAAATTGAATACAAATTATAGGAATTTCATTAAGACCAAAGTGATAGAAAATTATTGATAAAACTATTTTGTTAGACATGATCAAAATTTATCTAATCTTTTACCTTCAAACAAATGCGAATATTCATCTTATTTTGTATTTCAGGCGTATTATAATAAAAATAAATAACTATTAAGTAGGTACTCCCAAATTTTATAATGAAGATAAATGTTTTTGTTTTGGTTGTTTTGTATTAAAGCGAATACATAGATACGATAGATGTAATTACATAAATTGTCGAATCGCCTCTTGTTTCTTAAAATCAATTTTACTACAAATTCATGTACTTAATATGTATAGCTATATATACATAAATAGTCGTAGGTATACATAATGATCGTGAACTTAGTTCGACCTTAAAGAAACAGTTACCCATGAATATTTTATACCGAACTGGTATCACATTCCTAAAGCAACGCCTGTTTTAATGAAAATCGCCAAATGAGAGGATCTACCATATTTGCGATCATGTAGGAGTGTGTCAATGACATTTACTCGTGTACATTTATAGATTTACCTACACATTGATAAATATGAATATTTATTTTGGTGTAGATACCCAAAATTACGTAAAATATTTAGAGAATGATAGAAAGGAGAGAATTCTCATCATGTTATCTGTAGTAAGCATGTATTATCTATACCTATATATCTTCTATACATACAGGGTGATTTTTGGTCGTCAACGTTCCCGAAAACTACGGAATCTCCTCATCATCACGATCATTTTTCTCCATGGAAGCATACCTGGGAAGTGTCTGGTTTCCAAAATATTAGGGTCCAAAGTTGAGTAAATAGACTGCGTTTTTCTGCATAAATGCACATAGACGCGCGTAGCAGGATTTTTTCACGAAAAATAATTAATATTTGTCTATAAAAAAACTAACATAAACACTAGACACTATGAATTTCGCACGATCAAGGAAATTATTTAAAAAAAAAAAAAAAAAAAAATTTCCCAGAATTTTTTTTTACATAAACTTACTTTATTTCATGTATAGAATACGTACCCTTCGTTAAAGGTGGCCACAAAAAACACCCTGTATAATAAAAATGTAACGGATCGCTGTCTGTACATGGAAGATATATGAGAAAAAATATTATAGGAGACCTTTATCAACGCAATAGAACCCAAAACTATGATTTTAAGAATTTTTGTCTGTTTATCGGTTTGTCTGTTTGTCTGTGCGTTTGTGCACGCTAATCTCAGAAACGGCTGAACCGATTTCGATGCAATTTTCAGGAATATATTGTAACAGGTCCCACTTAACATATAGGCTACTTTTTATCCCGGGAAAATGTTTTTATCCCGGATAATTTCGACAGTTTGTTTCGTCTGTAGTCCACGCGGATGGAGTCGCGGGCGTCCACTATTAGAAATACATTTTTATTTGTTAGTAAGTATGCAAATGTCGCAAATAAGCGTGTCGTAAGGGTCGACTAAGAAACTCGGGCGATAAGCTAGCAACTTGTCACTGATCACTTACACCTATTCTCGCTCTGCTAAATGATAAATGATCCTGAACTTCAAGACTGACTACTCAATTTCGGGAACGCACCTGTGTGTATAGTGTATACGTATGTACGAGTACGTTCCCAGGAATCCTTTCATGAAAGGGAGCAAGAAAATATTTTTTAATGCTAATAAAATTTAAATGTATAAATTACAAAATTAGAATATTTTACATACATTGGAGTTAAATATTTATGGTTGCAATAAGATTTATATAAGGTAGTTTGTATAAACGAGATCAGTGTAGCCAACTAAAGTAAAATGTTGTATTAAATAATATTAATACAACATTTTACCGCATCGTTGATAATAATATCAATAATAATAATAATAATACTTCTAATATCACCTACATACAGGCTTAGGCGAGTTTTGCATCTAATTTTTATGCCAATGTTTTGTAGGCGATGGGCTGACCACCTGTCACTACTAACCGAACTTGTACATCTCAACTATACCCTCAAAATTGGTCAGAAGTGGCACCATGTGGTTATATCGGCCCTTGGTGCTCTGCCTACCCCGTAAGGGATAACGGCGTGATTATATGTAAATGTGTATGTTGTATGCTAATTACAGAATTATATTTTTAATACATACTCATAAAATATGGTAGGTATATTCTAAATTTTTGAACTAAAATACGTAGGATGTACTACGTTACCGAGCTTACTATGAATGCATCATGCGCTTTGATCAACACCGGTATGATGAATTTGGTGAGAGCGAGATGTCTCACTTTTAAACGTCAAATCCACAGAGCTAAGTAATAACTAGACAAGGCAAGTGTTTCTACTTGGTGTGTAAAAAGGGATCGCAAACCACTTCTATCAGCCCTAATTCCTTCAGTCCTGGCTCGAGAACGAGTGTCTATTCTAATTCTTAAGTCTATTTTTTACATGCAAAGTACATACACTTAGTTTATCTAGTTATTAATAGCTCTGTGAATTTGACGTTTAAAAGTGAGACATCTCGCTCTCACCAAATTCATCGTACCGGTGCAAATATATTTGATCGAAGATCATGCGTATTCTTTATACGTTCATGGGTATTACTGATTGATTATGCTGTTATGCTGAACGTTGCCCTCTTATATGATCCTGCAGTTCTGGACACTCCATTTCGGAAACACAGCCATGTGATAACTTAATGAAGCAATAGTCATAACCGGTCATTAGTGAATTAAGTTTTTTTAAATGGTTTCGGGCGTTCAAAACATGGAAATATTGAATATTTGATGATGCAACGTGAAATATGTTGTGAAATTGTATAACGGATATTAAATGTACCTACCTATGTTTGACCAACACCAATTATCTTGTCTAACAATCATAATTGTATTGCTCATACACATATTATCTGTAATCTGATCCGGTCCATTTATTGGAATTGTCTTTTCGGACTTTCTACTTTAAGTCATATTTAAAGAATGATTATACTCGTATATTTTTATTATACCAAATAACCTTTATTACTGAAACGTATCCAAGGTTACTGTTAGTAATATGTATGACATAATTTATAACGTATAAATATATATTTTTTTAAATGCAACAGTGGGATTCGTTGGAAGCCATTTTTCACATTTCTAATAAAAGTAACGGTTGCGAATAGATAAGTGTTTATAAAAAAAAAAGCGGCAATAGAAGCTATTCGGTGAAACGTATAAATGTGTCCCAGGCTGAGTGTAGGTACTGGATAAATGTAGTAAGTAATTTATAACTAATAGTTACATAAAGGGCGCCAAGTGAAACCCCTCCGGTTTAATGGCACCCTGAACCTAATTGTAATTCTTAAAAAAAAAAAAACATAATTTTCTTCAAATAAAAGCTAAAATCCTATTTGTTAAGGATTTCGTTGTAAAAACAGTAAAATTAAAAGCCTCTGCATAGTTATTTGTTTAGATTACTTCACCTTCCATAAGTGATAGAAACGTTTAAGAATTTATTGTTATACACGACCGAATAAGTCGTTCACCCGACATATACTCACCATATACGGAGTTCACAATAATACCGACTTTAACACATGTACTACAGAGTTCACACTTCTTTGACATTGAAAACAATCATTGGACTGTGTTGCCAACATTTTAAACTAATAGAGAATTTATAGTGAAATAGATAAAGATTATTTTTCTGTGTCGAATGATGGTGCTGTATCCATTGACGCGTGGTAGTATAATTAAATCAGGTTTCCGTTAATGTATGCGTTAATGGTTTATGAGCACTTAATGTGTAGACAACTGGATATATGTGAATTATTTTACATACATATATATAATCACGCCTTTATCCTTTACGGGGTAGGCAGAGCACTAAGGGCCGATAGAACCACACTTCTGACCAATTTTGAGGGTATAGTTGAGATGTACTTACAAGTTCGGTTAGTAGTAACAAGTTGTCAGCCCATCGCCTACAAAACACCAAAACCCTCTTGTCCCTCTACTGACTTGTACAGTATGCCCGGGAAGAGAAGCAGCTGTAGTATTACCCGGAACAGCATAGAAGATTATTTTAAATAATTATTAATTGGACACATTCTAAAACAGATTGTTTCGACAATGCTCGGTCAGTTTTTTGTTAGGTAAATTTTATTATTCTCTATATTTAAGCGTTATAGGTAAGTATATAAAATATTCTTTTATAAACGTGAGTCTCGGATAAATTTTATTTAAATTAGATACAAGAAGTAGTTTATGTACCATATGAAATAAGTCTAGTTCTTAAAGGGGATAAGATTATTAAAATTCCGCTGTTTTTTTACACTAGTATAGTCAATCCGTTTTAACTTAAATACCACATTTTATAGGTATTTTACAAGTTATAAAGATTAGAGTTGATATAGAGAAGTGTCTATCGTAAGTCTATGAAATTACCTCGATTCTAATACTACAAATTAAAAACCTTTCTAAATAAAATGAGCTTACCAACGAGCGGTGAGCATAAATTCAGTTATCTTAAATTAACCATAATTACCTGCGAACAAAGAAATATTTCATTAATAAACAAAGTGAAATAACGGAGGAAATGATGATACCTTTTTTCATCTATACATATAATAAAAAACTAACGGATGATGATACGCTGTCTGTAAATGGAAGATATATAAGAAAAAATATTATAGAATACCTTTATCAACGCAATAGTAGCCAAAACAATGATTTTTGAAATTTTTGTCTGTTTGTCTGTTTCTCTGTGCGTTTGAGCACGCTAATCTCAGAAAGGGCTGAACCGATTTCGATGCAGTTTTCAGGAATATATTTTGACAGGTCCCACTTAACATGCAGGCTACTTTTTATCCCAGGAAAATGTTTATATCCCGGATAATTTCGACATTTTGTTTTTTCTGTAGTCCACGCGGACGGAGTCGCGGGCGTCCACTAGTATATTCATATACTGCTGTGTTCCCATAATGCGGTAGCCAGAACTACAGGATCATTAATAATATTCCACAGCCACGTTTAGCAGCGGGGACAGATGTAAATCATCAGTGACAAGTTGCTAGCTTATCGTCTGACAGAATACCCGAGTTCCTAAGTAGACTCTTACGACATGCACGGAAGGAGATGCAGCTGATGTGTTTTAGTAAATCCCCGCATTAGGACAGTTTTTCACACATCTAAAACCAGGAGGCTGGTAACGTACCTATCTTGCAAAAGCAAAGCGGTTGCAATGGTATAGCGAAATTTTTTAAATTTCTGCAAATTTTTAAATACTTCGGAAATAGTGCGATATATTATCTTGCATGCTGGGTGCTTTGGTCTGGTTTCTCGTGGCGATTGTAGTTAGTGCAAGTGCCTATTTTAGTAGTTATGAGTTATCAGATTCGAGGGTCAGTGGAGGGTGTAGGGTCCAGCGGTGGGCGCACCCATAGTGAATACTTTGAATTTGCTATCGAAAATTGTATAATTCTAGCTATCGCATTGCTTTTGCTAGAAACATAATAACGTGCCGGTAAAGTTAGGTTTATTGTTTCTCAGTACCTTAAGTTACGAGTATTTACCGTAGGGAATTGCTATTTAAATCGCGGAATTATGTAATACCAAGAATAAGTGATTAGACTTGACGTCTATTAGCACTTTCTTAGGTTATTCCTGGAATTACCATATTCTATTTTATGTAATACCCTTCATATAATCTCTTTAAAAATAAGTAGTAGGAATATTTAATCAAACAAACTGCTTAGTTAGTAGGTACTTAGAGTACAGAGAGAGAATATATAGGTATTATATATTTAAGTTCTAAATGACACGTTAGCTCTTCTATTCACATTTTACCGTCGACTTGTACTATTGTACACAAATATATATTTTTTTATATTTTATAGTTTAGTAGATACTTATTTGACATTGACTTGTACTCTGTGTACACATTTTATTTTTATTTATACAGTTTAAATTTGACATGGACCTGTACTTACTTTGTGTAAGTGGGTATGTAATTTATATGAATTTAAATTAATTATGTTATGATAATTGAATTTATACACACTAAATGAGTTAAGTGTTACTATCTGATATCTTATCCAATGTAAGATTCTTTTGTTAATATGTTACTTAGTTTTGACTGTGTCGCTGGGAGTTTTCTTGCTATTTCTTCTTCCAAGCAGTGACACTTCACTGAGATAGTGTAACAGTAATAGTAGAATCATGCGGTGTGTCAGACCTAATGTTGGTTTTGCCATAAAGGAGAACTGTGTAGCAGCTCTTCTGGATTTCATCTTTAGGCGACCTTAACTCTTATTCTCCACGTTGGTGGCTATTAGCCCCGAATCGCTAACTTATGCCTGACAGACCGTAACAAATCGCACCTTGGGGTGGTGACCGTTGCCAAAGTAAAAGCTTTGCGATTTATTTATTTTTGGGTTGTTTAAATTCACCTCCTTTTTTGTTTGGTAGCGGTTTCATTTTTGGGGTGCGAACATAGAAAGTAACATATAATTAGACAATCAACAAACAAGTGTTAATGCTTTCATGTTGAATAAATGATTTTGAAAAAAAAAAAAACTCAATTAAGACAAAATGGTTAGTGAAGACATTCTACTAATTGGTAGGAGCTTTTAAGCTTTTAAGTCGCTGTCACATCGCTTTGTTATTCATATAGGCACCTTAAAGAAACAGTATCATGATTATAAAATTATTAATAAAGAAAATGGAAAAAATTCTTCACCCGAGTGGGAATCGAACCCACTAGGCTACTTACTCGGATGACGAATTTTACCATCTCTTTTCTAATTTACATATTGGCAACGTTATTTTTCATCCCGATAGCTATAAACTAGCCAAATCTCGGCAAACAAAGCTGAATCCTCAGCACAATGTTTAAAGATGAAACGATCAACCATATCATGATTATTATGAAGAGATTATTTAATCATGAAATTATTTAAGACAATTTGTTTATACATTTTATAAAATTGTCAAAGCACGCCCATAACGATAGCCTGCTGAAAATTTAGAATTCCCACTTTTATCGTTCTTGTGGATATATTGGGAAATGCTTTCTTATCGGATGCCTACGTCATGTAAAGAACACACACCCTCCGAGTTTCAGATCTCTACGATCAACGGGTTAGGCTGTGCGGTGATCCGTTAGTCATTCAGGACAAAACATTTTATATGTATAGATAGACTCTCTATCCCTATGTTAATACATATTCCTTTCTGCCTAAATAATTTTACTTTATATTTGAATGCTTCTAAGCATCTAGATTTAAATATAAATTTTATTATTCTAAGAACATCTGCAAAATAAAAGAGTAAAAAATATTAACACTATTCTTGATAATAAAGAAACAGTATAAATTCGAAAGAACCTGATTTGAGTAAAAACTGGTTTTCGCTGACGCACGGGATAGTATCGTGAACTGCCTTACCTAGGAAAATCGCCATTAAACGTTCGTGATTATACGAGTATGCTCAAGGATGTTATGCCTTATATATATTATGTTATATATTATGTTATACCTAGATTTTTTATACATTAGCCTTTTACAGTCCACTGCTAGATGTAGGCCTCTCCCAGGGCACGCCAAAAGGCAAAAGCCATAGGGGGTTTTGTTTGACTTATAAGGCTCGAGCACACCGGATGCGTGTTTGTGCACGTAAGCGTAGACGTATACGTACCTCTGAGTTTAATGTATATAACTGTATAGGCACGGGCAGACCGGATGCGTATGCGTAGACGTAAGCATAGACGTCAAGCGGTGACAGTTCTATACATTAAACTCAGAGGTGCGTGTACGTCTACGCTTACGTGCACGCATACGCATCCGGTGTGCTCGAGCCTATAGTCACCACGCTGGGCAGTCGGGTTGGTAACCGCAGTGTGATTTTCGGACTACGTTGTCAACACGTTGGTGATATATAATACAGACGGCAATATATAATATTTTATACAACATGTATGTTAGTGACATACAGCTAAATTGATACAGTTGCTTTTATTACGTAAACAGCTGTTGGTATTGCAAATAAGAACCATATAAATAAATATCACCAACATCCTTGGCAATGTGACTTTTGAAATAGATCATTTGTGCTGATGCCGACTCGAAATTATACAGGATGTAACAAAAGGGGTATGTTAAGCGAAAAGCTATGTAAATAGCCCACTGCAAGGAACCTATCCACAAATTTCAGACTCGAAAGCACATGTTTATTTTTCCAGATAGTATGGAGAATTCCTACACAACTCAGGATTTTTCATACAATCTTGAAAAATAAACATCTGATTTCGAGTCTCAAATTTTGGAATTACGTTCTCTGTAGTGGGCAATTTACATAGCCATTCGCTTAACATACCCTTTCTGTTACACCTTGTATAAGCTCATTTTATCCTGACATAAATAAAGATTTATCCTTGCATAGCGGAGTCAGATGGTTAAAATTAGTGACAAGTTGCTAGCTCATCGTCTGAGAGAACGCCCTGAGTTCCTTAGTAGACCATAACGACATGCGTGGAAGGAGATGCAGCTAATGCACTCTAGTGAATCCCCGCATCAGCACAGGATCTGGACAGTATGCTAATCGTAACTGCTGGATTACCGTGGTCCTGTACATCACATGGGTTTAATATGTATGTCAATATAGTATATTTATATAGTATATAGTTCGAATAGTAATATCTGGACCTTGAGTTTAATCCGATTAGTTAAACAAACCAATTATTTCAGTAAGCACTCAAAATGCACTAATAAGCTCTTTCCAGTCCAAATACTATGGTTGCGTGTGCCGACGAGCTGGTGAGGCTAGATACTGACACCCTAGTTTTGCATCGAAATTCTGTCTAAGGGTGGCAACAGATTAGCCGATACGTAACAGATAATTGTCGCCTACTTTTAGATGATCATAATATATTATCATAAGTCTCTGAAATTCTAAAATACGTAAGTACTATATTTAACTGTGTATGTGTTTGAGGAATAGAGGAATCAATAGTGGATCGAATATTTATTCAAGAAAAATATTATATTCGACAAGTTAAACGATACGTAGAAAATCACTTCAATGTTTGCATGAATACATTACACAAACACAATAAAAAACACATGATTGTGTTCCCAGATTGCGATTCAATATTTAACGTAATACGAATACTCCTACATGAGTTAGTTCTTATACTTAACAGAGTCTCATATTGAGTTTCATTAATCTCTAACACATTCCGTTCTCATAGACATATGGGTTCTTACGAACATGATAAAAATAATACACAATGCATTCATATTAACATAGATATGCCCGATTGACATACAAACAGACATGCGAGACAGTCGGATTGAGCTAGATTTCAAAATCAATTTACTTAATAAGTTTTCTTTTATTAGTGATCTATTTGCCCAATAGTCCAGTAAGTTTTAATTATGGACAGTAGCATTAATAAGCTATAATTAGTGATTATAGTTCTGTAACTATGTTTGTTGAGTTATTTGTTTGCTACATTATAAAGGGAATCTCGGAACCGGCCTAATTTATTTATTTGTGAATAGTTTCAATATTATAAAAAAATATCGAGCGTTAAATCTATACTATCAAATCAAATGTTTAAATTGATTTTAGTATAATTCACTCTAGCTTTTTTTAAATTACATAAATATATTTATAATAGTACTATTAAAATCGTATGTTTGCCTCGACCCTTAGCCATGGTAATCGCGAGTAGCTCCCCAGCCTGTACTACAGGATGCAGATAAACTAATTTGTAAAGCAAATATATGAAGAAGCAGCTGTCATAGTATAACAATAATAGTAACACAACTCGTGACATACCTATACATTAGTGTGTATTAGGTCATACAACATAGGTATCTATCCAGCTGATGGTAAGTACCGATGGCTGAGAAACTTGGCCTCTTGACTACACCGATCTTGCTGTTGTTTTTACCCGACTGCGCCAAAATGAGGGTTATGTTTTTGGAGTGTCTGTATGTATATTACTTTGGCACGATCTAGAGCCTAAACGGCTTGTTGAGATTGAGAGGTAGGTATTATTTCATTCGCCTTAGTAGTGAGAGTGACACTAGGTCAAAATATTTACGCAGTCGAGTTTTTTCAAATTATATGAATGAGGTTATTATTCTACAATATGCTAGACTAAAATGAATAGGTAACCTATCAATTTATGTCTGTAAATTAGATACAATGTTTGGGTCCTACTGGAAGTAAAGCGAAAATATACCTACGCTGCAGGAATACGAGTAATCGCTTTTACTTGCAAAATGTACTTACTTATTTTTATTTTAATAATCTGATCTACTATTCTCTAATAACCATAGCTGTTGCTTCTGTCAAGTTCCTGTAAATATGGAAGCCAACTCTCTTTGTACGCAGAGCCGCGATTACTAAACTTTTTAATGAATCGTAGCGAGTTTGAGGCTTTATAAATGTATATACTTTTTATACGAACGAACGAGAAAAAGGAAAACACTAAAGTTTATGCAGACGACGTTGTGGGCGTCCTGTAGTCTAATTAATTAGTAGTTCATGAAACCGCAGGCTTAAAATTTCATTAATTTCATAACGTTATGGTAGATAGGTCAGGGTCGCGGGTATACGATAGATGCGTGGAGGTCATTGGAGGGCCTATTTCTGAGACGGCTAAAATGACGATGAAGATAGAAAACTACTTACTATCTACATTAAACATTGTTTTTTTGGTGAGTTTATTATATACTCTGTTAATGTATAAACAAGTTTAATGAAAAAATAAGAAGAGGAAAAAATAAGATACTTTACTACAATTGGAACTTAGCGGCTATATGTTAATTATTCAAATACGAAATGACCATATTAATGTTTACGTGAAAATTCTCGTATTTACGTTGAGTAATGTAAATAAGGTTTGTTGTGAAAAAAAAATCAGTCAAAACAAACCTGGGACTAGCCATAGAGCAGGACTTTGATAGAGAGACAAAGTTCTTTAATGTACTACAAATATCATTGTACAAAGGCGAACTTAGTGCCTTCTGTGGCATTCTCTAGCAGCTGACCTCAGTTGGTTTGCCCGTTTCGCACTCCTGTGGCCGTTTATATGTCTATCTGTCTATCTTTCTTTTATTACAGGCTTGGATAGATGGACAGACAAATAGACATCCATTGTCTAAGAATAAAGTAGGTATACTAAACCGCAGAAACTTTAAATAAGAATTAGGCTGGCGCCACAATTATGTCTTAGCAAATTACAGGAATACCCCATATAATAATCCCTAATAAATAACGAACGTTCATGCAATTCGTAGCCACAGCACGTGCAATAAAGAGCCATAGTGTATTAAATTCCCGCTGATGACTAACGTCCCTGATTCATTCCCACTTGGAATCATCAGGTTTAGCCCAGCTGGGGCAAAGGTCATGCAGATCAACAGCTTATGGTGGCGGTACTGCTTATTTAGCGGTCAATAAATTCATCTTTGATTGTTAAAGAGCTAAAGATATGTGGAATAGTTATTTTAGATATATTAGGCGTATGAATAATTAGGAATTTAGGGGTGTTCTCTCAGCACCGGTATGATGAATTTGATGAGAGCGAGATGTCTCACTTTTAAACGTCAAATTCACAGAGTTATTAATAACTAGATAAACTAAGTGTATGTACTTTACATGAATTAGGGCTGATAGAAGTGGTTTACAATCCCTTTTTACGCACCAAGTAAAAACACTTGCCTTGTCTAGTTTTAACTTAGCTCTGTGGCTTTGACGTTTAAAAGTGAGACATCTCGCTCTCACCAAATTCATCATACGGGTGCAGGTGATGATGACCTAATGAACTTGGCACTGATCTTTTAGATTTGATCTCACTATGCTAAACCATCCTGCAGTTCTGGCTCCGTATTTTTTGGGAAAATAGTTTACCTACCTATGTAAATATAGGTATATGAATAGATCAGAAAAGTGATATAGCTCGACTTATATCAGCTTTCACGGATGGTACAAAAAGAAATGTAGTTTGCACAACAAATTCACAGTCGTCTTTTTTACATATAAAATTGCATTACAGCTGTATTTTTTGTAATGCTGACCGCGTTAATTGCAGGAAGTCTTCTGTTAAAAGGTCGTAAGTCGTAACATTAAAGTTTCCGCATTGGAATCTCTTTCACTGCACTTTGTGCTTACAATTGCATGCAACACTTCCTACTTACGATGAATTGGCACCAATTGATCGTACAGCAATGTATTAAATTACGGTCAGATACGTACAATTTCACCTAAAAGGAAGTTTTCTTTGACATTTAAAAAAGCTTTATCCCTACGAGGAAGCAGAAACATTTAATTAAACGTTACTGTAATCTTTTATTCATCGCGAACTTTGGCTTTAATCCCTATACATAATTTACGCGTAGGCGACCGTGGAGTCTACAGCGTAGACCTTTATACTTAAACTAGCCCGTCGCAATGACTCTACTCGTGAAAAATTAATACCGTAGTTATCTAATTAATACCGTAGACCCTACTAATGTAAAGTGAAAAGGGATGAGGAGACGCATACTAAGCAGCTATACTATATAACTTTTGTATCAGAATAACACATAGGCTATAGTTCACGCAGAACAACCTAAATCCATCTCAAATGTCCTATTATTTAATTTACCTAGTTGGATTGTAATACTACTACCAAGCTAGCTACATAATGTGTAGTCCAGTATTTTTTAGCATAAACGATTAAAATCGTTTCTGCAGAATGTAATCAATCGTCACAGTCACGTAATTTGGTGAGCACGACACACGCAAGGTACAGGTAATCGTGACTGAGATACCAACCAACATAGGTATCAATATAGTAACACACGTGTAAGGCTACTTCTCTACGAGCGGGTGAATTGCAACTGAAACGCCCATACCCATAATTAAAGAAGCTAATAAGGGTCAGAACCATTCGGAAGGGATCCTTAAGCGTCCCTACAAGTGTACACTGACAAAAACTATCCCTTGGCATACTGCAACGTCCTTATGGATGTCGAAGCTTCAAGTATGTGTTTAAAAATTTCTAACGAACCTATTTGAGGATAACCTATCCATACATAAAATGCTCTGTCCTGAATGTCTGAGAATCAACGCACATCCCAAACCGCTGAAGAAATCTCAAACTTGTAGTAGGGTATGTTCTTAAGAGGTAGGTATCTAAAGAAGAATTTTCCAAATCGAATTATAATATAATAAAATTACAGGGATTGCTTAAATTTAGGCGCATAAAGTGGATTTCTATTGATAAGAAAACGCACGTGTATAATGATGTTGCGTAGTTGATCGAAGGTAGTACTCGTATTATGCGCATCTATGGATACAGTGACGTATAAAGTTGACATATTTAGACACGACTCCGAGGTACAAAAAAATAATTTGAAGGCATCCATTGTATCGCTGTTATCATGCATCAGAACACGAAATAGATTTCGGAGGTTTTCTATGTATATGCAAAACAATGAATAGAGTTACAAGAGTTAGCTTTAATATACAATCAATATATTCTTAGTCGGCTTTAAGTACCTATACAATAGCTAATATGCGGGAATGTATCTACAGGATGATTTTTGGTCGTCAACGTTCCCGAAAACTACGGAATCTCCTCATCATCACGATCATTTTTCTCCATGGAAGCATACCTGGGAAGTGTCTGGTTTCCAAAATATTAGGGTCCAAAGTTGAGTAAATAGACTGCGTTTTTCTGCATAAATGCACATAGACGCGCGTAGCAGGATTTTTTCACGAAAAATAATTAATATCTGTCTATAAAAAAAACTAACATAAACACTAGACACTATAAATTTCGCACGACCAAGGAATTTAATTTTTTTTTTTCAAAAAAAAAATTTTTTTCCCAGCATTTTTTTGGCATAAACTTACTTTATTTCATGTATAGAGTACGTACCCTTCGTTAAAGGTGGCCACAAAAAAACACTCTGTATAAATAAGGGGTGCGCTTCCGCAAAAAATTTAAGCCGGACGGAATCCGAAACAGGACCGTTGTGCAAGCTCGGTACGAAGCAATAATCATTTTACGGATACGTAATAATATAGACACATTTCAGCACGAAACAGTTATTTGTCATTATTCTGTCATACTTGCGATCCTTGCATGCTAAAATAAATGTAATAACTCAAACGGTAACTAAATATTGCTTCGCAATGCGTTTTGTTAACGGTTCCTTAGTAGTTTCGTTTCGGGTCACAATTTTTGCAGAATTTCCCCTAGATCATTACAGAGCTCCAAAATACCTGTTAATACGTACAATCTGAGAATTTTACCACAAGCATTTACTTTTTTATTTTTATTTTTGCATCTGTTAATTTAAAAAATAATTTGATTACATTTCTACGGTTGTATCGCGCGTGCGTGAGATTAATGGATACCATAAACACAGCGATGGCGGCGCCTGGCACTGCATACACTTTGTTTCATTCATTCATGAAGTCCTGAGATAGGCGCTAGTGTGTACATAACTTTTACACTCATTCATTGATCCTATTAAGTTCTACAAAAATCTGCGGGTCTTCGCCATTGAAACAGTCTGTATACTATATGAATTGTCTATAACTGCGCAGAAGTGTGTAAAAATTCCTAGCTTATTGAATTCTGTGCAGCGAATGGGTAATGTTTACTTGAAGCAGGCATGTTAAGGTATACCTACTGTCTCGTGCAGTTGAATAATTATTGTTATAAAATAACAAAAGAAAATTATTATTTTCACATAATGTGAAATACGTATTTAAAATTCTAGACTTCATTTCTTAGTTATACAACCTTTATCCTTATCTAGAAGTGTTTTTAGTATTTTCCTGCGAGCTGGAGGTTTCTTTGTAAATATAAAAAACATACAGATGGAAATGGAAAATCGTTTGGTTAACTGCTATTTTTAAAATTATTAATAAAGAAAATGGAAAAAATTCTTCACCCGAGTGGGAATCGAACCCACGACCACTGCAAACCATGCGAGCCGCTATAACCACTAAGCCACCGGGTCAATTACTCGGATGACGAATTTTACCATCTCTTTTCTAAATTACATATTGGCAATTTTTAAATTAAAACTGGTACTACATACATCATCATCATCATCATCAGCCTATTGCAGTCCACTGCTGGACGTAGGCCTCCTCCAGGGCACGCCACAAGACTGCCGTGGGGGGGTATTTGCCCATAGTCATCACGCTGGGCAGGCGGGTTGGTGAGCGCAGTTTGTATTTTGGACTATGTTGTCAACACGGGAGGCGCTGCTGCCCACCTCCCGGAAACCCTTAATCGCCTCGTACGATACCCACGGGCAGACATGGGGTGGTACGAATTCTACTCTGCCGGTACCACGCGGCCAACTACATAGATATAGTTCCCGAAATGCGGTAGCCACAACTACAGGATCATAAAGGAGATTTTACCTTCACGTTTAGTATAGCATAACTGGTTGTATTGAAAACTAAATAATGTTACTTAGTATTAGAATATATTTTTTATTCTTATTCTTTATCGTACGCAAAACATAACAATAAATACAAAGAAATTTACAAAAGGAATGCATACAAAGGTATGCTTATCTCTGCAAGAGATTTCTTCCAGCATACCATTTCATTTTTAACCGACTTCAAAAAGAGAGGTTATCAATTCGTCTGTATGTTTTTTTTTTTTTTTATATTTTTATTATTATTATTATTTTTTTATGTGTGTTACCTCAGAACTCCGTCATTTATGAACCGATTTCAATTTTTTTTTTATAGTTGGTCATGGTATACGTCCAGGTTGGTCCCATATTCACCATATCAGGATCTGATAATGGGATCTTGGAGAAATCGAGGGCAATCCTCGAATATTGTAGGCACATGTAGTCTGTTTTTATACTTTTACTGAGCGTTTTGATCACCTACATATAATCTTTATATTATGGGCCAGTTGCTTGTGATAGGACAGTTATTCTTCCTTCAGTCAAACCATTGGCCAAATGCTATGATAAATTTGATTATTAGTTACGTAGGTGCAAGTTTGTTTATAGGTAGTACAATGAGTTGTTTTAGAAGTACCTATAATCATTATAACGTGGCCTATCACATATGGAAGAGTTTGTTATATAGTGAAATATAGTGAAATATAGTGACGATAACATTAACGTGCCGGTGATATACGTGCACTGCCTAATTTAATATTGAAGCATTTCAAATGCAGGTAAATTGTATTCATTACTGCATTAATTCCCGTACTCCTATTTAAATCGAAAAGCATTGTTTAAACTCCAAAAGTAAGTACCTACCTACCTATTTCGATCGAAACTGCTTTCAACATAATTTTTTAAAGAGGAGATTTTTCTTCCTTAATTGGTTACTTTGCGTGTATTGAGTTGTACTCGTATTAGGAGTATTTGGAAGTTTTCCAACTTTTTGCATACACGTCCGTACACCCTCTGCTGGTCCTCGAATCCGAAAACTGACGATTGCGATCATAAATAACTACAAATTGAGATAAAAATCCAGCTACTGTGTACTTAGCTGCTACTCCGAAAGGACCAACTGTGCTCCCATATCTTGTCAACTGACCAAAGCTACAAACTCAAGTTCAACGCTCACACACACCAAAAGGTCACCTCATCTTATAAATTGTTTATCACCATTACCTGTCCACGTAACAGGTGGTTTCTAGACTCGAGTCTCCGCGACCTCGATCCACGCACTTTCTACTCACCATCAACAACCTGAACTATCCTCATATATACCTCGCACCGATCAAGTCTCAATCATTCGCATTCAGCATAAGGTCGACGTTGCATTCAAGGCTTCCGCTGGATGGTGTGCAGTAGATGCAGACGGTGTGACCAAGTTTTTGCCACTCGATGTAGATATTACGACATCATATGGCCATAACAGTCGTTATCAAAGCGGCACTAACATACTGACATATAGACGTGTGGAAACAGCTAGCTTATTTGCTTGAATGCATGAATACTATATGTTGAATAACCTTATTTACATATAGAAGAAAAAACAGTGCGTAAAAGTTTTGATGTACCTACTTACCCAGTGTGACACTCATGAGCATAACGAATCTAATGATACTGCAACAAGCAAAAGCAAGTCGTTTATGCTCTAGAGCAGTGGTTCTTGCATCAAGGCGGCGCGTACCAAAAAAAAAAACAAAATTACTAAATTTACCAAAAAAATATTTAAGATTTTTCAGATTTATGCAAAGAAAAACGTGCCCATTTGTCACATTAATAAAACTGGTGTTCTCTGTCATCTTGTATTGTATTTTGATAGTAATAAATTCTAAATACGTCAGCAAGCCTAGCATGGCCTGGGAAACACGATATGATAAACCGATTTATCGACATTTAGCCTGTCAAAATACGATAAATATAACCGCCGAGTTGAATTTTGTATAGAGACGATACGATAATGTACGATATGATATCCACGATGCGTGGTCATGTTAGGGGGGCTGATTTCACCTCTTATTTATTTATCGTTTCTGCAATAAGGGGTACGCGAGTTTTAGGTCTTTCTTAGAGTGGTACGTAGATAAAACTAATTGGGAACCACTGCTCTCGAGTGTTCCAAAAAATTGTACATCATCATCACATCAGCCTATTGCAGTCCACTGCTGGAAGTCCGCCTCCCTCAGGGCACGCCACAAGGCTCCTGTCATAAGTTTTTGCCCATAGTCACCATGCTGGGCAGGCGGGTTGGACTGCAGTTTGATTTCGAACTATGATGTTTACATAGGAGGTACTACTTCCCACCTCCCGGAAACCCTCAACGCCTCTTACAACACTCACGGGCAGACACGAATATAACAACACATTTCAAATGTTAATTTAATGTTTCCACTTGTCGATAACTTGATTATCGTCAGGTATTGACATTAGCCATTAGATGCCTTCGGCTAGAAAGGCCGGAAGTCACGTGACATTCAAGATGGCGCCCGCACTTCCGGTCATGCGCGTGAGTGACTCTCACGATAATTCGGATTATGGTTTAATTCGGTACTAAATTATTCAATACACAATTAATAATAATAATGCGAAAGTATGTTGTACACATATAGCCTTCTAGAAAGGAAGGGTATAATTAGAGGATCTATGCTCATCTATTGTCTACTAATTAAAGAAATGAATGGTGATTAAAATGGTAATCAACTAACGATGATAAATCGATATATTTATCGTCTGGCGACTGTATAGTACCTAGTTATTTATGATAGTTGCGTACATAGACATATAGTCGTTTCTCATTTGTATTGAAAAATAACATCAGACACATCTTTAATAGTTCGTAACAAATTGGCAATTTCTGCTAACCCGTGCCAATAAATAAAATTAGGCGCCAGAAACCATGCACTTCCATTTAATATTTGAATACCATTCTAAATTCCATTCCATATTTGACAATCGCGCCAGCTCAAACATCGAACTAGTCGAACGAGCTTTTCGCTGACAATCGGATTAAATATGCAGAATACTTGAAACTGTGCCATATGTAGGTGAATGTGGACTAAAACGGTTCTATCGAATATCAATTCGTCTACAGTACAAGCTATTGGTATAACTGCTTAGCTCTTTGTTCTTCGTACTGAACGTCATCGGCGTGAAGTGAAGTTCTGGTAAAGTTCATATCGACCATTGAACAATTAAAAGAACTTCTGGTTATTATGTATGGAAATAGTCAACATTTTATCGAAAAAAGGAATAAACTGGATTATACGTACTCGTAAGAACTGTAGGATCACATAACATAACGTCATAGCAGGATCATAATAAGAAGATTATCATCAGATAGTGAGAAGATAAAGAATAAACGTTACAGAATTTGAGAAAACATTACTTAGATACCAGAAAATCCTGCAAAGCATTACCGACATAGTGATTCTGATTCTGACCAAAGATTTCGTCCATAATAGACACATAGAATATCTAATTGATAGAATGCGTTTTTAGTTAAATAGTTCCTTTAAACGAGGGCGCCAATTCCTCCATGTAAGACTATAAATTATCTGAGTAATTGCATACAAAAAATGTTTTCATCAGAAATGGGAGTTATTCTATAAAACAGAATGGACTCTACCTGAGGCAGAGGTAATAAAATACTTTAATAGTAATTTAAATTCGATCTCTGATAGAAACCAGGCGGAAAGGATTACCTCCAGGCTAAACTGTAAATCGTGGAGGAATCTGTAAACATTACCGGTGTTTGTAAACATTTAATGTGATGAAAGTAAATTCGGTCGGATCTGAGAGGATCGAATACTAATGGGACAAACATCGCGACTGAGATATATCTGATTACACAACGTTCTTGTGTAAACCTCACAATAATTGTGTAATTCTTGAGACGATCCTCTATAATTATGATATGGAAGATTTCCTATATAAAATACTATTTGAATAGCTATTCGTTATACGACTATCTATAAAAGATCATAATATGATCTTACTCGTATATCGGATACTAGTGGCCCGCCCTCGCTTCGCTTCGGTACATAATACAACTTCATATGTAGGTACAACGGTTTTCGTAAAATTTGGAACTCCCCTTCCCGTGGGAATTTCGGGAAATCCGTTCTTAGAGCTTCCTTGTAGCCCTCTCCGATTTCAGCTTCGTATAAATAGCGGTTTTCGTAAAAATTTGAAATTCCCATAACTCCCCTTCTCATGGGAATTTCGGGAAATCACTTCTTAGTGCTCCCTCGCAGTCCCTAATGAACGTACAGGTCCAATTTCAAATTCATATGTATCGCAGTTGTCGTAAAAAATGAATTCCCGTTTGTTCCCTTCCCGTGGTAATATCGGGAAATCCGTTTGAATTCCCGTTTGTCCCCTTCCTGTGGGAATTTCGGGAAATCCGTTTTTAGTCCTTCCTCGTTGTCCCCAATGAACATATATGCCCGATTTCAGCTTCATATGTATAGCAGTTTTCGTAAAAAATATTAAATTCCCGTTGGTCGCCTTCCCGTGGGAATATCGGAAAATTCTTATAGCCTATGTTCACCCAGGTCCAATAAGGATTCTAACGGTGAAAGAATTTTTAAAATCGGTTCAGTAGATCCCGAGATTACCCCTTACAATTTAACAAATATACAAACACACAAACTTTACCTCTTTATAATATTAGTATAGAAGTATAGATTATCCACATTACCTTGAAATTATGTGAAGGAACCATAACACGTCGGTTAAAGGCAAGAATTTGGATTTTGCTAGAGCTACATACAAATAATTTGGCGATAGATAAACTATTTTGATAATTTCAATGCAATATAAAGTCAAACGCATAAAAATACGGGAATACAGCCGTATCAATATATCTGTTAAGTACGAGTGACTACTGGAATCGGGTATTAATTTAAAGAGTTACTTACTAAACTTAATGTCTATGATAAAACTTTGGGCGTATCAAATCTACCGTGGTAAACCTAGGCTTCTAAGAACGCCATTCAATGTTTTTACTCTACTGTAGGATATCCGACTATTCAAAGATCTCACATAGTCGAAGTCCCAAAATAACTTGTTTTATGAATGAAAAGATAAAGGCATATGCATCATGCAGCCGCCCGCCTGGCATCGGTTCAACATTCCGCAATGGTTCCACGCTAGCCTAAACAATTAGTTGGCCAGCATCTTTAAAGCTTACCGCCAAGGCCAATTTCCACTTTTACGCTACTATATTTCAGTTTTGTTTATACTTATATGCCCAGATAGATTTATGTTGCTCTTGCGTGAGGAGAATCAAAGTTTTTGTGAGAGAAAAATCTGTGGCAAACTTTAGGTGTGATATTACAATAAATTCGCTTTAAAAAAACCTTTCTTTAAATCAAGCTTTTATTATTTGTTAATATGAACTGTTCGAATCAAACGAGCCCAAATTCGATAGGGTCGTAGCGTCATTTAATTACGGAGTTCCTATGGCCACCTTCCAGCTCCATCATCAGATCAGCTCTATGTATAATTATATTGCAAAATTATTGATAAAGAAAATGGAAAAAATTCTCCACCCGAGTGGGAATCGAACCCACGACCACTGCAAACCGTGCCAGCCGCTCTAACCACTGAGCTACCGGGTCAATTGACGACCGATTGGTCTAGTAGGTAGTGACCCTTCCTACGACGCCATAGGTCCTGGGTTCGAATCCCGGTAGGTGCAAACATTGATATGATGAATATTGATGTTTGTTTCCGAGTCATGGATGTTTCTATACTTATCTATGTATTTATATACCGTTGCTTAGTACCCACGACACAAGACCTTAGGGATCTTAGTGTGGGACTAGGTTAATGTGTTGTGTAGTGTATTTAACAAAAATTACTCGGGTGACGAATTTTACCATCTCTTTTCTAAATTACAATGTTATTTTTCATCCCGATAGCTATACACTAGCCAAATCTCGCCAAACAAATCTCAATCCCTCAGCACAATGTAATAATATTGAATTGTCATCCTATTTGTACATACATGCAAGATTTCGGCCTAATCGGAAACCGGGAAGTGGATCAAATTTAACTTGCAAGATTTGGATACAGACAACGGGACAGGTGAACCTAAATAAAAAGCTTATAAAATTTAAGGAAACAAGACAAACACCCGTTGTTTGTCTCCAGAATGTAAGTAATACATCACATTTGATTTTCCATATAACTAATTCTAAATCCCGACTTTATTCTGCCGAAGACCTTACCGATGTCCTTGAGCTATGAACTTTAGTGATACTGGCCAGTAACTGGATAAGTCAATGACTCTTTTCAATGAGTAGGTAGGCCTGAGACAACTCTATAAAGCAGGTCATCACCATCCAGAAGAAAGCCCTTACACATACCAAATGTTGTATCAGCTTTGCTGGCGATAGTTAACAAAAGTGCAGAAATCTGATAGTCTGTTTACCTCTTGGACACACGCTGTAAGCACTGGCGGCTAAGGAGCGCTGGTGCGGTGCACTCCCATCCACGAAGATTTCATAGGCAATCTATATTTCTCTACAATAGTTTATACAATAGTGTCTATGCGTTCGTCTCAAATAAGTTGTAATCTATGTATCGAGTAGAGCTCTAGCGATCGCGCTCCAATGAAACGAAATTTGGTACGATTCCTAGTACTCTATTCAATGAGTGCGAAAGTGCGGCGCGTGAAATAGATTGGAAATGGAAAATTATGTATGGAAAATGGTAATTATGGAAAATAAGCCTTATCTAGAGCGCCGCTCATTTTCATTCGCGTATACCGCCACTAGAGGTCGCTTAGTCCGAGTTAGAACGCGATATGGTTGTCTTTAATGTGTTTCATTAGGTCATCTGAATTTCTATAAGTATACAGTTGAACTTGCGTCATCCCATTCGTTAAGGGAGTGAACTCCCATCTAAAAATGTCAGCAGCCGCCTCTGGCTGTAAGTATTTAAACAGCGATTCAACGTTATATTTCGCAATTTATATCGAAATCTAGCTACTTCAAGCAAAAACTAGTTTCCGTGACATATTTGCACACATACATATCTGGCACCAATTTGCATTTTTAAGCCATATTAAGTGCCTCGAACTGATCATTCACTTTTACAATAAGTTTGAATAAACTTACGATACTTTGAAACTTGCTGTAGGTATGTAGTTGCGAGGATCAAAGAGACAGCTAATGCAGGCAGCCTCAGTAACTACCTTTTTACCCGACTGCGCCAGAAGGAGGGTCATAGATAGATAGATAGTCATGTATTTTGAGTGTATATTTTTTATGAATTGTCAAAATTTGTCAGAAGTGGCACCATGTGGTTCTATCTGAGAGTGCGAGTCGCCTTTAAATAAATGAGGTTTTTGTGAATAAATAGACGCGACGGTATATGTAAATGCAGGTTATTGTATATACCTATATAGACACCTCCTGTGTGTCCTTCATTTAAGGTTTAGATGCATTCCGGATGGGAGCAACTAATGTCTGCTCCTGTCGCAGTTAGACGTAGATCAAAGGGCCGCATCGAAGCGGGGCCAGCACGGATGAAACATGGCTAGTTATCCTGTCAATTTTGCTACTCAGTTCACATGTCCGGTACGGAAAGACTATGGTCGGTTACCTAGTCACTTTCTGAGTATACGATATACCTATCGAAGACGCATTGGAGAATACGCGACATATAAATATATCCGTTTTGAGCAGTTAGTTTTTATTAACCAAAAATTTCACTAGTTCTTGCTGTTCGCTCACTTTACTAGTGCTTTTTATAGTTGTAGTATGATAGGTAATGCTATTGAAGCCAAATATTTGGCACCATGACATAAACTTACCCCTGGCGAACAAAGTGTTTAACAGCAGATTCATAATAATTACCTGTAAACAATAATAAAACTCTATTAAAATTTTGATTTGGCAATGACATTAAATTAATATACTCAATCCTATATCCCAACATTAGACAATAGGTGGGTGTAATAATTTTACGAGTGAAAGCGAAGTCGACTCGCAAAATTAGCGATATATTTCTTCTAATAAGAAGCCCTCATTTAATGCGTAAATTAAATTATATTCGTGGAAATATTCATGAATCACTAGTAAAATTGTTGGGTACATTGTCAAAGTCCACATTTCAGAACCAAGTGCTTAGTAAAAAAACTACCTCATTTATTAAAGTACTAAATCATTTTATTTAACTTCATATTAATATGGTTGACTTTGTGTTTTTGACCCAAGCGCTCACCTTCCATCATCGTGGGGTCAATGATTAAAAAAACCGACAAAGTCACTTCAAAACCTTTTCAAAAAACCGGTATTTCGATTCAAGGATACATTTTTTTATCGAACTTAATTTACGATGGAGCTTCTTCTCGACAAAATCACAACAAACATAACTCTCGATGGATTCGCGTTTTTATGATAATGACTCGTTTAACGAACAAAAAATTCGATGACAGTATTGCGAGGTTGTTGTCTATTTTGTACAAAGTTACATACATACATATAGGTATTATATGTATATACACGGCTGTGCTTCCAAAAATGGGGTAGCCAGTACTGCAAGATGGCGAAAGAGATCCTATAATTACGTTAAGCAAAGCGGGGTCAGATGTTGAAGATCAGTGACAAGTAGCTCGCCTGAGAGAACGCTCCTAAATTCTTTAGTCGACTCTAACGACATGCAAAGAAGTGAATGCAGCTAATGTATTCTAGTGAAGCCCCGAATCATCATGGGAGACATTATAAATGACATATAATACTCGTAGCTGAAGATTAGGATATACTAGCGTCTTCCATCCAGCCAAGTGCCTAACGTGGGCACTACGTATTAATAAAGTTCGAAAAGTAAATAATAAATTACAGCATACTCGTACTTACTACCTAGCCCAGACTCGAGTCTAGAACAAAACGCTCGAGTTCGAACGAGCGCCTGCGATTAAGCAGTTAATGTGCAACCTCCGTTAGGCAGGGTAACGGGATCGAATTCCGCCGGGCCCTTTCTAGCTAACTAGTACTAACTGGTAGATGCCCGTAAATACGTAGGATAGGACAGCATTAGCTATTTATTGCTAATCTTAGTATTTTGTTATTGGCTGGCTTAATGATTTTACTACAGATTATTAAAGTACAGTTCAAATTAACTGTATCAAACAAGAGTTCGAATACGAATAGGTAGCTGGGAGGCCTACCTATCCTAAATTACAAACGAGCCTTATCAATTTATTTTATACCTCTTTATTATTTATTTATTTCTTTGCTTAGTACCCACGACACAAGACCTTAGGGATCTAGTGTGGGACTAGGTCAATGTGTTGTGGAGTATGTGAATATTTATTTATTTATAAAATAATGAATATACAGGATGTTTTTTATGGCCACCTTTAACGAAGGGTACGTATTCTATATATGAAATAAAGCAAGTTTATGCCAAAAAAAATGCTGGGAAAAAAATATATGTATTTTTTTAAAAATTTTAAATTCCTTGATCGTGCGAAATTTATAGTGTTATGTTAGTTTTTTTATAGACAGATATTAATTATTTTTCGTGAAAAAATCCTGCTACGCGCGTCTATGTGCATTTATGCAGAAAAACGCAGTCTATTTACTCAACTTTGGACCCTAATATTTTGGAAACCAGACACTTCCCAGGTATGCTTCCATGGAGAAAAATGATCGTGATGATGAGGAGATTCCGTAGTTTTCGGGAACGTTGACGACCAAAAATCATCCTGTATAATCTTTTACAGCTACCGGGATTCGAATCCAGGAATTATGACATAGAAGGCAGGGTCACCACGTCACCACTAAGTACTAGCCAATGTTCGCCTGTAAGATGGTAAGTGAGGGTTACAACGGAAAAGTTTAATGCGTTTAAAAGTATAATGGTCAATAATGTAGAGACTTCAAATTTTTGTATGTATGTATGTAATATCTATGTAGCTTCTGGCATGCAATAACATAATATATTTAATAGATAATTAGGTATAGACAGTACTAGCCGATTTCAATTCAATTCAAATTCTTTATTTCGGACAACAAAGATCCGTGGTAAAATAAAATGGTTAGTAGATTTAAATTACATTAAAATTACTAATTATATTACATTAAAATTAGTAATTATATTAAATTAAATTAATTCATTAAATATTATGTTAAATTCCTAAAATTAGATTAATAAATCATGAACCTGAGAGGCACTCCCTGCGGATGGACCGATTTGCAGCAGATTTCTTAATAATCAAATAAAATTTAGTCACTATTTCGACCTTTAAGGAAAAGACTCTCGTGGGGTGTTCCCTCAGGCGATAAGCTAGCAACTTGTCACTGATCTTTAACATCTGACCCCGCTGTGCTGAACGTGGCTGTAAGGATCTCCTTCGCGATTCTGCATCTCTGGTGACACCATTTTGTGAATACGAGTAAGTATGAAAAGCATAGACGCATTGAGTTTCGTTTTAAAGAAAGTACTCCCACAAATTTATTAACTACGTTAACGTACTAGGTACTACATATTACCAACGGTTAATCAGAGAATATACTATTTACAAAGACAAAACTCATTTCCATTAGGCCAGAGCTGAAATACGGCGACAAACGAGTGAAAACCTTGTAAAAAGTAGCGAACGAGCCAGAGGAAAGCTTTCAGTGATATTATGTCCACCTGCAAGGTATATAGAACATTAAACAGCCTATTTGTCTGTGTGCACACATACCTACCTCATGTTTATTTATCTTTCCCGTCTGGTTTGCTGGAAGAAATCTCGTTTAGAGATAAGCCATAGAAGCCATCTTTTTATCAACTTATTTTGTGAAAATTTTATTATTTACAAAAAAAAATAAGAATAACTACTACGTACTACCTGGTTAGTAGTTTAGTCGTTATTTATAGACTAGTGTAGTTGTAGATAAATAGGTATGTGGTAGTAAAAGAATATGACTCACAACTTGTTGATGTTTACATTTCGGTCATAGCTAGCTAATGTAGATCTATTCCGGTCCGATCCCCTAAACTAATCCCTTTTTACTTTAAATCCACAACAATTCCGGTCTGATACCAAAACAATTTTTAGATTCCGGTCTGATGCCGTAGAGTTCTTTTTTAATGTGCAAGGTCAGAAAATAAAATGGGAAATAAAAGAATGAAAATTCTACAAGTTGTTTTATTGAAGAACGACAAAGTTAAGAAAAATTAAATAAGAATTAGTAAAATAGTATCGATCTCTTAGTAAAAATCAACAATCATTCAAAAAACAATATTGTATATGTTTCCTGTATTTTAATCATTTATTTAAAAAAATCAAAATAATATTTTCGTGCTTAGAGATGTTACTTTCATGAGCATAAGGCCTAATAGTATCATTCCATTCACAGCTCTCATTACCTCGGAAGGGTTTATGAAGCTACAACATACAACCGCAAAAGGCTTAGGTACCAACTTAATATTCTACCGGTTTCTCGAACATTACCAATCGTACACTTAAGCCATCGGTATAAAGTAGAAGATCGATTGAAGCATTTATCAGACCATTTACCATCGGAATGCATCCTGGCTACTTTCACCACTGCATCTCGGCAGCCATCTTGGGAAGGCTGTGTTTTCTTAAAGGTGTTTCTTGAGAATCTTCGTGTGGTTCGGCGTTTATTTGAAGAGATTTATTCGTGGTTTTATTGTAATAAAACGGCCGAAAATCATAAATCTCACCTACTACGAGTATAATCTAATTATTTATACTAACTACTGTTTACTATTGCCTATACAGAATGTTTTCTGGTCGTCAACGTTCCCGAATACCACGGAGTCTCCCCATCATCACGATCATTTTTCTCCATGGAAGCATACCTGGGTAGTGGCTGGTTCCTAATCTTCTAATATTAGAGTCCAAAGTTGAGTAAATAGCCTGTGTTTTTTGCATAAATGCACATAGATGCGTGTAACAAAATTTTTTCACGACAAATAATTAAAATCTGGCTATATAAAAACTAATACAAACGCTGGATATTATAAATTTTGTCCGATGAAGTAATTAATTTTTTTTTTCAACAAATTTACATCGTTTCCCAGCATTTTTTTGGCATAAACTTACTTTATTTGATGTATCTCAGTACGAACCCTTCGTTAAGGGTGGCAAAAAAAAACATCCTATACAGGCTGTAACAAAAAGGGTATGTTAAGCGAAAATCTATATGAACAGCCCACTAATAGAGAACCTATTCACAAAATTTGAGACCCGAAATCACATGTTTATTTTTCTGGATAGTATGGAGAATTTTTAAATATCTCAGGAATTTTCATACAATCTTGAAAAATAAAAATGTGATTTGAAGTCTTAAATTTTGTAGATAGGTTCTCTATAGTGGGCTATTTACATAGTTTTTCGCTTATATCCTTTTTGTTACAGCCTGTATAATACACAAAGCCATATCAAATAATACAAATTGTTTCATTGTAATCAATTGGAATTTCGCAATCAATACGATAAACAAATTATTGTCAAAATTATATCTTTATTCATATTGAAGGTAATTGTCCTTTATTATGTAAATCCTTCTAGATCATTATCAATTACTATATCAAAATAGGAAATAAAGATTTTTATTATTGTGAGAAAACAAATTTGATTAACCTACTTATGTCAGACACGTGTAAGTAAAGTTGCTTAGTAAGAATAAGATGTGTTTTTGTGTGGCCAGTGACATTGGCACGTGTATCACGATATATTATTGCTTTTATTTTTCTGTAATTTATATTATTATCTAACATATTTCGCTGATCAAACTCGTAGCATAGTAATAATAATACTAATTTAATTTAGAGTAACATAATATTGCACAGCGTTTTACATGAAAACACAAAACAATGAAACAAGAAGAAAGTAGGTGGTCCCTGGCAACTGTGCTAAGTGTATAACACCTGTATTACAATAGCCAGTTTCTTCCTATGGATAAATATGATGGTAGTTCAAGTAAACACTATACTAAAATAACGCTCTTATCAGTGAAGTAGCAATAGATATCTCAAAAATTAACATCTACAGTTCCAAAACCAAGATTCACCCTTTTTACAAATAAAAATAGAAGATGTATCCGAATTCCATCCTTTCTCTACACCAATCTATCCAACAGCAATTCAGTCACATCATAGTCTAGCTTCAGCAAATAATCCATAAGAATTTTTTTACAATTGTACTCATAGCATAATCATATCGATAATGAGAATACGGTTAATTACAGATAAGACAATAATATTACTAGATAACATACATCATAAGTACAATACTAAAGCTGCTTCTCTTCCCGGGCATACTGTACAAGTCAGTAGAGGGACAAAAGGACAACACAAAGAGTGTTATGTAGGCGATGGGCTGACCACCTGTCACTACTAACCGAACTTGTACATCTCAACTACACTCTCAAAATTGGTGAGAAGTGGCACCATGTGGTTCTATCGGCCCTTGGTGCTCTGCCTACCCCGTAAGGGATAGGGATTATTATTAAAATACATATGTTAAATATATATGTGTTATCGAATGGGGTAGGCTCATCAAAGGACATCCCACAGCCACGTTTACCATAGAAAGGACACATAATGATATATGTACTAGCGATGCGTGATGACTATGGGCAAACACCCCCCATGGCAGTCTTGTGGCGTGCCCTGGGGGAGGCCTACGTCCAGCAGTGGACTGCAATAGGCTGATGATGATGCCAAATTTCATCAAGATTCGTTCAGTTATTAAATTATGTTATGAGAAGCAATATTAACTATAGCTAATTTGTTACAGTTTTATCATAATTATTGGCATAGATAAATTTAGATAGTATGCTTTTTATGCAGAGATTATTACTTATACCTAGATTAATAGGAAAATAAACCAAATTAAATTCCCTATCGGCTGATTATAATAATAATAGCTTCTTTTAGCAAATTCAGGATACCTTACCTCATCATCATCATCAGCCTATTGCAGTCCACTGCTGGACGTAGGCCTCCCCCAGAGCACGCCACAAGACTGCCATGGGGGTATTTTCCGATAGTCACCACGTTGGGCAGGCGGGTTGGTGACCGCAGTTTGTATTTTGGACTATGTTGTCAACACGGGAGGCGCTGCTGCCCACCTCCCGGAAACCCTTAATCGCCTCGTACGATATCCATGGGCAGACATGGGGTGGTACGAATTCTACTCTGCCGGCCCCACGCGGCTGACCTAATTGTTTGTAATAGAAACAATAATTGCAATATTAAATTTGATAGTAGAGACTTGGATCTCCTCTCATAACTACTATTGCTATTTTCCTATTTAAAGTGACCAAGTGACAACTTCGAGAAATTAATATTTATAAAATACCTTGTTATATAAGTACATGATGTAATAAAAGGGGTAACTATATTAATTAAACAATAAACATGTGATTTCGAGTCTCATGTTTTGTGGATAGGTTCTCTTATATTGGACTATTATAGCATTAGCTTAAATACTTAAATATACTATACTTAAATATTATGTTTCAAGCATATATATGTTTTTATTTTGTTATAATTAGAGTCTTTTTATTTAAATTAGTAATACAAGCAATGTATTGCAAAGTATTACAACTCAATAAAATACTCCAGTACACCACTACAGTATACATAGGTTCGTAGTCCGTAGCACGTGCTACGGATACGACCGTACGCTTTACATTGCGGTACAGTTTTTACAAATGACCTTGAGAGGAAATTTAATAATAACTAGCTTTTGCTTACGACTCCATCCATGTGGACTATAGAATAATATGATTTTATCTTTAACAGTCATGTAATATCTACTACGATTTGTTTATACATATTTCGGATTCTAAGTATAATAACCAACTATGATGTATCATTTGACAATTGTAATTTATAAAATTATTAATGAAGAAAATGGAAAAAATTCTTCACCCGAGTGGGAATCGAACCCACGACCGCTGCAAACCGTGCGAGCCGCTATAACCACTAAGCCACCTGGTCAATTACTCGGATGACGAATTTTACCATCTCTTTTCTAAATTACATATTAGCAACGTTATTCTTCATCCCGATAGCTATACACTAGCCAAATCTCAGCAAACAAAGCTGAATCCCTCAGCACAATGTTTAAAGATGAAACGATCAACCATATCCTAACGGATTATATTAATGGAGAAGTGTTTTTATAAATTTATCTTATTCAAGATATTATATATTATAAAATTATTAATAAAGAAAATGGAAAAAAATTGTAATTTAACCTGCGAGTAGTATCAATTGTGTTGGACATTGTTTTTGTGAAACCTATTTACTTTAATATCTTTGCTATGTACCACATTTCTTGTGAAATAAATTATTGTTATTATTAAAAATAAACATAGATCAGTTTTTAAGTGAGACCTATAAAAAGTGAATACTGCATATTTAATCTTATCCAATAGTTTTTGCGTGATGCGTGAACAAACATACAGACAGAAATTCTAAAATTGTCTCTAAATCTAAAAAAATTGGTTTCTAATAGCCCTCAAAGTTTTTTACTACTATTTATACCAATGTACAGACAAACTTGGGTTACAGGTTTATTATAGATAGCATACAATTCAGCCCCCTAGCATCGTGGATATCATTTCGTACAATATAGTATTGTCTCTATACAAAATTCAATATGGCGGCAATATTTATCGTATGTTGACAGGCAAAATGTCAATAAATCGGTTTATCATATCGTGTTTCGCAGATCATGCTACTTGAACAGGTATAATTAAAAAAATCTCTTCTGGTATTAAACAAACAGTAGTAGTAGATATAAGTGTACAAATCTAGTTCAAGGTGGCTTAATATTTGTGGCCTTTTCCCTAAACCTTACATAGAGGAAGACGAACTAAAGTAACGTAAACCGTTCAAAGAATAATAATAACACGGAAGACTAAGACAATGGATTTGTTGTATGAAGGCTAGAATAGATGTGGATGAGTTGAATACCGCCGTGTTATATCACTACATATTATGAAACAAAGTCGCTTTCTGCTGTCTGTCCCTATGTATGCTTAGATCTTTCAAACTAGGGAACGGATTTTGATGCGGTTTTTTTCAATAGATGGAGTGATTCACAAGGAAGGTTTATAATGTATAACTAGGGACCCGCTCCGGCTTCGCACGAGAGTAATGCACTCTCACGCGGGCGAAACCGTGGGCGGCCGCTAGTGCAAGTATAAACTAGTTTTTTTTTACCAAATATATAGTTCCTTTGAATGACAATGATGGCGCTAGTTTCTCTATGTATGGCTACATTATCTGTGTATGCACCTCTATGGTATGCATACAGAAATATTAGATTCGAATACATGTACAGAAGTTATTTTATAAAAAGCATGTCGACGCTATGTAGAATGAAATACATAGAACAATGTAAAAAGTTATCTTTTTTCTTTAATTCTTTGTGTGTGTATACCTATATCATTCAGTACAATTATTGCTTAGAATAAAGAGATATTTGAAACTAATACAAGGCAAATACTGAAATGCTGAACAGGTACCATAGTGTTGAGTTATACGACAGTGTTACTCGCAGGAAATGTATGTATTTTTGATTTGATTATCAGTAATCTAATCTTTGCTCTCTGCGCCAATTGTATCGGGCGATCCTGTGACTAATTAAATGGGCTTATTGGTTATTGTGTGACACATTGCTGTTTTTTGGATCACTTGTGACTCTCCATTAGGGTTGATGAGTTATTTTAACTTTTTTGAGGGCAACTTTGTTTTTGAACAACCTGTATAATATTTATGGGAGTACATTACTAGTACGAGTTTTAAATTTAAGATCAAGTTTTCAATTTTAAATAATCTATCAAGAGGCATCATAATACATGGAGGCAACTTACCTTTCGTACACTCAGAGGTAAAGAAAGGTAACTACATAAAAATTACATTATATTTCAGGTAGAAAAATAATAAAGAGAACTTATTAAAAGTTATGAAAATAACAAAGGTTTTCAAGGATTTCCGGATAACGTTTCTAATTCGTCACATTTATTGTACGAGTGTGACGAATTGAAGCGTTCAAGTTTGTTTTAAAACCTCAGCTCCGGCACACCGAAACAGTTACCCAGAAGAGCTGGTGTTTGTACAACGTTAGGAGTTAACTAAACTTGCCAACATTAGGGTCGTTTACAGTTTTTTTATTCGTATTTAAATCGAAAGATCATAAAATAAAAGAAACATTTGCGAAAGAAAAACTTTGCTAGGGTGAAAACTTTCCGGGATACGAGTATAACGATTTCAAAATCACAATTTTAGACTTGCCCAAAAACGCTCCTACAAACGGCTACCACGACGTGACGTCTCTCTTTAAGCAACTTGTATGCGCGTAAAAGAACTTTTATTCTACAGCTATATTAAATATTGCATTTATAAATATAGTCACAAAATAAAAGTTGCTGTAAATGATGCAGGTGAACATGTGATGTTGTAATTTTCAATTAATCTCACATTTGAAAAATAGACTTGCCCACTTTACTTTAAAGGCTTATTACTACCTCATTTGGACACATAATCAAATTGTAATTTTACAGATAGGTATGATTTTGATTATTTATTCTGATAAGAATAAGATGTTATTAAGATTCAACTATAGGAAACTACCCCTTTTGGTGACACAATTTTTTATCAATAAACTTACACCGGTAATTACAGACATTACGTATACAAATATATTTTTTATGGGTGGGTTTGGTTTAATGATCATAAGTATTTCTTGTAACTAAGCTAGGATTTCCTGTCTAAGCAAATTTTTTACTTATACGTTACACTTATGTCACAACTCTCTTCTGTATATGCTTCACGGTCGCAGTATTGCGCAGATTAATTTTATTCTCATATCTATTGAGAAGGGAACCGGATCGGAAACTAGTTAGACACAGAATAATATTTGCTTCCATAAATATAATAATATTGAAAAAATCTAGAACCTTTTATTTTTATCGTAAATTGAATATTTATTTTGTCTCGTGTTTAATCTAAGGAGTTGCGTCGTAATTTAACGTTCCCACCTATATTAGGTATTATATTATAGAAAATACACATATTTATTCGGAATTCGATGAAATGAAATTATTTAAATCATAATATTAAGTTAGGTATGTCATCATCATAGTCCAAGTCCATACGAGACTGCCATGGGGGGTATTTGCCCATAGTCACCACGATGGGCAGGCGAGTTGGTGACCGCAGTTTGTATTTTGGACTATGTTGTCAACACGGGAGGCGCTGCTGCCCACCTCTCGGAAACCCTTAATCGCCTCTTACGATACCCACGGGCAGGCATGGGGTGGTAAGAATTATAGGTATGTACTTGAATCAAAATTTAAATTGAGTATTTCTAATTTGATAATGTTTTCCTATAAATATTTTATCAGTGACCTACTTTATCGTACAAAATGTGAATGAAATAAAACTTTAATTAGTAAATGGCAATATGTCATGATAATAGAATGCTAAACTCTGTACCTTTCTAAGTGCTGTGGATTTTTGTGAATAAAAAAATCATTTAATTATACAAGATGTTTTTTCGTTGCCACCTTTAACGAAGGGTACGAACTCTATACATCAAATAAAGTAAGTTTTTGGCAAAAAAATGTTGGGAAACGAGGATTTTTTTTTTAATTACTTGACCAGGTGAAATTTATAGTGTCCAGTGTTTATGCTAGCTTTTCCTTTAGATATTAATTATTTCTCATGAAAAAATCTTGCTACACGCGTCAATGTGCATTTATGCAGAAAAACGCAGTCTATTTACTCAACTTTGGATCCTAATATCTTGGGAACCAGACACTTCCCAGGTATGCTTCCATGGAGAAAAATTATCGTGATGATGAGGAGATTCCATAGTTTTCGGGAATTATTATTAGTACATACAATCTACCTAATCATTTTTCATAGGAGATGAGGTATATGTACTTGTATATAGTCTTATATTATCTGTGATAGGTTATCTAGGAGCATTTTTTAATGTAATAAAATCAATTATTAGTCAATAGATAAGGCAAGTTCTTCTAATGGCGGTATACAAGTGTATTAATAATAGATTCTAATGTTATGTACTCAACTGCGAGCTGTTTAATGGAATTTACATGGATATATAAGTTTAAAAACACCATAACAATACCAATTATAACTTAGATGACATCATTTATTGTATAAGTCATGGAATATTTACAATTTATTTACAATTGACGGCCGACTGGTCTAATAGGTAGTGACCCTGTCTGCGACGCCATAGGTCCTGGGTTCGAATCCCGGTAGGCGCAAACATCGATATGATGAATATCAATGTTTGTTTCCGAGTCATGGATATACTTATCTATGTATTTATATACCGTTGCTTAGTACCCACGACACAAGACCTTAGGGATCTTAATGTGTGTTGTGTAGTGTGTGAATATATACCTATATATTTATTTATTTATTTGCTTAACATCAGGCACGATAGTTATCAAATGTTTGCCTAGCTAATTGTAAAAAAAAAATGGTTTTCCATATTCTAACTAGCCAGTTATTAGCTTAGCTTCGATATTCGTTTGCTTCATACATAATTGAGGCCACCAGAACCAGAGTGGCCCATATACAAAATACGAATATGTGGATATATGCCAAAATACTATGCTCTATTAATATTTTAATAAGAATCAAGATGCCACAACATATTTTTTTATGTCATCTATGATTGTTTACTGAAATTACCTTTGAGCCACTCTGGCTTTGAGCTTGGGGGTTTGAAAGGGGCATTGTCGTGCTTAACTAATATTTTCACAAATTGTGGTTTGGGCCACTCTGGTTCTGGTGGCCTCAATTGTACCTTTTTTGACTTGTTAGTGAAAACTTAAGTAAGTTAGTCCAGTTCTTTTTATTTACCACATGAATCCTTTCATCTTAGTATTAAAGTTTGCATGTTATGTTTAAATACTTTTAACGTCTGTCCGCGCTTCGCTAAACGTGGCCTGGCTGTGGGATCTCGCTAATAATCCTGCAGTTCTGGCTACCACATTATGGGACCACAACCGTATCTATATATGTTATACTTATAATGGTCTATTAGGTTCAAAATTTTTATGTGTTTAATCTGTTGTTAAATCGACTATGGCACGATAAAAACGTAAAAGTATTCAATGTTTGTTACTTATATATTATATAATGATAATAATATCAAACCAATCCAGGTTAAAAAGGGTTTTTCTTATGAAACAAAAATCTTCCTTCCTCTGTTTAAAGGGCGGTCTGTTTTTAATGCTCCTTTTAAACAAACATTTATTCATTTTCTCTTTTTTTATTGTTAAAAACAAGAAAAAATGTTATACCTACAGATTTGTTATTATTCTGTTATGTTAACATCACAAAATAGATTTAATTTACTCTGGTATAGTTAGTTAGATAATAATACTAATAAATAAATAAATAAATAAAGGACAGTAACAACATATTAATAATTTCAAACCCTTATTTCTATGTAACTAGTTACAGATTTAATTATTTATTATGTACTTATATCGGTTGAACTACATTTACGAGTTTTTGTATTTTTAAGCTGTGTAGACGAAGCCATTATAAGTATCTAAAGATAAACAAAATTAAATACACAAGCTTTAAAACATCATTCAATATCGTAATAAGTTATTTATTTACAATACATAATTACAGTGCATTTTATCTTCGTATGCTTTGTAAACAACGGAATACAATCTAGGTAAATGTTATGACAATTTTGACATGACTGTGACGAAGCGCGACTGATGATGCCGTACTGCGACTATAGAAAATCCCAAATCATTTCCATGTAAAATGTTACCAACTCTCGCACTGTCAAAAATTTATTAGATCTCATTTAGAGCCAAGCTCCTTACTCTACACGGCCTAACCAATCCTAGTTGGGTTCAAAAAATTACGAATTAATTATAAAGATAAGTAGTGCTCATTTGCTTTGTTTTCGGCTCGTCTTCCAGATATGTACCAGACCAATAGATCGATTAGTGATCGACGGCATCGGTCAACGTTGTTCAAAGTTGATCGACTGGTCGGGTAGCTTTAATTGTCCGGTATAAACTATTGATCGATGTCGATTAATTCATTATATCATCCATATATGTCGCCCTAATAGTACCCACCTACGTTCAAATTAATTATTTTGCTACTTATAGTTTAGTTATATAAATTCTAAAGAAAAGATAACATTTACCTATTATGCCTATGCATATAAAATATGTTGATGACCTCTAAAAATGTAAATATTAGATATTTACTAAATCAGTTTACTAAAATAATCGCGAAATAATTTTCAGATTAACATTTATCACGCCTCAAACATGATATTGATAAAAATTAAACATTTCGATTAACCACTACGTGGCGATATATCCCCTAATCTACGTAAATCATTGCCAAAGTGATAGCGCATCGTAATAGCGATTTTCGGACTAATGACTTTGGAATTCCAATATCTATACTCATATAAATGTAAAAAATTATAAATGCGAAAGTACTCTTCATCACACGTTTCATATGGAGTTGGTTTCACAAAATGGTTGCCGTGCGATTTGGGAACTAACAATTTTGTAGCAAACAGATTAGAATAAGATTACTTACCTACCGTCATATACTGACACTTAGCCACACACATGTACCTACACACCTAACGCCACCGTGTAAGGCTGCCTTTCCACTAGGGTTGAGTTAACTATGCGATGTTGTATGCGATATTGCATGTCATATGGATCATAATCATTGGTCCATGATGTCAATGAATTTGTCTGATCAACGTAACATAACTTACATAACACATCTCTGATGTAAATGCAGCCTAATGATACCATTTGGTACGGCGGTAAGCAGGCATGGTAGGTGCTACTTCTCCTCTAGTATTACTATACATCACATGGTCTTATATGCCAATGTGAGAACGCCCGAGCTCAGTGCGTCTTCAACTGTGCTATAGTAGGTCTATGCGATAACCCGACCACTTGGTAACTTCACTATATATATCTGATATATTTATAATGTAATTTAGAATACATATTATTAATTTTAAATTTTGCATGCCAGACTCTGGTGAAATGTGCTGAACCAATATTATTACTCTAACTAAATGATAAGAACTTTATGTACCACGTTTCTTGAAGAAATAAATATTCTATTCTATTCTATTCTATTCTATTCTATGGGTGCGCCCACCACCGGGCCCTACACCCTCCACTGACCCTCGGATCTGATAACTCATAATTGCGACAACAGGCACTTGCACTAACTACAATCGCCATGAGAAACCAGACCCGAGCACCTAGCATGCAAGACGATACATTGCACCATTCCGAAATCAAAAACTAGATAAATAATCTACATATGTTTCGCCAACAACCGTGGCATCCTCACTTGGTAACTGATTACATTTGCATTTATCGATACATACATACATGCTAATATATGCGGGTTTGTTTCCGAAATTCAAAATTCATATTCATCCTACAGAGGGCCAGATATTAAACATCAGTGACAAGTTGCTAGCTCAACCTCTGAGAAAACGCTCCTGAGTTCCCCCGGTCGACTCTTACGACATGCACGGAGGAAGATGCAGCTGATGTGTTCTAGTGAAGCCCAGCATCAACACAGATATGTATATGTTGATTCATTAATTAATTTCGCATATAAATCACCCTGTATTTTAAGGAAGATCGCGCACAACTCAATTGCAACCATAATCCCATAAATTAAATCTCAAAATCAATTAAAACTGGTATCTAACCAGGATGGGCATCAACTGGAATAAAATTATACAGTAAACTGCATGTCGCTGTAAAGCGGATTGCAACCGTAATTATAGCGGACTACGGTTGTAATTACCAGTTAGCCTTCTAGATGGACTCGTGTGTGACGAGCACGTGTATATCACCATTATACGACTCTTACAACTTTATCAGGTCTGGAAGTTTTCCGCAGTTTCTTATACTCATTAGGTACACAAAGCAAGATCCTGAGAATGTTAGCAGACAGGATGGACAAAGCAGTTGTTCTCGAGTTTTAAATTCAATATTTTATTTTAGTTTATTTGTACTGTACAGTCCTTATTTTTAACAAGTGGTCGCCCGTCTCCGTCCGCGTGGACTACAGAAAAAACAAAATGTCGAAATTATCCGGGATAAAAACAATTTCCCGGATAAAAAGTATATGTTAAGTGGGACCTGTCACAATTAATTCCTGAAAACTGCATCGAAATCGGTTCAGCCGTTTCTGAGATTAGCGTGCACAAACGCACAGACAAATAGACAAACAGATATAAATTCTAAAAATCATCGTTTTGGGTTCTATTGTGTTGATAAAGGTCTCCTATAATATTTTTTCTCATATATCTTCCATGTACAGACAGCGATCCGTTACATTTTTATTATATGTATAGATTATGTGTAACCACATACATATGTTTGATGACAAATGTTGTGGCACCTAAACAAGGTGTTTTTTCGTTGCTCTATACATCAAATTAAGTAAATTTATGCTATATTGTATAAACTTGATCGGGCGAAACTTAATAGTGTTCAGTGTTTGTATTAGTTTTTTATAGACAGATTTTAATTATTTTACATGAAAAACTCTTGTTACATGCGTCTATACGTGCAAAATGCAAAAAACGCAGTCTATACATGTATAGTATAGTTATAGTAAATAATAATTTTAAAAAATATATTATACGTTGCAGGTACTGCTTGTGTAGCTCACGCTAAGCTATCGCAGGATCGTGAGCAGGGTGGTGAGAATCCTGCAGATTTTTTTATAGCGTAGCGTGAGATGGGTAAGAGGTTTTCGATATATCTCACATCTAAGAGACAAATCGACAGAGCTTTATAATAACTACACAAAGTAAGTATATTATATTAATTAATATTACGCTTGTTGAGTTGGGGAAGAATAGAAACACAATCTATTAATCTACAGTAGTCTACAGTTTCATTGCGCCTCTTGTTATCGACTGTACACACCTAATTAGGCAATTATTATGCGAACTTGACAAAAAGGCGTTGCGGTTAAATAGTTCAGTTACGCCAATTGGCCGATTTCTAAGGCCCTTCTGGGCCTTTTGAACCTTCTAAAGAAAGTATACCTTCCTCATATTCACACAAGTTTGTAATAATAATAAACATTTTATTACTGTTTAACCAAGAGACGAATATAATGAAACTTTCAAGCATATTTATATTTTTCATTAATAACAATGGTCAAGTCGGCCGTATTTAAATTTGAAGTAAAAACATTTCAGGGTCCCACAGGTTTATCAACCTTTGGTTCACAAACACGCGGTCAAAAGCCTATTACGAGTCGATAGGTAACGAACGGTTATCGGCTGTTAACCTACATGCATAGTTAATAGTTAAATCGCTCGTAGTGTTGCCAGCTTAATGGATTTTACCTCAGATGTTACGAAATCTGTGTATGTTTCCATCATTGATTTGAATACTCCATCAGTAAAAATGTGTAATTGGCTATGTCTAATATAAATAATCTGATGTGATATTATCCTTCTAATAGTTATTTGTTTTGAAATAAATACAGAGATTTTTCAAAACGAACGACTCCAGTAACCAATCAATTTTATAATTGCACTAAACACATATATTAGAGGAGACTCTTTGACAAAGGTTTGAGAATATTGCTGGAATTTTAACAGTATAAGCTGGCAATACATACCTAGTTTAAGTATCTAATTTGCGGATTTCACTATCGAAGCAATCATTTCTGCGAGCAGTAATTTAGGTGAAATCGGAGCTATCTAGGTTTTGATAGACGTATAACTTTGGGTAATTACAATTATTTAAACAGTGATTGTATGAGCACGGTGAATATTGTAAATATACACACATCTTTAGAACTTTATCAAGATATTAACAGCATCATGTTTATCCTTCAGATATCTGACCATTGGAAAAATCTGCCAGAAGCTTTTTAATCACTCAATATGACTTTCAATTACTATATCAAAATCGATTAATACCGATTCGATACTGTTTTAAATGACGACGAATTCCAATCCCGCCTACGTCCTTCTCATACTAGACCAAGGCCACCTGTTACGTTTGCTCAATTATATCATTTCATATAGTTTCTAATACTCAATGCGATTTCAAACGCCGCCGGTTCTATGTTCATGCATTATCATAAAATACGTTTCAAGAAACACCGATGAACAAAATAAAACGAATAAGTGAGAAAGTTAGCGATCAAGTTAAAACTCAAGACGAAAGCAATAAGGTTGATATCGGTGCATCAAGTGATGGCTTAGAAGCCGTGGAGCATGTCGGTGGGAGAGAACTACTAAACAATGATACTTGGAATGTGATACGAAAAAACGTGCGAGCGAGAAGGTTGCACTGGAAAAGGATGCGAGATCTGATCAGTGAGCATGCTTCCGCTGGAAGGGAACTGGTGTCAGGTGAAGCGAGGGAGCCGCAGAGTATCAGATTTAATAAGAACTTGAAAACGCATATTACATTAGGTACTTATTTTACGGAAACCATACAACTTACAGACAAAAGGTTGCATTAATTAAATCAGATCCATTAGGAAATCCGACATTTAGTGTAGAAACAGGAAATTCTAGTGCCGCTCATTTGAAATGTTGTCTTATTAAACTTGATAAGCAAACCCATCGTCTGAGATTGCAAATGGCGTCACCTTTATAATTTATTTTTACTTGACAATCGCTAGATCTTTCTGTAGCAATACCTTTGGAATAAATTAGCTTTTCAGAATAAAATTACTTGCAACAACAAGATGTATTGTTTGGATTCACGTTTGCTGACTCGAGGATGTTTGTACGGAGTGCGTGTTTGTAGTTCGCTTTAATATTCTGACCCCATTCTAAGTCACCTATAACATGTAATATAGTGAATATTTATGTTGGTTTTGGCTGTTTATTTAAGTTATTTTTTCCTGAATATCACCTACGTCGACCTCAGATTTAACAACCAACGTGTTTATTACTAACTTTATCTTCCACGTCATTACATTCTCTGGCTGTTTAAATAAGGCTTTAATCACATGATTAATCTTCCGTGCGATTACCGTCATCTGTCTCAGCCTTGATCTTTACATTGCTTATTGTTATCTGATGTAAACACTACTGATATCATCATAATATCTCCGCGAGTACGTGAAGTAAAAGTGTGTAACATCCATCAGTGAGAGTTTTTCTATCGCGTTGACCCCGGTACCGCTTGTTGGGGGTTCTCACATTTTACTGACTCTTGACCCTCTTCCAGATCGTTATTGAATGATTCGGGCGTGATTTCAGCTTCCATCACTCTTGTAATAAGCTCATTGATAGTAAATTGGTTTTCTTTGTGTAAATCTCTTCTATTGCCCACATAGAAAAACACTGCACGTTCGAGAACAGTTTTTGTTGAGTACAATCAAAAGTGAATTCGTATCTCGCGGGCATTCGAAAGTTTTGGGTCATCGATATGGATAATGTTATTGGTTCCATATTTTTTTATCTTGTTTACACCGGTGATGGTGAATCAAAGCTAATGCTTAATGTTATGTACCTATGCAATATTCGTGTACTCTGTTTCGTTATTTCGCGCATTATGCTAATATTTGTATACCTACATATTAAATTGCAGGTGGTTCTGTTTCATATTTACTTTAGCCTCTATTGAGTTAGGACTTTATATCGCAAACATTGTTTAAAGATACCAGCGAAATTTTGCTTCATATTTTCATTAAAAAATAATGCAATATTTGTATGTTGAAATTTAAGACATAAATTTTTATATTCCTCGATAAAGAAGTTTTATTCCTCCAAACAGGAAATAACATACGCGTAAAACTAAGTTATGGCCCGAAAAGGTGTAAAAATATAAATTGCGGAACAATATGTTCCATGCTGGCTTCAGCAATGCCGTAATTATCTTGGTTTGACGAAATAGTACGTTCTTGTCCAGCAGTTGTGACTGCAACGTCCGATTTCTCCGGGACTCTTGGATTGCTCGCCATTAGCGGATACACTGGTGCATGACAGCAACAGTTTCGGATTTCAGAATATGTTGATAGGTAGCCAGTTTCTCTTTCAATGCCATATCATGATTTTATTCAGATGTAGCGAAAATGCACGAATATAATACAGCTCTCAAAAGCATTCTTTCATTTTCATTAAACATTTTGACTCTAGTCGGCTCTGAGAAACACGATATCTAGTCATATAAATTGTTAAGTAGAAGTGAAAGTTGAGAAATGTATTTTGATCACTCATTGTCTATTATTAACATATATGTAGGTAATTATTTGCTTAGTTATTATGGTATTAAGTGCAACATGATCTTATCTAGAAGATGAGTAGCGGAATAAATACAAGTACCTACTGCAGTAATAAAATGATAAAACATAACCCGGAAAATAAATAAATCTTTAGGTTTTATCTCATGTAGGTACGTAAGATCCAAAATTACTTATGCAGTTGTTGGTCGAATGCCAATTCCCCAAAATCGGAGCGATTAGTAATGAATGTTTGGTTCCAGCATTACTTGCATTATATGCCAATTTGCTAATCATTTTCCGATCGCTGCAATTGAATACCGATCGGTCAACCGATTTGGAATTAATTCATGAATTCGTTGTTTAAATGGTTTTGGTCGGCCGAGTTGCCTTGGTCCACTTGCGTGTGGCTTTGTTGTTGCGGATCTTAGGGTACCTGCTGCATTAGATCTATCTTTAAATACACTATGTGTTTTATTATATTTGAGCAATACGTGGCATATCCAGCTTCTATACTTTATATAACGATTAAGACGCATTGAGTCACAGTTACAGCAAGGTAATGGTAATGCATTAGTGTGTCTCTGATAAGGCACAACAGATATTTCGTTATGCATTTTTAATTAAAGACGGAATGTAGTTCTTGTTTTTTGTAACAAAAACGTGAAAAAATGTTGAAATGTGAGTCTCGGGGCAGAATGTAGGTGAAAGATATCAATATTTAGAAAGGTCGCACGAATTTCCCAGAGTTCAGCTCGTCTTGTTTCGAAACTGTGTGTGGTAACGTCTGTACCAATAGATGCAAGCGGTCGAGCGATGGTGCTGTGAGGGTGTGACGTAAGCTTACCTCTAGCCCAGCCGGTGAGCACGTTGCCGAGGTAGGCCACCTTGTAGATGGGGTCTGGCTCGCTGATGCGCACGCTGTTGTGACGACGCAGAAGCCGACCTAGTCCGCGGGACAAGCGGCCTAGGGCACGGGCTGTGAAATCTTTCCCAGCATCGCCTGTTTCCGCTGGCAGCGTCGATTTCACCGGCTCCGTCGCCCGCTGGCTCATCAGCCGCGGCATTGTCAGCGGAATCGACTTCTTCCTCTCGAGGGTCAGAGTCTTCGCTTGGTTCACACTGTACACATTACTGTTCTTCTTATAAGACTGTCCACTCACGTCTTTGGTTTGGTCTGCGGGCTCATTGTCCGTGTTGTCAAACTCGGTGGATTTCATGGTGATCCTGCCGTTTTGGTTCTCGTTGAGAGAGTTGTTGTTGAGATTGTCGGCTTGTCCGTCGCTAAAGCGCCGGTCGGTGCTCGAGCGTCGCTTGATGAACGACGGATTCCGAAGCAAGAGGCTGGTTTCGCTGGAGCTCCTGTTCTTCAGGATGTGTACCTTCTTGACCCTCGGCGAGCGCGCGCTGTCGACCTCGTCCGCGCTGACCGTGCGCTCCGTCTTGCCCTCCTCGTCCAGGAAGCGCACGCGCAGCCCGCTATGTCGGCACTCTCCCGCGCTTTTTTCCGCATCTTGCGACTGCGTTTTTGCGCCATCGTCTAGACAGGGGCGTTCGTTTTCACCGAGAGCACCGCGAGCCATTTTTCTCATTGAACTCTACTTTTACTAGACACCATTACATTCTGATAGTTTAGTAACACACGATTTCCGTAGGCCGATTCAGTTCACTGTACCAAAACCAGTTACTTAACAAGCAAAATACACACAGAGTAGTACACCTCGTCCATTAAAGAACGACACCGGTTTGGAATGCGCCTCACTGAATGCACTTGTCGAGTTCGGGGGAAACGTTCACGAGTTCGCGGACCGATTTTGAATTCCTTCACTGGTGCGTGTATCGAGAGCGTCGCGGTATATTATCGTGATGTCGACAGACGTGTGTCGAGCTGTGAGCGCGGCGGAGGAATGCGTGCGGCGCGCGGCGCGGGCGCAACCGGACACTTGATCCAGGCTTTGATTATACGAATGAACCGCTAAGTTACCTGGAACAAGTAAACATAAACAACATTAGGAATTTAGAACTTTTTGTACAGACCTTCCTACCTTTACTTTGCCCTAACTTGATATTCTGGTTTTTAATATGAATTTTGATTGGTTAGTAAGTTGTTATAGATTACTTGTGCCTACTTAAATATACGTAAACTTTAGACAGTTCTCGACGTAGATCAGTTTTCGGATTTTAAGCTTGATTGAAAATATTTAGCGACCCGAGAATAATAATGAAGAGTCATTGGACAGGAAAATCGTGTCTAGAGTTATTGCTTTATAAGTACATACATATACATACATACATAATAATCACGCCTCTTTCCCGGAGGGGTAGGCAGAGATCACGGATCTCCATTTGCTACGAACAAAATTTTATAAGTACATACTAGGATAATATTGAATGCCAAAAGTAAATTGTTAATTTATTTAGGTACTTAAAATCTCACAAGTTTCTTATGGGATTTTCCAGATCTGTGCCAATATGATTCTACTATGAATGGACTCTACATTTTATTGCTTGTGTCACTTAGTAATTATTTTTCATTTGGTCATAGGCTAGTTTCGTGTGACTTTTACAGTAATCAAATGTAAGTCTAGAAAGATTTATTAGAACATCCTGTACCAAATAATCATTATTGATCAGGACATAATAGTCATAAAAATATACTGGCGGCTGTTCAGGACATCATTCGCCCTTCCTTATCAGATGCTAACGATACAGATAGTATAACCATAGGGAATCTATACTAATATTATAAAGAGGAAAACTTTGTTTGTTTGGTTGTAATGAATAGGCTCCGAAACTACTGGACCGATTTCAAAAATTCTTTCACCGTTAGAATCCTTATTGGACCTGGATGAACATAGGCTATAAGAATTTCCCGATATTCCCACGGGAAGGCGACCAACGGGAATTTAATATTTTTTACGAAAACCGCTATACATATGAAGCTGAAATCGGGCATATATGTTCATTGGGGACAACGAGGAAGGACTAAAAACGGATTTCCCGAAATTCCCACGGGAAGGGGACTAACGGGAATTCATAATTTTTACGAGAACCGCTATACATATGAAGCTGAAATCGGGCATATATGTTCATTGGGGACAACGAGGAAGGACTAAAAACGGATTTCCCGAAATTCCCAAGGGAAGGGGACAAATGGGAATTCAAACGGATTTCCCGATATTCCCACGGGAAGGGGACAAACGGGAATTCATTTTTTTTACGACAACTGCGATACATATGAATTTGAAATTGGACCTGTATGTTCATTAGGGACTGCGAGGGAGCACTAAGAACGGATTACCCGAAATTCCTATGGGAAGGGGAGTTACGGGAATTTAATTTTTTTACGAAAACAGCTATTTATACGAAGCTGAAATCGGATTAGGGCTACAAGGAAGCTCTAAGAACGGATTTCCCGAAATTCCCACGGGAAGGGGACCAACGGGAGTTCCAAATTTAAACGAAAACCGCTGTACCTACATATAAAGTTGTATCTATGTATTGATATGTACCGAAGCGAAGCGAGGGCGGGCCACTAGTACCTTATAAAATAGCGGTGATAGCCCAGTGGTTAAAACGTGCACTTTCCAAGCGGGAGGTGTAAGTTCGATCCCAGTCACGGGCCTGTATCAATGAATTTATTTCATGTACAGATTTTAATGGCGCAAAATTGTCACTTAGCTTGTGCCTCGGAAAGCACGTAAACCGTTGGTCCTGCGCCTGATCTCTCCGGTCGTGTCGGCTCTCCGTCCCATCGGACTATGAGAGTGACGAAATAGAGAGTGCATCTGTTTGCTCAAACACTTGTGCACTATAATATCTCCTGCGTACCTGGCCAATCTCCGTAGAGATTGGTCGCCTTGGCCGAAATAAGGTCGGAGATTATCATACCCTACAAGTTTCAGGTCTCTCTAAGGTCAGCAGTTTAGGCTGCGCGTTACTCTATCAGTCAGTTATTCAGGACATAGCAATTAGAATAATTTTGTATGTATGTACCTACATTACATATATGCAGATACACATGGGCGAGTTCCCAAAATGGGGTAGCCTGAACTGCAGGATTATAAAGGAGATCCTAAGGGGGTACATGATGATCACTGACAAGTTGCTAGCTCATCGCCTGAGAGAACGCCCCTGACGTCCTTAGAATACTCTTACAATATGCACGGAAGGAGATGCAGCTGATATACAGTGTGTAACAAAGGGGGTATGTTAAGCGAAATTCTATGAAGATGGCCCACTGTATAGAACCTATCTGCAAAATTTGAGATTCGAAATCACATGTTTATTTTTCCAGATAGTATGGAGAATTCTAAAACATCTCAGGAATTTTCATACAATCTTGAAAAATAAACATGTGATTTCGAGTCTCAAATTTTGTGAATAGGTTACCCTATAGTGGGCTATTTATATAGCTTTTCGCTTAACATACCCTTTTTGTTACATCCTGTATATTGTAGCACAGGAATAAATCTTCTATACATCTGTATCTTCTATGCTGCTCTGGGAGTGAAAAAAAAAACGTATAATACTAGAGCTGCTTCTCTTCCCGAGCATGCTGTATAAGTCAGTAGAGGGACAAGAGGGTCTTGGTGTTTTACTAGGCGATGGGCTGACCACCTGTTACTACTAACCGAACTTGTACATCTCAACTATACCCTCAAAATTGGTCAGAAGTGGCACCATCTGGTTCTATCGACCCTTGGTGCTCTGCCCACCCCGTAAGAGATACTCGTAAAGGCGTGATTATATGTATGTATGTATGTATGTATGTACATCTATATCTTCTATACATCTATCTATATCTATTCTATACATATAATAAAATTGTAACGGATCGATTTCTGTACATAGAAAATATATTGAAAAACATATAATGGGCGGCCTTTATACACGCAAGAGAACCCAAAACAATGTTTTTCCATTTTGTCTGTCTGTATATTTGTGCACGCTGATCTCAGAAACGGCTGAACCGATTTCGATGCAGTTTTCAGGAATATATTGTGACAGGTCCCACTTAACATATATAGGCTACTTTTTATCCCGGATAATGTCGACATTTTGTTTTTTCTGCAGTCCACGCGGACGGAGTCGCGGGCGTCCACTAGTTGTATATAAACATGAGCAAAAATATATCTCTACCTAGACATATAAGTCAGAGCCATTGCAATAAAATACTTGTGGTTCCCACAGAATCGATACAAACGGGCACCTTTCCCAGTGCGATTGTTGAAGAAACAATATGTTTTATATTTCAACAATGTACCTACTGAGTGTACGAGTATATTGTTTGAATGGTGACGTACCTGCGCATGGGTACAACTTCAATCACATAAGGACTTTGGAATTTATTCACACAACCATAGAGGAATAAATACAACCTATGTTGTATGGTGACGGCCCATTGGTGTAGTAGGTAGTGACCCTGCCTGCGGCGCCATAGGTCCTGGGTTCGAATCCCGGTAGGTGCAAACATGGATATGATGAATATCGATCTCTGTTTCCGAGTCATGGATGTTTCTATACTTATCTATGTATTTATATACCGTTGCTTAGTACCCACGACACAAGACCTTAGGGATCTTAATGTGGGACTAGGTTAATGTGTTGTGTAGTGTGTGAATATTTATATTTATATATATATATATATATTTAATCTTCAATTGTTTTCATACAAAATTTCAAATTAGGAATAAAAGTATCCGAGATTCTTTAAAAAAAAATGTTACAGAAACGGTATGTTACAGTCACCAACCCGCCTGCCCAGCGTGGTGACTATGGGCCAATACCCCCCATGGCAGTCTTGTGGCGTGCCCTGGGGGAGGCCTACGGGCAGCAGTGGACTGCAATAGGCTGATGATGATGATGATGATGTTACAGAAGCATTTAATACCATCTCCTTTCCATAAGCTAGCAACTTGTCACTGATCATTAACATCTGTCCCCGCTATGCTAAACGTGGCAGTAGGGATCTCCCTTATGATCCTACAGTTCTGGCTACCCCATTTCGGGAACTATTGCAGGCCACTGCTGGACGTAGGCCTCCCCCAGGGCACGCCACAAGACTGCCATGGGGCGTATTTGCCCAAAGTCACCACGCTGGGCAGGCGGGTTGGTGACCGCAGTTTGTATTTTGGACTATGTTGTCAACACGGGAGGCGCTGCTGCCCACCACCTGGAAACCCTTAATCGCCTCTTTGGATACTCGTACCCGCGGGCCGACATGGGGTGGTACGAATTCTACTCTGCCGGCACCACGCGGCCATGAACGTATAAAGAATAAAGGACAGAGTGTTGTCGATACACAGAGTGAGGCATTCATAGTAAGCTCGGTAACGATATTCCATGGAGTAGGGATGTGTTATGACGCGTTATCCACCCACACATACAAACCATAGTAAGATCGGCGCCTACTAGAAAATACGCACACATAGGCAACGCGCCGCCATTTCGGTGCTTCAATCTGTGCATTGACAGCATTACGTGCTTTGTTCTATGTTCTTGTTTGTTATATGTTCATGCACGCGGCATATTGTACTACAGTATACATATTATGTAGGTATGTATTTAAAAGTTAAGAACGCAATTGGGATTGCAATGGGGTCTTGAAATAGTCTTATAAGATTAGCCGATAGCTAATATGAACAAAAAAATTGTACCCGTTACGTAATGCCTCACTCTTGAGGGCTTAAGGGAAAGAGAACCACTTATACCTTTTACTTAATACTCCTTGACGAAAAAGTGAGGTAATATATTCAATAAAGGACTCTATCTATCCCGGCAAAAGGATTTATTGCCCGGAGAATTAAATATTTTTCTAGTTTTTCTTCTCAAGGACAGAGTATAGGTAATAAACAACAAATTTATTTAGCAGTAACATACGAGTAATACTATGTTAGAAGCTATTAAAATGACATCAATAAAATATTTAATAATCGATTTCTGAACGAAAATCGCACGACATCGCGTTTAGTAGTGTAATTACCTGATATCACAAATGTTTTAATTACAAGTAATTACGGTTTCTGTTAATCGCACGTGGTCAACAACACCGTTCATTAGCCGTTTAGTTATGAAGGAAGCGATACTTCGATATCTTTTACGTTTCTTTAAACACCTGCACATAAGTATGGAAAACTGCGTCAGTTATGCGAGCTAAGCTAAACTAACTTAGCTTAGCTCTTGGTCTTCAACCTGTATTAGGATTTCATAATAATTAAAGTCAAGAGGACGACGGCCGAATTTCGGTCTCAGTGACCAATCTCAGCGGATATTAGCGATCTGCGCAGGAGATATTATACCTACTTCACTCTGATGCTTGATGATTGCCTCACACTGATGTGATTCGATTGGACAAAAATCCGACACAACCCGCGAGAGATCAAGCGAAGGATTATTTTTCGTCATTTAAGATATTGTGTCAATTTAACAATATACGGCGATGATACTTGTCACTGATCTATACATATAATAAAAATGTAACGGATCGCTGTCTGTACATCTACACTAATATTATAAAGAGGAAAACTTTGTTTGTTTGGTTGTAATGAATAGGCTCAAAAACTACTGGACCGATTTCAAAAATTCTTTCACCGTTAGAATCCTTATTGGACCTGGATGAACATAGGCTATAAGAATTTCCCGATATTCCCACGGGAAGGCGACCAACGGGAATTCTATATTTTTTACGAAAACCGCTATACATATGAAGCTGAAATCGGGCATATATGTTCATTGGGGACAGCGAGGGAGGACTAAAAACGGATTTCCCGAAATTCCCACGGGAAGGGGACAAACGGGAATTCATAGTTTTTACGAAAACCGCTATACATATGAAGCTGAAATCGGGCATATATGTTCATTGGGGACAGCGAGGGAGGACTAAAAACGGATTTCCCGAAATTCCCACGGGAAGGGGACAAACGGGAATTCATAGTTTTTACGAAAACCGCTATACATATGAAGCTGAAATTGGGCATATATGTTCATTAGGGACTGCGAGGAAACACTAGAACGGATTTCCCGAAATTCCCACGGGAAGGAGACCAACGGGAATTATTTATTTTTTACGAAAACGGTTAAACATGTGAATCTGAAGTTGAGCATATATGTTTATTTGGGACCCCGAGGAAGCACTGGGAACGGATTTCCCGAAATTCCCACGGGAAGGGGACAAACGTGAATTAATTTTTTACGACAACCGCGATAACATATAGGCTACTTTTTACACTTAACATATAGGCTACTTTTTATTTTTTCTGTAGTCCACGCGGACGGAGTCGCGGGCGTCCACTAGTGGAAGATATATGTATGAGAAAAAATATTATAGGAGACCTTTATCAACGCAATAGTTGGGTACTATATATATAAAGAATGATTTTTGGAATTTTTGTCGGTTTGTCTGTGCGTTTGTGCACTCTAATCTCAGAAACGGCTGAACCAATTTTGATGCAGTTTTGAGGAATATATTGTCACAGGTCCCACTTAAGATATAGGCTACTTTTTATCCCGGGAAAATGTTTTTATCCCGGATAATTTCGACATTTTGTCTTTTCTGCAGTCCACGCGGACGGAGTCGCGGGCGTCCACTAGTCATTAATATATGATGCCGCTGTGCTAAACGTGGTCTCCCTTCGTTGTCCTGCAGCTCTAGCTGTCCCATTTTGGGAGCACAGTCGTGTAAACATGTATGTAAGTATGTATGTAAGTATGTATGTAAGTATGTATGTAAGTATGTATGTAAGCATGTATGTAAGCATGTATGTAAGTATGTATGCAAGTATGTATGCAAGTATGTATGCAAGTATGTATGCAAGTATGTATGTAAGTATGTATGTAAGTATGTATGTAAGTATGTATGCAAGTATGTATGCAAGTATGTAAGTATGTATGTATGCAAGTATGTATGCAAGTATGTATGTAAGTATGTATGTAAGTATGTATGTAAGTATGTATGTAAGTATGTATGTAAGTATGTATGCAAGTATGTATGTAAGTATGTATGTAAGTATGTATGCAAGTATGTATGTAAGTATGTATGTCTGTACTTTCTTTGCGTTAGTTGGTATAGCTGAAGATTTTAACGCTTCGTATGATATTTGTCACGCCATGACGATGGATTACAAAATTTTGAATAGGTACCGCAAAGTTTGTCTAAGTGTCAAGGAATCCAGTCTCGATTCCACTTGAAGCTTTGTAATTTTATTAGTCTTATTACATAATGTAGATCGTAATTTATGACTCCAGTATTACAGGTACTTATAACTCTACCATAACCAATATCCGTGCTTTGTTAACACAGTCTCTCGTCTTCAGCCTATCGCAGTCCACTGCTGGATGTAGGCCTCCCCCAGGGCACACCACAAGGCTACTGCCACAGGGGGGTTTTGCTCATAGTCACCACACTGAGCAGGCGGGTTGGTGACCGCAGTGTGATTTTCGGACTATGTTGTCAGCACGGGAGGTGCTGCTGTCCACCTCCCGACTGTTAACACGGTACACAATGCGAATAATGTCGCTACCTGATGAATTATAACATATCCTACCACCTGCTGAAGATGAGTAAAGAAAACTACTAACTAACACAGAATCTGTGTATGGTAGAGTCCCGAGTTTTTTAAAGCCTTTCTTATTAATCTCGTAATAAACATCGTAGACAAGTTGTAGTGTTCTACAACTTGAGTATTGTAAGAGGAAGAGACTTTTCAGCTGTCACACTGCCAACGTTTTGCCTTTATAAATACGTAATCAGTGTACAGGACGTCATCAAAGTACGGAAGTTCTTTTACATAAAAGAAGATACAATCATTCACGTGCACTTTTGTTCCTATTTTATTACAATAACAAGTACTTGTGATAATAACCTGTAGTTCCACGCGATTTTCAAGTCCGCCAGCGGAAGTACGAGTAAATTGTGAATAATATTCTAATAAGGATGTCGATTTATCTCGTAGCTACGTAGACAGTGGCGACGCGGGAACCGGATTGTACACTCTTGTGGAACAACTATATTAGTTTTAGCACAGTAATATAAATAAACAAGGGACAAATAAACAATAGAGTCCACACGTGGACAAAATGCTGACTGCTACTTAGGCCAAAGGATCCGCCTAGCTATCCAGCGTAGCAACGCAGCCAGCAACTTGATAATGCAAATCCCCCATAGGCATAGGCACGTAGTTTTAAGATAGTTATAGATATATTTCTAAATTGGGGACGTGCTAAAAGGGCTAGTCAAGAGTATCCAAATTGATAACCATGTATGAATATATTAACGAATGTGGATGAGGCGAAAGAGGTATGTTTGGAACGTACTAAATGAGATTATAATTATAGTCTCTGCCTACTGCTCCTACGGGACATATAATATAATAGGTAGATACTGCCTAATTACTCAATCTGATGACTATACTTACATAGGTATATATTCTTTATGAGTTCCTCCAAGTTGGTCGAGTCATTGCCGAAGTATTATCAAACGCTAAACCTATTTTACTTTACTACTTTTATCCACTTAAAAGTTTTTATTGTATCGACAAAAGTTGTTAGAAATGTTGAAGTCGTAACTTTAGTTTACACTTATTTAACGACTTCTAACATTTAAGTCTATTTTAAACTCTAGGAAAATTCAAAGTAGAATCCAAGATGAACATTATTAGGTAAAGTTAAAATATTTACCTAATCCCAAACTATATTGCCTGAATATAATATTAACTGAATATTTTTATTATTTCGCAAATACTTCTAAGCTATCATGTAAAAATGCTTTATTAAATCTCTATAACTATAAAATGCTTCGTCCATAATAAATAACTGATAGACGGATCAACGCACACCCGAAACGATTCTATAACTATTCGAGGGTGTGTTCTTTATATGACGTAAGCATTCGATAAGAATGGAGTTCCCGAAATTCACACGGGAACGCCAAAAGAACAGGAATTTTAAAGTTTGAAGTCGTAGGTGTTCGACAGTCGCATATAATTTCTAGCTAGGATATCCTTTTTTATCCTAATACCGTAGTATATTGGTAAAATATGTTTCCACCTTGCAATAAACATTTCATATAATTCTCAATGTACGCAGTATTTTACCAGTTGTTGGCCAAAGCTGGTCAAACATGCAATACACCAGAGACACAGTCGTACAATAACGCGACGTGGTGTACATAATTCATGGAGCAACGTGATTGGCATGATGCAGGAGCCATAGTGAGGAACATCAAGCAAATGTAATAGGGGAATTGCGATCATTAATGTAGTCTTTTCGGAAAAAGTCGGAGTACGTTGGAATAAACTTGGACCAAGATGATGGAATTGGATTTATTAATACACTAATATTATATTCACTGCATCAGCTGCATCTCCTTCCGTGCATTTCGTAAGAATCGACTAGGTAGCTCTAGAAGTCTCTCAGGACCAGTAGCATGACCTGCGAAACACGATATGATAAACCGATTTATCGACATTTAGCCTGTCAAAATACGATTAATATAGCCGCCATGTTGAATTTTGTATAGAGATGATATGATATCGTACGATACGATATCCACGATGCGTGATCATGCTAGGGGGGCAGGCATCGTTAGCAACTTCGACACTGATAATTTACATCGGTCCCCGGTATGTTAAACGTGGCTATGGGATGTCCTATAGGGTCCGACTGTTCTGGCAGCCGAGTAAGTACACATATGTATGTATAGAGCAGTGAATTCTGTTCTACAATCTCCTATAGTAGGTACCTACAATCATATTCCAGATCTCACAGCCACAAATCAAGTTAATTAAATTACATGCATAATTAATCTTAATTAAAACCATCGTAGAATTGTAGAGTTACTCGTATTTATTGAAGCTTCATAAATTATTGTAATAACAGGAAAATCTGAACAATTTATTTATGGTTTTCTGCATTACCTGCATCACACAATCTAATTCTATTAATTAGGTCATCATCATCATCAGCCTATTTCAGTCCACTGCTGAACGTAGGCCTCCCCCAGGGCACGCCACAAGACTGCCATGGGGGGTATTTGCCCATAGTCACCACGCTGGGCAGGCGGGTTGGTGATCGCAGTTTGTATTTTGGAGTAAGTTATCAACACGGGAGGCGCTGCTGCCCACCTCCCGGGAACCCTTAATCGCCTCGTACGATACACACGGGCAGACATGGGGTGGTACGAATTCTACTCTGCCGGTACTATTAATTAGTTATAGTACAATTATAGACGTGAAAGTTTGTTATGTTTAAAAATGGAAAGAGACATTTTTCTGTACGATGCCATGTCCGATAAGCTAGCAACTTGTCACTGAACATTAACATCTCTCCGCGCTATGCTGAGCGTGACCGTGGGATATCCCTTATGATCGTGCAGTTCTGGCTATCCCATTTCAGGAACATAGCCGCGTCTATATGTATGATATTTTAAGCGAGTCACATTCAACTTGACGGCCGACTGGTCTAGTAGGTAGTGGCCCTGCCTGCAACGCCATAGGTCCTGGGTTCGAATCCCGGTAGGTGCAAACATTGATATGATGAATATCAATGTTTGTTTCCGAGTCATGGATGTTTCTATACTTATCTATGTATTTATATACCGTTGCTTAGTATCCACGACACAAGACCTTAGGGATCTTAATGTGGGACTAGGTTAATGTGTTGTGTAGTGTGTGAATAAAAAAAACTTAAGAGCGGGTACTAAGGTAAATTCTTGATTTTAGATTTAATTTTTACACTTGATAGAAGGGCACAAATCATTTGATTTTTTAAATATAGATATTACATTATATTTGCAAGAAACTGAATTAAGCGAAAACATGAAATTCAAATATTTTCTCGATGGAAATTCATCCCAAAGTTGGGTCTAATTTTCAATTTAAATCGTGTTATTTCGGATATTAATTTGTTTTTTTTTATACAATATACAAAATTGTATTACCAAGAGACCGGATTTAGCGGTTTAAAAAAATATTGTACACTTTACGAGTAATTGAAATAAAACTTGTTTGGCGCTTACTACTAAAGTAATCTACTTAAGATAAAACTGCCTTAGTAACCACGGGTCAAGTCATGGGGTAATCTCATTGACTCCTCGCCATTGAGCACTAAAGATATAACTAAAGAAGATAAAAGAATACGAGATATATTATTATTACAAGATGTATATGTATTAAGAGTTATTTTGAGAATTAATCTCAAAAATGTAAAGTTTATGATATGCATTTTATACGGTACCTATCACACGGTCGTCTTCTCGAAATGTGGTGACAAGAACTGCACGATCGTAAAGGTGATCCTGCAGCAACGTTTAGTATATCGGCACAAATTGCTAGCTTATCGCCTGTGAAAATAAAACTTATAATAATTTGAAATTTGAATTTGATCTTGTCCATGATGTCAATGAAATTAACTCTAAAGTAGCTACGAGTCGTAGCATCTCAGGAAAAAAGGCAGCCAAATAACATTTTGCACATCATAACATGGTATAAAACAAAGTTGCTACCCGCACTGTCTGTCTGTCCAGCCCCCTGATTACCTAATTTGCAATAGCAAAGCCGAAGCAAAGCGATAGCGAAAATTGTACAATATTCGCCTTGAAATGTCAAAGTTCCTTTGAAATAAATCCATTTTACGTAATACGAATTTCACTATAGGTGCGCCCACCACCGGGCCTGGGAATTGTAACGCCTAATACAATTTCATTTATAATACGAATTTGACAAGCGATCAGCGATTTTTGTACAATTTTCGCTATCGCTTTGCTTTTGCTAGTTAGGTAATAAGCCTAAATATACTTAGATATTTTATCCTACGCAACGGATTTTGATGCTTTTTAAATAGATCGAGTGATTGAAGAGGAAGGTTTATATGTATAGTATCAGTATAACACCCGTGCGAAGCTGAGGCGGGTCGCTAGTGTATGATAAAGTTTGTTAGAGTGCGGCCTATCAAGATGCAAGTACCTACATAATTTCGACAGAAAAGTAGACTCTGCCTTATCACATACCCATATTATATATTCTTTATTTATACCTATTATATATATTTCGTAGCTATCCAAAAAATAAATTGCAACAAGATCAAATTTCCCGCTCGTCCATCCATGTGGGGTCCTCGGTGGGGCCCTATTAATTTTACGGTCCGAAAGGCACGGCCCTTCAGGATATTACCCCGTTCTATGAAAATATTTTTAAAAAAGGAAGCAAACAAGCTTAGAATAATGATTCGCTCCGCTCTGGAGCGAAGACCTATCATTAATCTAAGCAAACAAGCAATGTTTATTTTAAAAACATGATTATATCACTACACACCAAGCGTACAGCGGCGCCCGGCGGCGAGTGTAACCAACTGTTTATGTCACATGTATCTACCAAGAACCTACATTAACTAAGTAGATACAGGGTGTTTTTTTGTGGCCACCTTTAACGAAGGGTACGTACTCTATACATGAAATAAAGTAAGTTTATGCCAAAAAAAATGCTGGGAAAAAAAAAAATTTTTGAAAATTTTTTTTTAATTCCTTGGTCATGCGAAATTTATAGTGTCTAGTGTTTATGTTAGTTTTTTTTATAGACAGATATTAATTATTTTTCGTGAAGAAATCCTGCTACGCGCATCTATGTGCATTTATGCAGAAAAACGCAGTCTATTTACTCAACTTTGGACCCTAATATTTTGGAAACCAGACACTTCCCAGGTATGCTTCCATGGAGAAAAATGATCGTGATGATGAGGAGATTCCGTAGTTTTCGGGAACGTTGACGACCAAAAATCATCCTGTATATGTTTATTAATGAAACACAATTTGATCAAGTACCTGGTAAACAAATATTGGATTCAAAATAGTGTAAACTAAAGTAATTAATACAACTTTGAGCAGAAACCTAATTAACATTGTAAAAGACTAGAGCTCGACTTCGTTCGCTTAGAATTTAGAATACCCGTTTTTCCATTCCCGTGGGCATTTAGAGAAATCCTTTCCTATCGAATGCCCACGTCAGTCATACAAAAAAAAACATCTCCATACATCCAACTGCCCAAGTAGCATGACCTGCGATACACGATATGATAAACCGATTTATCGATATGAGGCCTGTCAAAATAAGATAAAAATAGCCGCCATGCGCCATGTTGAATTTTGTATAGAGGCGATACGATATCCACGACGCGTGGTCATGCTAGGGGGGCAGGTCTTTAAGATCAGCGGTTCGTTGGTCCGTCAGTAATTCAGGATAAAGTATTTTATATATATATATTGATAGATGAACGAGCGAACGAATATATTGTGACAGGTCCCACTTAACATTATAGGCTACTTTTTATCCCGGGAAAATATTTTTGACATTTTGTTTTTTCCGCAGTCCACGCGGACGGAGTCGCGGGCGTCCACTAGGGAGTAAATAAAAATGACCTCCCAAAGGGTGTATAAGTGTATCACATCCGTCAATAAACAGTTTGATTAGTTTCTCTATTACTGTACATAATAGCATTTATGACCATATCCGATAACCATGAAAGGGACCTTGAATAAAAAACAAATAGAATCACACTAGGTGATAATATCATACACTACATGTTGCATGCAAACTAGTGCAGTCGGGCAACCGCTGAACTGCATCTTACAGGGCTATAATCTTGTAGATAATGGGGACAGTAACGCCACTAACATAATGTTGTGTGCATAATATTGCAGTTTTCTTTGAGATTCAATAAGTACAGTCGAGTGAACAAATATTTATTATTAGCGGTTGGCCGCTCGGGTCATTCATGGACTATTAATTGCAAATATTGACGTGACAACGCCATAAAATATAATATATGTAGTAGGTATCTGTGTAATCAATCGATTTACTTATGCATACGCTAAATACTATCGATCAGAAAGAGACACGTGTATTAAATTTAATTGAATACCTATTGCTATTACCTAGTGCCGTTGCCGCCGCACAACCAAATAAACTGGGCATAGGCAGCATATATTGTGATCACTAGCGGCCGTCAGCGACTTTGACCGCATGAACTTTTGTACCCTATGTTTTTGATGTATAAGCTATATGCCTTTCGCATTTACCTATTAATACTTATTAGTAGAAAGGAAATAGGATATGTAAGACTCTTCGGCTTAGTGGTCTATGTTTCTTGGACAGTGTAGAGGATCACAAAGAGAGAATTTCCCGAAATTTCCACAGGAACAGTGAAAACGGTAAGCCGTACGATAAGAGCTTTCTAGTTGTATACAGGATGTAACAAAAGGGGTATGTTAAGCGAAAAGCTACGCAAATAGCCCACTAAAAGGAACCTACCCACAAAATTTGAGACTCGAAATCACATGTTTATTTTTCCAGATAGTAAGTATGGAGAATTCCTACACAACTCAGGAGCGTTCATATAATATTGAAAAATAAATCACATATTTCGAGTCTCGAATTTTGGAAATAGGTTCTTAATAGTGGGTTATTTACATAGCTTTTCGCTTAACATACCCTTTCTGTTACACCCTGTATAAATGTTTTTAGTGTTAATCTTTACGTTTTCCTCTTCTCATGAATATTCTGGATGCTACCATTCTATCCCTTATCCAATATACTCTACCCTTATCGGGCCTTATCTAACATGTCGCACTCACAAGGGAATTTCTAACATTACTTTTTTTGTGCAATACTAGTGTTGCTCGCAACTTCAAGTTAAAATAAATTATCAACCCTTTTAAAGCAAGAAAAAACTCTGAATTCAACCTCTATACAGGTGATCTTTGGTCGTCAACGTTCTCGAAAACTACGGAATCTCCTCATCATCACGATCATTTTTCTCCATGGAAGCATACCTGGGAAGTGTCTGGTTTCCAAAATATTAGGGTCCAAAGTTGAGTAAATAGACTGCGTTTTTATGCATAAATGCACATTGACGCGTGTAGCAAGATTTTTTCTAATAATTATTATCTGTCTATGAAAAAACTAGACAACACTGGACATTATAAATTTCGTCCGATCAAGTAATAAATAAAAAAACAAAAAAAATTACATCGTTTCCCAGCATTTTTTTGGCATAAAATTACTTTATTTGATCTATAGAGTATGTACCCTTCGTTAATGGTGGCAATGAAAAAACACCCTGTATAATGGTACTCGTTCAGAATTTCAATATTTGCCTCACATCTGTTGTTAGGAACTTACCTACATTTATTAATAGCTATTAACCTTTGTTGCTCTCTCAAAACATTTGTTCAGTATCTCGATTAAAATTATTCTCACGAAGTTAATTTATGTAAGAAATAGCAGCCTTCAGCGTTATGAAGTTAGGGTAAGTTAGTCTAAAGTTTAGCTGTACCTAGATAATTTTCATTCATACTTAATATAGTAAATACAAAACTATTCACTATGGGTGCGCCCACCACCGGGCCCTACACTCTCCACTAACTCTCGGATCTGATAACTCATAACTGCGAAAACAGGCACTTGCACTAACTACAATCGCCACGAAAAACCAGACCCGAGCACCTACGAGTAGCATGCAAGACAATACATTGCACCATTCCGAAATCAAAAACTAGATAAATAATCTACATATGTTTCGCCAACAACCGTGGCATCCTCAGGATTATAGAAATTAGTAAACTAGTAAACCACTAATTATTATGAAACTCTAAAACCCAACACATAGTGAATGTTTGAACTTCCGAATTGTAACACCTAATACAATTTCATTTATAAAAAAGTAACTATGTTATTTTGTATTAACTTTAGCCTTTGATATCTATTTCTAGATAATTTCATCCATAGCTAATAAATATAGTATTATAAATACAAAAGTCATGTAACCTATGTCCTTTTCCGTACAAATACAAAACAATTTGTGAAACTTTCACCACTGAATACTAAGTAGTGCCTTTCGCTTAGGGTAAACACACCCTGGGCCACGCTTCCGTCCGCTAGAAAACTCTTCGCTTCACCGGTCGCCATGAAAGCCACACTTTCCATACTGGAAGGAAGCGATGCGTGCCAGTGCTGCCTTTGATACATGGGCTATGATAATAGCCAGATACATACAATTAAGCCCATTTTCCTTATAGAGGTTGAGCCGGAGTGTGGAAATTACCCTTAGAAGATACACGTAGCGTCTATATACATGGTACAACAAAAGGGGTATGCTATGATTTTTTTTGTTATTTATGCATAGCCCACTATAGAGAGCCAACCTATGGTCATTTGAGACAAGAAATTATATGTTTATTTTTTCAGATAGTAGGTATGAGGAATTCCTAAACAACTTTAGAGAAATGTCCATACAATCTTGAAAAACCTGGATGTATGGATCTACCACCGCTTTTGGGCCACAAATATGTACTTAATTTAGTAACCAGCACCCGTATGATGAATTTGGTGAGAGCTAGATGTCTCACTTTTAAACGTCAAAACCACAGAGCTATTAATAACTAGATAAACTAAGTGGATGTACTTCGCATGTAAAAAATAGACCTAACAATTAGAATAGACACTCGTTCTCGAGCCTGGACTGAAGGAATTAGGGCTGATAGAAGTGGTTTGCAATCCCTTTTTACACACCAAGTAGAAACACTTGCCTTGTCTAGATATTACTTAGCTCTGTGGTTTTGACGTTTAAAAGTGAGACATCTCGCTGTCACCAAATTCATCATACCGGTGTAGTTATGAATCCAATAGGAAATTCTTCAGTTATTTTAAATTGGCGTAAGTAGGTACCTATATGTATAGGACCAGATTAAAAAGTGAGGTTATCAGATAGATAAAAGTTAGATAGCTGTAAACAAAGTTCAATTTCCTTTACCTCATAATATTATAGTGCGAAGCAGACGCGAAGACTTCGTTTATAATGTTTAATATAAAATGAACTCTAGTGTAATATTACGCACGAGCGGGTTCTGTGCATGGAATATGAAAGTTTAGAGCTTTTGCAGTTTAATTAAAACTGTAAAGTACTTTGATGCTGCCATTATATTAGTCGTTGAGGTATGCGGAAACTTTATTACTTACTTATATTTATTTCCTTAGGTAGTTCGTAGATGGTGTACCTATATTAGGTGGGTACCCACATCTTATTATATCTATGGCCTTAGATAAAATAGCATTCTGTGCCAATATTTACTTAGAAAAAACCATTACAAGTATAGGCTCTGAAGAATTTATTTTATAACATTAAAATATATCCAAGCGCAAGTTGTTGGTTAGAAGCAGCAGCAAATTCAAGTCAAAAAACGCCATTCGGCTGGTTTTATGTTTATATAGAAATTATGCTGAGACCTAAATAACCTTTGATACAGATGTAGTATGAGAGTTACAGTTCAATATATATTATTTCCAAATCTTTGGTTGGTTAAATGAGTAGGCTTAAGAAAGTATCCAATTTCTGACAGTGACCGGGCTACTCGCCTTTAATATAGGATGATCTTTATGTGATTTATCTTCAGATTAGCATAGAGCATTCCCTTATATACGGCAATAACATCTATACCGGAAACCCTGAATCATACTTCAAGCAAGTCTTGCCAGCATGTAACTATTTTTTTCGCAAAATCATTCCAAAGTTAGGGCAATTATTACACGAAAGGAAACAATGTCGTCAATCACGTGTTCTCTAGTACGTGCAAGTCAGGTTGTTCATTAACTCGTAGTGCACACACTTGTGCACTATAATAGTATCTCCTGCGTACCTGACCAATCTCCGTAGAGATTGGTCGCCTTGGCCGAAATACGGTCGGAGATCATCATCATCATCATTTGTTTATGTATTTAGATAAAAAATACAGGGTGTTTGTGACAGCCAGGCAAATATTAATACCATGACTTCAGACCATGATTCTGAGGCGGAAAACACTGAAAATTTTCGCAGGAAAATTCCAAAACCTTCCGACATTTTTTTCATTTTTTCACGAAAAAAATATATTAGTTTTATTAGGCTTTACAAAATGACTTAAAAATATTTTTTTAACCGTCAGATAATTTTCAAAAAAAAAAGTTGCCCTTATAAAATTTCAAAAAACTGATCAACCCTAATATAGAGTCACAAGTGATCCAAAAAACAGCAATATGTCACACAATAACCAATAAACCCATTTAATTAGTCACAGGATCGCCCGATACAATTCGCGCGGAGAGCAAAGATTACTGATAATCAAATCAAAAATACATTTCCTGCGAGTAATAACACTGTCGTTTAACTCACACAATGGTACTTGTTCAGCATTTCAGTATTTGCTTGGCTGTCACCGACACCCTGTATACATTAGTTAATATTGTTAAAACCAATATGTAATGCAATCAATAATAATATATACTTTTATGATGATGGAGCAATTAATTAATTTAATGTTCGTTTGAAATTTATTAATGGCAATTAAAGGCATTATAATAATATGATATAAAAATAAGTAAGTATATTTTGAAATAATATACAGGACAGAAGATAGCCACCATTCAGGTACCCAGAAGATGGATAACGTCGTACAAACAGGTCCAGGATGAAATGGCGAGGACCTGGAGATGTACGAGTATATCTTCCGTAATGGTAGGAGAAGGCGTAGGATCGCGAAGTATGGTTTAAGAGTGGGGAGGCCTTTGCCCAGCAGTGGGAAACAGTACAAACAGCTCACTTATAACATAGGCAACTGAAGATAAGATAGAACAACAGATGTTTGCCGCCATCTTGCTTTATAGATGAAAATGCATGCGAATATATTTCACAAGCTATTAACAAAGTGCCCAATTAAAGTAGATAAATGTACTTAGGTTTTTCCAATAATTACACTTAACTTTATTTATAATACAACGCATAAAATCTGATACATTAACCCAATAGTTCAGGCGAAATTATCGCGTTTATCTAAAACAAAAGCTAAATATGATAATTAGGTACAAGATAATAACTGACTACTGACTGACCTTTAACCCCCTCCTCCCCCCACTACGACCCCGTTAGGGGAGGTAGACACGGTACGAGAATTTGAAACTAAAGAATTGGAAATATGATTTTCAGAAGTTTTACCTACTTACCTTATGTCTCTGATTTGTTAATGGTTTATTACGTGGCTTATACCAAACCAAGTAATAAACCATTCAGAAATCAGCAAAATAAAAAAAGTAATTCACACACTTTTCTACACTAGATCCCTAAGGTCTTATGTCGTGTTTGCAACTACCGAAATGCGAACCAAGACCTACGGCACAGCACACACAAGTCGAAAACGTCAACTTTCGAATAGTAGGTATAGCCAGTCTACATGCATACATATAATCACGCCTTTATCCCTTACGGTGTAGGCAGAGCACCAAGGGCCAATAGAACCACATGGTGCCACTTCTGACCAATTTTGAGGGTATAGTTGTGTAAGGTTCATTTAATTTTATCCTTTTATAAATAATTTATTTCATGTAATTGATGATCATTCATTCGAAGATGGCCAAAGTTGGACACACGTTTGTTCTTTCTTAAAGTTTTTAAAATTATGGCAACATTGCGAATGAATGAACAACAACCGACTACCCGACCATTGAGAAAGCAGAATATGACGGTAGGGGGATAATTGTTATAAAAACGGTCTGAATGTAAAAATGGGGATTCTATCGGTGGATACGGTTGAGGCTAGACGTGCCTGATTGTTAAAGTATTTACTGTTGAGTGTATTAATTAAAGTGTTTACCGTTGAGTGTATTAATATTATTATTATACAAGAAAGTTTAAATTATTCTGGAGTTTCAATTGCACAACCTGAGAGTTGTAACATCTCAGAAGTGGGATACTGGAGCATATCCGTGTAAGTACACGCCCAATTTACTACTTATATATTAGTTGTTTTTCTTTGAAAATACATACGTTGCTTTAAGATAATGATGATATTTAAAAAAAAATTTAAGTATATTTTTATATCTTCAGTCGTTAAAATAATGTATATGGTTATGTCTATGAGGCAAATAATACGTAAAACTAATATAAACACGTGATAATCAACCATCAAGTAATATTTGTAGTGAATTGTTATCTGAAATATTTAGTTTAAAGTTTTTTTTTATTTTTATTACGTTTATTCTACTTTATTAAACAGTAATAATAAAATATATGAATAATTTTTTCAATAACCTGCTTTCAAGATACTTTATTTTATAATATTTTAGTTTACCTATAGTGTATATAACCTATAGGGTATATAATACCTATAGTTGTAGGTAATATCTTCTAAAAATATGTATTTGAAATTGCTTCTTGGTACATATTTATTTTGCTTTTATTAACTTATTTTCTAAATTATTATTCTCCCTTATTGGTACATAATGGTGTAATAGGATAACTCCTCACATAGACTTTTTCTGAAAGTTTCAGGAGCGATGGAAGATTTGAACCAACAACGAAGGCTACGAACCCCTTCGCGAAGTGGTACCCATTATCGAGATGAGCCGAGAGTCAACCGCTCCCGCAGCCGTAGCCGTAGCCCTCATCAGCGTTCCAACCACCGCCGTGGTAGGAATCAATCCAGAGAAAGCGGACGAATGAGGGAGGCCGCGCCACTACACCGCCGCCGAGACCGAGACGTCGTGAGGAGGATGGGTGATCGCGAAAAAGCAGCACAGCGCAGTGTGAGCCGTCATAATGGAGAACGAGACACGCCAAATCAGTGCAAAAGGAAGCGAAGCCGCAGCAAGGAGAGATCACGCAGGTCATGTAGCCCTTCTTTTTCGTCTAAAGATGTAGCTAATATTATTCAGTTAGTTAAGCAAGGCCTTGAATCTCAGTCGACACAGAGTGCTAATTCATTTCACAAGAGTATAGATTATAAAAATATTCTACCCAATTTCGATCCTGCAGTTAAAAGTCAACGCATCGACATCTGGCTTAAGAAGGTGAATGAATGTGCATCGGTGTATGGCTGGGACGACAAAGCTACATCTCATTTTGCTATGCAAAAACTCCAGGGGTTGGCCAAAATTTGGTATGAAAGCTTAGATTCTGTTTTATTTTCATGGCCCGAATGGCAATCTAAATTATTGAATGCATTCCCTTATGAACAAAATTATGGCCAACGCCTGGAGGATATGTTAAGACGTAAGAGTAAATTTAATGAATCAATCGAAACATATTACTATGAAAAACTGGCTTTAATCAATCAATGCGATATAACGGGCAAACGTGCCGTCGATTGCATTATTCATGGATTATCTGATAGGACAATGAAGTCAAGCGCCCTAGCCTTACGTTGTTCTCAACCGGATCAATTGTTAGAATTTCTGATGAGCAACAGAGATGCTTTAACTTCAAATAATTCAACACAGTTCAGAAACAATAAAAATTATGAATCGTTTAGTGCTACTTCTGGAAATCAAAAATTGCTAAAATCTAATAATAACGGTAACTCAACCATTTTCTGTTTTAACTGTAAGGCTAAGGGTCATGGCTTCATGCAATGTCCGAAACCCTTATTGAAGTGTAATAAATGCAACCGTATAGGACATAATTCTGATAGTTGTGCTACAAAATCCGAGATCATTAAACCCAAACAGGATTCCATCCAAAACACCATGTGTATTTCGGATTCAAATCCGAATGCGAAATTTATCAAGCAGATTCGCGTAAATGGGAATCCATATGAAGCTTTCATAGATTTTGGAAGTGAAGTCACTCTCATAAAGGAATCCGTGGTCCATAATCTTGATATCGTGCATGATAACGTTTCATCTTTCATGAAGGGATTTGGCAACGGAACAGTTAAATCGTTAGGCAGTTTAAACTTAAATCTTGTAGTTGATGAAGTGGAGGCAATTGTTCTTTGCAAGGTTGTTAATGATGACTTACTAGACAAGGCGGTATTAGTTGGCCAGTCCTTTACTGAACAAAATCATATAACAGTTTTCAAAAATTCTACAAAACTACAGTTTTTTGATATGGGCAATGAATTGCCTTCGGAAGCTATTTGTTCGGAAGATGACCAGTTAATGAGGGTGAGATTTGCAAGTTATGTAAAGCTTTACGGAGCCGCTAATGTACGAGCAATTACTGAGCCTTTAGTTACATCACAAGTATTACTGGTTACTAAAATCGCAGGAAAACCCAATGAGCAGTATTTAGTTTGCGGTGGTATCCATAACGTCAATGAGGGGATTCTACATGTATTGATCACTCCATGCTCATGTACGTGTGTTTTACATGAGAACGCAATTTTTTGTCGAGCTGAAATGTTGCAAATGGTGAAAAGGATTACTATGCCCTCGGTGGCAATGGCCTCGCCCGACAATCTTGCGCAGGAACACAGTGATGTCTCTGATGAGAGACTTATTAAGGTGGGCGATGCAGTGACAGAAGTTGATAGACGAAGGCTTTTTGACGTATTAAAGCGTTATAAACATTGTTTTGCTACGTCGCTAAAACACCTAGGTTGCACTAATGTAACAGAGATGAAGATTGAGCTTACTAGTCAAAAACCTGTCGTCTATCGACCCTATAGATTGTCGCATCATGAGAGAGACAAGGTACGTAATATGGTCAATGAAATGTTAGAAGCCGGAGTTGTGAAGGAATCTACATCTGAATATGCTAGTCCTGTAATTCTGGTTCGCAAAAAGGACGGGTCAACTCGGCTATGTGTAGATTTTAGAATGCTGAACTCTATAACTGTTAAAGAGCGATTTCCTATGCCTATCATCGATGATGAGATTGCTAGACTAACAGGCCAGGCTTGGTTTATAACTTTAGATTTGATGTCTGGCTATTATCAGGTTCCCATTGCTGAAGGCTGTAAGCACTTAACGGCGTTCGTCACTCCAGACGGTCAATACGAGTTCAACCGTATGCCGTTTGGACTGGCGAACGCTCCTGCAGTGTTCCAAAGAATGATGAATAGCGTTCTTGGTCCCGTACGATTCGATAGGGCAACAGTTTATATTGATGACCTCCTTATCTTTGGTCGAACGTCAAAAGAATGCCTAGACAGATTGGAAGAAGTCTTGAACCTACTTGATAAGGCAAACCTTACCCTAAACTTATCGAAGTGCAGCTTTCTCCAGAACGAGATAAACTATTTGGGTTACCAAATCGGTGCAAAGGGGGTGCAGCCAGGCAAAGTTAAAATTAAAAGCGTTTCAGAATTTCCAAGACCAGAAAATGTCCATTCAGTACGCCAGTTCCTAGGTTTGGTGAGTTATTTTCGCAAATTTATTCAGGGTTTCGCTATAATAGCACATCCACTCAGTATGTTACTTAAGAAGGACGCTGTTTGGAAATGGACAGAGGAGCAAGAGACCGCTTTTCAATCACTAAAAAGTAAACTTACTGATCAACCGGTATTAGCTATTTTTGATCCAACTGCGACCTTGGAACTTCATACTGATGCTAGTCGCATTGGAGTAGGAGGTATTCTACTACAAAAGTTAAAGGTAAGCGACTCGCTGCTACCTGTAGCCTATTACAGTAGGCAAACGTCGCCAGAAGAGAAAAACTACCACTCGTACGAGTTGGAAACTTTAGCAGTAATCTCGTCCTTAAGAAAATTTAGGGTTTACTTATTAGGGAAATCTTTTAAAATCATCTCTGACTGCAGCGCACTTCGCTCTACTTTTCAGAAGCGAGATTTGATACCACGCATAGCTCGCTGGTGGTTGTTGTTGCAAGAGTTTGATTGCACAATAGAATATAGGGCTGGGTCGAAAATGCCACACGTGGACGCATTGTCACGCAACCCGGTTGATTGGCATGATCAGAGACATGAAGAATCATATCCAATAGTGCTAGCTATCACAGAAAACGATTGGTTGCTCACTCTTCAACTAGGCGATAGCGAGCTTGATAGGATCCGTAACATTCTCAGCAGCCAACTGGATGAAAAAGGGCTGAAATATATACGGGATAATTATATTATTCGCGATAATAAGCTTTTCAGATGTTTGGGAGGTGACCAGAATGAGGTGCGCTGGGTGGTTCCAAAAGGGGCACGTTGGCAGATTTGCAAGTTGTGCCATGACGATGTAGGTCACGTAGGAATCAGCAAAACCTTAGAAAGAGTGAAGAGAAACTACTGGTTCGCAAAAATGACCCGTTTTGTTAAAAAGTACGTTGGGGCCTGTATTGAATGCGCGTACTCTAAGAAGATAGGTGGCACGCGAGAGGGCTTGTTGCACCCTATAGAAAAAAAAGCTGTGCCCTTTCACACGATCCATGTGGATCACGTAGGTCCATTCATAAAGTCTAAAAGGGGTCATACGCACATCCTAGTGGTGATTGATGCCTTTACCAAGTTTGTTTTTATTAAATCGGTAAGAAACACTAATGCTCAAAATGTTATTAACGTATTAGATGATATATTTAGCACTTTTAGAACGCCTGATCGTATCATCAGTGATCGCGGCAGCTGCTTTACTTCACACGCTTTTAAAAGGTTCTGTCTTGATAAGGGCATCAAACACGTTCTAAACGCAGTCGCTAGTCCTCAATCCAACGGACAAGTCGAACGGTATAACCGCACTATCCTGGATTGTCTGACTGCTGAGAACCTCACAAACGATGAAAGAGGGTGGGACAAAAAATTAGGAAAAATTCAATGGGGCCTTAATAATACGGTGCAGAAAACCACAGGTAGATCACCAACAGAAGTTATGTTTGGTACTCAAATGAACAGTGAAGTAAATCCTGCTCTGAATGAAATAACTAACGAGACTCGGAGGGTATCAGATGTTACGGAAATACGCAACGAAGTCAAGGATAGGATTGACGTTGAGCAACTCAGACAAAAGGAATATTTTGATAAGAATAGGAAGCCAGCACATGTATACGCTAAGGGTGAATTGGTCAAAATTGTCAAGACATCCTTCAGAAACGATGGCAAGAGCACCAAGCTTATGCCATGCTACGAGGGCCCTTTTAGGGTGGCGAAAATTTTAGGGAATGACCGGTATAAATTAGCCCCCGTTCCTGGATTCGAGGGTATGAAAAATAGACGGCAAACTGTTGTTGCTGCCAGTCGTATGCAACCTTGGATACACATCGCCGCTCTTGGTGTAAACGATGATGATGATGACGATGATGCCGGATGTAGAGTATCTGTGAGTGATGCAAACGAGGACGATGGTTCTGATTAATTCTAATGGGATATTGATATATTTATAGGTGTACTTTTATTAATCATTTGTCCGAGTATTATAAATTCACTACAGATATACGTCTCCATTGTTACAGGTCAAGGGCGAGAAAATGATTGGTTCGCACCTCGACCATAATACGATCGATTCATTAAGTTTTTCATTTAACTGATTGATTTAAATGAAATTAGTAAGTAACTCGAAAAGTTCGAGCTAATTAAATTGATTTAAATGGAATTAGTAAGTACATAACTCGAAAAATTCGAGCTAGACAAATGATTAGGGACACGCAGAATAAGATTGGTTGCGCTGTACCCAGTTATTTCATTGTGAATGATTGATAATTACACAAGTATTTGAACCTCGATAACGATGGTTACGAGGAATAAGCAAGCTTCGCAATTTGATCCCAGTTAATTGAAATTTGGAATTAAGTTGTATGATTAAGAATTCCCAAGTAAATTGTCAAGGCTACAATTTTATTAAAGATAAAAGTTATGTGAATTTTCTATTTATTTTCTTATTCATAGGCTAAATCCTTATTAATTGAGATGGATTTAAGATTAAAGTTATGGTTATATTCTACTGAATTATTTTTATATTCAGATGGTTGTTGTATTATTTCTGTACTGAAATCCTTAGGTAAATTAATTGTTTGATCGACCCAGTGTAAGGTTTTCACATGATGGCGTGTATGAGGTCATACACGTTGTCAGAATGGACGAGTGTAAGGTTCATTTAATTTTATCCTTTTATAAATAATTTATTTCATGTAATTGATGATCATTCATTCGAAGATGGCCAAAGTTGGACACACGTTTGTTCTTTCTTAAAGTTTTTAAAATTATGGCAACATTGCGAATGAATGAACAACAACCGACTACCCGACCATTGAGAAAGCAGAATATGACGGTAGGGGGATAATTGTTATAAAAACGGTCTGAATGTAAAAATGGGGATTCTATCGGTGGATACGGTTGAGGCTAGACGTGCCTGATTGTTAAAGTATTTACTGTTGAGTGTATTAATTAAAGTGTTTACCGTTGAGTGTATTAATATTATTATTATACAAGAAAGTTTAAATTATTCTGGAGTTTCAATTGCACAACCTGAGAGTTGTAACAGTTGAGATGTACAAGTTCGGTTAGTAATAACAGGTGGTCAGCCCATCGCCTACAAAACACCAAGACCCTCTTGTCCCTCTACTGACTTGTACAGTATGCCCGTAAAGAGAGGCAGCTGTAGTATTATACTACCAGTCTACTATTCCGAATAATAAAGAAGATATAATTACAAACCTGCCTCTGCCATATCAGGCATTTTACAAAGTATGCAATGTGTATACATACCTTCCAAAACAAGGCAGAACAACTTGGCTGTTTCATACGGGTAGGATAACTCCTATGCCTCATTTCGGAACTAACATTTTTTGTATGCAGTGACGCAGAATATGTGGCCATACACATAGTAACTAGCGCCATTATCCAAAGGAACTATACTACTAGACTACAGAAAGAAAAACAAAATATCGAAATTATCCGGAATAAAAACATTTTCCCCAGATAAAAAGTAGCCTATAAGTAAACTGCATTGAAATCGGTTCAGCCGTTTCTGAGATTAGCGTGCACAAACGCACAAACAAACAGACAACCAGACAAACCGACAAACAGACAAAAATTCCAATAATCATTGTTTTGGGTACTATTGCGTTGATAAAGGTATTCTATAATATTTTTTCACATATATCTTCCATGTACAGACAGTGATCCGTTACATTTTTATTATATGTATAGATATATGTAGATCAACTTATTTATAAGAAGATACCTAATTTATTTAAGATAGTAGCTTGTATGTACGTGTTTTTATATTATGTATTCGTTAGTCAGATAATTGTAAGAGTAACTTAACATTTTATTACTATGTTATTATATCTACTTATCTACCTACAGTATAGGTATGTAGGTAGGCGCCATAAATCTACACAATAAGAACAGTTACTGCTATATAAGTCGGCAGAAAGCTCAATATGCAGGTTGTTTTTTCGTTGCCACCCTTAACGAAGGGTACGTACTCTATACATCAAATAAAGTATTTTTATGCCAAAAAAAAAACAGAGAAATGATGTAAATTTTTTGAAAAAAAAATTAATGACTAGATCGGTTGAAATTTATATTTAAATATTTCTGCTGAAAAAATCTTGCTACGCGCGTCAATGTGCATTTATGGAGAAAAATGATCGTGACGATAAGGAAATTCCGTAGTTTTCGGGAACGTTGACGACCAAAAATCACCCTGTATAGGTAATATCACTTATTAGTTCGTCATAAAATGAAATGAAAATTATATCACTTCCATGTTTTGTTAGCAACAACGTAAGCTCGCTTTTATTAGAAGACTGTACGCAAGCCTACAATGATGAAAACGCCTAAGTTTTTTTCATACAAAAATGATACATACTGCAAGGTTTATAAGAGACCATTGCAACTCCTTCTACCTTAGATGGGGTTGGCGAGATTCGGATCTGTGGTGATCAGTTATTCAAATGCCTCAGATAATGAGTTTCAATCAAAGAAACTGAAACCACGTTTATGTAACGCACAGGGTAGCTGCAGTAATGGTAAGCAACATTGTAGGCAGGCCCGTGATTACACGTTTTCACATCGCACGGTCCACTCCCCCATTTACATTTATTACAGCCTCGTGCCGACAAATTGGCGTCAACTGGTTATAGCAACGTGGTTTATTAAAATCCTATAACTTTTGCATTTTCGTAGGCATATAAATATGATGATGATGACCTTCGACCGTATTTCTGCTAAGGCGATCAATCTCTACGGAGATTGGCCAGGTACGCAGGAGATATTATAGTGCACAAGTGTGTGCGCAAACACAGATGTACTCTCTATTCCCTTACTCTCATAGTCCGATGGGACGGAAAGCCGACACGACCGGAGAGAGATCAGGCGCAGGACCAACGGTTTTACGTGCTTTCCGAGGCACAAGCTAAGTGACAATTTTGCAACATTAAAATCTGTACATGAAATAAATTCATTGGTACAGGCCCGTGACTGGGATCGAACTTACGCCTTCTGCTTGGAAGGTGCACGTCTTAACCACTGGGCTATCACCGCTATACATACATACGAGTACGCGGAGATTGTTTAGGGAGGCCTATGTTCAGCAGTGAATTTCTCATGGCTGTTAATGAATCAATGAATATACGGCTATGACCCTAAAATGGAGTAGCCAGAACTTCAAGATCATCAAGAAGACATTAAAGCCACGTATAATATAGGGGGGCCAGATGGTAATGTTCAGTGACAAGCTGCTGGCTCATCGCTTGAGAGGATATCCATGAGTTCCTTAGTCGACTCTTACAACATGCACGGAAGTATGCTTTTTAATTTATAGTGAGTTTACCCAATCTTTAATTAGTACTGAAAGCCAATTTTATTCAAGTGAAAATAAATAATATCTACTAATCTGTAAGCACCCTTATCTGGTATCATCACGAGCCAATATTGAGAAAAGTTATTTTCGAAGAGAATTTCCTCGATTGAAAAATACCCTTATCGGATATTTTGTCAATGGATATCCGTATATATTCGGCGAAACGTTTTGTGGTATTTCTCAGAAAATGTATTTGATTCGCAAATATAGCACAGAAATCTTATATCACAGATACTACAATCAGAGACTGTACATAAAAAGTTACACGCATTCATCAGGCCATAGGTACATATAGTCATTCTTACCAATATATGCTTAACACGGCTGTCTTCCTTGGCCTTATCTGGTGGCTCTTAGTCTGAGAGAACACCCCTGAGTTCCTTAGTCGACTCTTACGATATGAGGTGCAGCTCATGTAGCCCCGCATCAGAGCTATGCTACGCTTTTACAACCACGTCTACTTAAACTCATCATACTTGTATACCGGAAAAACAAATTGTTTGTATCAGTACTTTTGGTCAACGCTTTTTTAAGATGACTCCTACGGAGTAATTTGCCCGACGACAGTAGGACACCTAATGGCTACGTAAAAACAAGTTTTCAAAAAACATACATACCTCAATATCGTACAACTGAAAAACTTAAAGCTCGCAAAGCTCCGACCGAACGTGCGTCTAGCGCGGTGTCCACGCGACGACTGAAGGAAACATACGCTGAAACTTAAACCTGAAACATTTATGCAAAGCTACGAGGGCAACTTACTGCCAAGCTTTACTACGCGATCGACTACGTACGGGGCTTACCCCGTATCATTGATCGTTGGCTCAATATTAAATCACACTCAACAAGATAGATATTATGTAAGGCCTGATTCGTACGTTCAAATAGGACAAATGCATTCCCTATATACCCTATAATGTTCGCACGTCAGCGCTTTTAAAACGCGCCGTTTTCTATCGAACAGTGTTGCATTTTTAACTCCTGGGCGTTGGGCCTTCAAGTGAACAATCACATGGAAAATGCTATAAAAGCGTTAACGCTGAGTTTTAACGCAAAATTTTTTGAACTCCCGTGCGAATTAGGCCTAAGTGTCACTCATTCGGGTATCATTAAAGAATAATTACGTCTAAGAATACTACAGAGTAACATTTTCGGTGCATTATGGTTTCTTCAAAATTCATATTATCAAGGATTTGGCATATTGTGTTTAACGGTCGGCTGCCTGTCTGAAACGAAACCTCCTTGAGTATAATTTGTGTGTGACAGCCAGGCAAATACTGAGACACTGGACAAGTACCATTGTTTTGAGTTATACGACAGTGTTATTACTCGCAGGAAATAATTTTTGATATGATTATACGCAATGTTTGCTTTCCGCGCTAATTGTATCGAGCGATCTTGTGACTAGTTACATGGGCTTATTGGTTATATGTGTTATTCGGTTGTAAATCTTTTTAAGAATTGCTCCCATGATCCCGTGCTAAACGTCAGCGTCAAGCAGGCAACAAGCCGCCCTAAAACAAAGCCAAATCCTAAGCAACATGAGTTTCGAAAGAAACTATTGCTCCGACCCCATAAGTAATGGGAAAATGATAGGAAAATGATGATTACATACATACATACATATAATCACGCATTTATCCCTTACAGGGTAGGCAGAGCACCAAGGGCCGATAGAACCACATGGTGACACTTCTGACCAATTTTGAGGGTATAGTAGTGACAGGTGGTCAGCCCATCGCCTACAAAACACCATGACTCTCTACTGACTTCTACAATATGCCCGGGAAGAGAAGCAGCTGTAGCTGTATACGTTTTTTTTCACTACCAAAGCAGCATAGAAAAAAAGATGAGGATTAGGTAGTATGGATTTAATTGTTTCTCAAACGATATAACTATTGTATCTATAGGTGTATAAATTATTGTAAGTGTGTCTGTCGGTTCGGATGTCACCAACAGAACCACGTGTCTCAACATTTATCACGCGGCTTCGCCCGTGCTGGCTGCGGTTACTATAGGAACTGGTACCTACAGTATACAGGTTGATTTTATTGGACTTAATAACATAATTTTAAGGTAAGTATTAAAATTATTTTAAAAATTGTCTTTGTTCGTAATTTGACTGCACCTATGTTTATAGACTATGGGTGTGCTGTGGGCAAAAGGCCCTCTATGGCAGTAGCCTTGTGGCGTGCCCTGTGGGAGGCCTACGTCCAGCAGTGGACTGCAATAGGCTGAAAACTATGTTTATTGCGATTTTTATACCTTATAAGAATAAGTGTTATAAGATCGTCGAATAAATAAATTATTACCATGCCTCATTTTTTTTTTGAAAACATAGCGAAATACAGGTCTAAAATAATGTATACTTTTTTGTAACATATTTTGAACAAATAAATAATCATTAGGTACCTACTAGTACTTACTGGTAATCTGAAATAAAAACAGTGAAAATTTGGATGTTAAAGGCTTTCATGAAAACATTTCACTAGATAAATAGTTAGTTTTCTTGATGGTTTAACACTGAAATATAGGTACATAATCAGTAATCAATAACAACAACCTGTATACATGGATAGGAAGGGCCACCTATTAAGTACTCATTTACCTACGTCATATCCATGAACAAGACAAGAAAAGAGTTGTAACAAAACCTTGAAAGGTATCTGTACATAGGTACTGTATACATGAGGTCTATCCAAAATTCTCTTCACCAATGCAGTGGAAGACGCCTTTAAGCTTCTCGAATGGAAAGGACTCGGCATCAATATCAATGGCGAATACATCACTCACCTTCGGTTCGCAGACGACATCGTGGTCATGGCAGAATCGCTGAAGAATCTAAGCACAATGCTCGATGGCCTCAATCGAGTCTCCCAACAGGTGGGCCTGAAGATGAACATGGACAAGACGAAGATCATGTCGAACGTCCATGTGCCGCCCACTCCTGTACTGGTTGGGAGCTCGATGCTTGAAGTTGTTGACGAGTATGTTTACATGGGACAGACGGTCAAACTAGGTAAGTCCAACTTTGAGAAGGAGGTAACTCGGCGAATCCAACTCGGCTGGGCAGCGTTCGGGAAACTACGAAGCTTATTTGTGTCCAAGATACCCCAGTCCTTAAAGACGAAGGTATTCAACCAGTGCGTGCTGCCGGTGATGACCTACGGTGCCGAGACGTGGTCTCTAACTATGTGCCTCATAAAAAAGCTCAGGATCGCACAGCGAGCGATGGAGAGAGCTATGCTTGGGATCTCTCTGCGTGATCGAATCAGAAATGAGGAGATCCGCAGACGTACAAAGATCACCGACATAGCTGAACGGTCCAGCAAGTTGAAGTGGCAATGGGCAGGGCACATAGCTCGAAGAACTGATGTCCGATGGAGTCGGAAAGTTCTAGAGTGGATACCACGTATCGGCAAGCGCAGCGTGGGAAGGCCACCCGCGAGGTGGACGGATGACCTGGTCAAGGTTGCGGGCGTCGGTTGGATGCAGGCTGCTTCCGACCGGTCGGAGTGGAGGTTGTTGGGGGAGGCCTATGTCCAACAGTGGACTTCTCAGGGCTGTAAATGATGATGATGATGATCCAAAATTAGTGAGATTGTATAGAACACCTGATTTTTTTTTCAATATTTCGGAGTTGGTCCCATAGTGAAAGTTGTTTCTTTTTACCTACATAGTTTCGTGTCAAAAGATATTCACTAATTTTAGATAGACTTTAATATTATAAAATTGTTCTTCTAACTAAATTTAAAAATAAAAATAAATAATCAGACGGGTTAGTTAGGAATACACAGTGGGGTGAGTGTTTTCATGCATGCAAATCATACAACATCATACAGTGCAAATTTTGAATGATTATTGTTAGTTGACTGGTAGTATATCATGTCTCAGCGGCGTCCTACTTCCACCGCTAAAGAACCTTCGAAGGAACTTTGGTGGAGATAGGTACCTAATACACCATTAGTTCCCTAAGCCGTGTATGTGCACGCAAATACAAATTCACACACTCCTGTGTGACAAACGACAAGTAATAAGCGAACGGTCAGCCAGATTGCCGTCTTCCTGCACTTCCTTCGACACAAAACGATGGCACGACAAAGTGGCGAAACTAAAACATTAGCGATAACATTCAGAACTTCTTACGAAGACAGTAGCGACGCCACTAGACGCAGTTTAAGATATCATAAGAAAAACATTATAAAAACACGGTGAGAAAAGAAACCGTCGTTTGGAGAAGATCTACAATAATAGTTTTGCGTGGATAGTAGCGCCACCATCAGTTGCTTGTGGTATTCTACCACTAATGCGCTTAATATCTAATGGTTAGAGAATAATGGTCAAGGCCTTACACCTTTGGTTCCGCAGGTCTAGGAGTAATTGTGTTCTGCGCCGCAGGTCGAGTACCTACCTAAAGATATGTTTTTTGTGACTTTTCTACATCTTACAAATAACCCCTGTAGATACCGCATATAACGTGTACTCGACTACTCGTACCTATATCTACAATTTATTTACAATACCAAAAATTCACACTTTACACACTATGTTCCCTAGTACGGGATAAGACAAATCTGTGATACAAAGTTCTTGATTAGCACCTATCAGGATATGAACCCAGAACCCATGATGCGGCAGGAAGTCACCAGTTACCGAATTCGCAGTCTCAGCACTACAATTTTCCTCTGATATTGTCTATTGAAAGCAAGCTCAGTACAGTGCATTGCAAACGTTAAGTACCAACATTTGTGAACTCTACGAAAGATTGCAGAAAATATTCTGTCTAACACACTCAAAGTAAACATCGCACCGTGTGAAATTTTATAACATAAACAAAGTCTATTTCTGTACTCGTAAAATCGCACGGGAATAGAACAAGGATCCATAGTTCCTTGGACATGATCAATTATGTTATGTCATACCTATACATGTCTGTATTTCTGAAACGGGCTAGCTAAAACTGCAGAATCATAAAGGAATTCAAAGTTCAGCATAGCAAGGACAGATGTAAATGATCAGTGGCAAATTGCTAGACTCACGAGAGAAAGCCCTAGTTCCTAAGCTAACTCTTACGATATACACGGAAGGAAATGCACCTTATGTATACTATAGGTAGTGAAGGATCGCATCAGCACAGGAGTATGTCATCTACGGTACCTACTAATGTCTAGCGCAAGAAATATATTTTTTAACTAAAATACGCCATTTTTTAAGTCATACAGAATTTGTGTTTCTGATTAAATCTTGTGGGAATTTGAAGACAGAATAGTTCATGCGTATTTTTTTAGAGAAAGTTATAACCAGACATCTTGTGGTTAAGAGTAGGTACTTGAGAGATTATTATCGCATCATTATGTCAGCTATTTTATGGTCAAACTAACAGTTGACCATTAATTAGTAATTTTAAAATGAATGAAAAGTAGGTAGTATAAAAGTAAGTAATGAAAAGCCTGAGCGTCTCGTGGATATAAAATTTCAGCTTAGAAGCAAGATAACCTAAATTTAAACGCAAAAATAGATCACCAATATAAAAGAAAAACCGAAAGTTCACAATTGACGGAATTCTGAGGCAACACCATCACACATTACCAAAAAATTTAACACCATCCGTTATTCGGCGGCTCCATCGGACGCTAGTTTCCATTATATTATGTGTAACTGACCAATATCCTGAAAAAAATATTTAACAATATACCGACAAATAGATATCCTCTCATTTTTGGTATTCGATTAAAAATGATGATGAACTATAAAGCAGAAGGCTCGTAGTTTCGCAAGCATGCGATTCGACTTCTTCAATGAAACGGACTCTTACTACCATCTCTAATGCCAGCGTTTCATATTCAACTGTAGAAGTACTTTACACCCGAAATAGTTTAAACCCCGAAATATTTTTTTTTAGACACTTCACAACACATTGACTTAGTCCCACATTAAGATTCATAAGGTCTTGTGTCGTGGGTACTAAGCAACGGTACTAACTTACTTAGCTTGTAGACTCCAATATGTTGAGTTTAGATATAATGATTCCCGTGACGATGATGGACTTCATCTCTTTCCGTGCATGTCGTAAGAGTCGATTAAACAACTCGAGTCAGGCGATAATCTATATAGCAACTTGTCTATACTAATATTATAAAGAGGAAAACTTTGTTTGTTTGGTTGTAATGAATAGGCTCCGAAACTACTGGACCGATTTCAAAAATTCTTTCACCGTTAGAATCCTTATTGGACCTGGATGAACATAGGCTACAAGAATTTCCCGATATTCCCACGGGAAGGCGACCAACGGGAATTCTATATTTTTTACGAAAACCGCTATACATATGAAGCTGAAATCGGGCATATATGTTCATTGGGGACAGCGAGGGAGGACTAAAAACGGATTTCCCGAAATTCCCACGGGAAGGGGACAAACGGGAATTCATAATTTTTACGAAAACCGCTATACATATGAAGCTGAAATTGGGCATATAAGTTAATTAGGGACTGCGAGGAAGCACTAAGAACGGATTTCCAGAAATTCCCACGGGAAGGGGACCAACGGGAATTAATTATTTTTTACGAAAACGGTTATACATATGAATCTGAAGTTGGGCATATATATTTATTTGGGACCCCGAGGAAGCACTGAGAACGGATTTCCCGAAATTCCCACGGGAAGGGGACAAACGGGAATTCATAATTTTTACGAAAACCGCTATACATATGAAGCTGAAATTGGGCATATAAGTTCATTAGGGACTGCGAGGAAGCACTAAGAACGGATTTCCAGAAATTCCCACGGGAAGGGGACCAACGGGAATTAATTATTTTTTACGAAAACGGTTACACATATGAATCTGAAGTTGGGCATATATATTTATTTGGGACCCCGAGGAAATTCCCACGGGAAGGGAACCAACGGGCGTTCCAAATTTTTACGAAAACCGCTGTACCTACATATGAAGTTGTAGCTAATGTACTGATATGTACCGAAGCGAAGCGAGGGCGGGCCACTAGTCACTAATAATTTACATCTACAAAGCTGAGTTGCTAAGCGTGACTATGAGACCTCCATTATGATCGTACAGTTCTGGCTACCCCATTTCGGGTACACAACCATATGTAGAGATAATGTCGAGGGATATGAGAATCGGGCTCAGTTCCTTACCGTTCGTTGGAGTACGGCGTGCTCCCATTATCCAATCATAATAATTCCGACTCTAAACTCGAAAATTGCCACGCTTATTTGCCTATTTATAGAACAGTCCAATAAAAGCTATTTTTGCTGAAGTAGGAAATTATTCCTTCAATTTCTCAATTAAAACTGCATAGCTCATTACTTTCAGTGGCACGGGTCATTATTTTTAATTTGCATATTTTTCTTTTACATTTGGTATGACGTGAACCATTTTTTCATTCATTCGAGCACTGAATGTGTTTACCAAATCTCGATGAATAGTCAAAGAGTACAAAAGAATCTGAGAAAATAATATAAAATTAGTTTAAAATAATGGATAAGTGAAAAACAGATAAATGAATCCCTTTGTTGTTTTATATTTCGGAATTAATGTCTGTTGGTGAAGTAAACCTACCTATTTCTATTCCTACCTACTTAATTATCTTTAATATTTGAAATTCGAAAGAAACTCTCTTTGTCTCTTCATAACAAATTGGTTGAGGGGAAGTGTATGCAATTTAGTATATATTCTGGGTGCAACAAACGGGGATGTTATACGATTATATAGGTACTATCTAAATAGCCCTCTATAGAGCATCTACTCGTATAGATAAGACACTTGAAACCAAATTTTTTTATATACTTACAAGATTGTTCATGCGCTCCTCAACAATAAACATTTGATTTCGATTCTCTAATTTGGTGTCCCCACCAAATTATTGTTTTCTATAGTTTGCCATTTACATAGTTTGTTACACTACAGACTACATACCAGAGGTGGCCAACCGGTCGATCGCGACTATTAGATTAGTTGATCGTGGCAAGGCACTACATAATAGTAACCATAATAATCTATACCTATAATAGAAATGTAACGGATCGCTGTCTGTACATGGAAGATATATAAGAAAAAATATTATAGAATACCTACCTTTATCAACGCAATAGTACCCAAAACAATGATTTTTGGATTTTTTATCTGTTTGTCGGTTTGTCTGTGCGTTTGTGCACGCTAATCTCAGAAACGGCTGAACCGATTTCGATGCAGTTTTCAGCAATATATTGTGACAGGTCCCACTTAACATATAGGCTACTTTTTATCCCGGGAAAATATTTTCATACCGGATAATTTCGATATTTTGTTTTTTTTTTCTGTAGTCCACGCGGACGGAGTCGCGGGCGTCCACTAGTACTGAAATATGCTGTTTTCTTTATGATTTCAAGAAGAAGATTTCGCACAGGGTGTCGTCATTGAACAGTAGATTTTCGGTCTAACCAAGTTGGCCACCTCCGATCTATACCATCGCACAACCTACATATGTATATCAATAAAGGTAGATTGATACCTATTACTATACAGAGTGTAACAAAAAGGGTATGTTAAGCGAAAAGCTACGTAAATAGCCCTCTGTAGAGAACCTATCCACAAAATTTTAGACTCGAAATCACATGTTTATTTTTCAAGATTGTATGAAAATTCCTGAAATATTTAAAAATTCTCCATACTATCGGGAAAAATAAACATGTGATTTCGAGTCTCAAATTTTGTGGATAGGTTCTCTACAGTGGGCTATTTACGTAGCTTTTCGCTTCACATACCCTTTTTGTTACACGCTGTATATGTACCTATATACTGTCTTGTTCGACATTGTCTCCAATAACGAAGTGCGCGCTATGAGAGCTATACGTATGTTAGGAGTATGGTATGAATGTCTTGTCAGTGACATCCTTACTCATGAAAAGCAATTGTAGTACTCCTGACAAGGCACAATACGAGACAGAATTGTGACACGTGAATTCTGCAATAGTAGTGTGTTACTATTCACCACGTAGATATACTGAATTGAACTGTATCAATCAGTGATTGTTTTGGTTGACACTTTAGTCATAGAGGATTAAGATGTCATAGAGTGCTAATGTCATACTAACTGTTTCGAAGCACCATTAGACTTTTCGGTGCCTCACGATTCCAATCCTTGACACTTAGATTCTATTAGTGTAATGTATAGTAATGTACTACATTACTAATGTATTGTAACGTATAGTAACGCAATCTAAGTGTCGAGGACTGGAATTGTGAGGCACCGCAAAGTCTAATGGTGCATCGAAACTGTTAGTATGACATTAGCACTCTATGTCTACATCTTATTCCTCTATGCTTTAGTTAGTTTTGCTGGGATACAGTCTCTTCAACCGATATAGATAAGTAATACTTATTGTTTTATGTATACGTGTAGGTACATTTTTGTACATTATCTGCATCTCCTTCCGACTTATTTAGTACTAGTGAACGCCCGGGAAATTATCCGGGATAAAAAGTAGCCTATATGTTAAGTGGGACCTGTCACAATATATTGCTGAAAACTGCATCGAAATCGGTTCAGCCGTTTCTTAGATTAGCGTGCACAAACGCAGACAAACCGACAAACAGACAAAAATTGCAAAAATCATTGTTTTGGGTACTACTGCGTTGTTAAAGGTCTCCTGTAATATTATTTCTCATATATCTTCCATGTACAGACAGCGATCCGTTACATTTTTATTATACCTTGTACAGGATGTAACAGAAGGGGTATGTTAAGCGAAAATATTTATAGCCCACTATAGAGAACCTATTTCCAAAATTTGAGACTCGAAATCACATTTATATTTTTCGATATTGTATGAAAATTCCTGAGATATTTAAAAATTCTCCATACTATCGGGAAAAATAAACATGCGATTTCGGATCTCAAATTTTGTGGATAGGTTCTCTACAGTGGGCTATTTACATAGCTTTTCGCTTAACATACCTTTTTTGTTACATTCTGTATATATCTTGTATAGATAGACTAGCTGTTGTTTTAGGGGCATTCTCTCAGACAATAAGCTAGCAACTTGCCACTGATCTCTTACATCCGGTATGCTAAAGCTAAACGTGCCTGTTGGATCTCCTTCGCGCCCTTGCAGTTCTAACTAACCTGATTTGGGAACACAGCAGTGTGTATATGTAACTATCTATATACAGGGTGTAACAAAAAGGGTATGTTAAGCGAAAAGCTATGTAAATAGCCCACTATAGAGAACCTATCCACAAAATTTGAGATCCGATATCATATGTTTATTTTTCCCGATTGTATGGAGAATTTTTCAATATCTCAGGAATTTTCATACAAGCTTAAAAATTAAAAATGTGATTTCGAGTCTCAAATTTTGGGAATAGGTTCTCTATAGTGGGCTATTTATACAGCTTTTCGCTTAACATACCCTTTCTGTTACACCTTGTATATAAGTCAACTACGCATGATGGGCACACGTCACATGATTCTAGTGTTGTTTACCGAATTGGTAACGTTCTTTAAGGCGCAATAGGCCAGGTAATGGATAAATTAGGACACACTGCGTAGTCGAGGCGACGTGATCAGCATGCCGGTCCTAATGCAATTACAATAGGATCCGTTCCATGGAATAACTTCTGGAATAAATAGAATAGTTCGGAACTATTTTGTCCGTCCCATAGAATAATTGTCATGCCTAATTTAGGAACTAACATTTTTTGTACATAGTTAAACAGAAAATGTGGTCATACATACTTTCATACTAAAGGGGCACAACTCGAAAATAATGAGTACCTATTGGGAAAATGCGTGTATTGATTTTGTATCCAAATATTGTAAAAACTCGAAATCACAAAATTTTCGAGATGAGCCCCTATAGTATGAAAGCTGCGACATAGTAATTACTATGTAGTTATAACTTACGCCATCATCCAGCGGAACGATGAAACGCACTTTTCACTCTCCGCTGACCCTCAAACCTGACTAGACTCCCATCCTACCCTACCCCAACTCCTCTCTTCCTTTCCTGGGTCTATATTAGAGGATATAAATATTATTCTTATTTATATGAATTATTTCCAATTTATTTCGATATCCACTGCTTAATAAGGAATGCCTAGTTCGTGATACACAATATATATTTTGTGAGATATGAAATTGTAAGTGTTGTTGTTATCTACCGTTATTGGCATAACACATATTATATGTAAATTATTGTTAATCGTATTTAATTGCTGTGTTGTAACAACTAACAACAAATAAATAAATAAAATAAATAAATAGACAACTACAGTCGGGCGTCAAACTTGCAAACTGTATCAAAGATATGGACGTAATTATAAAGAACAACTACACAGAGTGAAGCATTTAAAATAGCTCAGCAACGTACCTATATTCCATGGAGTAGGTATATGTATTGACGCGTTATCCAACCACACATACAAACCATAGTAAGCTCGGCGCCCACCAGAAAATACGCACACATGCCCAACGCGCCGCCATTACTGTGCTTCAATCTGTGCACTGACAGCACGCCGTCCGTTATTCTAATACGTCCATGATCAGAGGTTTAGGAGGCGAAGCAGGTACCTAAAGTTATAAAGAGTAACATTGCCAACAACAACGTATGTACCTGTCAAGTCTTAGGTAGGTCGTAAATAATGAAGTAATCTAACCTATGGGAAACCACAAACTAGGTGGTACCATTTACAGGTAATTTAGCATAACTTTAAACGCTATCAATCATTATAAATCAAATATTATAAAATAGGTGTACGATTAGTGAACGCCCGCGACACCGTCCGCGCAAACTACATTCGTTCATTAGAGCGTAGGTAACCTCCCCGACAGCCACGCAGAGGTCCCTGATTCAATTCCCAGCAGGGACATATATTTGTGTGGGAGATATGTGTACCTATTTCTTGGATGTGGTGAACTGTTGAATAGTCCCTAATGGACATGATTGTCCATGCCGCCAGTTTCGACACATGAAAGTAGATAATCTACATAATGTAGAACTAATAATCAGGATTCCATTTCACCACATCCAAGAAATAACGAATATCTCTCACAAATATTTGTCCCTGCTGGGAATCGAATCCGGGACATCTATGTGGCGACCGGGCAGATGATAGCTGGGTAGGATACTTTCAACATCTCTAGATAATATGACAATCTTATGGCAATATGACGACAACTATCATATAATACATCTATCATCCATCATAATGATGAGGTCACCTCAACTACTCATAAATACTTCACAGTAGGTATTGGGGTAAATTAACGTATAAAATGTATTTATCATATACCTATTACCCATAATTATTATTTACCTACAAGTTGTGCGGTTGCAGTCAGTGCATACCTACAGCCGGCGTTATCAGACCATTCTGACCGCACGCGAGGATCTCCTCACGTGTTTTACCAGAATAGTCGAGTGCACTATTTTTATTTACGGTGCAAATCTGAATGGAATCTTTCTGATAAAAAAAATTAAGGTTTTCACTCTCTCTATTCTCACGCACACATTGGGAACAATCCTGCTTTAAATTATTTCTCTTCCTACAGGTATTTTAGCCACAGACCTCCTGAAGCACGGAGGTTACTCGTTGACTTTTCACATTTTGGCAACCCTGAATCCTACCCCGAATTCATACATAGGTATCTAGGCTTTTATTTCTGATCTTTAGCTAGGCTACACGCACCATCTATCAAAGCACGGAAGCGATAGTCCAGGCGCCAGTCAGGTGGCATGCTAATCTTGCGAACAGTGATGACACCGTTGCGCAAGAGTTGCTCAATCGCCGGCGATTCGAAATGCGTGTGCGCATGCTGCGGTAAACGAGTACGTTTTGTTGCGCAGGCGCTGAGGAGGTAATCTGCCTATTACCATTATTTGAGAAACAGAATAATTATATAGTAGGTACCTTGAGAAAGTATGTACCTATAGGTACCTAGTGATATCTATGGACAGAACATAGATAGGACATGCAAGCATTTAATTACTGTCTCATATTTATACATATCTCATACTTATACAGAATGATTTTTGGTCGTCAATGTTCCCGAAAACTACGGAATCTCCTCATCATCACGATCATTTTTCTCCATGGAAGCATACCTGGGAAGTGTCTGGTTTCCAAAATATTAGGCTCCAAAGTTGAGTAAATAGACTGCGTTTTTCTGCATAAATGCACATAGACGCGCGTAGCAGGATTTTTTCACGAGAAATAATTAATATCTGTCTATAAAAAAACTAACATAAACACTAGACACTATAAATTTCGCACGATCAAGGAATTTAATAATTAAAAAAAAAAAAAAAAATCCCAGCATTTTTTTTGGCATAAACTTACTTTATTTCATGTATAGAATACGTACCCTTCGTTAAAGGTGGCCACAAAAAAACATCCTGTATATGTATACCTCTATCTATCCCAGGGAACACGTTCGTGTTCCCAAAAATAAGGTATCCAAAAGTGCAGGATCGTGAAATAGCCACGTTCAGCAAAGGAGGACCGCCAGAAGTAACAGATCGGTGACAAGTTGCTAGCTCTCACCGCCTGAGAACGCCCCTGAGTACCTTAGTCGACTCTTTCGACAACGACACGCACGGAAGGAACTGCAGCTAATGTATTCTAGTGAAGCCCCCACACGACAAAAAGACATCCAATCATCGTCGCATAAAGAACAAAGTCCTCAGAGAAATCTTCTTTATATCCACCTCCAAGCATCCAATGACCAATTTCCCCACAAAAATTACTTTTTCTTTCGCCACTGCGTGCGTACGGAGACGCAGGCAATAGCTAGTCAACACGCAGTAAATACCACTTTATCCGTCGTGCATTAGAAACTGCAAGGCTGTAAACCGCTGCGGACGCGCTCTATTTCGCGACCTGTCGCAATGTCCATCATAAGGGCGTTTGAAAATGTAGTCAAGTACCTAAATGTGTGAAGTATTGGTTATGTAAATATTTAGGTCATTTAAGGTACATAGTACATATTTACGTAAGTTTCATGCAAATATTTCAAGTGTTTTGTCATTGATGGCAAATAAAGTAGGTAAGCACGCTGTGATGGATGGTCGACAAACTATAAAAGAACATAATAATAATAATATTATCTACACTATCTTACTAGTATAATCAAATCACATATCACAGTCACATGATCTCCATTATGATCCTGCAGTGCTGTCTACCCATGGAGAAGGTATAAAATTATTTCTTCTCCATGTGTCTACCCATTTGTATGTATGTTATCATAATATAAACACTAGCGCTAATTTAACAACCCGTTTGCTTCCTGGCTGAGAGCATTTATGTTATCGGGCACACATCTGCGACAATTTGCATCAACCACATATCCGTGTAAAGAAGAAAGGCAATAAGAAAAGAGCGGATCCAGCATGTTTTTCTAGTAGGGCGCAAAGAGCAGGTTTGACAATAAGTGGCATAGGTATGCTGTGGTGAAATATCCACCAACAGTTGGCCTACGAAAAACAGCTGAAGGGGGAGAGCGTATCTATCCCATTCCCCAGGAACGTAAATAATATTACCTTCAGTTATATGTTAACCATGTAACCTATACATAAGTATACTCAGAATCTGAATGAGAAATGCTTTGTTCTGAATTATATTGACTGATCAACGCACATCCAACAACGACCATTGGTCTAAAATCTCTGAAACCACTGATCTTAAAGACCTGAAACTTGAAAGGTTTGTTCTTTGTATGGCGTAAGCATTCGATAAGAAAGGATTTCCCGCAACTTCCACGGGAACGGAAATTCTGAAGTTTAGGTATGGGGAACAAGCGGCCTTACTTCGAACCCACTACAACATCAGATATAAAGTTAATACCTAGCTATACTTATGTATTTATAGATACAACACAATAATATAAAGGAATATCCTATTGAAATGGCAACATTGACAACCATTATACAGCAGACTGTTCACAATGTCGCATGGAAATTGGGTCTCGAGTCCGCAGTGAGTAAATAATAGCATTACTGGTCGATAGTGAAATATCTAGGTATTCGTGTCACGGTTATGTGAGGTCTACAGGTACCGCGGCCGGGAAGGGACGTTGCTATTTATTCAATAACTAGGTTACAACTGGCAGACGTAAGGGGGCAGTGATTGAAATTACTTATATCGATTTGTAGTAGGTAAGTTACGTCGACTGCGTCGCATTTCACCAAATATTATAATGATAGCGCTAGTTACTACGTGTATGACCACACTATCTGTGTACTTTACTACAAACAAATGATGTTGCTGAGGATGTTGCATAATTCTATGAAACGGACTCTAGGCCTGAATGATCCAAGTCGTCTAGTCATACAAATCGCGATTGACTTTGGCGTTTTGGCACTCGAAATTAATGTTTTTTGATATTTTTATATTAATAATTCAATTAAAAATTTAATGAAGCGTCTGGAGAACATCGAATTCTTTATTTTATAACATGTAGGTCATTTGTAGGTCACATTTCAAGGCGCCGTTGTAGTTTAAGAGCAGTAGCTAATTGGAGGCAAAATTATAGAAACTATGCTGATAATTAACTAAACAACTCGAGAGAAATGTAGTATGTATTAGAGTTGATAGTAGATAATAGTATTCACCTACCTACATGTGTTTGTAAGTTGAAGAACATTGTAAAAATATGAAAAATATCACGAGCTCCTAGTTTACACTGTACAAGCATCTGTACCCATGTAAACGCCAGTTTATGTCAGCCAATCATCATTTCCAGTGGAAAATTCTACTCCTATTAAGTGCTAGGTACCTATACCACTATGAAAACGCCATCGTCGTAATTTCGCTAAGTGGTTGGACCTAAATTTACCTAATGTACATATATCATAGAATGTAAACGAAGGACACCTACCTTGCAATTTAGGAGGTCGATTTCCTCTGTTATTGAACTTTGATTTGGTGCCTATATTTTTTCATACTGGAGTCTACTCTACTTGCCCCTAGAAATAATTTATTCAAGTTAAATGGAAATGCAATTAATATCCTACATTAGCAAGTGTGGATCCCGTGATAGCGAAGTGAGAGCCACACTTTGTAATGAGAACTGCTCCTTTTTTGTTAATAGATTTTTTTCTATCAAAATTATGGCATACAATAAGTGTAATATTCTTTCTTTCTTTCTTTATTGTACACAGAAAATATATAGCAGATAATTATATAACATAGATAATGTACAAAGGCGAGCATATCTCTTAAAGAGATTTCTTCCAGCAAACCAGTTGGGATAGAGAGAAAATATATATATAGGCGGATTGTATACACAATTATAAAATAAACTTACAATAACAATAAATATTGGTAGTTACTGTTATTACAGGATATCAGCATGACAGAGGGCCAGGAAATTTTGCAAATCTTCAATAAATCCTTCAAATTAGTGTACTTTAGCAGGGATAATAGCACTTGACATAGGCATTTGCTGATTGCAGTCAAGTTCTAAAGAAAAAAATTGTTCCTTTGTCCCAGTCTAATAAGAAAAAAAAGTTTTAAAAAAAACTAATTCTACATGAACTAACCAAGTCAAGTAGTGCTTCGTCTTCTCTCACAAGTGACAAATCAAACTACATCATAGTGTTTTTGTGTTTTATTTTAAGCTTAAAATTATACGCAAGTACTTAGATCCTTGAAGGGTACAACATCTGAAACAATAAAAACATTGTTTTAGCACAAATAATTTTAAATACAAATGATGGAAAAAGCTTTTCAAAATCAGTAATAATTTGTCCACATAAAATTCAGGTTTCAAATGTCTAAACATCATTTAGATATCAAGTCAACTTTATCCTTTTGACCATTGGAAAAAATTGGCCCTTAGTTAACTTTCTCACCTTGATTGCAGCATATTGTACTTACTAGAAGTTGAAAAGTTCAGATTACAACTGTGCTGCAGTGTAGTACTGCCAAATACTTTTTTCTTTTTTACAATTAGCTAGGCAAACATTTGACCGCCATCGTGCCTGATGTTAAGCAAGATGCGGCCTAGGGTGGTACATGTTTGCCTAGAAAGTGCCTATTCACTCTAGCTTTGAAGAGACCAATGTTGTAGTGCTCGGGAAATACATTGGCAGGAAGTTCATTCCACTCCTTAACCATTCGTATTACAAACGAGTTAGCATAACATTTGGTGCGGATGGGTGGGATATTAACAACATAAGGGTGATATAAGCTAGTCTGCGTCTGTATGTAATACTGATACAAAGCACCTTCTAAATCTATTAGTTTCTTTTTGTTCTCTCCTCACTTTATTTACCTACTCAACCAATCTTGTTGAATTTTGGGCACATAAAGTTGAGAGAATACTTTGGTTGGAGTACAAAAGAGGACATAGGCCTGATATTCTGTACTCCATGCAGATAACATAGTGCACGGGTAACACTAGTAATAAGTTCTAATCTGAAAGCTATCCTTCACTTAGTATTCACTCCAACTGAGTACACCAATGTTTGTGCCATTAGTATGTAACACCAGCCAGTCTCCCAGAGGGAAATCCATCCTCCATTTGCTCTGGACTTCAACTCTCATGATATTCATAATAATAATAATAATTAATAATAATAATTGTTTATTGGTACCAAATTACAGACACTAGAAAAATAGAGGCCCTGTGGCCTATGCTAGTTAGTTATAACTGTGTTACAGGCCACAGTGATCCCCTTAATGTACATATCAATGTGTATACATGCACTAGAAAATTAAATAAACTTTTTTAATGGTTCAGTAGAATGTAGTAAAACATGAGATTACATACCACTCGTATCCTATGTCCCATAGCTTGAGCGGGCAGGTTGGACTTGAACCGAGCACGTACTCCACCAGAGTTGCCGTGCACGCGTGTGACCTTCCCCCAGATGGCTCGCAGCTTGGTCTTCTTGCCTCGGGGACCGCCGGCGATGGGCGTCCTCTTCTTGGCTCTGTATACATACACACAACGCTTGCCGGTGTAGAATAGCGCGTCCTCGCGACTGCGGGCACCTTCAATCTGGAAATAGGGATAATATTTAATTTAATGGTGTTCTAGAATGCTTATGAAGTTAAAGATATTGCGTGAGATCAGAAAATGTATGTTGTCCACACAGTGGTTCAGGTTTCAAATGTCTTAAGCATCATGTTAATGTTTTATACTGTATTTCAATTAAAGATAAATATTTAACATTATCCATTAATTGTGGCATTTTGGATGTAAACTAGCAACCTTGTGAGAGCACTTATAAACTTGGTAACATTTATAAAACTTCGTTCCCATGTTAGTTCTAAGGAACTTAACTGTTTATGTAGGTAGGCAAGTTATAAAACCTGAAATTATTTTTGTTGTTCACATAATGAATGTTATGATAAGTAATGGTAGCTAAAGTATGAATTTCTAATTGAAACTGAATTTTATAATAACACCTAAATGTTGTGGCGAATCATAACCTCAAACATACCTTCAGAAGGGCTGTGTTTTCATGCTGATTCCTGAGTCCACGTTTGTACCCTGTGAACACGGCCTTGGCATACAGCCTGCCGTGACGGGCCTTGGAGGAAACCTTGCGGATAGCCTTAGCAGCGGGCTCAGATGGAGCGGGGGCACTGGATGGAGCAGCTTTCGCCGCCTTCTCTTTAGGTGCCTTTGTTTTAGGCGCTTTCGCCTTGGGCGCAGTTGCTGGCGCGTCAGCCATTCCTAAAAACGACACCACTTCAAATTAGAACACTGATCACTAATCAAATTCTTTTTTAAGAGGTTATGTTGACATCTCAGAAATTTTGTAATCAGAAGATATCTAAGTGAAATTCACCAATCAGTCATTTTCACATAAGCGGGAAGTATTATTATAGATAGCATTTAGAATAATCACCAATATTTCTTAATAATATTCAATAAAATTAACAATTTTTACGAAAATGGCACACTAACCGGATATTTCAGAATTGAAAGAACTGGATTTGGGTTGCCACTAATTTACCTAATTTAGTTCCCCAAAAATATAAATATTATATTTAACACTCTCGTTAAAGAGTAAATATATTCTTTGATTTAACATGAACATTTATAGAACAAGAGAAGTAATGCTGTTAATGCACTGATTAAAGCACCGTAATGGCGGCGCATTGCGCATTTATGCTTAAGCTTACTATGTTTTGTAGGTATGTGTGGGTGGATAACGCGACATTAACATCCCTACTCCATGAATGCTTCACTCTGTGTATTGACAACACTCTCTCCATTACTCTTTATACGTTCATGATATTTAAATTTGAAAATAGGTACCTTACAATGACTTAATTATTTCTCCATACCTACCAATGATGGTGCGTATTTACGCGACCTGGTTTTAAAACCAGGTTTTTTACTTGAAAGTACGTGACACCATGTGGTTCTATCGGCCAGGAAAATTTTAAAAAAGATAGATAAATTTAGCATTTCATCAACATAAAGACTCGTAAATCCGGACCACAAACAAAATGGTGTTTTGTCAAAACCCGACTTTGTGAATCGTATGTAAGCAAGCAATGTTTAACAACAAAATTACTCTTTTTATGTTATGATATTATAAATCAATCATGTTAGTATTAAACTGTAGTCTAAAACCTTATTAATTCCTAAAAATTTTTACCATTCAGTTAATAATTACGTCATAAATGTAAAATGATTGAATTGAATGTTTTTTCATAGGCTTCTGTGTTCTGCATTTAATTCCCTACATTTGTGGATACTATAAAATACTGGTAATATTTATATTTTGCCCGAAAACCTGTGCCGAAAAAACAATACTTCGTTCAGAAATGATACAAATTAATCATTAGTTCTTTGAAAAAAATATATTTAGTTATGAACATAAGAGGAGATATCAAATCCCTGGATACGAATCACAGAATTGTGTTTTTTGGTTTATGGCTACTTTGAGGGATTTCCGATTAGATTGATTCAAAAATAGCTCAAAAACGAAAAAGAAAAAATAAAATTAATAAAATTTCTTTATATGGCAAGTTAGTAACTGTCATTTTGTCTGATTTGGACCAATCACAACAGACCACGAAAAGAGACGAACGAAACATGGATTGTGACCCTGTTGTCAAATTATTTATTTGTTGAATTATACTGTAATAATACGATAAGAAGTGCAGTAATTTAAATTTTAATTAATAATGGACTACATAGCAAATATTAATTGGAACAAAATCACACCATGCCTTCTATTGTTAGTTCTAGAAGTAGTCTTAGAATGTGCGTACAGTTTGGTTGTTATTTGGCTTATTTTATTATGATTTTTATATGAAATGTGGGCTTATCTGTGTTCGATGGTACAGTTTCAGACTGCGCGACACCTGCGGAGGTGAACAAGCACTTGGAATTGGGCCGGGACTTCCTTGCACGGGGTCAACTCTCGGACGCTCTGACACACTATCACGCAGCAGTTGGTATGTGGAACTTCTGATGAACTTGGCCAGTATCGTCTATGTCAAGGTCTCGACGAATGTTATGACCCAATGAACCGTGTGATTTAAGTGTTTTTTTATTAAGACATTATAGTGCTAGTGTAATCTATCGTATTTACAGTTGCTCCCATGTTCTACTTTCAGAGGGTGACCCTAACAACTACCTGACATATTTCAAGAGAGGCACAGTCTATTATGCACTTGGAAAAGCCAAGTTTGCACTTCAAGACTTTAGTAAGGTAAGACAAGACAGTAACATTTCTTTACCATGTATGATTCGGTTTGCAAAATCAGCTACTAAGCCTCCTCTTTCATTTTGAATTAATTAGTTGAATATTTTAAGTGTTTCAGTAGGGATATGGACATAGAATATAATAACTAGCAAGTATAGGTCAGTAACATAAGTAATTGTGAGCTCTATCAGCCTAATTAGAACTATTAGAACAATAAGTGTTAGTGTCAATTATAGCATTCATCATCATCATTGTCAGCCTATTGCAGTCCACTGCTGGACGTAGGCCTCTCCCAGGGCACACCATAAGACTGCCATGTCCCATGGCGGGTTGGTGACCACAGTTTGTATTTTGGACTATGTCATCAACACACATTATTGATTGGTATTTTAATATTTGCTAGCAACTGCCAGCTACTTTGTCCTCATTAACTATTAACTAAGGTTGATTTGGACAGTCACACTTAAACCTAATCTTAGTCAGGTCAGTCTCTCTCCATTCTTAACATAAATAGCTAAAAGAGAAAAGGATAGGTAGGGCTAATTTTACGTTTAGGTTTATATGTGACTGCTGGAATCGACCATATTATTATGGTTATTTTGATGTATAAGCTACAATGGAGTCAAAATTGAAAGAGTTATAAGAAATCATTCTCACAAACTTACACATTTAAAATAGAATCAGTTATCCAATTTATTTAGTGCGAGTTTTATTTTTCATAATTTTTCAGGTGTTAGAGTTAAAAGCTGACTTCACTTCAGCGCGGCTTCAGAGAGCTAACGTCTACATGAAACTAGCACAGTATACGGACGCCAAAGATGATTATTTAGAAGTTGTGAGTATTTCATCATCATTACTGTTCAACTACCTTATCTCTTATGCTGACACAATGACTATTTTATAATATTATGTTGAAAAACAATGAGTTTACTATGAATATGTGTTATATTATATATATATATATATATATATATATATATATATATATATATATATATATATATATATATATATATATATATATATATATCTGTTGTGGACTATGCTTTCATAAAGCATTGCTTAGTAACTAATTCTATCCTTTTTAAATTAAAAAGCATATCTTACAATGCTATTATTAAACTGTTTTTAATTAAAGTTAAGTAACTAAACTAGTGGCCTAACTAAATACTGTTACTACTAGATAGACAGACAAGTAATTTGCTAAAATCTAGCCATTTCTATTCTTTCCTTTGTCTATACATAGAGGTATTTAGAGTGCTAATAGCACTGATTCATTATATTAATAAAATGGAAATTAGTGTTATACCTACATAATAGTTTTGCCTCTGCATTGACGAATCAGTCAGTCAGGACACATTACTTTATATAATATATTTATAATATGCCTCTACTATTTATACAACATACTTTCTTATCTGTGTTGACATTATACAGTGAGTGTGTGTCCAATTCATATTTAAATGTTTCGAATTTCAAAGCAATTGTGTATAAATAAGAATAATATCTAACATATAGCTTATTAGTTCTAAATAATATAACTTTATTACAAATAACTGAGGCACATTTTTTTACAATGCTAAATATGCAAACTTTTGGCATAAAGGATGCATTAACTTCTTTATTTATTGTAATACAGGACACCAGACTATTAGAGAAAAGGAAAGCAAAATTGATGATTATAAATTTTATATAAGGACCGTGTTTTCTAATGGTCGGACAGCCTATCTTCAGAGTTTGAAGTGATAATTTGATAATTATCTTGATAAATATACCTTGATATCTTTGATTAATAAACATCAAACACAATTTAAGTTTATTTACGTGTAAGTCATTTGCGTATCCAAACGCGCTAAACATCAAACAAAACAAAAACGTTTGACTGATGAAAGAAGTGCGAATTTCATTTCTTTACGATATTTTACTTTTATCTGACCATTGGTAATTATATCGCTCGATGGTTATCGATCAAATCGTCGATCGATGCCGTCAAACATGTTTAAACTCGATTCTGCGTTCTGATATCATGGATGCCTCGACCGCGCAGATCCGTGCCGACCCGGACAACGCGGAGGCGCACGCGCAGTACGCTCGCATAGACTCGCTCATAGACTCGCTGAGGTTAGCGGAGGCGTACTACCGCGGCGGAGACGTGCGCGCCGCCGCGGACCTCACGACCACACTACTGGAGACATCACCGTGGGCCGCGTCGCTGCGACAGCTGAGGGCAGAGTGTTACATCGCTTTGGTAAGTCTGCAGCAAATTGAGGCTGTCAGTGCTAAATTGTTATAACCCCCGGCAATGCACTCAGGAATAATTAAAGGATTTAATCATCATCAACATCAGCCTATTGCAGTCCACCGCTGGACGTAGGCCTCTCCCAGGGCACGCCACAAGACTGCCTTGGGGGGTATTTGCCCATAATCACCACGCTGGGCAGGCGGGTTGGTGACCGCAGTTTGTATTTTGGACTATGTTGTCAACACGGGAGGCGCTGCTGCCCACCTCCCGGAAACCCTTAATCGCCTCGTACGATACCCACGGACAGACACGGGGTGGTACGAATTCTACTCTGCCGGCACTACGCGGCCAAGGAATTAAGGATTTAATATAAACAATAAATAATGGAATGTATTTTACACTAAAACTGCGATCATACTCGTATAAACGCCACTTTTGCACTGATAGCCTCATTTATAGATACAAAAGGAACAATATGCGTTACGCTTAATTGCGCTATGGCTTTACGTAGATCCGAGATCTAGCCGTAAGTCGCGCGGCTACAACAGTTGTTATATTGCTTTCGTGAGTCTACGATAACTTATATATACAGAGGGGGAAATAAGGGACCTCCCGCACTAAAGGAGCGTCGGCAACTTAGGGCAAAATGTTATATTCTGAGAGGATAATAAGGGTTCTTACGTAATTGCCATACGGCTTTACGTTGATCTGAATCCTCACTGTGGTAAGTCTGCGACAAGTCATACAGAGGAGATAAGGGACTTTGCAGTTACAGTAACTCTGGCCTGAGAGTTTACAACGCTTCAGTCTATGACCACCTGTGTTCACTTATAGGGCTTGAGGTAAGACTGCGACAACTTACATTAACAGATAGATAGGGAAGTAAAGACTCTAGGGTTCATGCGCATAACTGCGATAGGTACGTCATTGGGTTAGCTCAAAACCTCCCAACTACGACAGTTGTTATTGTAAAATTATTAATAAATAAAATGGAAAAAATTCTTCACCCGAGTGGGAATCGAACCCACGACCACTGCAAACCATGCCAGCCGCTATAACCACTAAGCCATCGGGTCAATTTTTATTGTTATTGTTGAAGGCTGAAGAACAATTTTTTTTTAATTTTTTTATTCGTTCCTTGCGGAACCGGCTAAGGCTAAGGCCATGCTGCCAAGGCTGAAGAACAAGAACGAACTCAGGCATTCTATTATTTTGTTCTGGCTACCCTGTTTCGGATATACAGCCGTGTGTAGGTATAATGTAAAATTTTATTATCAACAAGTTTTAGCTAGTCTTATTAAGATTTAATTGAATCAAATAGGTAATCACGTCCATTTAATGACGTGTAGATATTAGTGATCGACTACCAGTTTCTAGAACGCAAGAAATCAAATTGTTTTGCTGGAGTGTTCACGAACCACGACTTCGCTCGTGTGAACTATTAGCTTAAGTGTTGTCCTGATATACAGGGTGTAACAGAAAGGGTATGTTAAGCGAAAAGTTATGTAAATAGTCCACTATAGAGAACCTATTTCCAAAATCTTAGACCTGAAATCACATTTTTATTTTTCAACATTGTATGAACATTTCTAAGTTGTCTAGAAAATTCTGCATACTATCTGAAAAAATAAACATGGGATTTCTAGGTCGAAATTTTGTGGATAGGCTCCTTTTAATGGGCTATTTACAGGGCTTTTCGCTTAACATACCCTTTATGTTACACCCTGTATAGAACCTATTACCGAAATTTGAGACTCGAAATCACATGTTTATTTTTCAACATTGTATGGACATTCTTGAGTTGTTTAGGAATTCTCCATACTATCTGGAAAAATAAACATGGGATTTCTAGTTTGAAATTTTGTAGGTAGGTTCCTTTTAGTGGGCTATTAACGTAGCTTTTTGCTTAACATATCCCTTTTGTTACATCCTGTATAAGCTATCCCAAATTTTATCAAAACCCGTAGGCTGCATTATGATACTTGCAGAAACATAGCGACAGCGAATATGGTAGGTTAGCGTTGTCGCTATAAATAACATGGTAGATAAAATGAGGCCACCAGAACCAGAGTGGCCCAAATACAAAATACGAATATGTGGATATATGCCAAAATACTATGCTCTATTAATATTTTAATAAGAATCAAGATGCCACAACATATTTTTTTTATGTCATCTATGATTGTTTACTGAAATTACCTTTGAGCCACTCTGGCTTTGAGCTTGGGGATTTGAAAGGGGCATTGTCGTGCTTAACTAATATTTTCACAAATTGTGGTTTGGGCCACTCTGGTTCTGGTGGCCTCAAATAAAAGATGAACTTGCGATACACTCAACTATTGTAACTGGTACTTGTAGATTGTAATCCGTGACATTGGTAATGCGAAGGTAAAATGCCGCGAAAACGTTCTGTTATCGAATACTATTAGCGTGGGGTTTATTCATTTTTCATTGCGACTGGTCAAGGTAATATTAGTTTTTTATTTCCTCCATAGAGTAGCAGAGATTGGTTTATAAACTTAAAATGATATAGGTATGTTTTTTAAATCACGCTCCAGTGTCCTGAATGCGTGGTTTACGGAAGGAAGATAGGCTGTACTAATGCTTATACTAAGTATGCGGTCGTATAAATATTTCTCTTTAAGTACTACTTTTACCTGGAGCGAAATAATACGCGAAACTCAGAACCGAACGGGATGGCGGAGATCTGTGGAGGCTCTCTGCCCCAGCTAGGGGACACAAGAACTTAAGTCAAGTCCGTAAAATTAGTATGATTTTTGTAGTGGTTAGTTTTGTTCGACAGAACGACCTGTTCTCGGCGGTATCAGACATCCGCTCGGTGAACCGTCTGCAACAGGACTCCACGGCAGGCGCCATGCGGCTCGCCACGCTGCTGTACCAACTGGGACATGTCAGCGATGCGCTCAAGGTATGACACACATACAACTATCCACGCACTCGCACTCATACATAAATATGTACATAAACACCCACGCACACATAATACTTGTTACTTATACTCTCACACACATACCTACTCATACATACATACATATATACACAGGCAAACATACTAATTTTATTTCTCACAAACCCACATATTCATAGTTACACTACACATGCCTACACCTACATAGCCATACTCATATATATACGCTCACACACAGAAATATTGCTGTAAAGTAAGGCCACGTAACTTTTTATGCTATAGAGTGACCTTGGTATTTGTAAAAGTTTTTTTTATATTATAATAATAATAATATAATAATAATATTTTTATTATCTCATGAATATTTACTAAATAACATTAATATGATAATGTATACTTAGACTTAATTAAATTGTATTACATTCATGTACATGCTAAATTTGGCAAAAATAATTTTTGATTTAAATAAAATTAGTACTTACAGTATGTACAATAAATTTTATATATTTTTTTTTTCTAACCAAAGTTTATTTATTTATTACTTATGATTCTAATTGGGATGATGACTATGGATGAATTTTGATGACAAATTAACCAATACAAACAAACCTATCTGTAAAATAACAATTGATCTAGTGTTCAAATGAAGCAGCATTAACCATCCAAAGTTAGGTGGGCAAGTCCATTTTTAAAGTGTGAGATTAATAGAAAATTACAACATCACAATCTGCATAATTTACAGCATTTTTTTTAATGTAACCATATTTATAAACGCAACATTTAATAAAGCTGTCGAGCAATGGCTTTTTAATAAGCATAATAGTAACTTAAACGTGACGTGACAATACAGCAGCCGGTTGTATGGAGCAAGTCCAAAATTTCGATATTAATAATGCTATATCTGGGAAAGTTTTCACGTTAGCGAAGTTTTATATTCATAAATGTTGCTTTTACTTTATGATATTTTCGATATAAACACAAATAAAATAACAGTCATCATCCCTATTTATGATTGCACATGCTAACATAACAATTTATGTAATGACACCAATCCCTAATATAGGTAAATAAATACCTGTGTTTTAGGGAATCGTCATTCCTTCAATTCGACATTATGTGACAGGTAGGTATACTTAATATGAGCGAATTGTTGGTTAATTTTTGTACATCTATGTAGGTGTTCTTCTGCTAAACTACTTATACTGATTTATTCAAGACTTAATAGTTATGAAGTTTTCGGTGTCATCATAGTTAAAACGTAATAGCCACTGTGTGACCTTGTTTTTAATTTCGTATGCATTAAGTGAGTAAATCTGACACTGCTTATTAACCCTATTATATAGAATAGCACTGAATGCATTAAACTGTCGTCTCGCAAAACTGGTTCTGCTTGAAACAGTATCACAAACAGGTTGGCCTCGTCGTCTCTGAGCTTTGGTAATAACAAAGGGTAGTTCGGAATGCCGGCGTAGTACACTTCGCAACACGTAAAGTTGTCTAACCGTGAGTACAAGACACTCAGAATACAGGTTTTCGGTACAGAAGTCCTTACGTTTTGAGAGCATGACCTTTAGCACTGCCCTTTGCGCCCTTTCGAGTTGTAGAAGAACTGTTTTAAAAGTACCACCCCATACTGAAACGCAATATGCGAGAACTGACTGACATAGGGCTTTATATGCCATGAAGAGAATTCCTTTATCAGCAGATTGCCGAAGGTTTTTGAAAATAAATATCAGCCTCCTGACCCGACCACTGACCGATTGCACTTGACAGCGCCAGTCGAGTTTCTCATCAATTTGTACTCCCAAGTATTTTGTGTTTGACACCTTTGTTAGCGAAGGACACGTGCAGTTAGGAGACATATAAGTGCAAGTATGAGCTCTAATAGGTCCAAGCTCTGGTGGGAGATGATTCCTGCTAATGAAGAAACGTATTAATTTGGTCTTGGTGACGTTTAATGTTAGAAAGTTAGTAGACAACCAATTCATAACAAGACGCAAATTAGCCTCAGCCATTAATCTTGTATGTTCCCAGTCAGAACCGTACACCAAAATAGCAGTATCATCTGCATATGTATAAATCTCACCATTAACCATAGACATATTACATAAGCCATTTATGTAAATGGAGAATAAGGTTGGGCCGAGGATGCTCCCTTGAGGTACACCAAAAAAGATCTCCTCCTCATCACTGACTTCAGAGTCTATTTTAACACACTGTGTGCGTCCTGATAGGTAATCCTTAAAAAGGTCCAAGGTTAAACCTCTAACTCCCAGTTGTTCCAGTTTGGATACAAGTACAGGAACAGAGACAGTGTCGAAGGCCTTAGACAAGTCGAGGAAGATTCCGTAGCATTTGAGGTTGTTATCAAGTTTATTTACCAATGAATTTGTAAGGGCAAGAACTGCATCTTCCGTAGATGTACCTTTTTTAAAGCCAAACTGGTTATTTGCTATAAACTTGTTAGATGTGAGGTAACTAACAAGACTGCCATTCAAGATACGTTCAAGAATTTTTGATAAAGATGTAAGTACTGAAATAGGCCTGTAGTTCTCGACACTGGATCTGCTCCCACCCTTGTACACTGGAGTCACCAAGGCCTTTTTAAGGGCCCTAGGGAAAATACCCGAATTAATAGAGAGATTACATATATGGGTCACGATGGGAACCAAAATATGACGACAGATTTTGAGAACTTGTACTGGGATGTTATCCCAGCCAGTTGCACAATTTCCGCGTAGTCCCATTATAATTTTCTCAACTTGACCATTATCTGTGGGCATAATTACCATAGAATTACGTGGTATGGATGATTTACCATTGTTGTCTGTAAGAGACTCTTGTATTGGTGGATGAATGTTTGAGGCTAAGATCTTACCTACGTTTACAAAATAATGATTAATTTCATTTAGTGTTTTCTTTACATTAGACGACTGTTTAATAAGCTCACACGGAGATTGTCGCTGTTTTCTGTTATTAGATATTTCTTTAATTACTTTCCATGTGGCTTTCGGATTATTTTTGGCTTTCATAAATTCGTTTTTTTCGTAATTCCATTTAAGTTTTTTGAGAAGGGAATTGCAGAAATTGCGATACCGAATATAAATCAGTTTAAGGGTTGCATCACATGGGGATTTTCTTACTCTCCAATGCATTTTGTCTCGGTTGCGGATGCATCGGACAAGACCTGGCGTCATCCACGGCTTGATAACTCTAGCCCTGCACGAATGTTTAATTATTGTTGTATATTTTGAAACTATACTATTAATAGTTGCAATAAACATGTCAGTAGCTTGATTTGGGTCAGTTTCATTCAAAACACCTTCAAAGCTAGTTTTTTCTATTTCTAAGCGAACCGATTCAAATTGAACACGTGATACAGTTCTCGGTATGTCAGAATTAAGGTGACGGTTTAGTTGCATGTCTAAAATAACAGGAAGGTGATCAGTTATTACTGTATCTAGAACAATAACAGTTGATGGTAGTTTGGTTTTTAGTAAAACATGGTCATAACATTTTTCCTCTCTTGTGAGATGCAAGTGAGCAGGAAGAAGTCCTAGGGTGGATGTGCGTGTAAGATATTCATCTGAGTTGCGATCAATGTTATTATTTTTTATATCTATATTAATATCCCCAACAAAAACTATATTCTGAAAAGATTTCAGAGATAATACTATGTCATTAAGTGAATCAAAGAAAGGTTCCAGGTTACTATATGATGGTGAGCGATATATTGAGACGATTGCAGTGAAATCTATGCTGCACACTAGGCAATTTGCATTTGAAATCGCGGGTTCCGTTACTAAGCATCTTTTGCTATTCTTAACGTAGACAGCAACGCCATCATTTTGTATAGGGTTATTTGAAGTAGAGTATGACGTGTATCCCTCCAATGTAGGAATAGGACCCGTGTCCTTAAGTCGACACTCTGTCAATACTATTACGTCAAATTCTACTTTTATTTGTGCCACAACAGCAATAAATTGGTCGAAGTTTTTGTTTATACTACGTATATTAATCTGAATCACTCGCAAGCTTCTTGAAGAATTCTTTAAGTAATTTGTACAATCCTCCAATGAGCAAAAGTAAGAATTTGACACAGAAATATCTTCAATTTCATCAGAAATATCAATTATGTTGGCCATTGGATGATATTAAGAACACAAAGCAACAAGTCCCAAAGTTTATACATCTCATTCAGCAATAGTACCGACAGTTCAGTTAAAAATTTGCAAATAAAGTAGATATATGACCATAGACGAAAAGGCATAACAGTAAAAATATGTAAATTCAGTATGCTAGTACCTGCCAGGGAACATTGTTCAGTGTTATACATAAGTTGCAAAAAACAAGTTTTACCTATAATTTTAACTAGATATAAACAGGAAATCAAAAACGAAACAAAATCACAGCATGCACATAAAAACAAAACTAGTATAATCAAAAGTCACAGTTTCTTCTGTACCATGGCCAAACTACTCTCAGATTCTATCAAGACAGGCTTATCGTTCTGGTCTCTGCGAATGTAAATTTTTCCATTTGTATGCCAACAGGCGCAGTTGTTCTGCTTTGCAAACTGACGAACCACATACAGAAGTTTCTTTGCCGACGGTAGAAGATGTTCATCAACAAACACTGACTTCCTATCACCTGCTAATCCAATGTCCATAGAGTTCAATTTGTCACAGGGAGGTCGTTCCTTGTTATAACGTCGCAGCGAGGCTAAAAATTCATTTCTGATATGTACAGAAGTGAACTCAGCCACTATGGTCCTAGGCAGGTTTGGTTTACCTGGAAGACGATAGATATCGCGAATGTGATTTGCCTGTATATCCATCTTTGCTACCTTTCCAACATCAAACAAAACCTGTTGTAACTCGGTGAATCTTTCGTTTTCTTTATTTGGCACATTCCTTATTTCGACAGTGGCCGATCTAAACTTAAGACGCTGTTCCTGTATTTGCTGTTCTAATCTGCTAATATGTTTTATGTTCTCCTTTCTCTCCTCCTCCAGGTTAGCGACCGTGGTATTAATTTCCTCATAGTTTTTATTTATAAATTCCATAGATTGTTCAATTTCCTGGCTTGTATTTTGGATTTTTTGACACTGTTTCTTGAGGTCAGTGACCTCCTTTACCAGTTTTGACAATGTGAAATCTTGTTCAGTTTTCCAAACTGTAAGCATTTCCATTATGTCATCTTTAAACTCAGACAATATTTCCGATAGCTGTTGATTGGACATTTTGTCTGGCGAGTCTTCAGTTCGTTGTCTTTTAGTTCTCCCTATAGACTCTTCATTTAGCTTAATAGATGATGGTGCTACAGGCTCAGGCAGAGGTTGACAATCCTTGCGAGTTCTTGTGTTTTTCGGGGAGTTTCGATTTATTTTTGACATAATTCAAATAGTCCTCAATAATTGTGAATAAATGTAATAGGTGGCTTAGCAAAAATTTTAGCCTATTATGTTGCAAACAATAATTACTACTTCAATATGTAACAAAAAAAGCGCGTAGCAATTTGTAAGTACTATGAGGCCGGTGTCGTAGCACTGCAACAAAAGCGTAGTCGTAGTCACTGGGCGTGGCATCCGGGGCCCGCGTAGCAGATCACAAGACCGACGTCACTAGGGTGTATAAGCCAATTTCGCCTCTAAGCTGTAGCACACGGTGGCCTAGTGGCAACGCAGGAGCTCGGCCTTTGATGGCTTAGGTTCGAGATCGCTTGGGGGCAAGACTAATTTATGATTTATTTTCTAGTCTGAACACAGTACCACTACCCCTCTCACTCTAAGACCGCCCTGGTGGCGTGGTTAGTCCATTTAAACACTGTATGAGTGACAAGGAATTGATTTTCACTCGAAACACCAATCACAGGAATAACTATTAAATTCACATTTATAAGCAGCAGCACACACTTTACGACACGTCCGCTCAGGCGCGCGTTAGGCGGAGGAAATTATAAACAAAGATACATCCTGTCGACGTCACAACTATGCGAAAGAAAATTTTGTTCATGTAACCTATACAACTGTGAGGCCATTAAAAAATTTGAATAATTAATTATGTTTATAGTAGAAAAAATTTTACACCAGTCAACGTCACAACTAGCTGTCATTCTACGTCTAAACGCTATGAGGGTAGATCGATATAAGTCAGTTGCTCCACTCCTTACCATAAAAGTGACGGGCACATGTGAAACGATTCAGTCTTGTTCGAACCGTCGCGCTGTGCGGACGTGAATCCGTCTTTTCTTTGTTTGAATTTCACGTTTAGTATAACATGTTGTGTGCACTCTGTACCTATACCTTCTACTAAGCAGGCGTACATAAAAATTTATATTAAAAACAAACATCAATATTAACTCTAGATAAATAGATACAATTCTTTATTGTACTACAAAAACATTCTATACAAGGGCGAGTTTAATGCCTTGCATAGCATTGTCATTTACTTCAGAAAATAATTAACTATCAACCTTTTGCAAACAACAGGAAGTGCGAGAATGTCTGCGTCTTGACCCGGAGCACGCAGAATGCTTCCCATTCTACAAGAAGGTGAAGAAAGTGGATAAGTTACTACTTGAGTGCGAAGAGAGAAGTGCGGCTAAAGAACCCGCGCAGTGTGTCGCCGCGGCGGAGAAGGTGTTGGCTATTGAAGATGAAGTCACGCTGGTCGTGTTTGAGGCTAAGAAGTGGATTTGCAGTTGTTCTGTGCAGGCTAGTTGTTGTTTCATTTTTATTTGTTGTAATTAGTTGGGGTTGGTTTTATAATCCGGTGTATCGAAAAAGTTTGGTAATGATATTTCACTTATTTTTAGCTATGTGTTGAGATTATTTTTACTCGACTGTGCTAGAAGTAGGATTAAGTTTTGCAAGTGTAATGTACGTAAAGCTCGAGAGCCTAAACGGCTTGTCGCATTTGAGTTTGAGAGGTGTCATTAGATTCGTGTTAGTCGTTTAAGTTACAGTGGAACATTTTTACCCAGTTGAGTGTTTTCTAAATATATATACTTACATACATAAAACTACGCTTTTTTGCCGGAGTTGTAGGTAAGAAGCTCAGGATCGCACAGCGAGCGACGGAGAGAGCTACGCTCGGGATCTCTCTGCGCGATCGAATCAGAAATGAAGAGATCCGTAGATAAAGATCTATTTGTATTTAAATAAATGAGGTGAATTTTCGCTTCTCGTTTACCTCTTCACAAATAGGTGACCATTCTAGATACCGGTCAGTGGATCATATAATAGAAGCGTGCGCATATTGATCAGTATCGTAACTGTGTGTGTGTGTGTGTGTGTGTGTGTGTACAGGACGAGCAGTATGGAGCGGCGCTGGGCGCGTGTGCGGACGCGGTGACACTGCGGAGAGACGCGAGGGTGTTGTGTGACAAGGGGGACGCTCTAGTGGGACTCGACATGTTCGACGACGGTGAGTGGGACGTTATATTATATTATGTTATACAGGGAGATTTTTGAACGTCAACGTTCCCGAAAACTACGGTATCTACTCATCATCACGATAATTTTTTCCATGTGGAAGTATCCGGTTCCTAAGATATTAGGGTCCAAAGTTGAGTAAATAGACTGCGTTTTTCTGCAAAAATACACATAGGGTGGTACGAATTCTACTCTGCCGACACTATGAGGCATCGTGCCGCAGTGACCACATTTTTTGTGTCACTGCATAATACTTATTTAGAATGAATGAATCTCGGAAACATTTCCTATTGAATTCGTTACCGGTAATTAGATTTTTGTATTCGTGCTCATCGTAGAACTTAATTTCAAGATTTTATTTTTATTCATAATGCAAATCATGATTCAGTGGATACAATCTATGTGTGGCGTCATAGGTAGAGGATCATTACATTCATTACCTACTACGCCAATCAGACCACAGATTACCTAATTTGCAAGGTCAAAGCAAGCGATAGCGAAAATTGTACAATATCGCATTGAAATATCAAATTTCCTTTGAAATTCATTTTAACTAATTCGTATTTGACACGCTGATTTTGTACAATTTTTGCTATGGCTTTGCATTTGCTAGTTAGGTAATAAGGGGGCCGAACTCTCCTCAATAAATGACTAACTAAATAATATCCCCAGCGATACACACATACAAAGAGGCGCTAGAGCTGGAGGAAGGCTTACAGCGAGCTAAGGAGGGGATCGCGCGAGCACAGAAACTACAGAAACATGCAGAACAGAGGGACTACTACAAGATACTGGGGGTGAAGAGGTACGACATTAAATAGCGGTAGCGAATCAGACAGAATTGAATTATTCTTTTGTAAAGTAAAGTTTTCTTTTTAACCATCCTAATACTGTAATCGGCGATGAAACTGATGTTTAGTTTCACATTTATAATGTTAGTGAGGAATTTTATGGTAAAGTGATTATATCATTCTCAGATCGGCGAGTAAGCAGGAGATAGTGAAGGCATACCGCAAGGCGGCACAGAAGTGGCACCCTGACAACTTCCACGGAGACGAGAAGAAACTCGCCGAGAAGAAGTTTATCGACATCGCCGCCGCCAAGGAGGTGAGAATGGCGATATATTTCACTAGCTGACTAGAATTCTTGAATTGTTCTGTTACAACTGTCTATTTTATGTTATGATCGACTTAGGTTGTTAATAAGGTGTACCACCGTTTTTCAACTCCTTGCGCAAAAAGATAGGTCTTATAAGTTTGAAGTATGTATGTGTGATCTATCAGTCTGTCTGTGGCATCGTAGTGCCCAAACGAATGAACCGACTTCGTTTCTGTTTCTTTCGTTTGAAAGATGGGTTAATCGAGATTGTCCTAAGCTATATTTCATCAAAACCGATTTAGCCATTTGAAAGAAAATAGCAATAAAAAAATCTAAAATTTACAAATATACGCGTATGTGGTATCAAATGAAAGGTTATATAATTTGTACGTTATAAGAAAATGAATAATGTGACGTGACTGGAATCGAACTTTCACGCCTTTCGACTGAAATTTACCGCTTCTTTGTATTGTGTTACGTGATTTTTTTTTACAATTAGCTAGGCAAACATTTGACCGTCATCGTGCCTGATGTTAAGCAAGATGCGGCCTAGGGTGGTACATGTTTGCCTAGGAAGTGCCTATTCTATAGCTGAAGAATGTTTATGTTGCACTATATACATATTTTTAACTAGTGGAGGCCCGCGACTCCGTCCGCGTGGACTACAGAATAAACAAAATGTCGAAATTATCCGGGATAAAAACATTTTCCCGGGATAAAAAGTAGCCTATATGTTAAGTGGGACCTGTCACAATATATTCCTGAAAACTGCATCGAAATCGGTTCAGCCGTTTCTGAGATTAGCGTGCACAAACGCACAGACAAACCGTCAAAAATTCCAAAAATTATCGTTTTTGGTACTATTGCGTTGATAAAGGTCTCCTATGATATTTTTTCTCATATATCTTCCATGTACAGACAGCGATCCGTTACATTCATACGTCTCATTGTTTGTAATCACCAAATAAAAACGTATTCTATTCTGTTCTCTTCACTCTGGCTTCGAAGAGACCAATGTTGTAGTGTAGTTAACAAGTATGATGTATGATGTGATGTACCTGGCAGGTACTGACAGACCCGGAGAAGCGCGCTCAGTTCGACAGCGGTGCAGACCCACTAGACCCGGACACACAACGTGGACCCGGTGGTGGGGGGTCTCCCTTCCACGCGCCCTTCCACCACTTCCAGCACGGCTCGCCCTTCCAGTTCAAGTTCCACTTCAACTAGCTACAGGTGTTGCCATGTTGTATTACTTACTGGGGTTGCCATTTGCCTTTTTTTTCAGACCGCTTCTCTACTAGAGCGCGTTTCGCTGTATAGTTCCGTTGATGGCGCTAGTTACTATGTGCATACATATAGCCACGCCCATTAGTTAGAGTCCTTTTCTCAGAATAATTCCTATGCCTGATTTCGGAACTAACATTTTATAGCATTTTAATTCGTGTTGTGTTCTTTAGTTGATGTTGTCTTTCTCTAAAACTTGATCATGATAGAGACAACATCAACTTTACAGACAGGCCATCTGACGTTTGGGAAAATCAGCCCTTACTTATATAATATTTTTCCGTTTAACGTTTAATACTATTCTGCTATGTATGTCGTTATTCGGTATTAATCAATCCTCCATAATATCATTAAAAAGCGTAAAACAGGAAAAAGGCAAATAGCACCTGTCATATCGATCCATCCGATATTGTAAAAACTTGTAATTTTGTAAACTAACAAATAACTGTATAGTACCATATTTATATAGATATTTTAATGCTTTAAGTCTTATTTGGCTCGTAAATAATAAAATATCAATAAACAATCTAGAACTTTCGAGAACCGCTACCTATTTTCTCTTGTTCTCGAATGACTGCAGATTTTTCCATGAAACTTGTCGTCTATTTAGCGCTCTAACAAACTTTGGAAGCTTGTTATAACATGCTATTCTTCTGTAAGGAATAATTTTGTGCTCAAATGCTCAAACCTGTGGGTTCTTCTCAAATTACAACCGAGTGTCAGGGGTCCACAAGGGACTCGATGGGGGTCTACGTTGGCGTGAAAAAATGGGATTTCACAATTAATTTGTACGTGTTGTAAGTATGTAGGGGGTCCACCAGAACCAGTTAACTTTTGAAAGAGGTCTATGAAAAATGAAAGTTTGGGAACCCCTGATCTAACGTCTAATCGACCTTCGATTTAACTGTCTATTTACTATGAATTGGACACTTTGTTATAAGGAAAGAGAGAGAGAGAGAGTTGTGGTAAGATTGACGTTAGCGCCAGTTTTCTTTTTGGAACTCGGTCGGAAATAATTTTGCGAGTTTGTTTAAAAGCCATTTACAGTATACCATTTTCTAGTACATTCAAGAGCGTTAAAAGAAAGATACCATTGAATACGAGTACGCAATCATTGACTAGTTAGTTACAACTTGAACCATGCCTGTCATTTATTGCTTCAATAAAATTATAATGGGCAAGAAAATGGTGTCACGTCAAATGAGGATTTTTAGGAATGTTTAACTTCAACTCGGGTTTAAAATTATGTACTTCTATAATAACAATGGGTTTTTTTTTCAAATGAGTGGTTTTATATCGAGCCGTCTTACCTCTTAGGCTACCTCTTTGAAGATTTTACTAACCATCGCGGGCTTACTATGTAATAATATGAAATGTTAGGTATAAAATCAGTAATGAATTGTTATATAAATATAAATTAATGTCGATTATTTTTGCCAGTTGAGCCCTCAAGATATTTCTGTAGTTATCATCTGTTTCTTTTCATTAAAGTACAAAACAAAGATCATTTTATTTTTCAAATGAAATTCAACCTCCTTGTATACTATTTAGCTAAATATACTTGGTGATGTATAAATAAATATATTTTGTGTGACTGACTTAGGTTAGTTAGCTAGTTTTCGACGGAGCATTTTACAATATATTCATATCGTATTATTTACATTTTGTTTTCGCGATTCATTTGTACAATATACTATTTATCAATATACTTACTAGTCTTAACAAATTGTTCACAAGTTTCCATGACGCGTTTTCTTTGAAACTTGCAAAACTGTTAGTAAAACTTTGCAAATAAAACTTGCGATAAATTTTTTTGTCGAAAGTTGTAAATAAAATATAGTTTTACTAATAGATGTATAAGTTTTATGATCTTAGTATTCTGCTGATGATTCGGAAAACAAATACTACTGATGATTCGGAAAACAATACCTTTATCATGTGAATTTGTTTCTAGTTCCTTGTTTACTCGTAAGTAGAAACGTCCTGAAGGTGCTATTCATAACTGAGCAGACAACTGAATAGTACATCAAACTATGTTCTTACAGTTACAATCTAACTAAAGTACTATATACAGGGTGTAAGGCGCAGCAAGATACTTATTGTAAGGCTGATTTCAGAGCATGATTCTAGAGCGACAAAGTTTTTCTTTTTTGCGGCAGTGTAAAATCGGTACGGATACGATGGGTCACCGTTATTCCGTAACGTCATCGTATTTTAAGCAACGGTATGCATACATACATATACATACATAATTATCACGTCTCTTTCCCGGAAGGGTAGGCAGAGATCACGGATCTCCATTTGCTACGATCCTGACACACCTCTTTCGCTTCATCTACTTTCATGACATTTTTCATGCACGCTCGTCGGTTTAGGGTACTCTTGACCTGACCTTTCTTTAGAATTTCACCAATTTGATCGGTGAAAGTCCGGCGAGGTCTTCCCCTTCCAACCCTTCCATCCACTCTTCCGTTGTATACTTTCTTTGTCAGTCTACTTTCACTCATTCTCTCCACATGCCCAAACCACCTCAACATACCCTTCTCAATCTTCGTCACCACGTCCTCATTTATACCACACTTCTTTCTGATCACCTCATTTCTTATTCTATCTTTCAAAGTGACTCCACACATACTTCTCAATGCTCTCATTTCCACTGCATTCACTTGACTTTGATGTTTTTGTTTCTGCCATACCCAACTTTCACTTCCATACATAAGAGTCGGCACCAAAACACCTCCATGAACAGCCAGACGTGCCGCTTGCGACACTTTCTGGCTACTCATAAACGAATTAAGTGCCCCATTCACCCGGTTCCCAGCATTCACTCTCCTTGCAATATCTTTGTCATGCTTACCATCCCTTGTAAACAAAGTCCCCAGATACACGAACTCAGTCACTTGCTCCAATCTTTCTTCGCCAATCATTATTTTGCAATTTGCCATTACCTCATCCTTTTCAAAAACCATCACTTTCGTCTTACTTACATTCATCTTCATCCCTTTACTTTCAAATGATCCATGCATTTTTGTTACCATCTCCTGCAACTCCTCCTCCGAAGACGCAAGCAAAACCATGTCATCGGCATAGAGAAGGCATTTGACAAGTAACTCATTCATTCTTAGACCACAAACATCGTCTTTCAAACCTTGCAAACAACTGTCCATGAATAGATTGAATAGCCACGGTGAAGCTACACATCCCTGTCTAACACCCTTTTCGATGGTAAACCAGTCTGTGTAGGACCCGTTTATTCTCACACAAGCATTTGAGTCCTCGTAGAGGGATTTCAGTGCCCGAATGAGAAGGCCACTCACTCCATACATAGAAAGAACCTTCCAAAGTTCCTTCCTCACAACTCTGTCATAAGCCTTCTCCAAATCGATGAAAGCGCAATAGACCTTCTGACTTTTCGCCAGAAACTTTTCGGCTATACATCGTAAGGAAAAGACTTGATCCGTACATCCCATGCCCTTTCGAAATCCCGCTTGTGCATCCCACACTTTCTGGTCGGTTACTTTCATAATCCTTTCAATCAACACTTTTGCATACAGCTTGCCAACAATGCTGAGTAGGCTAATGCCTCTGTAGTTTTTGCAGTCCAGTCGTGAGCCCTTACCCTTGAACAGAGGTACGATGACAGCCTTGCACCAATCAATTGGTACTCGGCCGGTGTCAAAGCACATGTTGAATAGGCGGTACAACTGACTGGCTACGACGCCCTGTCCAGCCTTCAGCATTTCAGCACAAATCCTATCATACCCTGCTGCCTTACCTGCTTTCATCCGTATCAAACATTTCACAATTTCATCCATGCTTATATTACTTTCCTCTCCAAGCACTGTTTCATTTAACTCTGAGGTCGGCGTCTTTGCTTTTTCCCTATCAAATAACTTTTCAAAATATTCCTTCCATGTCTTCAATATACATTCTTTCTCATTCACTAAACTTCCATTCATGTCCTTAATTGAGCTCAGCTCAGAGCACTGCCCTTTTCCCCTGGCTAATTTTATGGATTTCCAGAAAAATTTTATGTTAGCCTGGAAATCCTGGGACAACCTTTCATCCATCACATCTTTCTGTTCCGCTTTCTTTCTTTTCACAATTTCTTTCACTAGTCCATTCATACTTCTATACATTCTTTTTGCTTCAATCACTTCATCGTAAGAGGCTTTTTGGATTCTTTGGTTAGCTCTCATAGCCAACCAGTCCCGCCATAACTTTTTCTTCTTACATACTGCTTCTTTCACTTCTTTATCCCACCATACATTCTTCTCCTTTTTCCCTTTGCGCCTCTTACTAACTCCACATACCTCACCAGCCACACTCACTATTTTACTCTTAAATGCATCCCATAAGTCATCAATCTCACTTACTTCATCCAATCCTTCAAATTCAATTTTTAACTTAGTTACGTACTCCTCTTTCACCTTGTCTTCTTGCAGATTTTCTACTTTTATTCTTTCTAGATCACTAGTAACTGTACGGGGTCGGTGACGCCACCCTTTAAATAGACCACTTATTCGGCTTATAACCAGGTAGTGGTCAGTGTGTATCCCCGACCCACGGTACACCCTAGTGTCTAGTACATTCTTTCTCATTCTTTCATCAACTATAACAAAATCAATCATGCTCGGTATGCCCGAACATTAACTATACGTATTTGTCTAGCGTTGCAGTATTAAACTGTTATTTACACCTTGTATAAGTAGCTTATATCTGTAAAATATTATTTGTTTCTCCAACACCGGACTCTAGGATTATAATGTACAGTGAAATCATAATAATTACCAAAATTATCAAGTAAATCTACACTATATTCTTTTTTTTTTCAATGAAATATGATCCTAGCAGTCTGTATTAAATATTTATTTTTTATTAAGTTATTTTGTTGTAATTCAACATTGTAAATATTTAGAATAATAAGCCATTATAAATACGAATGCATTTTTATTTGTCTTAAAGCTAGATTAATTATAAATACTGGGAATAATGTATCGTGACAGAGACAATATAGGAGAACGCATCCTTTACTCGTACTTGGCAGTAGGTTTGACAGGGCGCACATGTTTCGTGTCATCTCATCATGTCCAGGCTATGATTCACGAATTGGCCTATGAAAGACCTACACATACATACCCCCCCTTTATTACCTATCTAGCAAAAGCAAAAAAGGGAAATATGTACAAATTTCGCTGATTGCTTGTCAAATTCGTATTACGTTAAATGGAATATTGTACAATTTTCATGTCATACTTCCTAGCGGTGTTATGACGTACGAAATTATATCAAAATTCAAATCAAATTTCTTATATCAAAAAAATGTACGTAGTTTGTACTAAATTGTACGCTATATTAAAAAAAATTACATTAAAGAATTAAGAGAAAATAACAATCAACATGTCACCGCTAGGAAGTATGACATCAATTTTCGCTATCGCGCTGCTTCGGCTTTGCTATTGCAAATTAGGTAATGAGGGGGCCGGTCACGTTTTCCTGGCTTTGTCCTGTCTCTTGTCTGATGTTTCCAACGGTCAGACAGCTTATACAGGGTGTAACAAAAGGGGTATGTTAAGCGAAAATTCCTACACAACTCAGGAATTATTATACAATCTTAAAAAAACATGTGATTTTGTGTCTGAAATTTGGTGGGTAGGTTCCTTTTAGTGGGCTATTTACATAGCTTTTCGCTTAACATACCCTTTCTGTTACACCCTGTATAAGGATGAATTTGATGCTGTCTTTCTTGTTAAATATGATAGGGACAGTATCAACTTTATCCTTCTGATCGATTACTAACCATTGGTAAAATTTGTCCTTAACTGAACAGATAAACTGAATAAATAATAATATTGCCTAGCTAGATAGTTACTATACCATTCTAATGTTACATTACAATACTAAATTATTTGGTACTTTCTTAGTTAATACGAAATAAATAACATACTATCTATAAGTAAGTAAAGCCTCGGATGCACTAGCGACAAAATGTCCCACAAGACGCGTCACACGAAAATTACGTGATGATGCCATACAAGTACTACCCAGAGTCCCGCATCCGCTGTGAGAGCGAGCGAATACTGTTACATGTCCATATCCCACATACAGCATTTCCCTACATTATTTATGTTGTTGATAAGGTGTCATGTTGTGCAAATTGTCCCCTAGTGTGTATGCCTCTGAGACTTGATTGCTTTCCACAAGAAATGTGGTATACTTAAATACGTTGCTATGGATGCGTGTGATATCCGCCATAGTCCACGATGTCAATGAATTTGATTGGTGGATATCTATATCAACGTGCACAAACGCGTGCTAAAATGACTCCCTGTGGGTTTATCATAGAGTAGAACTATCTTTAGTAGTCTGTATTGTCTACGCCCCATCCTCCTCACTACTCCAGTGTCTGTCCATCTTCGACCGACGTAGTTTGAAAACCTCCTTGACTCCAGCAGACGTGTCTCTCAACTTCTTGGCGACTCTTGCTATCTCGTTGCTCAACTTCTGTTTGTCTTCCTCTTTTTGACAGATAAACCTGGAATGTTTGTTTTAGTAATTTTATATCGCGTTTTACGTTCTGATCTGGACGACCGATAGGCGAAGTTGGTAGCGAGTAGTGGCCTTCTTTGCCAAATTATGTCCTGGGTTCGTATCCCAGTATGTGTAATATGTTTATTTCCGAGCTATAGATGTTTCTGTAATTATTTTTGTATCCACCGTAATCGCATAGTTACCTACTCACAAGATCTTAGTTTGTATAATTGTAACAAACTTGTGTAAAAAGTAGACATGGTCTGCTTGTTTATGTACTTTCATGACATCAAGATGGACGCCACTTGACAATAATAATCACACATCAGTGTCGTGAGTTCTTTACATTTCAAGCGATTAAGCTTTAACCACACTTGACATACCTGTGTTTAAGCGCACAGTCCTGCCCCCTATACACGTAGTTGTTGACGGCCGGGTCGTGTATGTACGCGAGACAGCGTCCCTCGCCCACGACGGTGGGAGAGTCGGTGTTGTTGGTGTTGTTGTCGGCGACGGGCCGCGCCGAGTGCGACCAGATCCACAGCAGGCCGGGGTTCAGGCCGCCGGTCCAGTAGTCCGTGCCTGGGAATACATTTAAGAGGTTTGTCAGTCACAGGTGGGATCTACAAGTTCCGCAGCTGAGTATTGACGCTTTGATGTGATATGATATGCCAGGTTGCCAGATTGTCAAGTCCATGATTGCTAGGTTAGAATACTAAGCTTATGTACTTATAGGTATTAAAGGGAATCCATGTAGGGGGAGTTAGAATATATAGGATTATAAGGCGCCACCAACCTCCTGAGCTGGGAAAGATATTAATAGAACAAGATTTTAGCTTACATTTACTTGTGATCACAGAATGTAGATACCAATAGGTACTATGCCATATTGCATTGCTGAAGCAGAACCTTTGACTGAAGTTCAAATACCCTACCTTTAAGCCGCTTGTCAGCCAGCAGTCCCGAAGTGAACGTCCTCCTCTCGGCCTCCGAGTCCAGCTCCAGTAGACTGGCCTTCAGCTTCCTGCAGGCCAGGTTAGCTGACTTCCAGTCCTGAGCTTCGCCAGACACGTGATAGCAGCGCCCGGCAAGGCGCGTGAAGTTTGACTTGCAGGGGTCTGGGAGTTGCAAATCGAAATTAGAATACGGTTCGGAATTTTGAACATATGAAAACATTCCTGAGGTACAGAAAATAATATCTCCAAAGTTAATGGGTGTTTTTTCTTTAGGTGTTGTAAGACAGCCACAAAATAATACCGCATATATCTATGTCAATACCTAAAGTACCCATTCAGCAGAAGGTATCTATCGTAAATGCAATATGATGACTCCTCGCCTCACTAGTTCCTGTGTTGGTAAACAAACTGACTCGACCCCAATCCTCGTTCCGTTAGTGGAAATAATGCGGTAACATCACGTGACTCATGTAGTCATGTGTCAAGGTCGCGGGCTGCCCGGAATGAGTAATGAGGATGTGTGCACTTTCCACATGTAACGTGAATGTTAGGCACCTGCCTTTCATAACTGGGAATCTACGTTTGCGTGGTTTATTTTACGTTATTGCAGCCTCAATAATACCTACAAATCTAGCAATATATACATATAATAAAAATGTAACGGATCGCTGTCTACATGGAAGATATATGAGAAAAAATATTATAGGAGACTTTTATCAACGCAATAGTACCCAAAATAATGATTTTTAAAAATTTTTGTCTGTCTGTTTGTCTGTGCGTTTGTGCACGCTAATCTCAGAAACGGCTGAACCGATTTCGATGCAGTTTTCAAGAATATATTGTGACAGGTCCCACTTAACATAAAGGCTACTTTTGGAAAATGTTTTTATCCCTGATAATTTCGACATTTTGTTTTTTCTGTAGTCCACTCGGACGGAAATAACAGAAATCGCAAAGGAATTTGCCATTGCGAAGTGAAAGAAATTAACTGTCATTTGCTATCGCTTTAGTTTTGCAAGATACATATTTGGCGTCAACCAATTAATAATTCCAATGTTCCGTTGACAGGTTACTTTATCTGTCTGGGTCACTTTGCCCATCCTACCCCTACTGGCTTCTCTTATAGAACCCGTTTAGAATTTAGTCCTGGTTCACATAATCTGATAGTTTCATACATGCCGACGTTTGCTATAGCAAAATATGCATTATGTTTTCAACATGTAAAAGGCAAAAACATGAACCCCTAGTGCAGTCCACTGCTGGACGTAGGCCTCTCGCAGGGCACGCCCACCTCCCGGAAACCCTAAATCGCCTCGTACGATACCCACAAGCAGGCATGGGGTGGTACAAACTCTACTCTGCCGGCACCACGTGACAAATACCTGAATAGATATCTATCCATACCTGGTTTAGGCTCAGCGCCCGCCACCACATAATGCACGGACTCCTCGAGCCGCCGCAGCCGCTTCTCCATCAGGTCGACTCGGTAGACCAGCTTCTCGATCGCGGTGAGCAGGTACAGGTCCGTCTCCGTGACCTGCTTGCGAGGAGGCTCGTCTACGCGGTCGGCAGCGCTCCAGTGGTTGTTGGTTGGAGGTGGACCTGGCTGTAGAGTAGGTAGATTTGAACTGGGTAAGTTGTACCTTATTAGGTAGTGTGATTGTAGACGTGGTCAAGAAAAGTCAGACATAAAGAAAACTTTCTGCGAGTACATAAAGCTTCAGGCTGTAAGCAGTATGCGAATTAGTATCAAGATTTTACCATTTCTTTGTGTGATATTGCTGTGCCTATTTCACAGGTACCAACTACCATTATGCAGGGTGTAAAAAGACAACAATGTTTTTTTAATACCTCGTATTCTTTGTAAGGTTAGGATCATTTTCTTCTATGGAACCAACCCTGGGAAACGACAAAAACTTTATGAAAAAATTATGTCATTTTATTGCAAGCAATGTATTCGTTTGATGCGCAAAGTACAAATGTACCTACAAAACTAACATTTTGACATGTTATCTTTGAAAAAAAAATATGTTAACCGATATCAGATGGATTTATGTAAAAAAAAATTATAACATTAATGTAACTTTAGACCTCAATATCTTGGAAACCCGTGGTTTCCCAGGGGTGCTTCCATAGAAAAAAATTATTGAGATGTTACAAAGAATATGAGGTATTAAAAGAAGAAATTTGTCTTTTTACATCCAGTATAGGTACATAGTTGTGGAAGATCAAGAATCAGGGTAATAAAGAATAACACATTCAACGCAATAGTCAAATAGTATAAACCTTGCCTTTAAAATACTTACATAACTTGGCTTAAACTGCTCCTTATTCGGCTTGCTAGGTCTATTAAGGATCTTCCCTGGTGGAGGCGGCGAGGGATGCCACTCGGAGTACGGCCTGGGGTGCAGTGGGGCTGGGGCTGACACAGGCAAAGGGGGTCCATGCGCGGGGGGCGGGGTCGGCCCGTTAGTCTGTGTATATTGGGGCCCAGAATACTGAGGATTTGATTGGCTATGTGCTCCGCTGGATTGTGAATGAGGCCCTTGGTATTGGGGTCCATTGAACTGAGAATATTGACCGTCTGGATAATGTCCGTTGGCTTGAGGGGGCCCGTCGGGAGTATAATGGGGCCCATTTGATTGGTATGGTGGAGGTGGTGGAGCTAGATTGTCGATGCGGTTCGACAGATAGTAGCCTTTAGCTATGGGGACTGCCATTACGCGGCCTGAAATAAACATAATTATATTATAGGCATTTATTCAACGTGCGCTCTAAAGCTGCATTTACATGATAGGTACCATTTCTTGAACATTCAAGAGCACTACGTTCCATCAAGAAGTGCATGCCCATACCTAAGTAATATAATTTCTGGCAAAAGAATGTTTTAATTTGGGTCAAATTGAGTCAATTACCTTCCTCACGTTAGCATAAAATTATGCAAAATTTTATGATAATTTTATGCTTTTAATCATAGCGTGCGTTGATGTCTCTTCTATAGAGAAAAAAGTAAACTTTGATAGTGTTGAGGAGTTCTTATCTCCAGACTCCCTGTGGAGTTACACAAAATACGATGCAGTATCATTAAAGCAAAGGTGTTTAGTATTACAAAAGTTGTGGTTGATTGTAGTATAAGCTAGATTGGCATGAGCAAATATTACTGGACAGGTGGGAAAAGTCAAGAAATGATGCAAAAATTTTTGGAATTATACCAGTAATAACCAGTATTCTGTACATTTGGTGCAATCACCTTGTCTATCAGAATGCACATCCGCAGACACAGTCCACTCCTCCAGCAGCGAGCCCCACGGCCCGACGTCGCAGGACTCGGAGACGGTGCTGTTGTCGGCAGCAGCCGAGACCAGCAGCACGGCCAGGGCTATGATACTCCGCTGGAGATCAGATATGCATGGCTATATTTCCGAAGTGGGGTGGGTAGAAGCAGGTAGGGTCATGACGGAGATCCGCATGACATTGTCATGAATCCGCATAGGGTCGCCTGAGAGGACGCTCCGGAGTTCCTTAGTCGACTATTTACGACATGCACGGAAGGAGATGCAGATGTATTCGCGTGAAGCTCTGTATCAGCGTAGGACAGATATTATAATTTATATGCTTATATTCTAGAAAAGGAGCTCCTTCGTGTTTCTACATTTCTGGCTACCCCATTATAGCCGATTGTATATTATCTATCTTTGTATTTTTTACTTACAATGCTTAGTAGGTATGTACCTACCCACGATACAAGCATAGGCTAAGCTGACATTTACAGTGAAAGTTATTTCATAATAAATCAGATTAGGGCGTGTATTTCCATTTGAAACTCCAAGTCATGAATGGAGAATAACTCCACATTTTTATGGTCGTAAGGCTCAATTTACACAGCCGCGGAATGGAACGGAAGCGAATTTTTGCAACGAAATCGTATATAGCATAATGAACTTTATATCATCAGCGCCAATTTCCAAATTCCGTTACGTCAAATCATCGGAGAGTTCTCGAGAGTGCGCGAGGATTCCGCGGAAGACGCACGACTTTTTTTTAAGGTCTTAGTTAGTTTGTTTGTTATACACTTGACATAAAGTTCATTATGCGATGTACAAAAACTTCCATTCCGTTCCATTCCGCGGCAGTGTAAATTGAGCTTAAGCCGAATCAAAATGTGAACTATCATCGTACCAGCAAAGATAACTTGAGACACGAAAGATATGCATTGCCATACAAATTACATCTCACGTATACTTGGTTATATCTAAAGACGAATTCCACAAACTTATTTCAGTCAACGGAAAAAACCTGAAACTTATGTCGACATAGCTATATAATTTAGCTAGTCTACATAGCTAGTGGCGACGCTATAAAATTTTCTGGTATTCGTGAGTCAGCACGTTATCGTTACGTCTTGTTACGTAAGGTGAAAGCGGACTAAGTAAACAAGGACCGCTGAGCTGCTGTTATGATTGCGACATCGTTATGCCAAGGCGATAGAGTTCCAAATGCGGATAGCAGCAGGATTTTCTTGTGTGAAATTGGACCGGTTTTCGAGGGAATGAAGTGGCTGGGATAGGTGAAGCCTTGTTATACATGTTTGGGCACTTTCTTCTATAAATATTATTTCTCTAGATGTGAGAATGTTACCTAAGGTACATTGTTTATCTTTTAATTAATACATGAAACACATTTAAGTTTTCTTTGAAGTAATTATACATATACCTATAATATTTAATTGTGTCATTCAAATGGTGAAATTTTTCAAGTATTTGAAATAGCCGCTACAGCTTGTACAGCCTACATCTTTCAGAAACAAGCTTGTAAAATACAGGATTAACACTTCCCTAGAAGCACATAATGTGTCTTCTAGCAAGTAATAATGATTAACATTAAAATTTAGCTAAGTCAATCTTGCTTTTAAATAAATTCTACGAATACTAATGCTCGATTACTTACACTCGCTTTGCGATCCAAAAATGATATATCTCGGATTTCATGACTAAAGTAATTTTGATACTATTATCGTTATGATAAAACGACCGTACACAAGTCACTATGTCCAGACCCGAACTTGGGTTCCTTATTATGGTAACATTCCCTCACCTCACATAGAGGAAACTACTAAAACATAATACATGAATAAACACCTACCGTATCATCGAGATCTTGCATAAAAAGTCTAAGTTTACTGGAAGAAATCTCTTGTAAAAATAAACACGCATATAATACATACATACATACATAATAATCACGCCTCTTTCCCGGAGGGGTAGGCAGAGATCACGGATCTCCATTTGCTACGATCCTGACACACCTCTTTCGCTTCATATAATATTGTAACTAAAATTCATACAACTTTTAATTTTTATCGAGCTAATTCCCAAATATGTCTACATTCAATGTCCATATAACCTACCTCAATATAAAGTAAACTCAAGTTGTAATACTTACCATATTTGCAAATAACAGTGGTATACTATATCACGTTCCTCTACTTCACAGCAAGTCCTCACTCTTCACTCACTAGCACAGCACTACACGAGCACACCGGCTTCGCACCGTACCGGTGGAGGTGGCAGCCTTTCTTATTATATTACAAGCGCTTGCACATTCAAATTTTGCTTTCATTTATCTTGGTGTTCATTGGTACTAATTAGTTTTAATTTAATTGTTGGTAATAATAAAGTATGGTGAAATATTTTCTGGTTCTATAGGTGTACTGGTGTTTGTATACATACACGAATATTAAAAATACCGGGTGGGCAATACCGTCAAAATGTTAAAGCACCTAGTCAATTACGTTTCTTATAAAATACACTAGCTTGAGAAATCCAATTAGAAATCAGATCACTACAGCTAATAAATGTAAGACAGAAATTCTAGTATTCGTGAACTTCGACTGTTCTACGATTTCTAACTCCTATCTTACCCATCAAAAGGCAAATGTATTAAAATGCTCTTTAAAATTAAAAGACTCTAGCTACATTTAATAGTCTCTTTAGTAGAGCGATTTTACACTTTGTGTACTATTTAGCTAATAAAGAAAGGAAATCATAATATTATGTAACTAGGTAGGTAATATAAAGGGAGGGACCCTGTAATTAAAATAATAAAAAAACTAAATAAACAAAGATTTTAATAACAATTTATATTTACTTACACAAGTAATAAATTTCATATAGAAAACTTAGAGCCTAATTAATCTTTAATTACAAGGACGGAATGTTATATTTAAGTATTTACAATATAATAATATTATAGCTTACTTTTATGTTTGATTTGGTGAACGGTAATCATCAATCAGTATTATTTAATTACGGAATAATAAATATTAACTATTTAATTATCACTTACTTTCTTCATTGTACTAGTTCTTGACAATAGTTAAAGAGTTTAAAACCATTATTATGAAGTTATCGCAGCGCGATCGTATTGCATGATGAACAAATCTATGGATCTAGTTCGACACAAACAAATGCATTTTAATACATAGTAGTTGAAAGTTCATTGGCATCGTATAAAATGGTCTACTCTACTATAGGTACTATACGCCAACCTTCGTGGCACACGCAGACATAAAACGTTATATGATAGCGCGTGCCATGACCGACGGTTGGCGTGTAGTACAGTAACATACCTACTACATATTAATTTTCAGCGGTAATTAATAAGGATTCCAAGCGCGCTTATTCCGAGAGGAGCCTTACACAAAGTTACATTATTTCTCAATCGAATCGATAGAGGTTCACATTCGACATGTTTGCTTCAATACAAAGCCATAATTTCCGCGCGTTCGTCAAGTTACGTGATGAATTACAAACGCTGTTGTTGGGAGTGTTGCGACAACGAACGTCGATGCCAAACGACTACATTCTCTAAGCACCGAGGTGTCTCTGACATTGTCATGACAATTACATGATTTAGAATTATTTTAGATGATAATTTATAATTCTGGTTCAGAAATAATTATTCTAAAGATCAGAAATAATTAACCTAATCATCACAGTGGGTACTACTATTAAAGTGTCTTCTACTTCTACCATTTGTTACAACTGTTTATAACGCTGGTTTCCCATTAATATCTCTTTTCTTTTATATATAGGTCGAATGTACTTATGCCTAAATTTTCTCGGGTCGATAGTGGCGTACTCAGGTGGGGGCCCTGCACGTAATGTTAGGGGCCCTGTATTGGTGGGGGCCCAGACAAAATGTGTATTTGTGTTCTCTTGCTTATTTAAATTTGGATCTGAATTATTTTTTTGAAGTTTGTTTTTATCATTTTGGCTTACAGTTTGAGCTACATTATGTAGGCCGCCTTGAGGTATATGCGCTACATGTGGTCTTTGAGGTATATGAGTATGCAATGGGACATGAAAATTATTATAATTATGATGAATTTGCCCATAATGTAAACCGGGATTGGGTCTAAGTCCTTGATTTATTATCATTTGATGGTTCATATACTGATTGACATGAGGCTGCGTAAACATATGACGAATCTGTTGATTAGGAATTTGATATAGATGACCAGGAATCCCATACTGTATAGCTGGGTGATAAGGTCTCTGGTACTCTCCATGGTGTGTTAAAACGTATGGTAGATTCTCGTGTGGTCTTGACTCGTGTATGCCGCAAGGGTTTGTCTCGTATCGGTCTTGTGACCCATGTGATCCTGAAGGATGGAGCTCCCTTGGCTCCGAGTTTAGAAGTAGACGGTGAGGTTCATGTGTTCCTGCAACGCCGGGTTGGTGGCCTCGTGCAGCGCCGCGCTGGTGTCCTGGCGAATGTATCTGATTAATGAGGCGAGTTATGCTGCATACTATAAATGTAAAGGACTAAAGAAGTAGGAACCTTCTAGATGAGAAAAGAACCCTTAAATTCTGGACAGCATCTTTGGTTGCCATTGGAAGGGTGCTCTAACTACTTATTTACAATACTAAGTATTTATTTGAATACAATTCGCAAGAATCAGTATAAGTATACTACAAAAGCAAATCAATGTTTTGTTTACATATCGTCGGCCTAATTCGTTAACCTGCTAAGTCCATTTTTGAGCGAAATTTACATTTTATATCCGTTAAAAAGTTCAATTTAATATATACCGTATCATTTAAAGAATAAGAGCGATATTAGCCAAAAAAAGTGACAAATGCTATTCCCGAAAAACTGCTTTCTGATCACTAGTCAATCTCCACAACGTAAACCTGTTAAATCCTGTTCGGGCCTCAGTTTTGTACTGACAACGTTCCGAGACTCACGTGCCGTTAGCGATGCGTCAAGATTTATCGTGTCATAGTGAAATATGGATGGATCTAACAACTAATTATAAACAAGGTAAGTTAAAATTGTTTTATTTGTAAGTTTTTTTTAAGTTTAGAGCCTAAATCTAATGTTTTTAGTCACATTCAACTCCTAACCTAAACATTAGGGACTTAGCAGGTTTACTTACTATATTGTCGTATTTGAACACGGATTTAGCAGTTTATCAATTTAATGTTATTTATTAATCAACGGGTTAATTAAATATAATTTCGAAGATTCTGATGTGACTCATTAAATAAATTATTGAAAAAAATATTATTAGGTACTATTATTTTAATTTTCTTTTATAATTTATATCTATTTTTCAAGATTACTAGCAATGTGGAACGCACATTACTAGCATTCTTGTTAACCCCTCGTGCTAAGCTTAAGCTTGTATTACGAGTGGTTTCACGCCGATAGTGTAATGGGTAGGAATCGAACTCACGACTTCAAGATCGCAAGTCGGCTACCATATCCATTAGGCTATCACAGCTTACCTTGTTTTACATTTTTTTTTCAGAATGCATCGGGGGAAAAAATCGTGGCTTTGGTTTCTGAGGCTGGAGGAGGAGGAAAGAATATATCTGAACATGTAGCTCCGAAGTCAGATTATAATCCAAATAAAATTATCCACGTTTTAGAAGATAAGTTACTATGTCCAGAATCAAGAGAGTTTATACCAAGACAGCCAGATATAGTTACTAACCAAACTTATTATGAGATAAATGATAATATCAACCTAACTTCCCTGACTAATCTTGATTTACCAAGTACTTTTATAACAGACAATATAGATGGTACAAATTATCCTAGCTTAGTATTTCCCAATACTACATTCAATGACGTACCTTCAGATGATAACATTTTGTCAACGGTTTATGCTGCTCACAATTCTTTCATCGCTGACGAGAATTTTATTATAGTACCATCACAAGCAGAAATTGAATCACAAGCAACACACATTTTGATATCAGATGTCATAAACAGCTCCGATACGTGTACCATTGAAACATTAGGCAAAACAATATCTTATGAACCAAATACCAGTCCAAAAATTCTACCTCATGTTGAAAACACACATCATGTTCTACCTAATCCACCGATATCGGATGATAGTGATACAGATAAAAAGCTTGTGCCTTATTCTGATTCTGACTCAGATTCGCTTGCAAAAATTAAAAAGATTAAGAGACGAAAGAAACGTTTTAAAGTTGATAAAAAGGAATGGGTGAGTGAAAAAAAATAAACAAAGAAGAGAAGAAGGTAAAACATATTTTGGGAGAGAGAGAAAACAAGATTGTTGGAATTATAACAAAACTAAAGAAGCACGATCCATTAAATCAAGATGCTCCTGTAAAATTGGGAAGTACAGTACTTTGAAATGTGAAACAGTGGATGAAGGGGTAAGAAAAAGCATTTTTAATCTATTTTGGAGTCTTACTTGGGGCGAAAAAAAGACCCTTGTTAACGAATGGGTAACAATTATTCCAATTGTCCGGCCACGAAATCGAAACACCGAAGGGACTACCAAGAGGGCTAATACCTTTGTTTATCATTTAAAAGTAAATGGTCAAAGTGTTAAAGTATGTCGAAAAATGTTTTTGAACACTTTGGACTTAGGAAGATGGACGGTTCAAAATTGGAAGCAGGAGTTCTCAACGCGGCCTCCTAGTATACTGAGACGTCCGAAACAAATATCTGAATCTGCTTCGGAGCCAAAACAATCACTTATCCAGTTTCTGGAGTCTCTTCCCGTAATGGAATCTCATTATTGCCGAGCGACGTCACAGAAGTTATATTTATTGCCAGAATGGAATTCAAAAGAAAGCCTCTACAAATTTTACGTTAACGATTGGTGCAAAGAGCGAAATACAAAAGCCCTCTCTATAAGTTTGTTTTCGAATTTATTTGAAGACAAAAATTTCGCCTTATTTAAGCCAAAAAAAGCGGGTGGGGCTGTGTCGGGGCACACGGCCGTTGGTTTTAACGTGAAACGTCTATGTTAGCGAATCGCTTTTAAAGTAAAAGATTGAAATGAAAACAAGATGGACGCTGTTTTAAGTATTTTAATAAAAAAAGAACAGGTACGTAATAGAAACATAAAATACATAGCAAATGTTTATATATTTATTGTCACTTTCTGGTTATTTTAAATAGCATGCCGCCCACGACTTCGTCCGCGTGAGGGGGCGTTGTACCCGTGCGAAGCCGGGCAGGTTGTTGTATAGACTGTAGCCTTCCTTGGTAAATGGGCTATCTAACACTGAAAGAATTTTTCAAATCAGACCAGTAGTTCCTGAGATTAGCGCGTTCAAACAAACAAACAAACAAACTCTTCAGCTTTATAATATTAGTATAGATATAAATACTGTCCAAATTACACTTATTTTTGTATAAATCAATCGGTTCAAATAAACTTGACAAACACACGAAAGAATCACCACGCTATAAAGTCGGAGTCACGAGTTACACTGAATAGAAACAAGCGCGAGCGCCGGTTTCGCACAGTTATCGCAGTATCCCTCCCCCGCCGCCCCGCTTGACCCCGACACGAACTCAATGTCATAACAGCGAGCTGACTATATAAGTGAAATATTTACACCACATTTTTGTTTCTAAGACTAATAGTTTTTTAATTATTAAGGTACGATGATATAGACCTTTTCGTTACGGTCCAGTTTTTAAACCTGGTACCCGTATGTTTCGGCGCGATTTTAAAGACGTTTCACGTCAAAAAGACCAATGCGAGAAATGCGCCTGTTATAAAGTTGGAACAGTTACAGAAGAAGAATACAAACAACATATTGAGAGAAGTAAACAAGCAAGAGAAGAAAAAGAGAGGGATAAGAACGGAGAAAATTACGTATTCACAGTGGACTTACAAGCTGTACTAATGGCACCAAAATCGAATGTTAGTACGCTGTACTACAAAACGAAGCTGCAAGTTCACAACCTTTGCTTTTTTAATATAAAAAACAAAGATGGCTTCTGTTTCATATGGAATGAAGTAGAAGGTGGACTTAACGCTGAAGAATTTGCCTCGATTTGGGTTGACTTTATAGAAAACAGAATAATATGTGACGAGACGAATGCTGAAGATGAAAAAAAAACAATTATAATTTACAGTGACGGCTGCACTTACCAGAATAGAAATTGTACTTTATCTAACGCTCTTTTGAATATTGTTATGAGATACAAGAATATAACTATTGAACAAAAATTTTTAGAGGTGGGTCACACCCAAATGGAGGCCGATTCTATGCATTCCACTATAGAACGACACCTAAAGAACAAAATCGTAAATGTGCCCGCTGAATACGTATCTATTGCCAAACATGCTCGAAAATGTCCAGTACCCTATTGTGTAACATATTTGGACCACACCTACTTCAAAAAATTCGACAAAATTCAGTTTTATAAAAGTATTCGTCCAGGAAGATCCAAAGGGGACCTTAAGGTGACTGACATTCGTGCACTACGTTATGAAAGTAATGGATCAATTCTTTATAAAACTAACCTCAAGGATGAATGGCAAAGTTTACCACAAAGGCGATCTCTGCAATGTAAACCTTGCGATATAAATGCATTGTCTCAATTGCATCAGAACCGCAGAAAAATTAGTGCACGAAAATTTGAAGACTTGCAGCAAATAAAAAAGACTCTTCCAGGAGATTATCATAAATATTATGACGACTTGCCTCATGAGTAAAATAAGAAACAATAAGTAGAATTTAAGTTTAATTACAACTTTAATGTGACCAAAGTGTCAGACTGATTTTTAAATATTGTTAATTAAGATTTTTGGTGAATTGTTTCAATTGTTATATTATTGTTAATTAATATTAACTGATTGTGATATACTCATATAGTAGTAAAACAATATTAAATGGTGATCCTTAATTATAACTAAGTACTTCGGGGTATCTTGTCATTAGAACATTAAAACTAAAGTGAGAGTAGATATAATATTAACCTTGTTTCCTATTAAATAAGACTGATTGTTTAATATTGAATAACAAATATATTTTTCAATTACTGATCTACTTCGTTTTACTGAACAATTAATTAATCTATACACCACACTAGTCTAATATTAAATCAAAAACTGCTAAGTCCTGAAGCAAATTGAAATTCCACCTCGACAAACTGCTAAATAATTGTTTTCCTAAATTTTATGAATGTCGTTAAAGTTATACTGCTAATTATATTTTTAAAATATCAAGAAAAATTATAGTAACAAACGGCATTTTCAGAATTTTGATTGCTAAATTAATAGATATGTCGGAGATCAAGATGTCATATCCTACAGTCGGATCTCCAACGCCATCTATTTTCAATCGTTGAAGTTAGAAACGTCAAGTCGACAGCTATCACTGACTTGAGGACAGCTGTCACTTGGGTAAAGACAAGACAGAGTACTGAGAGGGCGCCACTGTAGATTTACAACGACCACCGGGTCGTTTGAATTGAGCCGGAGGGTATTCTGTTCTGGCTGGTTGCGTCTGTCGAGCGAAGCACGGGTGCTAATCAGCCTCTGTCTTGTACTTACCACGTTTCTACGTTATCCGCTAGAATCCTAGTAATCTTGTGCGTAGACACAGTGAAAGTGTTTGTGATTCCTAATTAAGCTTGTTTACTACACGCCGCTTTCTTTATTTCGGATTTTGGAAGATGTCGGACACACCTAACGGCACGCCACTCGACCCATCTACGTCATCAGAAGTGGGATCGTACCCGGATCACCCACATGAAACACGTGCTTCATATAGTGACTCGAGCGAAGAAAAATGGCGTCTTCTCTTCGAGCAACAAAAACAAAATTTTCTGGCGTTGGTGCAAGCAATAAAACAACCTGCATCTTCGGACTCTATTCGCCTTCCTGATTTCGACCCAGAGAAAAGAGACATCGACGCCCGAGCTTGGATAACGACCGCGGACATGTGTATCACAGATCGACATCGCCATGGATCTTCTCTGATGATCGCGTTAAGCCACGCACTCAAGGGCGAAGCATCATCTTGGCTGTCTTCAATATCGTTTCCTAATATGACGTGGGCCGATTTTAAGGAGCTTTTCGTAGCAAGGTATGACTGTCCTGAAACTGCTGCTTCCTTTCTCATCAGTATGCACGACAAGAAACCGAGAGATAACGAGTGCCTGGCCTCATACGCCGCTACCCTCATAACATCCTTAATGGCAAGGTGGAATGGACTGACTACAGAACAGATAGCAATAGCCACTGTCTTAGCTCATATTTCAAAACAAGAGCCACGTGTTCAGAGGATTGCTATAACGACTGACATCAAGATGCGTAACCATTTACAAAAGGAACTGAAGGCTGTCTCGTTCCTGAAGAGAAGTTATTCATCAAGTATTTATCGTGATGGACCCGACCTAAAAAGAAACCGACCTAATGGATCTGCTGTGACCATCAAGTGCTTTAATTGTGGACAACTAGGCCACAAATCTCTTCAATGTCGCAACAAAGCCAATTCGAAGAAGCAAGATGACCGGTCCAAACACAGGTCCTTTCACGGGGACCATAACTCGACCAACCAACCTACAGGGAGAACCGATCGCATCACCTGCTTCAACTGCCGGGAACAAGGCCACTATGCATCCGACTGCCCGAAGAGGAAAATCAAGGAGGGGAACAACGGTACCGGCGGCGGCACTGGAACTGGTCCAGCTAAGGAAAAGCGAGTAGACGTGTGCATTGTGAATGCGCCTTCGGGTTCCCTGCGTCACTCTGGTGAGTCATTTCCATTTACTTACGACTCAGGTTCAGAGTGTTCCTTAGTTAAAGAATCGATTGCTTTGAAATTTAGTGGTAAGCGAATTTATGACAATGTTTCTATGACTGGTATAGGACAAACTTCTATAGCCTCGACCATGCAAATTTTAACGACAATTGACATTGACAATATTAACTTTGAGATACTCCTTCATGTTTTACCTGACCATTGTTTGCGATACAACATTATGATCGGACGTGAAATTCTAGCTATCGGTTTGACTGTACATATGTCGGTAGATAAAGTACGTTTCGAGAAAATTAACATAGTCGAATCATGTGATGTAGTTGCAAATAATGGTATAGACCTTGACTTGGTAGATACTGACGTTAGTAATGAATACAGACCTAGGTTGATTGAGATTTTAGAACGGTTCAAGCTTAGTTTCATTACCGGTACACCTACTTCTCCTGCTGACACTGAACCTATGCAGATACGGCTCGTAGACCCGCACAAGACGGTAAATCGTTGCCCATACAGGCTGACCCCAGATGAACGTCAGATTGTGAGGGGCAAGATCAACGAGCTGCTTAATGCTAAGGTAATTAGACCTAGTTCTTCACCGTTCGCAAGCCCGATACTTTTGGTAAAAAAAAAGACGGTTCAGATAGAATGTGTGTCGATTATAGGGAGTTGAACGATAACACCGTTGCTGACCGTTTTTCTTTACCACTCATATCTGAACAGATTGCTAGGTTGCATGGAGGACATTTTTTTACAATTTTAGATTTAGCATCGGGATTTCACCAGATCCCTATCGAGTCGGAGTCCATAGAGCGCACAGCATTCGTGACAACTGAAGGTCAGTATGAGTACCTTACTATGCCCTTCGGTTTGAAAAATGCTCCTGCAGTGTTTCAACGTGCTCTCATACATGCTCTAGGCGATCTCGTGAACAAGTACGTTGTAGTGTACATGGATGACGTGCTAGTTGTGGCCAGTAACATCGACGAAGCTTTCGATAGACTAAAGGTAGTATTAGAAGTTCTTTCTGGGAAGGGATTTTCGTTAAATCCTAAAAAGTGCTCATTCCTGAAAGAAAAAGTAGAGTACCTAGGCTTCGAGGTGCGCCGAGGTCAAATTCGTCTGAATCCACGAAAGATAGTTGCACTTACCGCTTTACCACCGACCGGCGCTCTTAATAATCAAGGTAGATTTTATGATTTTCATTTTGATTCGGGTGCTGAGTGTTCACTAATAAAAGAAAGCGTTGCATCAAGTTTTAATGGTAAAAGAATTGCTAAAACTGTCTCTCTAACGGGAATTGGTCAAATCAGTGTATTCAGCACCCAGCAAATACTGTGTAATGTTGAAATTAATGATTATTGTTTAGAACTTTTATTACATGTTTTACCCGATGTGTATATGCGTAGTGATATTATGCTAGGTCGTGAAATATTTGGTCAAGGCTTCGTTATTAACTTGTCAACAAATAATTTTAGCATTTCAAAACAAAATAATTTGACAGTTTTAAATTGTGACGTTTTAACCGATTCTAGTATCAGTAACGACTTTAGTAATGTTGACACAGATATACCCTCTTGTAAAAAGTCAGATCTTTTAACTATTTTAGGTGAATATTCCAGTTATTTTACAACAGGTTTGCCAAAAACTCGTGTAACTACAGGTGAACTCGAAATTCGATTAATTGATCCGAAGTATAGAGGTCCTTTTAGGGTATCGGAGGTACTTGAAGGTAATCGTTATGTTCTTAAAGCCCTTAATTCCAATAGAACCTATAAGTACGCACATGACAGACTTAGGCGAATGCCTGCGAATGACATTACCAATGACATGCTGACATGTGACCGTGATGATAATCTGTGCGAACTTGACGGGGATGGACCGTCATGTTCAAATTAATGTTGAGTTGACTGATTGAGAGTGGTTTACGGATACCGGATAGAGGTATTCAAGAGTCACTGGATGGAAGTGACTAGACTGGTATACGGAAGCTGGATGGAAGTTTCTAAGAGTCACTGGATGGAAGTGACTAGACTGGTTTACGGAAGCTGGATGGAAGTTTCCAAGAGTTGCTAGATTGAGGCAACTAGACTTACTTGACTGACGTTACTCTATATGGATTGTGTATACTGTAGCCTTGTTTTGGAATTATTTACCTTGTGTGTGCCATGTCGTTTGGTTTAAAGAACGCCAGTTCAGTTTATCAGCGGGCTATAGCAAAAGCTTTAGGTGAATTAGCTCATAGTTATATTGTTTCTTACATTGATGACCTGCTGGTATTGTATTCTACAGGAGAGCAGGGGTTGGAACGTCTACGACGTGTCTTAGATGTGTTCATTAAGAATGAAAAACGTAATCAAGTTAAACTAGATCCTAAATTTTAAGGACCGTATAAAATTTAATTGTTAGATGGTGATAGATACCGACTAAAATCTTTGTCTTCAAATCGAACCTACAAATATTCGCACGATCGGGTCCGTAGGGTGCCAGACCATCAAGTTCCTAGTAATTTTGATATCGAAATTAATGTGACCTCAGAGTCTAAATGAATGAATTTTCATATGCGATGTACAAGTTACTGACCGGTTTTTTTAAATTGTGACTTTGACAAACCCTTGACAGACAGTAGTATGTATTTGTGGCAGAACCGAAGGACCGAGTTTCTGCTGTAGCCGATGGACAGTGCTACATGTGTGTGTGTGGGAAACCGAAGGACCGTGTTTCCGTAGTAGGTAGCCGATGGACTGTGCTACATGTGTGTGTTGGAAACCGAAGGACTGTGTTTCCATAGTAGATAGCCGAAGGACTGGCTATATGACTAACTGTTACTGTAATGTTGACCGAAGGAAAGGTCTGACTGATTTAAACGTATGTGCGAGTCTGCTTATCTTTTATTTTTTATGTCTTTACGTAAAGATTTTGGGAACTTGACGGTCGATGAGCGATTTTTGTGATTTCATGAACTATTGTAATAAGAAGTCTTTAAATTTAAGTTAAGGCAGAATGGCCGAGCGCAGATACTTCCTTGAGTTATCTTGTTCACAGATTCATCGGTTCTACCCGAGGACGGGTAGTCTGTCAAAATGGCCGTGTCGGAGATCAAGATGTCATATCCTACAGTCGGATCTCCAACGCCATCTATTTTCAATCGTTGAAGTTAGAAACGTCAAGTCGACAGCTATCACTGACTTGAGGACAGCTGTCACTTGGGTAAAGACAAGACAGAGTACTGAGAGGGCGCCACTGTAGATTTACAACGACCACCGGGTCGTTTGAATTGAGCCGGAGGGTATTCTGTTCTGGCTGGTTGCGTCTGTCGAGCGAAGCACGGGTGCTAATCAGCCTCTGTCTTGTACTTACCACGTTTCTACGTTATCCGCTAGAATCCTAGTAATCTTGTGCGTAGACACAGTGAAAGTGTTTGTGATTCCTAATTAAGCTTGTTTACTACACGCCGCATTCTTTATTTCGGATTTTGGAAGATGTCGGACACACCTAACGGCACGCCACTCGACCCATCTACGTCAGATATATTATTCACATTTTTCTTCGTCCTGTAAAGTATGTCAAAATGGACTTGGCAGTTTAACAAATTAGGCCGACGATATGGAAATGTAGTGTCAGCTATCGCAATTGAACAATTTATAATGTGACTACCTACTATTACCTATACATTGCCATAATTAATTACAAGTCTTGTTTTGACTAATTACAGCTGATACGAGTAAGTGCTGGTCAAAATTTATTCTGTTTCCAGTTAGTGCTCGACTATCTAACGACTAACTCTGCAGGCAACTCTAGTCTACTAAATCGCCATCATATTAGGATAGTCACCTTTTCCCTGTCCTGATGGTCATCCCAGCTAAGTTTCTTGACCCTGGCAGGTATAGTAGCTGCAGGCCAGGCCACCCCGCTGCGTCCCGCGCCGCCCGCGCTCACGTGGTCAGACATGAGCGCCACGCTCAGGGGACCCGCGCTGTGCGGCCCTGAAGCCCCGTTGTGACTGCTATGGGGCCCCGCTAGGGATGGCGGTTGGGGCGCTATTTTACTCTTTGGGAAGCGCTGGGATTGACGACCTATGCTCGCCACTGTTATAAAAAAAGATGGTGATGGTGAATGGTTGATCCTGTAGGTACATTTGTAGGTGAAGGGATAGCTAAAAGAGACGAAAATAATCAGCTATGTTTAATACAGCTTCCGGGAAAGATGTAAATATCTCTGTCAAGTTTATTTGCAATTAAAATTGTTCATTATCTCCGAGAACGTCCCTAATCTAGACTGAATAATTACAGAACAATGTATGTACGGAGAAAAATGCAGCTCAATAGGTAGTCCAGTGTAGTTACTGGTTACTGATCGTTATATTATGTAACATGTAATTTAGAAAAGAGATGGTAAAGTTCGTCATCCGAGTAATTGACCCTGTACCTCAGTGGTTAGAGCAACTAGTACGGTATGCAGTGGTCGTGGGTTCGATTCCCACTCGGGTGAAGAATTTTTTCCATTGATTTATTAATAATTTTACGTTATATTATTATATTTATATTATATTCTCAGCATTGGATCAGGTCGCAACACTCCTACCAATAGCGGTTGGACTTTATCAGGTGCTTCAATAAACGCGCGAAAATGAATGCTTCTTATTGTAGCAAACATTTAGATGATCATCTATCGATTCGATCGAGATATGTATAACGTTACTTTATCTAAGCCCCAAGATCACATCATTTTCATTATAATGACTACACAAACCCCCTTTGATTCATAGTAATCACAGTCCACCCCTACATCTTACCCGGTTTCTCCTCCCTCCTCTCCAGACTGGAGGTGGAGTCAGCCAGTATAGTGCTCGCGCCCGCGCTCACGCTCGCCAGCGAGCCCGAGCTGCCGGCCGGGGCGAGCGCGAGGAGCGCGGGGGGCGCGGGGTCGGGCAAGGGGGCGGGGGGCTTGCCCGGGGGGGACGGCGCCGGCTTGCTGCGCTTACTAGAAAGGATGACGAGATGAAGAAGGTTATTTTATCATGATCACCACGCAAAGGTTCCAAACCCCTGCCTGTTCGTACCTGAAAATTATCTTTGGTTTCAGTTACATACTACCAGGATTCGAACCCAGGACCTATGACGCAGCGGACAGGGTCACCCAGCTACCACCTGAATAACCCAATCTTTCATTTTCTACGACCTTATCTTCTATAGGCATGATTGTAGTTTGAGTCGGCTAACTTTCTTATCTTATTGCCACATTCCTTCGGTACGTGTGTAACTGTGTAGAGGCGGACGCGGATAGCCTGCACCGATGCACAGAAGAAAGAGTATCATCCGTAGTAATGCAGACATGTTAACCAAGGTGCGTGTCTGTCCGTACTCGTCAGCTAATCCGAAAGATCACGCACCGTGGGTAGCCAGTTTTAAGTTAACTATATACTTACTGCTTATAGATGTAGGTGGCCAGCACACACACCAGCATCGCCAGCACGGCCAGCGCGGCCGCGCACGCCGCCAGCGCCGCGCCGCGCCCCGCGCCCCCCGCGACCCCCGCGCCGCGCGCTGTGCGCCACGCGCCCACGTGCACCGTCACCGGTACGGATGACTATGGAGGAACAGTTACAAAGTACTTCAATAAACCGAAGAAACGCTCGATAAACGGTATGTAGTGCCTTTTCGTCTTCTGGAACTTCTGTGCACTTTTGTGCCTTCAAATTCTCAGGGGGCTATAATTTATGCCTGCGCTTGGAGATAATTTATGTAGGTCATGAACGTGTATGATGTAGGTGATACCGATGCTGATATTTGCAAGTAGTTATTTTCTTAACATATGGTTCATATCCACACTGCTGCGTTCCCAAAATGACAAGTAGCCAGAACTGCTGCATCAAGAAAGGCTAGATTGTAAAAGAACAGTGACAAGTTGCTACTTTTTCCCCTGAGAGAAAACGCTCCTGAGTTCAGTTAGTTATAAATGTCGAATTCCTAAAAAAAGATGCCGTAGTCTCCCTTTAAGTATATGGTTTGTGACTTAGGATTCAACGGTACTAAAATACAGCCAACTCAAACTTGCAACTTAAGCCTAGCAGGGTTTCCATATAGAAATCCAAACTTCCAATTCAAAGACGGAATCCTTTGAAGATGTTAATGTATTGGCATCGGTCACTAGACACAGTACCTCTCTCGGCGGGCTGCCGGAGTCGCGCGCGGTGACGAGCGCGTGCAGCGCGGACGTGTTGAGTGACGTCAGAGCCGCGCGCCGCACCGACAGCGTGCCGGTAGGAGATAGGTGCAGCAGACTGGAAGGCAGGTGTTGAGTTGTTATGGAAGCTAAAGCTCGCTTCTGTGTTTGAGTTTCTACATGATTCTACGAAGATTTCTGTCGTTTATTCTTTACCTGGGATCTAACTGAGCAAAAGACAGACGTGTTTTGTTTTGTCAACAATCTGTATTTGTGTTTGAACAACATCAAGATCACCGAACTGGCTCGAACATTAAGCCACTGGTTGAATTAAGATTCTGATGGTATAAAGGTTTGAGAAATTATGATATTTAAATACTGCACTTCTTTAACATATTGTTGCTACACTTCATTTGTAAAGATCGTAGCAGAAATTAACTTGCAAAACTAAAAAGAAGGACAAAATATATCTCACCTGGCATCAGGTCCTCTCATAGTAAGTGTGACAGTATCGGCCGAGTCTCCATCAGCGGCCTGTAAGGTCCCCACAGGCAGAAGCTCCTCCCCCTCCTCTTCAGCATTATCTTCTAACAAGAACTCGTACTGCGCGTGTCTGAAGCGAGGTTCCCACTCGTTCACGTCTTGTACTGTTATGTTCAGGGATGCGGTGTCATTCTGTAATTAGAAAATCCCTTAAATATAAAAATTATGGCGAACCACGAGGAATTGAAGATGGGATTCGATAAACTAAGGCGTCTTTAGAAAGAAGAGGTCAGATCTGAAACTGAAGAAGAACTTAACTAGAGTAAGAACTTGTATGAGAAACTAAGCAAATTCATTGCCAGAAACGATAAGCTCCTTAGCACTTCTGTCTGATCAATCCCTTTTGACGAAGGAAATGATGAATATAACATAACAAGCCTTACCGAAACTCCATCAGTGACCATAACTTGGTAGAAGTAGCTGTCCTGCGTCTCGTAGTCGAGAGGTTTCCTGAGAATAACTTCTCCCGCGCTATTGATGGCGAACTTGTCGAGGAATCCGCGGTCGGATACGTAGAACTGGAGGGGCGCGTTCTGAGGATTATGATATTATGTAAAATCTCTTATACAAATAAGAACTCTTGCAGTATGTAAAAGAATGGATAATAATACCCTCATGTGTACATAGAATTATGATGATTTATTTACTAGTATGATCTTAGATTAATGATAGCTCTTCGCTCCGAGCGAAGGGGAGCGAATCTTTATTCTAAGAGTATGATGATGCTTGATTAGATAACAAACGACGTTTTGTTTAGATTTTCATGACAGATAGTAAAAACTTGTAAAATTACCTTACTTTCCCTGACGTTTCGATCGGATAGCTAAATAAAAAACATTTCAATCAAAATGGTTATAAAAAGTTTCAGGGTTTCAAGTAAATGGGAGATTAGAATTTTTGTGCTCCTTGATGGTATTTGGTCATATTATGTCAATGAATTAGATTCGTGGACGCATACGTAGCACATCAACAGGTTTCTTCATACTTCAGCTGGTCAGTCCTGTTAACTTGGATACAATACTGACCTGCTGTGCCTGTGTGTGCAGCGTGGTGAGCACGGCGCCGGCGCGCGCGCTCTCGGGCGGCGCGCACGCGTACTGCCGCAAGGAGAAGCGCACGCCGCGTGTGCGACCCGCCGGCCGGGACACCGACACCGTGGCCAGTGCGTAACGGTCCGGGTTGTCCACCTGCGTGGCCTGCAAATACCACACGTGGGAACTGACCAAGTCTTATGAGACGGGTAAAATAAAGACCTGCTTGGTTAAGACTTTGTGGTGTTTTGGCCTAATCTAAAGGATCAGATAAAAATACGTACTCATCATCAGTATCAGGGACACATTAGTGATTAGATGGTGAGAAGGGAAAATCAAGTCTTTTGGCATGTTCTGTGGAAGGTCCACGTCTAGCCAGTAAACCGAAATAGGCTGATTATGTATGTATGTTGGTATAAGTACACGGTTGTTTTCCCGAAATAGGGTAGAGAGAACTGCAGGATCATAAGGAAATACTACAGACACGTTAAGCATAACGGGGATAGATGTAAATGACCAGTGACAAGTTACTAACTCATCGTCTGAGAGAATGTTCGAGTACATAAATCGAATTTCATTAAGGTAAATGAGTGAAAGTGCAAGATTTATCAGCAATAAAGATTAACAACCTTAAAAAAGAGGACGAGTCTTCAAGATCCTTAGCTGGGCATACCTTTTATCAACAGTTATAGGGGAAGTACAGCCTTACCTTTATAACCACAGTAACAGGTAGCTCAGCATCCAGCAATTCTCTAGTAGCTGTCAGAACTCCATTATCTCGTCCGATTCCCAGCAGTGGGCGCCCGTCCCCACTCGTGGAGAATGCGAGGGGAGCGTTAATGCCTACGTCCTGGTCCCACGCTGAGATTGGTCCGGGAGTGGTCTCAAGTACTGTTCCCTGAAATACACATGATAGATAGCAGTGCGTCTATAAATCTAAATTATTGAAGCTTAATTTGTTTATTGACCGAGTGGATTACCTTCTTAAAGGAGGTAGTGTCCATCCTTCTAGAGCTAGGTGAGCTTTTTCCATCTGGTAACTTTACAGATAAGAACTTTCAGTTTTAGCACAAGACATATCGGGACAAGATACATTATTGACATCTAAGATACGTTGTACATCAATGAAACTATGGTTCTACATACGCTTGTATCTATAGGTATCATATAATAAAATCATACCTAGAATTTGTATCTTTTCTCTCTATACATGACCTAGCCAAAGTGCCATTCCGATAAAACCCCGGGTGTTGATACTTACTTCTTGCACTTCATCCGACAGCAGCACAGCATAATGATCATGACTGAACCTGGGGTTCTGATCATCAGCATCCAGCACCTCAACAAACAGCTCGGCGTCGCTGTGTCTCGGCGGGGAGCCCTGGTCCTGCGCTCGGAGGAGTACCGTCAGGTTGCGGAACTTCTCGTAGTCTAACGGCTTCTTTAGAGCTAGCACGCTTTCTAACTCGTTGGGGAAGCCGAAGTACTCCTGGTAAAGAGACATTGAGGTCATAAAATGATACATAAATGCTAATATATTATAGCCTGACTAAATCTACGCTGTTAAGAAAGTTTTCAAGAGAGACTTTGAGTTAGTTGCTTCTTTTGATAAAATCAAATTTTGATTAGGATTACTTAGTCTTTACCGGAGCTCATTCAGACCATTAACAGGAAATTACCTGATGTGTCTTTCACAGCCAAATTAAGCAGGTAATTTATGCCACTGGGCCAGAAGAATTCATTGTAACATTTCAATTTCGTTAATGTGGTTTAATCCCAGTTAACTACTATGCTTTCGCTTGTGGTTTCTAGTTTCCAGCAATCTCTAGTTCTCACGAGTTTATGGTCAAGCCACTTAAATGTACTAGGCTTAATATCATTGTAATAACTTTGTGGTTAGAATGGTTAAGTTCTAGTTGGGAACTTCTTTCAACCTAATCCATCTTTTTGTGGCTCCCATTTTTCATGTAATTTTTCATATTGTCCTTTTTAACAATATATAGACGTGACTCCCTTTTATCCTTAACCGGTTGAGTGGAGGTTCTTCCTTACTTCCATCCTGACCCCTTTGTTAAACCGTAAGGACCCCGTAACTTTGTATCCTAAACCGGGTGAGAGGTGCTTTTTCCTTACTCCCATACGGACATCTGAAACCTGTTGAGAGCTGGTTCTTCCTTACAACCTGACCTCTTTACTATCTACCTATACATCATCATCCACTCACCTCGTTTGTGAGCACGCTGTAATGAGTAGCACTGTGCGGCCCCGGCGCGTCCGCGTCGGTGGCGGCCAGCGCGGGCTCACTGCGCACGCGCACGCCCACCGCCGTCAGCTCGCTCAGCCGCACGCGGTACGGAGCGCCCACCCATACTGGCGCGTTGTCGTTCACGTCCCACACGCGGACTGACACTGGGATTATAAAGCTCTGGAAACCAGAAGGTTTTCTCATGATGATAAAAGACTTTGATGGGATTTTCGTAGTTGTTGAGATCTTTGTGAAAATGATGTATGGTATATTGTTCAATGTGAATGACTTTACTACAGGATGTAATTAGGCCAGTGTTCATCCTAAAGCTTACTTAATATATTTTTACACATAATCGCTTTCCATATTATAAAAATTAATAAAGAAAATTATTAATAAAGAAATGAAAAAAATCTTCACCCGAGTGAGATTTGAACTCACGACCACTCGCAAACCGTGCTTTCGCTCTTACCAACTGAGCTATCGGGTCAATTAACTCAGATGACGAATTTTACCATCTCTTTCTACATTACATTTTTGTCAAGGTTTTTATTCATCCTGATAACTATACATTAGCCAAATCTCGGTAAACAAGGCTGAATCCCTCAGCACAATGTTTAATGATGAAAAGATCAACCATATCCTAACGGATTATATTATGGAGAAGTTTCCATATTGTTTAGACCAGAGACATCTCAGACAAGAGATGCATCAGTAGGTACAATACTATACTCCACCAAAGCATATTATTCCAAAACAGGAGAGTCAATGTTTCATTGTTTCACGTTACAAAGTCTCGGAGAAATCGTCACTTCCACTGTAACATAGATTCCTAGTGTTCCTACAAGTTCTCAAGATTTTAAGCTCCAGACCTTGTTCATGCTATAGGTATAAACCTGGACCATCAACTCACCGGATCGCTAGTCCGTCTCCGCTCGCAGCGCACATTGATGTATACATTGGAAGGGCCCCTCTTCTCCTCCCGATCCAGTTCCCTCAACAGCGTGAGGTTGCGCGAGCCGGGCGCGATGCCGACCGCCGCACCGCGCTCCGTCACCGTGAGGGCGATGTCTCCGTGGGTGGGATCTGGGTCACCGTGCACGCTTAGGCTACCTGTGAGCGGAAGGGCCCGGTCATGTTGTGGCTGCTAAGCTAAGAATACCTTTATGTATGTATGCTTTTTCTACGGTACGGCTATGTCAAACGAAACTATGGAGTGATATCTCGTGATCATACAACGATACTTGAGAAAGTAGGTCTAGTTCTTTTAATATCGTAGTGGACTGATCTACCGTGGTAGAGTGCATGCCAAGATTCATAAAAAAACTACCGAAAATTATATGCTACGTATGTTAAACTATCTATAGGTATACCTTCTTATAGCAAATCTATTAATGCAATTTATGCAACGCGAAAGTGTATACGAGTTATAAATGTAGGTACAATTTTGTAGATCGCATTAACGAATTCCTAAATAACCTGAATTCCTATTACGCAACAGCAATCTCAAAGAAAGCTGTTGCATTGCTTGCGCTTTGCTTTTGCAGGATAAGTAAGTAATAATCAGTCGGTCTACAGTCTATTACCACAACCTAAGTATCATCATATGTATATGCCATAACAAAAGAAGTCTACTAGCTCACCTATGACACTGCCGACAGGAGTATCCTCGCTGATGAAGAAGCTCTCCACCGCGCCGCCATTCATCAGGTAACAGCGGCTATCCTGGATCGCTGGAATACACAAGTCAGAATTAATATCAAGCAGATATACCTATACTACAGATATATGTGTAGGTGAATTCTTTGAAGTGTTGAAACATAAGGAGAAAATGACATTATTTATTTTGCCGAGACTAGGACATTCTACAAAAAAACCTTCCTAATCAGTAGTGTACCGGAAAACTGTAAAACTTATTTCTAGTTAGGTTGTCTTTCCACCAGAGATATGCTATGCTAATTTTCTATGGTGCGCAGAAGCGCGGCGTACTTTGGCGGGCCCCATATAAAAATTAGGAAGGGTAAAGGGGAAAGCTTCAATAGAAATGAGTCTGTCTGTTATATATTTAATTAATAGATAGTTATGTATGTTTATGTAGGTATATTTTATTAATTATATTGATTAGATTAGGGTATCTATTTGTTGAATTCAAATTTTGTTATACTACATACCTATATATTCTGTGTACACGCATATCTACCTTTTATATTTAATTATCACTTTCCCAGATGGTTTTCTGGAAGAAATCTCTTTTAGAGATAAGCACACCTTTGTACATTTTCTTTCATAATTTGTATCTATATGTAATTGTATGTGTACAATAAAGAATAAGAATAAGAATTTATCACAAAAGAAAAAAGTTTTTATTCATTTTTGCTTACGCACGTTGGGGGCCCCCTATAATTGATACGGTAGATACGGCGGTAGCTACGCCCCTGATGATGCTTTTCATTGATGTAATGATCAATGAATATGATTGGCAGATATCACACGCATCGGTAAAAATGTAGCTTAGCACATCACTAGTTTAGTGGCAAGGCAACCTCAAAAAGGAATTTCCATATCATTGTCAGATTTTAATACTATCTCTTAAATAATCGGAACTCTGTGAATATCAACTCTAAATTTAAGCGTGCAATAGCTGTGGTAAATTAATATTTCGACAAATTAACTACTTAGCAATAGTCACAATATAGTACCTAGCTAGTAGTACATAATGTTATGTCCTTATATTTTTCAGAATATGATGAAGATCCTTGGCATATCTGATAACAGCGACTGGCTTATCTTCGGGAGTACCTACGCACGAAGATGACTGGCAAAACCCAATTGGGTCTTAAATGTTCTGTTACAAGGAACGCAGCGCAACTATTTCGAAGAGTAGTAGTACGTGTAGGTGAAGGATGGCTTAGGTAATATATTCTTCAGTACCTAGAAGGCGTTTGGAGTCGAGATTTCCAAGTGACGTTTTTCGAAAGCAGATTGCCCTATTCATTGCCCTGAGGTTCAAGCTCAGCTCTTAATACTACACTTGTACGCACGTAAAAGGTACATCTAACGTTGTTATTATTTTTCAATAATAAAAGATGGTGACACACCATTGACCCGTATTGGAAAATACTCGTACCCGATATGAGTATTTCAATCAAATTAAAAGCGGAGGCGATCGGTCAAAGCCCTCGCAACCAGGTCACCACCACCACGCGAGGTGGTGGCCATTTGTCCCCACCATAAAGGAAATTCCAAAAGGAGATGCGATTGTCCACCTATTCGAAACCATGAGGCCATGAAGTGAACCGGGAGCTCACGTCCTTTTTAAGAGCATAATAAAAAGGCTGGTCGAAGCATCTGATTGATTAAATGCTACGCATATTCTTTGGGCAGCGAATAAACTTCGCTATCCAGAGTGGTAATCATACGGCCAGCCTTTGAGTCAGCGGTTTACCTATTGTTGTAAATATAGTATGCCTTTATGTATTTTTAGTTTAAATTTAAGTGAATACCTTTGGTGTCAATAAAACATTTACTTATGGGATCGCAAATACAACCTACGCAGCGACGTTAAATTATTCGTCTCCACTCTTAACACTCGTATAACGGCTGCACTATTTTCTATATGAGTTGTTATGCCACCTCTTTTCGATCCATCCTCCATGTTCCCACCCCACCTTTACTACCAACCTGAATGAGATTGCTTCCCATTTCCATCATCTATTCATTTAAAAGGAAATCCGTTTAAATACTAATGCGATACATGTTTGATAAGTTACATTTATAGACTATAGGACAGCTCCAGTTTTTGTTAATGAGGAAGTGAGGACCAGTTGAGGGCTTTGTACGAATCATTTTACTTTCTCGCATAATTTTACTCTGAGAATCGAAGTAGTAAAAGTACTGGAGATATTTTTGTGTGATTGGGACCAATTAGGACACTCAAAGAGTTAACTGGATGCACAATGTGACCATTAATTAAAACGAGTAATTTGTAAAATCGGTGTTAGTTACTGCGATTTTTCTCAGCAATTACAAAACATAGAAAAGTGATATTCAATGATCGATTTTTGTTACAGAAATACGACTCCTAGACCTTTGTACGATAAAAAATATAATAGTGGGTAACTAAGAAAAATCATAGCTAAATAAATAGAAAAAAGCACATCTAGCACTCATGGAAAATACAAAACGAAAATGTCGCGTGTAGAAATTCTTTATAATAGGTGTAACGTTATAATTTTAATTACTTACACACTCCACGCTCTATAACTTTTCGTAGTACCTTTATAATACATTTAAAGAGCTTATTATCACAGTTACAGGTACCACTAAGTGGCACAGTGGTCGTCTAAAGATAGATATACATCTGACTGAACTAGATAGGTACTGATTGTGCAAAAAGTGAGATTAAGCCCGCAAGGGCGGCGGAGCGGAGATGATGGACGTCTATGACTCACCAGCACTTGATGAAATATTACTACAGTTTTAGATATATAGAGAAAGAGCAACATCACTGGGTTAAAAACTTTATACAATGCGTGTAAGAGAAGGGATGTAGAAATTCATTAACAACTCAGGAATGTTCATAAACATAATAGGTTCCTTATAGTGATCTATTTTCATATCGTTTTACCCCTTTTGTTACAACCTGTACTATATACTATATTACCTGAACACCAAAATAGAGGGCGCCCAGAGAGATGCCCATGATGAGTATGTGGTGACTATGAACTCATAAAGTAGGAATGTTTTCATCATGAAAACTACTTATATGTCGCTCTACACTGATATAGCGGCACTCGCTTCTACTATGAAAACTATGCTGCTTGGTACATAACTGCATTTTAAACATGCAGCGTTACACAGTCAGCCTTAGATTAATGATTGGTCTTCGCTCCGCTCTGACGAGAGCGGAGCGAATCATTATTCTAAGCAGTCAGCGTTATTTTCTTTATGAATCCGCAAATTCTTATATTGCGTTTCTTTCGCATTTAGTTATAGTACGTGGGTTAAACCCATAATTAGATTATTCTGGGAGAATGTGTTGATTTGAAGAGTGTTATAATATCAAGTACTTATTATATTCTAAATTGTTTTTGTCGTAGCTAATAGCAGTCATTTTTACAGCCCACACAAGAAATAATAGCCATCGTGCTCTATCGTTAAGCCAAAATCGACGGGTTATAATTGTAACTTTCCATATTTCTCACGGGAGGTTAATCTCAGGCATCCCATCATTAAAAAGACGCCGTCACGAAGTCGGGTAAGTATCCGTACATTATGCCTAAAGTCTACCAATTTGAACTAATCTCATTGGAAACGTAAACGTTTGGAAATTAATCTCGAACGTTGTTGAGATAAAGATTATCGGCTGAAACTTTTATTGTCAATGATGATGACGGTTTGCTGATAATAACCGAGAGATGGAAAACGGCTCACTGAGTATTTTTAACCTGCAAGCCAAAATATAGCTCTATGAACCTAAGAGTTTCTGCGAATCAAATGCCCATGTGAACCATGCCGATGACTACAAAACATAAACATGTTATATACCAATAAGAGTAAAGACACCTCAATATAAAGTCTAAAGCTGCGTTTCCACCAAAATTCTTGGCAATTTTAGTGGTTGGCAATGTTATGTCGCTGAAAACTTGCCTTACTCTTAACAGATATTTCAAAGAAACCTTTATCACTAACGTGTTTTTTAGCCGGCGGCGGTCTGCAAGTCTGCATTTGCCATATGTATGACTACGTATTAAGCGTAAACCATAACATAAACCTTAGATTAATAATTATGGAACGAATCATTATTCTAAGACATAAATATTCATAAACATATTGGGATTTAATAACGGCATTTCAAGCTCTTTTCGTGACTGCAAATGAGCACTATACACGCCGCCATTACGGTAATGTTCAAGCATTTGTTCAAATTGCTACAAACAGTGAAAGTATGAACAATACCTACTGCCCGTAGATCTCGGGGTCTAAATTTATGCATTTCAAAAGCAATTTATAGCACTATATCCCTTATTATATTTATAGCACTATATGCCTTATTATATTTCAAAGAATTGGTTGTATAAAATCAGTGAATCATGCTCAATGATTTTGATTTAGATAAATGAATTTAAGAATATTTTCTCTTTAATTTTAGGAGTATTTCGCGAAATACAATATCGACCTTTCACTGTAATCACTCGTTTCGATCTAAATCAATAATTAATTACTGATTTTCTACAGTTGACGAAAGTTACAGCAGCATGCTCTATCTACGTTATGACAATGAGTAAGCAAACTAGGTACCTATAGCAAAAACTAAGTTAATATTTTATGAATGAACTAAGTACTTACCTACTATTATATAATTAACACTGCATGTTAAGTCTAGGTGTCGTCCTTTTTTTCTACTTCATTTGTTGATCGTGTTTCAATTAGTTACTGCTAAAGCGAATGTCATTTACAAATGTTTGTGGTTTAGCATTTATGATCTTTATTTGAAAAATATGTTTTAGACGTAATACACACAGCAGACAAGCTTCTTCTTCTTCAGCCTATTACAGTCCACTGCTGGACGTAGGCCTCCCCCAGGGCACGCCACAAGGCTACTGCCACAGAGAGGTTTTGCCCATAGTCACCACGCTGGGCAGGCGGGTTGGTAACCGCAGTGTGATTTTCAGACTATGTTGTCAGTACGGGAGGCGCTGCTACCCACCTACCGGAAACCCTTAATCGCCTCGTACGATACCCACGGGCAGGCAGGGGTGGTACAAACTCTACTCTGCCGGCACCACGCGCCTAACAGCAGACAATAACACGTAAAAATTACTAAAGCTAAATAGTATGTGAACTACATCTAAATATTCTACCTATATTTACGTGGGTAACAAAAATGTATTGTATTTAAATTACAAAAAAAATATTATTAGCTTAAATATCTTTTAGTAACTACCAGGCAGAATACTACAAGCAACAGCAAAGACAACGATTACATTACCAGACTGTTGCAGATGTCGATGTGCAACATGTATAGGTATTTCCAAGTAAGTACCTACTGTAAAATGTACTCTAAATGAACAAATACTATGCCTACAAATGAAAGCTCTAACTACACAACTCTGATTGACTCACCCCTCGACCTGATGGAGAGGGCGATCGCTGCGACGGTCGCGGGCTTCGGCGGGAAAGATGTCACAGCTGTTGTAAATGCTCTTATATAGCTCTTATACAACTACAAGTGTTTTTAAATGGTATTATACGGGTATATGTATAAGACACGGGTTATATGACAGCGTGTATTACGACGGTTGGCGTATAGTATAGTAAGAACGCCGACAAGGACGTGATTATCAACGTAGGTCTGCATCCTAAATACACATGACTGTTATATATTGATAGCCACTTAGCGGATCATAGTGGAACAAGGAAGCACTGGATTACAATCTAGACATGACACTGATAACTCGATTACGAGCGGATTACATTCGCCAGCAGCTTGCGTCTGCTGCAGCGGACGTTACCGTCAACGAGCATAAACTAATAAGAAAGTCATCGGTTGGCAGTCTCGTCACTTCCTACTACCTACAGGTTAAATTACTATTATTTTGTTGTACTTTAAAAAACTTATAGCCCATTTATGGTGGTTGGAAGGTTACCTTGACCTATGCCATATGCGGCTATCTTTTTTACAGTTCCTAATGATGATCACTAATTGAAACTTAATGAAAAGGCTGCGGCATTGGCACACACACATAAACATGGCATTTCCATTACTAAGTATCAATAAGTGATTATCAATATGAACAATCAATAAAAATAGCCGATACGACGGCTGATCCTTCCACATCACTTTGCATGGGACCTTGCAACTACTGGTACTTATATGCTCAATTTTGCGAATCATCACTTTCGTATTTCGCGTGGAAAGTGTTACTCACATCGAAAGTAAATCATTACAATTTCATCAATACTAGAAATATTATACATATTTACTTATAGCACTTTCATTCAAGCTCCACTTAGAGAGCTTTTAAGCTAAATAGGATAGCAGTTACCAAATATCAAACAGTATTATAGATGTAACATCATAAAGATGTAGGTAGACTACTTAGGCATAGGTATATAGGTACATAACATGTTACCAATGATCCTCGCGTTAACTACTCATTTAAGTACCTACACTTAAAATATACCAAACATTTTATATTGGGGACGAAATAAACAATTCAAATGTCTTAACCCAGGTTAGAAGCAAGTGCAGCGACACAAGTGGAGCGGAAGCGGGCGCGCATAAATCCCTCGCCCTCGCCACTTCCGGCACATTACGAATTCAAAATGGCCGCCGATATGGAACGATGACCACTTTCATTCTCGTAATGATCACGTTTGTCTGCGTCAGTTGTGGTCTAGATCTCGAAAGGCGATTGCTAGATTATAGGTGTCCTTTGAACCTACCATGTTATTGACCGCAAAAAAAAGTATTTTTATAAAATCCGACCGCCTCTATAAGCCCTAAAACTCAGGCTTCCTGTAGGTAGACCCTAAAGAGTTTTACTATCCCATCTAGCTTCGTCATCAGAACCTTGTTATTATTCAATTGTACAAATACGAGTACAAAATTGTAAGTTTCGCGAAACCAAGTACTTAGTTGGCTGATCGGGATCTTTTCTTTGGACATTTATTTAAGTAATGCCATCCGAATCATAAAATTAAAATAACCAATTTATTATTAAAATATACCAATTTAATACTGATGCTTACACACGTACACACGGTTGTACTCCAGAAACTGGGCGAAGGAGATCTTAAAGCCACATTTAGCAAACCCCCAACAGCGACAGTCAGTGACAAGTTACTAGCTCATGAGTCATTTGATCAAATTGCGCACAGGACAATTTTCAAAATAACAGCTTTGCGGTCAGGGAAAGTCGGCGCGGCCATTCTTGTTATATCACTATTAATTACAATGTTCTGCTCTGAGATTATATCGAATTACCATTCGACAATCTCTTCCGATCCATCATGTCTCGATCACAATAAGATCAAATTATATATCATTAGGTACATTATGAAAATAGTGCACTTTGATATCTGGTTAGATAAAACTATTGGCATTATAACGCCTCTATATCGGACTCTCGGTTAGATAAAAGGTAGCATTAGGGTTACTTGTATACAATTTGTGAATGTTATTTTGCATTTTGCCATTTGTATTTTATGTGTACCTATTATACTTTCTATGTACATACAAACAACATATGTACCTATTATCATTTCATTATACATAGAATGCACTATCCCTCTCTCCTAGAGTCAACATATTCCAAGTAGCATTAGAAAAAAAAATGGAAATATATAGTGTGTGCTTAATAAATCAACTAGCTATAAGTAAAGCTAAAATAAGGGCTAGTTATGATAACAATCGCCCTATTTAAGGGTCATTCTAAAAGTTTTTCCAACTTTAATCATTTACTGTAACTACCTAACTTAAATTTTCTAACTTAAATTCTTAACTTAAATTTTTTACGACATAAAAACTAACTTGTTTACTTGTAATTTTAAGACGTTTGGTTTAATGCAGAATTACCATCTAAACTTTATGTGCGTAGGTAATGGATATATTTCGATGGGGTAATCAATAACCTCTCAAAAGTGACTCATGATTTGTACTAAATTTTGTGAATCGTAAATAGTTTATTATGACTAGAACCTCCTTCGTGGGGGTCCGAGGTGAGGTCCGAGGGGCGCGCCCTCTCATGCATGATTCCTGTCGACTAGGCTGACTCAATAGGTAGTACCTACGTAACAATAGATGTGGCGTATTCTCAACCAAATTCTAATTAATTTCCTCTAAGAATTTTAAAGGAAGTATAACGTAGCTACGGCTAAAAAACTAGGTCAAATAGGGCGGAAAAATAAGTATCCAGAACTTCGTGCAACTAATCGCTAGTATTTTAAAGAGTAGTTTATTACCTTCTATGAGTGTTATGTTTCCACTTTTATTTTAATCGCATTAGTTCCAAAAAAGTAACCGTTCTATTAACTGTGCAGCAAATTACACGACACAATGAGGCGGCACTAATCGGCTATACAAACAACAGAATTCAACAGATCCCGTGGAATCGCACCGATCAGCCGGAGAGAGTGTGACCGTGAAGTTAAATACAATTCATAGTTTATCTACAATATGAAATAATCTACATACATACATACATATACACACGACTGTGTTCATAAAAGTGGGGTAGCCAGAACTATAGAAGCAAGGAGATCCTACAGTTACGTTGTCATAGTGGGTTCAGGTTAGTGGTCAGTTACTAGCTTATATATTAGAGAATGCCCGAGTTCCTTAGTCGACTCTTATGACATGCATGGAAGGAGATGCAGCTAAAGTACCAAATTCTAGTGAAGACCCGTAGCAGAACAGGAATATAATAGATCAATATAACACACACTCCGAGGCGAGTCATACCCTGGAATCTTGGACAAAGCGTAAACATGGCCCGACGCAGAACCTGACGACGGACGATCATCCATCGCATAGGCAAAAACATTTAGAGGAAAAGACTTGGAGCAAACTGGGCGTGAAGCTAAAGACCGAATGGGATAGATAGCAGCGAACTGTGGAACCCCTTTGCCCTATATAGGAGATATACCTAATTAGTAACTTAAGTAAAGTTGCTGGTTCATAAACAAATAACTTATGTGAAGATAAACTACTAGCAAGATTATACTATGCTCTGGAACATCACCATCTAAAGTGACGCAAGAGTAATATTAATCTGAGGTTGCAAATAGATTAATAATTAAAACTGGACACTGTAGCGAATAGATTCAGTTGAGTTATATGCTACGTTTTGTGGGAATAAATTGAAAACGAAATGAGATGTGCCAATTGCTTCTTCAATGCTGTATAAAAGTTTATTGGATTAACAAAACAGTATGGCTAAATTTTGATAGAGATTACAACCAATAGATTAATTACTGTTTCAAAGTAAATTCAAGTTAATGAAGTTAAAAGGCTTCTTTAATGAACTACAGAAATCTTGAAGCAAGACCTCAATAGATGTGAGACATGCATTATCAATTTTTTTTAAATCAACTGTCACAAAACTAGTTACTTAGTAGTTAGTTTGACCGGGCATTTTCCGCACACCTGTATAAGTGAGGCCATTTACGTTGTTGTCACAACACTTAAAATCGTGGAGATATTAATTTTATATTTTATTTTATAATATGATTGTATATTGCATTGATTTTGCCGGTTATGAGTTTTTAGCGGGTGTGCGAATACGTGCTTCCTCTTAGATTCACCATCCATACACAGTATTTGATTAACTTAATAAAACAAAGTACATAATAGATTTCTCACAAATTAAATACTCGTAAATTAAGCAAATCCTTGAAACAATTAGTAAGATCGGATAAAGGGCTAAAATAATAGAGGAAGCAACTAATAGTGGTAAGTGGTAAATATCTGTCAGTTTGGAAACAATGGGCTTCCGTCAGAAGATGCGGAGGTACCGGAATTAGAAAGGCGGTAATGGATGAAGGACATATTTGATTGGTTGAACAGTACCTATATTTGTTACTACAGGGACGAAGAAACAAAGAATCTATAGAGATTCGTTAACGACACGTTGGCTCCAATATGAAGCGTTTATTTTTGCGCGTTCGTCAAGTCACGTCAAAGCGTTATTGTGTTGCGATAACAAACGTCGATGCTAAACGATGCTATATTGTCTTACTCGTAGTAGGTACTTAGCTTTATGCTACGGTTCGCCATGTGCCTTTAATAAAATTTTATTACATTAAGCTTTTCTAAGCTTTGCATTTTGCATATGTATTTTTTTATGTTCCTTTGCTTGCAGTGCAGAGGCTTCTTTTAAGTTCTGCAAGTGACAAGTGTCTCCTTGTCATACACGCGTTATGAGATGATCTGAGTTTAAATGCCAGCCAAAAGACATATGTTTCTTTACGGCAGATATTTTTATTTGGAGTTATTATACTCTGGACATGACATTAGTGCAAAAACCAAAAGTGTGCTTAACTATACATAGAGTACAGCAACAAGTAGCTAAACCTATTAACATGTTCTGAGAGCTAAAACATCCATAATATTAATGCTGGGCAATTGAAACTCAAGCTTTCAACGACTTGTATAAAATAACCATCGATCAACATCGATATTTTCTGAAAACCAGCTGAGCACATAATTACGTAAAGGTAATCCCACACTGGGAGCATTCACGTGTAATGTAATATTAGATTTGATTTTGAGAAGTACATTACAAATATTATTATCACACATTGCAACATTACAAGATGCTCTATGTAATGCTAGCTCCTCCTTCACTTATGTACTCGTATACTTATTTTGTGTCATTACTACAAAGTGCGCGCTGTACCTAGTGTTAGATTTTTCACTCTCTCTGATTTAATCCTCATTATATTACACCTGAATATGCCCGGTGAGACAAAACCTTTATGTACGTAAACATTACGATATTTCCCGTTGGACGTGCGACAGATTTGCGTAAACAGTTATTTTGAAACAGAATCGGAGGAAGTGCCGGCCTCGGAGACAATGGCTACTGCAGCCACTGGTGTGGTGGCTGTGCTGGCTCAGTGAGCCGCGGCTTTGGTGGTGTTTTGAAGAATATGCTATCTTTGGTAAGCCTTGGCAAGCATAGCGTTGGACGCCCTCCGGCCAGATGAACCGATGACTTAGAGAGGACGGCTGGTAGTGACTGGATGGCAAAAGCGTACTCTGGGATACTCTGGGGTAGGCCTAGGTCCAGCAGTGAACTGCAATAGGCTGACGACGACGACTAACTTTGGTAAAACTTGTGAATCTACTTAGAGATATAAAGTTACTTTAGAGCAGAATGGAGAAGATTTTTTGCGCTCTATGTTGTAAGTAGGTTTGTAAAGAGAACGTTGACCAAGACCGTATATGTCTGCAGGTCATGTGGAAGAAGGATTCTCTTCGCGATCCTGTGGTTACTCTATTTTTGGGAGCAGAGTCGTGTGTAAATTATGTATGTGTGTATATAGAAATGATATAACAGCTTGCTTTGAAAAAAAATTTCTATTGTGCTCATTATTTACGTGGTCATCTCAGCCTTTTGCAAAAAGCAGCATGGAATGCTTTACGTAGTAGCCATATGAAGTCCACTTTTGAAAATAGGCCTCTCTAACTTAAGGTAGTATGTTTTACTAATTTGTTCTATGAACATCGTTCATACCTCACCGTATGCTATATTATAAGAATGAAATAAAAAGCTCGTGAATGGCTTTAAATAAATATACACGCTGCAATAAGACTGGCTTGCGGCGGTGAATGCGAAATATGTAAATGTATGGCGTGTGCGGGGATTATACATTAATTACGTATCGTACAGCTCTGAGGTGTACCAGGTATGGTACGTAACGTACAGGTATTATGTAGCCCTGGATGGTACAGGTATACCCGGTCGTTGACCGACAGACCGCGATAACTTTAAGTTTCAGCAAAGTTCGCTCTAAAGATAGAGTTAAAGAAGGTAAGAACTTTAGGTATTTATATAAAAGTATTGTAGTGCTTCATGTCTTGTGCTTATGCAGGGCTTCGCTAGAATACATCAGCTGCATCTGCTTTCGTGCATACCGTAAGAGCCGACTAAGGCACTCGGGCATTCTCTTAACTTGTCACTGATTTTCATCTATCTCCGTTATGATAAACGTGGCTCTGGGAATTTGTTTGCAATCCCGCAGTTCTGTCAACCCAATTATATCCGTGTGGATATGTAAATAATAATATGTAAAAAATGATAATATGTAGAAAACTTTGAGTTCGTAGCCGGCTTCAAGCGAGTGACAACAATCCTGATAGATAATAACAAAAGCAATATAATCTTGACTAAAAAGAGAGATTACTAATAAAGAAATGGAAAAAATTCTTCACTCGAGTGGGAATCGAAAAAGAGAGAGTTAATACTGGATAGAAGATGAATCTATCTAGCCAGTTACCCCATATTTTGGACCTGTCACTAGCCAAGCAAACGTCGCAACATTCACATACCTCATAGGTATTCTGTTATACGACTCCTCAGCCTTCATGCGAAAAATTGCGACAGCCAAGCATCGGAACGGGGTCCTTAACCCTATCGGGTACACAGTTAGTGTACTCATACCTCCTTGAACATGCAAATTGGACGTCGACATTGAAGTGGCCCGTGGCCTACAAACGGTGCATGGGGGATTGGGGTGGCCGCCTTGTGCAAACTTTGAGAACTAGGTTTTGCAATAGTGAAGTTGGTTTTGTCAAATGGGAACAATACTAACCGAACTTGTACATCTCAACTATACCCTTAAAATTGGTCAGAAGTGGCACCATGTGGTTCTATCGGCCCTCGGTGCTCTGCCTACCCCGTAAGGGATAAAGGCGTGATTATATGTATGTATGTATGTATATAGGAACAATATACTCGTATTCTTTATCGATTCGTCTTTTGTTATGATAATTTGTTTTTCAGCAGCTTCCGAACTCATAAGGGAATTTTATTATTAAGATGCACTAAACACTGATAATTTTAAATTTTTAGGTACTTGTTGCTTCATTCTTAAGCATTGATTAACTCTTTGTGAGTGGGTAAGGTGTTATAAGCAAACCATGATGTCTACCTATACATTCAGCTTCGATATCATTTAACTTACTCAAAGTTCTTCCGTGAATAAAATTGGTTAACTCTTCTTATACAAACGTTCGAAAAGAGAATTCGCATATTTATTATGTGGCCTAAGTGCTCAATAATCTGCCATTTTTGATGTAAAAATTATATAAGAGCGTAAACACTATAAGACCGTCATGCACGAAGCAAAACATTATAAATTGTATTCATCATCATTTCCCTTTCTTTACGTCATTCTGCACTTACTGTACGTAACTTACAAATATATAGAAACATTATTATTCGATTACGCTAAGTAGTAGGTATATGTTAGCCCGAACTACCCCGGATTAACTATTATTTGTGTACAACTAGTCCTGTGCTAACGTTGCGGGGCATCACTAGAATACATCAGCCTTATTTCTTTCCGTACCTACAACCTAAAAGTCAACTAAGGAACTCTGGTATCTATCTTCTCTATGCTAAACGTGGCTCATGTATCTTCTTTATGATCTTGCAGTTCTGGCTATCCAATTTCTGGAACACAGCCGTGTGTATGTATGTATTTATATTAATATATTAAAAGAAACATTTTTCACTTTTGCGAAATGTAAACAGACAGAACTTTCGTACCTTTCGTAGTAGAGTTTCGATGTAAATAATAACATATTCAAATTATCTACACTACACAGGTAGTATGTTGTAGCGATTAAAATATTTCTCTAATAAATTTCGTGCATTTGACCGCTTGAATAGCCTCCGTATTATAACTATCTTTAAGTAAGACAGCGTAGGTACACGGCTGTCGTCGACACGAACTAGTGCAGAATGTAGGTAATGCACGCGAACTTGTCCGTTCCTTCAAATATATTGCTTTAGAGAGAATACACAAATAAGAATAGGTAATTTGTAGGCTTTTATTTGTTATTTTTATGGCACTAGAGTGTTGATCATAAATTCACAATATTCAATAGGTTTAGGTAAATGTAGAAAGAGACATTAAAATTTGAAGATCGCATAGCGCATTTGGATCGAACGACAAGCTGAAAACTGCCTCTGAAACTCTCAGAGATATCTATTATACAAGTCTTATACAAGTGCTACGTTAATTACGTCATCCGTAGTAACCTAGGTACTCGTACATTAGTAAAATTTGATTTCAAAGCTCTGCTTTTGTCTGCATTTTATCTGAGGAGGGCACAAAATTAAATCTTTTTGAAGCCTCAGACCTAGTATTTTAAGTAGTACCTATTCAAACATTTTAGAAAATCACGATCGACAGCAAATCATCTCTATTGAGGGATCGCCCGCCACCGGGCCCTATACCCTCCGCTGACCCTCGGATCTGCCTACTCATGATCACAAACACAAGACACTACATCATCCTTTTCAGTGGCAGCATTTGCAGCGAGCGCTCAGTACACGTAGTGCTAAGAACGCGTTACATTGCGGCAGCAGTATGCAAACACGGTAGTTTACCTTGGAAGTGCGCTGGCTGCGTCGCCAGCAGCAGCAGCGCCGCGCCCAGCCACGCCGCCATGCCGCGCTACCGCTTCGGAAACATAGCGGTCATGACACGCCGCCACGCTGCCCTGCAATGCGAATACTTCATGTAAGTTAGGGTAGGATTCTGTGGGTCAACCATGATCGTTTATAGCAAATAGACTGTAACACAGCGGATTGCAACAGATCGGTAATATTTTTATTTATTTGTTATCAATTAGTAGAATGTGTCTAATAGGGTAGGTAGGTAAGTGTGCTGAAGCGCTCTTTAATATTTAAATTAATATGTTTTTATGATTCAGGTGGCGTCTTCAAGAATGTAATTAGCGTGGCCCACGCATGTCAAACTATGATAGAGATCGCCTTTCTATGTGAAACCTGTGGATACGGTAAATCACAGGTCTTTGCTCCCCGGTAATAAGGGTTATATTGCGGTGTTTTTCTGCATTAAATTACGCGTGAATGTTTTGAGATATGAGGCTATATAAACAGATAACAGAGCGAAGTGAAAACGAAATACTTACTTTACGTTAGACAACGGTTCCTTAGTAAGTTGAGATCTAAATATTTTACTAAGTTACCTTCTACGAAACCAGGTAGCTTAGACCACCTTAGACTATGTAACATTATTTCTCGAACGAATCGATAAAGATTCGTTATCGAAAAGATTGCTCTAATAGGAAGTCGTCATTTTCATGTGTTTGTCAAATCACGTGATAAATTCTAACCTCAATGCAAAAGGAATGTCTAAGCACCTAGCTTTACATAGGAAGCTGCGGATAAGTTTACGTAGCGGAAAAGCTACGTAAATAGCCCACTGTAGAGAATCTATCCACAAAATTTGGTTAAAAGAAAATAATAATCACATAACACAATAACTCCTAGATAATTATGGTGAGAATTGAAGCAAATATAAATCCATAGAATGTCATAGATAAAACATGCAACTATAGGTACTATAAAATTTAGCAACTGTAGCTATCCAACCCACCTGTTGACTTATACTTAAAATGTCACCCACACACACACATATCACATCCTCGGGGAATGGTGTAATTGGTTTTCTTTTTTCTTTATTATTTTTATTGCATGCTTTCGTATATTAATTGCAGTAATCCACCTCTTGTTGTTAAATCTTTTGTAAAACGACTATGGGCAAGAGCGAGATATCCCCAACACAAGTATTATTATTACTTACTGGGGCTTTCTCGACAGAACAGAAAATGTTTTACTGAAATAAAGCAATTTTTATTTATTTTATTTATTATTTAAAATTTGAGACTCGAAATCACATGTTTATTTTTCCCGATAGTATGGAGAATTTTTAAATATCTCAGGAATTTTCATACAATCTTGAAAAATAAACATGTGATTTCGAGTTTCAATTTTGTGGATAGGTTCTCTACAGTGGGCTATTTACGTAGCTTTTCGCTTAACATACCCTTTTTGTTACACCCTGTATAAAGATCTTATAAAACTAACCAAAAAATTCTCTATTCAAACTAAAATACTGTGTCGGCAGAATAGAATATCACCACCCCATGTCTACGTTCTTCTTCTTCAGCCTATTGCAGTTCACTGCTGGACGTAGGCCTCCCGCAGGGCACGCCATATAATATAAGAGGCGAATTAAGGGTTCCCTAGAGGTGGGCATTAGCGCCTCCTGTATTAACAACATAGTCTGAATGTCATACTGCAGTCACCAACCCGCCTGTCCAGCGTGGTGACTATGGAGAAAAGTCCCCCTATGGCAGTGCCTATAGCCTGGTGGCGTGTCCTGGAGAGGCCTATGTCCAGCCGTGGACATGCAATAGGCTGATATACGTATCGTAGCATAAACATAGGTAATCTAGGTATTGCATCCACGTATATTTCTGATATCTCGAATGCCATCAGCCAAGGAGGAGTCTCCTTCTTTCTAATAAAATTTCCTATTTAGTTTGAAATATTTTTTTTATTTGAATTTGTTTGACTAAACGGTAAAAACGTGATAAGATCATCAAAAGCTATTCTTATCTGAACACAGCCATATGTATCTGTAATATACAGGATGTTTTTTTGTTGCTACTCTTAACGAAGGGTACGTACTCTATACATCAAATAAAGTAAGTTTAAATGGCAAAAAATGTTAAGAAACAATGTAATTTTTTTTAAATTACTTAATCGGGCGAAATTTATGCTAGTTTTTTTCATAGACAGATATTAATTATTTCTCGTGAAAAAAATCTTGCTACACGCGTCAATGTGCATTTATGCAGAAAAACGCAGTCTATTTACTCAACTTTGGACCCTAATATTTTGGAAACCAGACACTTCCCAGATATGCTTCCATGGAGAAAAATTATCGTGATGATAAGGAGATTCCGTAGTTTTCGGGAACGTTGACCACCAAAAATTACCTGTATATTAAGTATTTATGTAGGTATGTATTTTTTGCAACATTGCAGTTATCATTCTAAACAGCTGATTAATCAAAATACGGTGCTAGTTCGGAACCCAATTACACTATCACAATTGAATTAACAGCAATATCTGTATTGTCTTAATGATGATCTAGCAATAGACGAGTTGATGAGTAACATAACGTTCATTTCTGTTTGGTTTGGTTTCGTAATCCGAGCCTAGAAAGCGGCAAAAACAACAAATTCGCGCCCCTCACTGCAAAACTTGCTTTCTTTTACTCATTTACATGTGCCTATTGTTTACAGTTTACAAATATCTTAGATTAGTCAGAGATATTTGATAGTATCGTGATCAGACTTGTTCATGCAAGAATCAGTAAGTACCTAAATAGTTTTACATTTGCTTCGAGATTTATCTAATTTGCGTACTAAATTCAGATTCATGCAATGCTTTCCTGTGCTGTTGCGGGGCTTCACTAGAACAGCTCCATCGCCTTCCGTGCATAACATAAGAGTTGACCAAGGAACTCGAGCATTCTCTCAGGCGATAAGCTAGCAACTACTTACTACCTATCTACCGCTAGCTAAACGTGGCTGGCGGATTTACTTTATGATCCGACAGTTCAGCATAAAGGAACACCTTTATCTTTATGTCTGCATGCAAACTTGTGCAATTCAAAATGTGTTTCGTTTTATACGAGGGAAGTTTTTTCACCTCCTATGTTCTCAATAGAGAAGATTCTACCTAGTTTATTGACAAGCATCAAGGGAAAAAATATATATGAAACTGTGGTACTTATTTGGTGCATGAAACCTTTTCTTACAAGATTCTTTTCGTAGGTAAATTAACCTACAAATTTTACTTTTACTATTCAAAAGCAATTAACAATAATGTTCCGCTCTATTTTCAATCAATCCAGAACAGTATGATTGGTAAATAGTGTTCTCGTGTGATTTTATAGTATCAATCTAACATGTTAATGATTTTACGGTCGTAAAAGCAAGAGTTACATTTTCAATAATCACTGGTCACGCCGGCGGCAAGGTAGCTGACCAATCTCTAGTCCTATAGGTACGCAAATATCTGTCAGGGGAGGCACGTTCTATGCAATATCAATATAAACAGTTTTGCTACCTAGTACCTACATAAATAATATAATAGGTATTGGCTAATTTCTGTTAGTGCTTTCGTAGTCATCGGTACAACCCTGGGTACAATCATGGATACAACAATAACAATATCTATACATACGAGTATAATAAAAATGTAACGGATCGCTGTCTGTACATGGAAGATATATAAGAAAAAATATTATAGAATACCTTTATCAACGCAATAGTACCCACAACAATGATTTTTGGATTTTTTGTCTGTTTGTCGGTTTGTCTGTGCGTTTGTGCACACTAATCTCAGAAACGGCTGAACCGATTTCGATGCAGTTTTCAGAAATATATTGTGACAGGTCTCACTTAACATATAGGCTACTTTTTATCCCGAGAAAATGTTTTTATCCCGCATAATTTCGACATTTTGTTTTTTCTGTAGTCCACGCGGACGGAGTCGCCGGCGTCCACTAGTAGACAATATGTCTCTATTCTATAACCATGATGCCACAAATATCCCTTTTTGTCAACAAATATTAAAGTAAACCGTTCTCCAAAAACAAGCCTCATCCATGTGCTCGTATAGGGTAACAGTCAAGGCAGGACAATACTTGGCAGGCAGGAAGCAGAACCTGTCATTAGCACACATGACTGCCCCACGAGCGTCGCCTCACTGCACGAGGGTGCTGGCACTTCACTTGATTGCTTTCTACTACCGTTTAGATCAGAGGTTTGCAAACTTATTTCGTCTAACGCCCCCTTTGAAAATCAGTAGCGCCCCCATTTTTATTTCAAATAGCATATTAGTTGCTCTAGGGGCGTCATCGCCCACTTTGGGAAAGACTGGTTGACATCGGGTTTTGGTATGGTTTTGATTCATAGAAATGTATACAGAGATACCAAATCCCTATTTTGATTGAGGTTTTGATGTAGTTTTGATACAGTCATCCTTGTCGATTTGACATTAATATATTTTTATTATTATATTTTTTACTAGGTTACGAAAGCTGATATAATCTTTTCATGAAAGGATGGTCTGAACTGAAAGAGCGACAACGCAAAAGTAATAATTATACAAACATAGGTACATGGGATCGCCACAGGCAAAAAATAGAAAAAACAGTCGCCACACCATGTCTTTCATTGTGGCAACTCAAAACAAACATGGTTCACGTATCGCAGACGTCTCGCGCTGCCGACGACTCAACTGGCCCGGAACGGTTACGTTACGATTGCGTACGGAGTCTTGCAAGTTTGCAGTCATCATACTCTAGAATATATTCGAGCTTTTTACTTTCGCATGTGTAAAGCTTCAATGTTTACTTCAAGCGTAATTTTAGAGAGTTTATAGGACACCGCCTGCCACCCAACAATGTTTAAAGCTTTATTGAAATTACTACCACAGTTAGTCCACAGTTGCATAGTCCGTTTATTATACATGAATAAATAAATAAATGAGCCTATAAATGCAGTCTACTGCAGCTGGACGTAGGCCTCTCCCGGGGCACACACGGCTACTGTCATAGTTTTGGCCATACCAGCACGCTGGGCAGTGCTGCCCACCTCCCGGAAACTCTTAATCGCCTCTTGCGATACCCACGGGGAGAATCAAAATGCTATTCTAGAGTCTGCCAACACCACAGTTTGTAAAGGCATCCAGTTCTCAACCCCATAGGCCAGAGACTGCGAACAGAGTCACATTAATGTAGGGTTGCCAACCGTCCTGTTTTCCCATGACATGTCCTGCTTTTTGGGGTGTCCTAGGCTGTACTGGATAGTTTTAAGCATTGTCCTGAATTTTAGAGTCCTGACACATTCGCTATCGGCAGATTTTCTAAGGGTGCTGACATCAGGTCAACACCTATTGCGACGACGCAAATAAGTGTCAGCGGCAACTCTAGAAAGCCTTAAAGACGCAAATATGTAGTCGCCGGCACTGAATATGTTAAAGACATATGTTTTGAAATTCGCACGCCACTATTTCTCTTCAATCGTATTGTCACTGTGCTCGCACATGTATAGTCCTGGCTTTTAATCGAAATGTCCTGGTATTTCTTCTTCAAATCCTGGTTTTCAAAGTTTTGAGATGGCAACCCTACATTAATAGGACAATTATGTGGATAACTATTAATCTTATTTTCTGTATAATTACAGAACGCAACTTGATTGCCATGCACTTACCGGCGCGTGCCTAACTGAGCCTGCCGCCGCTCTACCGATCCGGAATCACTCATTACCTGTGATTTACCTCGTGCACATTGTATTATCTTGTGCACTATATAAGTACAGGTCTAGAACGAATTATGCATAAGAATTGAGACCGAAGATTAAGTTACATGTTATGTATGTCTGTTTGTTTGCATGAATGATAAATGTTTAGTTGTAATGGAACTCTACCCACATTGTTATCGCTGTAGCCCCTTGATAAGAATAGGTGTTTCTTACCTACTACTAAAATTATAAACCAAGATCCGGAAGTGTAAGGGAAATCCTGATACATACTGAGAGCATATAGGCAGGACTTACTTAACAATATTACTCGGCCACTAACACTCTTAGAAGAAAGCCGAGAGAGACTTCCCATTAATAATCTCTACATTTACAATAGAGCCAAAATGAAGGCTACATAAATGTAGAGTCTAAAAAATAGCAATCAACAACTGAGACAAGCTTATAACGAAAAGAGCTTGCTCCCAGCAAACCGTAACTTCCTAAAACTTCAATCTACTTTTAAATACGTACCTAAAAGCTAAATCCAGGCACGCCAAACACACCAACTATCCAACAAGCTCCGTGAACTATCCAATACCAAAACACAAAAGTCAAAATCACTCAAACTGTTCAAACACCAAAACCAAAGTTAAACTTAATCAAAAGTAACGTCCGTAAATCCGTTTTTGCGCGTAGCAAGCAATGGCAATGTTACTGGAATGCCACTGACTGTACAGTGAAGGCTGGTCGACTAGTGAGCGGAACGTTGGCGGGGTGGGGTCGCTGCGGTCGGATGACCGCGCACCTGTCTTATGGACCCCTACACTTCCGATGGGATTCTACACCCCTGAATTTGGAGTTCGAGCACAGACTATTTATATCATCTTTACTAACCAATTTACTTAATAAGCTGTGATAGCCCAATGGTTGGTGCACCTTTCAGTCGGTAGCCGTAGTAGGTTCGATCCCAGTCACGGGCCTGTACTATACTGAATTTATTTTTTAGGATTTTAATACTAAAATTGTCACTTAGTTCCACACAAGGAGGGTTGATATCAGGCAGGCAGCCAGTCATAAAACCAAATCCTTGGCAATATGAGCTTCAAAAGAAACCATATTGCGTCAACTTCCTAAATACGAGTAAAGGGATAAGGGCAGGAGGAAATTTTAGTCCACTATTACAATCTGTTACACATAGGCGGTTAACAGGAGTGATGGTGCATATCTCCGCCTCCTATTGCACCATATTTAGTTTTCCTTGTTCAATTTTTTTCTCCAAGAACATGGCTCCACGCATTTTATTGCTTCCTCGCGAAATTTGTAATGATAATAACAAATCCAATCTTTACTACTGGGGCTGCGCCTGCGGCGAGGCATATTACGCCCCCTTGATGCTGACCGCGAGATGCCGCGAGTGTGATGGGATGGGTGTGCACGGCACAAGGAAAATGATGATGATGACTTGATAACCAATAAAAGCTTTTGGTGTGCCATTGAATTATTTACCTAAGATTTACCTACTCGAAGCTATAGCTCAGGAGTGGCCAACCGTCGATCGAGACTATTAGTCCAGAGTCGATCATGGCCACTGTGATCGTGGCAAAGCAAGTACCTACTACATAATACTGAACTACGAGTATACTGTTTCATTTAAGATTTCAAGAAGTATGTATTACTTAGAACAGCAGAACTTGGGTATAACAAGGCCCCTGTTCTGCTATTAGCTCAATGGTAGGTACCCTATAGCGCTTCCTAACTATACAGGATGTTTTTTTGTGGCCACCTTTAACGAAGGGTACGTATTCTATACATGAAATAAAGTAAGTTTATGCCAAAAAAAATGCTGGGAACTTTTTTTTTTTGAATATTTTTTTTAAATTCCTTGATCGTGCGAAATTTATAGTGTCTAGTGTTTATGTTAGTTTTTTATAGACAGATATTAATTATTTTTCGTGAAAAAATCCTGCTACGCGCGTCTATGTGCATTTATGCAGAAAAACGCAGTCTATTTACTCAACTTTGGACCCTAATATTTTGGAAACCAGACACTTCCCAGGTATGCTTCCATGGAGAAAAATGATCGTGATGATGAGGAGATTCCGTAGTTTTCGGGAACGTTGACGACCAAAAATCACCCTGTATAGGTAGCTAATATTGTATTGTGGGGTAAATTTATATTTTACTATACCTACCCTATTCCTTGTGATGATGCGAGGCTTCACTAGAATATATTAGCAACATCTCCTTCCCATGTAGTAAGAGTCATTGATCATGTAGATACATCTGTCCCCATTATGCTAAACGTGGCTTTGGGATCTTATTTATTTAGTTAGTTAGTTAGTTAGTTAGTTTGTTAGTTAGTTAGTTAGTTTGACCGGGCATGTTCCGCACTTAGCCTCTATAAGTGAGGCCATTGTAGGTACGTATTTTACCTTACCTGTCTATTCCAACCAAACCAGATTTTCCCAGAAGGTCAGCAACCTTCTAGGCTTGCTGCAGGCTTCCGAGAGTGATGCTGGCGATCGGAGGATCAGTGCCCGTTGTTCGGCCACGCTTGTGCATTCCATGATCACGTGCTGTGGCGTTTCTTCCGCCTGCTTGCATCCTCTGCAGAGGGGGCTGTTTGACACACCTATGGTGTGCAGGTGTTTTTGTAGCGGACAGTGGCCCGTTAAGATTCCTATGACCTTGCGGTCCTAATGATGTTGATTGCGGGAATAAAGCCGTGTGTGTTGGTAGTACATCATTTATGTTGTACGATACGGACAAAGTGTTTCTATCATTTTATTTTATCTTATTGCACGTATAGGAGACTTCAGTTTATAAATTTTTATTAATAATGAAGTTTCTAACATAAAAAAAATTAAGACTCCTCTTGCTGTCCTCGCTCATTCCTGGAGGATTTTTTCCGAACATTCATCACTTTCATCTATGTGGAGAAATTCGACACTGTGGGATTTGTACGTCAGTATCTATATTTACATAGTAATTTAGTATAAAATTATTAATAAAGAAATGGAAAAAATTCCTCAAAAATAATAATAATAATAATAATAAGCCCGCAGGGCAGCTTGTGGCAAGCTGTTGGGAGGTAGCGTTCCCACGGACCTGAAGTGCTCCCGGGGGAAGACCCTGTTCCTCATCTCCGGCGCCGGAGTGAGATCTGACGAGGAACAGTTCCCCCACCTCTGCCTTGCCTTTGCCGGCCGGGCAGAGTGGAGTCGCGAGAGCTATGACAGCTCGAGGGTGCACGTGCCCGTCAGTAAGTGGCGAGTTGGCTTCGGTTTAAAGTCCAGGGGCACCCCTCCACCCTAGCCGCTCACCAAATGTTGCCCCCTTTGTCGCTCCGTGCGTGCGGCCGTTTCAGGGGGCCCATGAAATGAGTTGGCGAGTCACCGCCTGCCACCTAACAATTATGAGACTTGGTTGTAATGGCAGGTGTCCGTTAGTCTCCTTCAATAGCCCGATTTTCCAACCCCACCCAAAATTCAGCCCCATAGCCCATGACCTTGTTTCCCATCGCATGACAGAGCTCTGCACTCCAATAGTCTTGCTTGCACATGGCGGGACCATCGCCGGATGTATCATATTGTGCGGTCGGCGATGGTATCCGCCATATGTATCCCACACCATATTAAAGGCCTCTACATCTTGGCCACGGCCCGATGCACGCCTCTCAAAGGACCGGGACTCTGTAGTCCCGAGAATTTAAACAGAGATACAATAATAATAATAATAAAAGAAAAAATAGTAATTTAGAGCTGTGGATTTTCTATAATAAATAAATAAATAAACTTGGCTGTATGAATGTTAGTTTGCATTTTTCTGGATCAATGAGTAAAAAATGATCTGTCAATCCATCTGCTGTCAGTGTCAGCTGTCATTTTGATTTTGACGTCAGCGAGGTTTGGTATTTGAGAATTTTTGATTAAAATTCCAGTTTAATAAATAAGCGATGCGTGTTTGCTTCCTTTTCAAAATGATTTAGAATTAATGAGTGATATAGTACAATTCACAATACCGTGTGACCCTTTGTGATGTTTGAATAAGAGAGAACACCGATTTCGAAATGACGGACAACGGTACCGCAGCTGAATCTCAGAACAAATTTCCTGCTGAAGTCCCAGTAAATGGACTTATCAAGCAGGAGGAGAAGGAACATTACGTTAAAGTTGAAGCTTTAGACTGCTTGGTTTGTAACAACCGGTGTCGCGAAAGCTTTGACTTATACACAACCATAACAGACGCCAGTGGAGCGACTCTTTACCATTTCCTCTCCAAGTTCAACCTTAACGATGATAAACATACGTCAAAATCAGTGTGTAAGCTGTGCTTAGACCTCATCAATGTTTTGGAACAGACAGAAATTGAATATCATAAAGCTAGAGAAGCATTTGAAGCTATTATTAGTAAGAATCCCCTGTTTATTCCCTCAGTTCAGTCTGTCAAACTAGGCACAATAAAGCATGAGGATAACCATTTACCTAAAGGAGTATCTGGCAATGACTCTGATGATGAACCTCTATCAAGGAAAAAGCCCTCTGGGAAGGAGGGAAAGAGAAAAAAGGATGCTGTAACTAAACATAAAAAGAAAAAAGAAACTAAACCTAAAATCAGGAAAAAGTCAACTAAGGAGTCCAAAAAACAAGGGTAAGAGAGTTTAGTGTGTTAAACTGATGCATCATGATTTACAATTAAACATATTACTACTATTGTGTGGCTAAACTCAATCTTGTGCCTAATGTAAATGTTTTTACAGTTACTTGTAGGGGTATATGGCAAATATTAAGTTGTTAACTTTATTTTCCAGTTGGTTGGTGGAAGGCTCTGAAGAGGCACAGGCTGCGGAACAAGATGGACTCAATAAGGATATCAAACAGGAGGATTTTGATGGGTATGTATGCTGTAAACTACTCTGTATAGTCTATTATATTTTTCTCTTTATGATGGTGAAACTTGGAAAGAATAAGCAACTTAATAACTGTTTGTCTATACATATTTTAAAGCTAGGATAACCATATTTATGTGGATATTTTGGAAAAAGCAAGTCATGCATAATGTCCAGAGTAAGGTCCACTTATTAAATACTATGATGAACATGGTTTTAAAGCTATTTAAAACCCTTTCATATGTAGCGGTTATCAATCAGCATTGTGTTAATAAAATCCAGTATCTGTTTTCGGATAAATAAAGTCAGGTTTCTATGGGTAAATATGGTCAGGTAAATATGGTTTCTTTCGAAACTCACTCACTGCCAAAGATTTGGCATTTGTTTTACCTGCCGGCTGTCTGCTGCCACTTTAAGCTACCCATACTGGCATTAAAAAGTTTATTACTTCTTCCAGCCAATATGACAATGAAAACGAGCACATATTCGAAGTGGATATGAACTACGACGACGACGACAGTTCGTTCCTGTGCGACGCTGACGACGCCCTGAGCCCGGCATCACCCGCGCGGCCGGCCCGACGCCCCGGCAGGCCCAAGGGCGCGCTGCAGAAGAAACCCAAGTCACTGTATCCGTGCGATGAATGTGACGTCAAATATACTTCTATGAGTAAGTGTAAATACATATTTTATTAATTTTATTGTGAGTACCCTAAACCTAGGAGTATGCATGAATGTAATGAAGGGAAAGAGGTGTGTCAGGACGGTGGGAAGGGGAGTTCTGTGATATCTTCCCACCCCACTGGGAAAGAGGTTGTGATTTTATGTATGTGCTACATATGTATGTAGTTCTCTGCTACTTTTTGTAAATATTTAATTAGAAACTCTGAATTAACAAAATTTTGTGCAAATAAAAGTTATTGTAGAGTAAGGAATTTTTAGAAGGAATATCTAGAATAGTCTTGTGTAGTTCGCTAACGAACTAGGTCAAAAGAGCTCTCCTACAGGTGAACTACGCAAATTAGTTCCTTCATTCCCCATTTCGTAGTTTATTACGACAACGAGATTGACGTCGACTGAACTAAGGTCGTCACGCACGGGACAGCTAAACGTATAAAATGCGAAAAATATAAGTAAAGGGTTATTTTATTACACCAAATATTTATGAATATTCATTATATAAAAAGTTTTTGCAGTTTTTAGAGGGTAAAATCATTCCATAAATATTGTCGCATGTTGCAGGAACTGTATTAAAACGAGCGAACGATGTGATTGGATCGGTCTAGTTCAAGCTAGGAACTGATGAACTAGAAGAACGAACTAGTTCGTTTAGGAGCGGCGAACTAAACTGAGCGCTCCCTGTTGAGAACTAGTATGCCCAAGACTAATCTAGAACCTCAAGCGAGCACTGGCGGCCAAGTCGCGGCGGCCACTGACATGACCGAAATGTATACATCGCGGTCTGACCGCTGCTACTCGGCCGCCAGGCGCCCGAGCGCGCTCGGACTAGCACCGCTCATACTAACGTGTGTTTGTGTGCGTCAGTGCGGCTCGACCGACACAAGCTGCAGGCGCACTCACTCGGCAAGCCGCCCTACATCTGCGAGGTGTGCGGCGCCGCCTACAAGCACAAGCGCGCCTGCGACATACACGTGCGCCTGCACAGAGGTACCCCTCCCCCTACACCCCCCTACACAAGCCGCCATATACATCCCCCCTACAAGCACAGAGGTACCCCTCCCCCTACACCCCCCTACACAAGCCGCCATATACATCCCCCCTACAAGCACAGAGGTACCCCTCCCCCTACACCCCTACACAAGCCGCCATATACATCCCCCCTACAAGCACAGAGGTACCCCTCCCCCTACATCCCCCTACACAAGCCGCCATATACACCCCCCCTACAAGCACAGAGGTACCCCTCCCCCTACACCCCCCTACACAAGCCGCCATATACATCCCCCTACAAGCACAGAGGTACCTCTCCCCCTACATCCCCCTACACAAGCCGCCATATACACCCCCCCTACAAGCACAGAGGTACCCCTCCCCCTACACCCCCTACACAAGCCGCCATATACATCCCCCCTACAAGCACAGAGGTACCCCTCCCCCTACATCCCCCTACACAAGCCGCCATATACACCCCCCCTACAAGCACAGAGGTACCCCTCCCCCTACATCCCCCTACACAAGCCGCCATATACATCCCCCCCACAAGCACAGAGGTATACATCTTCAAATCTCAAACAGGATCAAAACCTACAACAACCTTATGATATTTGTTTGATATTAATAGAAATATCTGTTGAAAAGGGATAACTAATGATTAAATTATAAATTTATAATGAATTTTCTTATAAATTAGGGGCACAAGAGAATGACTATGAGTTCATAGAAGACACTTAGTTTAGCAAAGATATTGGGAGCTAACAGATCAGTCAAGATTTATTACAACAGATAATAACTTTGACTAACCTAACCTAACGCAAAATATGGTAAATATTTTAACAAGTTTAAATTTTCCAGGTATTAGCGATTGGAAGTGCGAGGAGTGTAATAAACTCTTTCCGTCAAAAGGCGCTCTGGCGCGACATAATAATATACATACAGGAAAACTTAATTACCAGGTAAATGTACTCAATTATACACGTTTATGTACGAGTAGGTACTACATACTTTTTCTGTGTAATTGAATGTTTATGAATTAATCTATGACCATGTTTTTAATGAATTTTTCCAATGTCCCTGTTACATATAAATTTGTCAATGGCCCTGTTGCTACATATGAATTTGTCAATGCCCCTGTTGTTACATATGAATTTGTTAATGCCCCTGTTACATATGAATTTGTCAATGCCCCTGTTTCTACCATATGAATTTGTCAATGTCCCTGTTGTTATAATAAGAATTTTAATGGCGGCAAAAAAACAGAATAGCGAAGTTTTTCGGGTTTAAAAATAGCTTATGTTACCCTAAGTTCACTTTCGCACGAAATTAAATTAAATCGCTTTAGTAGTTTTGACGTGAAAGTCGGACGGACAGACAGACAGAGTTTCTTGGACCTTTAGAATAGTAATAAGGATCATACTTTTAGTCTTTTACTTTTGAGTCTATGTGTTATAAAAAGTATTAAATGTTCATTAACTTTTACGTGGTCCCCCAGTGCGACCTGTGCGGCAAGTCGTTCATCCACACGTCGTCGTTCAAGATGCACAAGCTGTCGCACTCGGGACTCAAACCACACGCGTGCAGTGTGTGCGGACTGCGGCTCATGACGCGCTCGCATCTGCAGCGCCATCTGCGCATCCACTCCGGCGAGAAGCGGCACGCGTGCAGTGTGTGCGGCAAGCGCTTCGGGGAGCGGTGAGTGGTACACTCTGCGCCGCATGACGCGCTCGCATCTGCAGCGCCATTTGCGCATCCACTCCGGCGAGAAGCGGAGCCTTGTGTCCTGGGGAAGATCTAACGTCCAGCAGTGGATTAAAATAGGCTGACGTGTGCATATCATTACCATCCAACAGATACAACCTGGCGGCACACATGCGTTCGCACGAGTCCCCCGCGTCGGGCGAGCCCGCCTCCGCCTCCGCCTCCGCCCCCGCGCCGCCGCGACGCAGGTTGTTCCGGTGTACGCTGTGTGCCGAGCGCTTCGAGAGACGGTCTGTGCCACACACACACACATGCACATACATACATGATTAGGATCCTTTATCTCTCTCTGTCCGCTCTATCCATGCAGCCAGAAGGGTCTGTGAGTCATTTGTGAAGATATACTCAATACAATTAGAACGCCACACATAGATAATACACACTGGCGGCTGGTCCTAAGGAGCGCTGGTGCAGTGCACTGCCACCCACGAAGATTACATAGGCAATCTATATATTTCTCTATAAGATAAATCTTTATTTGCAATTAAAAATAGTAAATTAAGATGTCACATATAAAAAATTGTCCTGTATATAATTGTATTTGTAATTATCTTTCTATTCTCAAGTATGTTATAATCTTATGTATCTAGTGGAGAGCTAGCGACCGCCCTCTAATGAAATGAAATTTGGTACGATTCCTAGTACTGTATTCAATGAGTGCGAAAGAGCTAGAGAAATACCGACATAGGCCGGCGCATGAAACAGAAGATTTCGTATGAAAAATTAGCCTTATCTGGAGCGTCGCTCACATAAATTCGCGTATCCGGCCACCAGATGTCGCTTAGTCCGAGTTAGAACGCGATATGGTTATCTTTAATGTGTTTCATTAGGTCATCTGAATTTTAATATGAGTGAGGTAATGAGGTTGCACTTGCATTATCTCGCTCGAAGAGGGAGTGAACACGCGCGGCGTTTCCAAACTGTAATTTTGCATGCGCATTAAAAAAAAGTGAACATCCATCTAAAAATTCAGGAGCCGCCAGTGATAATAATACATATGGGTTCCCGAAACACCATACATACATTATGCACACAGGTGTATTCCCATAACACCATAATACATATACAGGATGTTTTTTCGTTGCCACCCTTAACGAAGGGTACGTACTTTATATACATCAAATAAAATAAGTTTATGCCAAAAAAATTCTGGGAAACAATGTAAATTTTTTTGAAAAAAGAAGTGTGTTTATGCTAGTAACTTCACAGACAGAAAAATGATCGAGATGATGAGGAGATCCCGTAGTTTTCGGGAAGGCTGACGACCAAAAATCACCTGTATAGGTAGATACAGATAGCAGAATCCTACCGTCCCGTTAAGCATAGCAAAGCCAAGTTTATGTCAGTGTGTGTGTGTCCCGCATCAACACAGGAATAATAGAAACACAAATAATGGAACATCGTGTTTATTTTCTGTAATCGAACCAATTGGTACTTACACAAACATTGGTTATATTATTATTGTTTTGCGTCACATCCTAATTCTCATATTGTGCATGGAGCAGCTGAAAATTAAAATAAAACTATTGTAGTGCAGAAAAACAGACAACCATGTTTGCAAAGTGTACTGGATTGAATCCACGTGACTTTGTCGGCCTTATGTATTCCCAATTTATATTATTTCTTACAAATGAAATTGTATTAGGCGTTACAATTCGGAAGTTCAAACATTCACTATGTGTTGGGTTTTAGAGTTTCATTATAATTAGTGGTTTACTAATTTACTAATTTCTATAATCCTGAGGATGCCACGGTTGTTGGCGAAACATAATATGTAGATTATTTATCTATAGGTAGTTTTTGATTTCGGAATAGTGCAATGTATTGTCTTGCATGCTAGGTGCTCGGGTCTGGTTTCTCGTGGCGATTGTAGTTAGTGCAAGTGCCTGTTGGTCGCAATTATGAGTTATCAGATCCGAGGGTCAGTGGAGGGTGTAGGGCTCTAGTGGTGGGCGTACCCATAGTGAATTATTTCTTACCACAACCTATTAGGATATTAACGAAGCACTAGTTTATTCAAATAGCACACTAACAGCATGATCAATATCACATGGGCTACATAAATTTTATTGTAATTATGTAAACCAAAACAAAACTTCTCTAAGCAACATTTTTGAAAGCCTTTTTAAATCGAGTTGTTTTTGCTGTTCGTTAGTCTCGATAAATAAATAAAACTTGACGCTGCTCAACATATTTTGATGATGTTTTGCTAGTATTTGGAAAGGTCCAGAGAAGTAATTGAACCCAGTTAGTTCCTTGCAATAGAAACAAGTAAACTCAGTAGGATATAAAAAAATTGTATGACTTGGGGACTTACACATTTATTTACATAGTTTAAGCTTTTGTCTTTTGCCTGGATATTTTACTTCATGCTAGAGTAAATCCACGTCGAGGCATGCACGAAACAACTCGACTAGACCGTTGAAAACTAATATTAGTACAAGTGCGGAAATGAACACGTAAATAAATATTACGATTAAAAATTTTGTTGCTATGGACATTGTCAGTCATGATGACAGATTTTTTTTTCATTCTGTGAAAAGAAGGCAACAGAATTTGGTGTACTAGGAGTTTTTAATAATGTTCTACGAAGCGCAATTTTAGGCTGCTCGCATAGTTAACATGTAGTAGAATTCTTCAAACATATTGTCGATACGTGCGTCTTCAGACATGTGATAGCCCATTGATTAAAATGTGCGTCTTTCAGTAGGATCACCGTCAGAGACCCGTGCCACTGAATTTATTTTATATACAGATTTTAATATTATAAAGTGGACATTTAGCTATACCCGATGAATGTTGGCTTCAGGCAGACAGCCGACGGTAAATCAAACGTCATCCATCGGAACTATACGGTGAAACGCACTCTAGTCATGCACATAGTAACTACGGCCATTATCCAAAGGAACTATTTGGTGAAAGGTACTCTAGATCGAACCTACGTCCCAGGCATAGTGCCAGGTCGTTGCTAAGACCTAAGACTAGACCCTTGACATTTGTCAGGACCCTTCGTCAACATTTGCCGTCATTATGGGCCTGTACATAAATACGTAGTAAGATTCTTGTGTTATACCGCGCCGACACGGTTATGACGTGTCTTCATAAGGATACATGACGGGATATTATATCATCATGACGTGTCTTCAATACCTCCCTTTTACCTCCTTATTCTGTATTTGCAGCTACATGTTGGAGCGTCACATGTCGGTAGTACACCTGCGCGCCCTGGAGCGTCCCCCCCCCACTCCGCGCAACACCATGTCCAAACTGCTGAAGCAGCAGGCACTCGTGCGCAGTCAGGAGAGAGGTAAACGTACCCCACACCCCGCAACCTCCCGGACACCCCGTACCTCCCGGACACCCCGTACCTCCCGGACACCCCTCAGCCTCCCGGACACCCCTCAGCCTCCCGAATACCCCTCAGCCTCCCGGGCACCCTCAGCCTCCCGGGCCCCACTCAACCCCCCGGACCCCACTCAACCTCCCGGACCCCACTCAACCTCCCGGATACCCCTCAATCTCCCGAATACCCCTCAACCTCCCGGATACCCCTCAACCTCTCGGACCGCCCTCAACCTCCTGGACCCGGTAATGACTGAATGACAAAAACGGGAAATCAAGCCATGTGGCGTACACTGGGGGAGGCCTACGTCCAGCAGTGGACTGCAATAGGCTGACGATGATGATATTAGAAGAGGGTTTAGATTATGTGCTCAATCTGAAAACTTGACTTTCGATATCATTTCGATATCTTGACTTTCGGTGCACTGCTGGACATAGGACTCCCGGAAACCCTTAATCGCCTCTTACGATACCCACGGGCGGACATGGGGTCGACTTAAGATAACTTAACCTCTATTTGAGTGTAAACTTGAATGTTCAAATTTCCAGCAGCAGGCGATAGTAAGGAAGAGCCTCCATCGCCAGCCGCGGAAAAGATCACTACTAACGGTATGTTATTTACTTATTTACCTTTAATCGTGATAGAATACATCAGATGCATCTCCTTCCGTGCATATCGAAAGCGTCAACTAAGTGCTGATGTTTGTATATCAAATACGACTGAAGATGTGACTATGCGGATCTTATACATGTTTTTGGCTAACTCCTTGGGTTACGCCATAGAGGAATAAGATGTAGACATAGAGTGCTAATGTCATACTAACAGTTTCGATGCACCATTAAACTTTTCGGTGCCTCACAATTCCAGTCCTTTACACTTAGATTACATTACTATACGTTACAATATACTAGTAATGTAGTACATTACTATACATTACACTAATAGAATCTAAGTGCAAAGGACTGGAATTGTGAGGCACCGAAAAGTCTAATGGTGCATCAAAACAGTTAGTATGACATTAGCACTCTATGACATCTTATTCCTCTATGGTTACGGGTTACGCGGATTAGAGAGATTGATATTAGTGTTTTTTATTTTGTGTATGTATGTATCAAATATCACTGATCGAAGACAATCGAAGTGTACCTATACCTATACTATACTCCTACGGCCGTTTTGGTAACAGGGTGATTTTTGGTCGTCAACGTTCCCGAAAACTACGGAATCTCTTCATCATCACGATCATTTTTCTCCATGGAAGCATACCTGGGAACTGTCTGGTTCCCAAGATATTAGGGTCCAAAGTAAATAGACTGCGTTTTTCTGCATAAATGCACATAGTCGCGCGTAGCAAGATTTTTTCAAGAGAAATCATTAATATATGTCTATGAAGAAACTAGCATAAACACTGGACACTATAAATTTCGCCCGATCAAGTAATAATTTTTATTTTCAAAAAAATACGCGGACGTAGTCGCGGGCGTCTACTAGTAATATTTACTTTCATAAATGACTGTACTATTTAAACTATTTTTTCGATTAGTATAATTATGTTAATATCCAGTAATTTATCTTAAGCATCGTCTTCAAGTGCCTGGGTGGCCGCCTTTGCAGACTTCCCGCGGCAAAACTACTCTCACTGACGTAATAGATTACAGGCAGGTAAATATTTACAGACAGGTCAAACCTACAGGGGAAATTATTATAACTCCACCAAGCTGAGTTTGCACCTCGCGTCTGTTGATCTAGCTAAAAAGGATTCGCTAAGACTTAATATTTTTCAAATAATAAACGAATATTTTTGCAAACTGTCGCATAGGTCATCTTTGAGTAATAAATTGTACTCTTGTGTAGTTCGCGAACGAACTATGTCAAAAGAGCGCTCCTACAGGTGAACTACGCGAACTAGTTCCTTCATTTCCCATTTCGTAGTTCGTTAGTTCGTGGCGAATGAACGAGATTGACGTCGACTGAACTAAGATCGTCACGCACGGGACAGCTAAACATATAAAAGGCGAAAAATATTGGTGAAGGGTTATTTTATTTTTATTACACCAATATTTTTATGAATATTCATTAACAAGAAGTTTTTGCAGTTTTTAAAGGGTAAAATCATTCCATAAATATTGTCGCATGTTGCAGGAACCGTATTAAAACGAGCGAACGATCGGCGGTCTACTTCGAGCTAGGAACTGATGAACTAACGAACTAGTTCGTTTAGGAGCAGCGAACTAAACTGAGCGCTCCCTGTTGTGAACTAGTATGCCCAAGACTAATAGATTGATATTACGTAGTACCACGTAAATAATAATAGGCGCAACGCCCCATTCCAGCGAAGTGCAAACTTAGCTCGGTTGAGTTGTAGTCAACTCTGCGAACTTTGCTGTCGCCCGTCTAATTGTATCATTGTCTGAGTTCCCAGGAATGGAAAATATAATTTTTAATTGGTCTATGAAGCTTAATTAGTAGCACCCTGTGATGTTGTGATTGGCTGTAGTTTATATACATTTTTATATGTTTTCTTTAAAAAATATATACACCTTAGCGTGCTGCTATTTAAGTCTAGTATATTTCTTATGTGAGATCTAAATACTGAAGTGCAAATGGGCCCTATCCTGTGAAATTATTGTATAGTGCAATATGATTATATTCTGACCAAGCAAGGATCAGAAGCCTCAGAGTGATGAGAAATAGAGTGCGCGCTGTCGATTACGAACTGTTCTATAAGGTTATGTGATGTGATGATTAAAAAACTTAATTTATTTTAATTAAAGCCTCGAGCACACCGGATGCGTGTGCGTGCACGTAAGCGTAGACGTATACGTACCTCTGAGTTTAATGTATAGAACTGTCACCGCTTGACGTCTATGCTTACGTCTACGCATACGCATCCGGTCTGCCCGTGCCTATACAGTACCATACATTACAACTCAGAAGTACGTATACGTCTACGCTTACGTGTACGTCTACGCTTACGTGTACGTATACGCATCCGATGTGTGCTCGAGGCTTTAAAATTACTTTCCTCAACATACAACTTTTTCCCTCGGCACTTTACGTGTGCTACTTATATTAGATGCCAGTCAACAGATCGACATTTGAGGCTTTTTAATAAATTGTTTACTTAATTGTTTATAAATAAAATTTGCATAGCTCATTTCCCTCGATACATACAACACATGGAACACGCTGGCACGCACTATGTTTTAGTTACTCTAAGGTGCCTTCTTCCAATATACAAGTGAAGTTGTAGGTAAAGATGGAGTCTGAGTTTAATGTTGTAATATGCAAGGATTAAGTCATAGGAATTTTATCCTTAAAGCAATTGACGCATTTACACATAAAATTGGTAATAATGGCTTCAAATAGGTGGACTCCACCTTTACTCACAAGCTTCTTGGTATGTAATATTGTAAATAATATAAAACATGTAGCTAGACTGTTGTAACTCGACAGACTGCAAGTATTACTCGACACGTCTTGTCGAACTATTGTAATCATAGGAAAATTATATTTTTGTACGAACCGTGTACATACGCACTGAGTAAGTTAAGAATAATGGATACATTAATGTATCTATTGATATATGTATGTATATAATTAAATGATATTAATAATGTACCTACCTACTTGTTAGAATATCGACGGCTGTAACGTACAATGTTGTTATCTGTAAAATGATGGTTTACTTATTCATTATCTTCCTGCCAGCTATTCTAAACGTGACTCTAAACGTATCTCCTTTATAATCTTGTAGTTCTGGCTACCTACCCCCATTTCGGAAACACAACATTATGTATGTATGTATTATCATTCTTTATCATCATTATAAACTTGTACATCACAACTATACACTCAAAATTGGTCAGAAGTGGCACCATGTGGTTCTATCAACCCTCGGTGCTTTGCCTACCCCGTAAGGGATAAAAGCCTGATCATATGTATGTATATATGTTTTATCACCCTGCCCTTATTCCGTTAGCAAGCCTAGTATGATCTGCGAAACACGATATAATATTTATCGACATTTAGCCTGTCAAAATATAACCGCCATGTTGAATTTTGTATAGAGACGATACGATATCTTACGATACGATATCCACGATGCGTGGTCATGCTAGAGGGGCAGGTGTCTATCGACTGGGGTCGACGCAATGTTTTTTTTTAAACCTTTAGAATATTAAAATCCGTACACGAAATTCATTGGCACGTGGCTGGTATCGAACCTACACCGTCCGACTCTAACCCATTAAACTATCAATGCTTGGAATTTTCTTAAAAACAACGGTACCTAAAAGTTTCAAGACAGTAAAATATTTTAATTCAGAGGATAAAAGATACAGTAATGTACGTTACAGCAGTTGTATATGGATAGGCAAATAAATACTTTAACAAGATTATTTTAATATTTGTTTTATTTATTAGACTCTGTTTCGTATGGCTGTACATGGATGGAGTTTTACTTAATTTATTTAAACTTCCAAATTATTATAATTTAGAATTCTCTTTCACAATATTGGAATGATTGTAGCTACGTACTCTGTACACATTAGTTATTTCTCATATTCGGGGTTTTCAAAAGAAAATGGACTAGAAACAAGTCCCTTCACTAAAGTATTTATAGTTTTATAGTGGACGCCCGCGACTTCGTCCGCGTGGAAATTGAATTGTAGCTTATATGACACGTTTGTCGGTTTACCATAGCAGTGCCATCTATTGATTACTTACTCAATCCAGTCGAAAAGTATCGACATCTGTTAGAATCTTTTGGAGTGGACAGATAATTGTGACTGTCAATTAATTATAGACAAATAATTTGCAATAAAATAAAATTGCGACTATAATTAAAGATCTAAGCTATCCTATCTCTGAAGTTGGACCAGACTGCTCACGGTGTGCCAATTTAATTTAAAATCGGTTGAGTAGTTTAGGAGTCCATCGCGGACAAACATCGTGACAGGAGATTTATATATATTAAGATTATAGTTATACTTACGCATAATTTCCGTGTAAAACTTTTGTGATTTTTTTTAGTGACGGGACAAGTCACGGAAGCGAGAGAGCAAAACAGAACTGTCAACACAGAACTTCATGGAAATGCGAAAAATATTATTACTTACACATAATTCTTGATGACTTTTAGACCGCGATGTTTTCTCGCCTCCATAAGATAACTTTGTGTTCATCGTACATTACAATTTCAATATGTACCTATCTTTTACAAATTCATTCCTCAGTTTACAAAATGGGTTTCCACGCAAAGTACTTTACTAAACTATACCTATAAATCTCTAATTATTAATATTTACATGTAATATAAATGCATTTATTTAAGTTCAACGTACAGACTAATTCACATACATTTAAATCTAAACTGGCAATCGTAAAGTGGAGTGGCTAAAATATAATAATTTTGTTGACATAATGTTTGTGCGACTGATAGCTGACTTCGATGCTCCATTAGTACCTATTACTGTGTAACATCTCTGCACCCAGGATTATTCTAGATATTCACATGGATACGTCTGTTTTATCAACTAATAAAGGTTCACTTATCACACATGCTGTCCTGTTCTTTTTGAACTAAATAGAGTGTAACAGCATGTGAATTTACAGGTGCTAGTGTAAAAATCTACAAATACCGTACGAGACTCGTACTTGTTATATAAGAATACTGCAGTAACTAAGCTAGGTAACGCTATTTACAATCTATCTCACACATAATACAAACCTATCTTAACTCTATTGCTATAAGTGTTAACTGAGTTTTTAATAACTTGAACACATTGGGATTGATGAGGTTTGCCCTGAATATGCTGAAAATTGACACTTTATATTGTGCTGTGGAAGATTATAATTAACTATATCGTTCCCAATATATACCTAACTATGCTAAAAGAATGGATGAAAACACTAACAGCAATTTTTTTGTCTATCTAAGATATCTTCAACTGTTTTCATACCAAATTTGTAATAAAAATCTGAGATTCATCTTATTCTTTAGTATTGAAATCGGCCGTTAATATACTTATAGATCTGAAAATTATGTTGAATTTTTGCTGTCTCGCTCACTTTATATAAAAAGGTAACCATAATCTTTCAATTGATTTTGATGACTGGTCCATTGAGCTATTCGCTGGTAGATTAAAATGTAAAGTTCTGTTAACAAAACGGAAGATATATATCGGGAACGATTAATGAAATCATGGAATACTATAAAGCACATACCTACTTCAGTCAAAAGTAATAGTGTATTCACAACATTAGATTTACAACTAAACATAAAAAACTTTCCCATGTAACTCAAATTACCTACATCTTTCTCTTACAGATTCGCTGAGATTCAATTAATATATTTTCTGTACAGTATGTTATAACTTCTACTCATATATATACTACGTTATAACATTATAACGTAAAATCCTTTTCAAAACTTTGATAGGAACTTGAAAGTCTTAGCTGAGCGACCGATAGTAATGCGACTAGACGTGGTAGTGACAAACCGCAGACAGGATTATTGTAGGTACAAACTAGAGTCTCAATAACGAAAAACTACATTTTTTGGAGCTATGTGAATATATAGGTAATCATGAGTAGGTATATGAAACAATCTAAAAATTTCATAAACCCTAGGGCCAATATCAGAGAGAACTTCGTTATTGAAACGAAGGTATAGAAATCAGAATTATTTGTTCAATCTACTTGATTATCTCCTGTAGAAATAAGGATGTTCGACATATCGGAATGTAAGTTACAGCACCGTCAAACTGGTCGGTCCCTCAGCCGTCACAAACGAGGCTCCGGCGAGGGAGTCGAGGGCACGTGCATGACGTCACGTGGTCGCCTTTTCCTCCAAAAACTGATGTTTCTCTACCCAGAGGCAGGTGTATGGGAGAGGAGGTTCCGTGAGGCGAGGGAGTCGGGCACGTGTCTCCAAGTCTAGGGGACATTCGAGACCACGTGTATGACGTCATGTGGTCGCCGCATCCTCCATAAGCTGATGTTTCTCTACCCATAGGCAGGTGTATGCTACCATCAGAGTAGGTTCCGTGTGATGAGGACGGGCGCTACGTGGACGCCATGAGCTTGGCGTGCGCGGTTACGTTCCGCTGGTGCAGGAAGCCGCTGGACTCCTCTTCCTCGTTACTGTTTATGCCGTACTGGGGATAGAAAGGTTACTAGTTAGTAAGACCCTGGAGTCGACTAAAGAACTGAGGAGTTAAAAGACGATGAGATACGAGTAGCGACTTGTTATTGATCTTTTACATCTGGCCCCACTATGCTCAACATGGCTCTTTCGTGATCATGCTAATTTGGCTAATCCATTTGGGAACACAACCATTTTTTTATGAAAGCAAGATCTCGCCATAAGATAAGGTAAAGACATAATCAAGATTGTGTCGATTGTGTTTTGAATTGGTGACTGAAGATCCTGGAAGTTCAGAATTGCCAACGATCGTAGTGGGTTGCGGATAGCAGGCTTGACGTTATTTCAGATTTTTGTGTTTTAAGCCTCTTCTGACTAAATAACATGTATGAATGGTGTATTCATCTTCAGCTGCTAGCCTGTTTTCTACTCTATTACGTTGCTTATTTACCTAGCTATCGCCTTAAATTGCACCTGATAGGTATCTACTTAGTCGAATCTGAGCATGGAACTGACCTGCAAAGCATGTAAATAATGCTGCTGTGAGTGGTAGTGTCCGTGGTAGTCGTACTGCGCCGGCGCCGGCTCGCTCTTAATGTTGAAGAGTGCGGGCGCGGACGCGGACGCGGGCGCGGGGTAGCCGGGGGGGAAGGCGGCGCCGGCCGCGCCCGGCGTGTCCGCGCGCCGCCCGCACAACGAGGGCGTCAGGGGCAGCGACACCTCGGGCATGCTGGGCTTGTCTGTGGGGAAAGAACATTGTTAAGACTGGTAGGTGAAAACTTGGGTACCATTTGGGCGGCCAAGCCACAAAAGCCACTGCTTGGCCGCCATTGCGCGCCTGTGCGGAAAGTCGACTAAGAAGTTATGGAGAGAATGACCATTCCCAGGTAACAACTTGTCAGTGATAATTTAGGTACTTATTTGACGTCAAACAGATCGGGTATAAATGGTGAAATCTTTAGCTGACTTTCTAATGTAGTAGGTACCTATACGTCTGAGGTAATGATGATGGTAGGTATAGCCAAATTGTGACTTCAGTAATTTCTATACTTACTCGTACCACCTTAAGGGAAAAAGAGGGCCCAATCAAATAGTCTTACCATCTCTTCCATCAACAGTGGGTGAGGCTTGTTCATCTTTCTTGGCTCCATCCTGCTTGCCCGACTTCTTGGGCTTGCGACGTCGTGTCTGGATACCATCTTTACGCATTGCTAGTGGTCTGGAAGTCATATAAGTCAGTTATTTATGATGTTATGAAGAAAATGAAGAAGTGTTAGATTCAGTTATGTCACGAGATGGTTTCCGTTCTTAGATTATGACATTTAAAAATCTAGATTAGGTATTTCGATTCCATTTTATAGCAACTGTATTAGTAGGAAATTTGTTATTATCTCACATTGCTTGTGCTATATGAGCAGCCGGATAGCAGAGTAAATTATTACCGTAAAAAATGTCAGGGTGAACGAAAGTAGTCCCCCCCTGAACAGACTGATCTAGTAGGTACCTATAATTTTCAGTGGGTAGGAGGAGGTTTTAGACGTAAATATAAAAGTAACACGTCCGTTTGTTTGTGAGCTATCTGAAAAAGAGTGCCTTTCTGTGCAAGGAAGTCTACCTATGGAAGGTTAAGTTTTATCTCAGAAGAAAACTTCAATCTCAAAATTAAACTTGGTTTCTTCTGACTTTTCGAGTGTAAAATAGTGGCAAGTCATAAATATTTTCCGTAACTCGCCTGTTGACGCCGTGCAGTTTGAAGTAGAGTCCGCACGCGTTGCAGACGGGCTCGCCGTCGTTGTTGCGGCGCCACAGCGTGGTGGTTCGCGAGCCGCAGTTCGTGCAACACTGCCCGTGCCTCCGAGCAGCAGACTGCAACACGACACTGGTGTTAGCTTATAGGAGCTAACGTTATTAGAGTTGTGTGGCTATTGGTTATACCTACATATTCATCCAGTCATTATGCTAATGCATAGCCAACCAAATTTGAGTTTTATGAAATTATAAAATCGAGATTTACGTAGGTAAAGTCTCTTAATTATTGCTACCAGAGACCAATCAACCGTTACAAGCAGTATAGAGATAGCTGGACTCATGGTGACTATTGCAAGGTATCGCTTTATGTGCATGGGCTCCTTTGTGGGAGAATACTGGTGACAGTTCTAAATGCACGCGATCAAATGACCAGTCTTCATTTAACTACGGATTGGATAGTCTTGCAATGATTACCGAAAGGGGAATGAAGTATAATCGAGTATATTTTCTTAAAGTCTATAAAGCGCAGGCAAGGTAAGCTAATGAGAATATGCGTACGGTTCGATACGAATTACAATATTGATTAATGTACCTAAGTACTACCTGCTTTTATTAATTGCATTAAGAACTAATAGACAAGCAGGCTTTAATACCTATCTACGTACATGTAGGTATGTTTTAAAAACAAAAAAATATGATCTACCTACTTCTATAGTGCCTATGTTATATATTTGATTTTGCATAGATGATAACACTGTGTTTTCGCCGAGTTTTGCTTATATAATATCACATACTTTCCTAAACCTAACGTTCTAGAATTTAAAAATTCGTTGAATACTGGATTTTATGTTTTGTTTTCCCGTGATTCAAATTATTATTTAATGTTAGATAGAACCACTGAATCATTACGCTTCAATGGTTGATGGTGGCTGATACATAACTGCGGTTAAATATTCCAATGAAATGATGAATGATTAATTACTCAAAACTGGAACAAACAGAGATACCTACCTACCTAATTGTCTATATACCTAAACAATACCTACATTTGAGATCTATTCCGGTCCGATCCCTTGAACTAATCCCTTTTTACTTTAAATCCACAACAATCTGATATCAAAACAATTTTTAGATTCCGGTCTGATCCCGTGGAGTTCTTTTTTAATGTAAGGTCAGAAAATAAAATAGGAAATTAAAGAATGAAAATTGAAGAAGGACAAAGTTAAGAAAAATTAAAATAAGAATGAGTAAAATAGTCTCGATCTCTTAGTAAAAATCAACAATCATTCGAAAAACAATTGTATGTGTCTACTGTTTTATACTTGCTAACAGTACCTACTAAAAAATCATTGAGAAGACACACGGGATCAGAATGGAATACAAAATAAATGAAATACTTATTCATCTGATCCCGCGACGGGATCGGATAGGGATAAAATTAAATAAAACGGATCCTTTGCGGGATCACTTGCTGGGATCGGATCTACATTTAAATTAAAATATAAAACACAAATAGGGTTAAAAGGACGTGTGCCCTTAATGGGACTGTGGAATAAAAATTGAAGTTTCTATCATCGGGCCACACTAATACCCGTCGGTACGCTTGTTGAGGCATCTTTTTTTGCTGAAGTTTTCCTACAAAGCATTTGATGCTCTTTCTTAAAGAATCGCGGCAGAGTACTAATAAAACAATAAATCTACCATGGCTACGATCAACAGCATACAATAACAATATTAGTAACCGTTAATCTTCTAGGTAGAGCATCTTCAATTTTCCCTATGATTATGACCGCGTCTTTGCTTTTCGACTTTTCACCAGATGAAGTAGTACGAGTAGCTATTTCATTAAAAAATACTGACCTATTTCTACGGGCAAAGAAACTAATTTCTTATTATACAAACAAACTAACAGTAAGTAAAGCTAAATATACCTCTACAAAGTAAAGTTCATTTAGTATAATAGATATTACCTCGATTCCCACAAATAGATGCGCGACGAATCAAGAGATTGGAATAGGGTCTGACATAATCGCTATTGTCTGCTGATGCCAATAAACCAGCGCGTGCGCAGCCATCCCGCGAGTTGTGACAGCCGGGCGGGGCGCGTCGCGATTGGTCGGCCTATCGTGGCCTATCATGGACTATCTAGTCTCGGTGATCTCTTGTACACGCGCACTTAGAACGTTTGTTGTTTGTATTTGCGCGCGTATACGCCGATTCTATTCTGTCTCTCTCTCTCTACCATAGATATGATAATACTAGAGCTTGTTTCATAGAATAGTTTCCGTTCACGATTTTGTAACTAGTATTTTGTACACTGAGCAACTGGCGCCATCAGACGTGCTACGTATGTATTATTTCGAGTTTCTGGGTAATTGACACTAAAGGATATGGACATAATGGGACAAGGACGTTTTGCACCCTCTGAGCATTTTGGGATTTGGACTTTAGGAACCTAAACGATACTAAGAAACAATTTTGTGAAACATTCTCTAGTTCTCTACATAGCGTAACAGTGTACGTACGTACATGGAACAACTACAAGTAGTTCCAAAGTTTGATAATAGAGTCGCTGTTGTAACTGTGGAAGGCCAAAGTTATGGTTTCCTAGGACAGCGGTACCATTTCATAGCAAACGTAATGAAGCAGCGAATGACATTGACTATGAAAAACAACATCGATCACCGCTCTCTTGAAAATTTCGCCAAGGTTTGACAACCTTCTTGTGACGTCATTTCACCACTGTATGACGATATCGCTCACCTAGAAAACCATACATTAATGTTAGCTAGTGGTTCATTTAGGCTTTATGGGTAGTTAAAAGGCTACATTGTGTCAACTCTAGTTTGTATGTGCTACATGTTCGTGTGCTATAGATAGACGCAGTAGATACCGATGTTATCTCCAGTCGTAATGACTCAGTGATGGGATGACGTCACCGGCCGACGGACCTAAACTATGTACTATATTCTTATGTAGGTAAATGTTTTGTAGTTCTAAGTACTAACATATAGGTTGGAAGCCTTTGGAGCTTATCTCTCTTACTTATCTATTAAAAATGTTATAAATTAAAAATATTTTTGTTTAATTATAGATAAAGAGTAAGTACCTATGTTAGGTAAGGTTAAGTGAACTTTTATTTAGATAAAATATGTCAATTAATAAAAATAATTTATTGAGTTATTTATTTATTTATGTATGTCCATAGTTGTTTAAGTAGCTTACCTACCTAGGTAATTAATTACTTATACAAGTTTTAGCAAGTAACAAGTATATAATCTGAACAAATTATCTAAATTCTTAGATACTAGCCATTATGTTGACATACTCCCACGTAAGTAAATTAAAGCTTACATTAATCTTAAAACAATTAATTACCGAGATACGCTTACACATTTAAAACTGTACCTACACTGATTGGAAGTACTACCTACCTACCTACCTACCTACCTACCTACCTAGTCGGGACAAAAAAACAAGTAGGCAAGCTACCGACGACGGACAGACAGTCAGGCATGCAATTACTGACTGATTAGCTATCTCGACATGCGACAACCACCGCGAGTGATAGATATATTATTACACCAATAAATATTTACATTAACTACAGCGGCAAGCGAGCACCGTGGGTACCTGCATCGTTAGGGAAAGTGAGTGGATCATGCAATTAAAATACCATTCCGAAATCATCGCTAATAAGGAACAAAACTTGATTGCATAGTGCACTGACAAAAGTAAATGCATTCAAGTTTTGACGGCACCTGTGGTATAAGCCACAGTGAAGGGGAGCGGTAGCGTGTAGTCACTCACCGGGGTGTGACGGGACGGGACGGGGGCGAATCGGGACGGGGCGGGAGGGGACAGCATGCACTACCTACACGCCACCGACTCACCTTCTTCATGCCGCGCGGCAGGCCGTCGGACATCCAGCGCTGCACCGAGCCCTCCTTATAGAAGCGCGTGAGCAGGTCCGCGTCCGCACCTGCACAGAGATGGCGTTAGTGTCTGCTTGAGCACTCACCAGGCGCTTGCTGGGCTTGACCAGCGGCCGGTTGACGCCGTTGATCTTGTGGTACAGTCCGCACGCGTTGCACAGGTAGTGGCCGGTGGCGTCGCGGCGCCACAGCGGCGTGTTGTTGGCGCCGCAGTTGACGCACTCGCGGCCCTCCTCATACGCGTCCAGGGCACCATCTGTGACACAGGGCCGTCACCAAGCGAACACACGCGAAGACTGGACCACAACTCGCAGTCCGTAACGAGACTTTTTCGCAATTCATTGTAGAAAACGTAATACTGCCTAGGAGCATGCTATGATACCGGGAAACTTGCCAAGACGAGCAAGTAGGGTTACGTCAGCTGTAACATCCTTTTATCAGAGTAGGTGACTCGGAGAATTGGTAGTCCTCTCTCCCTCTTGTAAGTCATCTAGTATCTATAGTATACAAAAACATACCACACAATCACTACGTTACTAAGATAGTGAGCCATAACATCTTATCTTAGACAGAATATAGATATCTCAGTAATTACTTACATACAGTACAAACTGATCCTATTTAGTAAGTTAGCAAATAAATACCTAATGCGCCCACCACCGGGCCCTACACCCTCCACTGACTCTCGGATCTGATAACGCACCCATAGTGAATGTTTGAACTTCCGAATTGTAACGCCTAATACAATTTCATTTACCTAATAATAGTATATAACAAACATAATAAAGTAATATAACTTTTATGAAGTTTCTATACTTGCTACGAAAAACTGCTGCCCCGTAGACGCGTAGCACACCCAAAAAACATTGCGAAATTCTATGCAAACAATGTTGACTACACAAAAACTTAAATAACCCAGTAGTTAATTAATTAATTAATAATGTATTAAAACAACAACTTTGTATGTAATATAATTAAACTATTGTCGCTCCTTATCTACAGTGACTGATTAGTACGTGATCACTCATCTATATAACTATAGGTATGTAGTTACTCGGCTCGATAAGAAATAGCTAATTCGATTAATATCGGTTCCCGGAACGTCCAGTGCAGTGACACACAATAATATGCATGTGCATTTTTGTTCAAAACAAAGTCTACTAAATAGAGTAAGCATGAACTCTTATTATGGCCCTAAACCATAATATACCTTATACTGTATTCCTAGGCTACTCGTATTTTCAGTTAAGTGTACCTAAAGTAAATAAATAAATAAACAAATATCCATTGTGGAAGTAAAATGGTGCTATAAGCAATATTGAGCGATCGACAAAATATCCCGATTATGGCCTGGAATACTTTTTATTCCGGGAAATCACTAACATCGTAAGATTCGAGTAAGGACTCAGGGGTGTTCTCTCAGGCTAGCAAACTTGTCATTGATCTTTCAGTTTCTTCAACTTTATAGTTCATCCTTAATAATAAAATTAGCTATGGTTGTCTACGATAGCAGCTTTACAATGAGAAAGTAAAAAAGAGAGCTGGCTTGACGGTGCCGTCATCTGAAAACCTCATTTACGGCCGCTACATGACGGCAAGTTGATAATTAATTAATTATAATTATTTTATACCTACATAAATATATTTTATATCTATAGGTATATTATGAGTACCTAAACGCTCCCTTTAACCTTATTATTATATTATAATGCTTTTAATACGTGTTATTGTTAATATTATCTATATTCTGAAATTAAACGTAGATAGAGTATATTTGTGGTCGGGACTTTACATGGGATTGAAAAACATAAGGAAACACTAACATATCTACGTCACCGTCTATGTTTTCCTATTCATATCAATGTAAGTTATAGATCAAATTAATTATAATTTAAATAAGTGTCTATAATTATTTCAATTTATTTGTACTGTATATACAATAAGATTTATTCCCAAATGATATTTACTAGAATACATCAGCTGCATCTCCTTCTGCAAGCTGGCATAGATACATACTACATATAATCATGCCTTTATCCCTTACGTAAGCAGAGCACCAAGGGCCGATAGGACCACATGGTGCCACTTCTGATCAATTTTGAGGGTATAGTTGAGATGTACAAGTTCGGTTAGAGTGACAGGTGGTCAGCCCATCGCCTACAAAACACCAAAACCCTCTTGTCCATCTACTGACTTGTACAGTATGCCCGGGAAGAGAAGCATCTGTAGTATTATACGTTTTTTTTTTCACTCCCAGAGCAGCATAGGTAATATAATAACATAATAGGTAATAAGAAAATACTATGAAGGAGACTTAGGTACACAATGTCATGGAAAAGACTAAATTAATATTATTTTTTATGGACCTTTGATAATTAATTAACGTCCCCACGGAACAATTTGGGGAAGATGAAATTAATACATTGTGGCGTGCCCTGGTGAAAGCCTTCATTCTACAGTGGACTGCAATAGACTGATGTATATAGTCTGGTGCAAAAATGGCGCATGCGTCCACAAAATCAGGAAATAGCGAAGGTGAGTACGTAACGGTATCTTGATTAAAACATCAGCAGAGAAGAGTATACTATTTTAAAAATAAGCTGGTTTCTACATACCTAGTGCAGGTCGGGGATCGTAGGGGGCGCACCAGGAGCCCATCACCACGTTTTGGCCGTACAGCCCACCGCCCATGCTGCCCACTCCGCCCACTGCACCTCCACCTGCAATACAAGAGTTCTTTAGCACCTAACTAACTATATATTAAACATAACAGTTATTGTTGCAAAATAATCAAATAAATTAGTAACACCTAGGTTGTTAGTTCATCTCCTGAGCTCCATAGACTACTCTTACTACATACACAGGGTGATGCAGCTAATGTATTCTAGTGAAAGCCTGCATCAGCACAAGTAAGCAACCGGGGAATAAATTGTATTAATTACGGGGAATTTTCTCTTGTAACGGGATAAATTAAACCAAAGCTTGGCGAAGTCCCCCTTTCGTATATAGGTAAGCAAGATAAGAAGGAGATACAGCTGGTGGTATTTATCTATTTTATTAGAGCGTCATAACAAGGTACTAAATCCGGAACAAGAGCAATCCCAATTTCAACTTAACTACATGAACGTTTGAGTTTGCTTAATAAGATGTCTGGTAGAACCGAACAAAACATCATCATCATCATCAACCTATTGCAGTCTACTGCTGGACGTAGGCCTCCCCCAGGGCACGCCACAAAACTGCCATGGGGGTTATTTGCCCATAGTCACCACGCTGGGCAGGCGGGTTGGTGACCGTACAAAACATAGTATCGGCATTCTCCTATCCACTATCATTAATCGCACAAACACTGATGCACACAGTCAAAGAAAGTAAACACAATAACTTGCTACAATCAAAAACAAAGCTAAACTTCTTCAAATACATCTATCTACCCGCATTCGATAACTTCTGTAACACTTTTTGATCCTTTATCTTTGTTTGAGAACCGGCTGTGATAATTATTATAATTGGGGGCAAGGCGTTAACAGAAGTAGACGTAAACTATAGACTTTTGCCATCAATAAATTTCTGTGGCATAGACAGTAGCGACACTAACACCAGACCATAAAGCTTGCACATAATTTGAACACAGGATAGAATAGAAATGTCGATTATCCTAACACACCAATATGTCCCATTTTCCATTAATCAACACAGATTTGACCTCTGCTCTCCACGTGCACTTGTGTTCTTCGCCTCACCTGATGCAAACAGTTCCATCAGAGCCAGGTTCTGAAGCCGGTACATGGTGTAGTCCTCCATAGCGTGTGTACGGTCACAGGTCAGCCGCGCGACTGACCCGACCTCCGATTGAATCACTCGGCGATCCGCGATAACGGACTCATTAGGTATGTGTTGATTAATGCTGGCTTAGTCACTCTCAGTCTCAGTTGTATAGGCTGCTTTGATTGACTATAGCTATTTGTAGGATCGGCCGAAATAACTCATCTTCCTGCCCTTATTTATGGGATCAGCAAAACATGGTTTCTTTCAAACTCATAATGCCAAGGATTTGGCGTTTGTTTTACGAATGAATTTTATAAATGGTGCCAACTCTCCTCTGGGTAGGTACAGCTAAGTGACAAATTTTAGTAAAATCCTTACCTACATGAAATACGTCCGTGACTGGGATCGAAAGGCGCACCGCAGTGGTGCATCGGCTGGAGTAACTATCATTCGAAGGAACCATCCCTCATGGGCCATGGCCCAAGTAAATAGGGAAGTGGACCCATCTAGTCATATTTTATACGTAGATTACATAATATGTAATTCGGCTATTCAGAAAGCGAGAAAAGTATAGCGAGAATAAGTGATAAGTAGATCATTATGGATTACCAATGTTGGATAAGACCAAAATAATTGTTATACTCGTATATATCTAACTTATAATAAAAATATACAATTTAATTTTAATTTATGTATAGCTAAGAAATAGTTGTAGCGCTGGGGGGCAATTCTCGAAAAGTCTTGAGTTGGAACGAAGGTGAAACGGAACCGTTGTTGACGCTCAGAACAATGCAATAATTACTTTATGATGACGTAATTAGACACATTTCAGCACGAGACAGATATTTGTTTTGCTGTCATATTCGCGACCGATGCGTGTTAAAATATACCTTATACATTGCTTCGCACCGCGTTTCGTTAACGGTTCGTTAGTAGTTGCGTTTCGGCTCAAAAATTTTCAAGAATTGCCCCCCTGATCAGCCACATTTACATTGTGGTATTATCTAATTGACATAATTAATAGTTACGGCAAGGAAGATAGTACTCGTACTTGTTCAACATAGTACTTGTTCGTTAAGCTATAATGTATTTGCCAGGCTGTCCAAAGGAAAACAATAGAATTATCCTGTTTAAGGGGAATCTTATCTTTCTGCGTAAATAAAGTTAGTGATGCTGCTTAGCTACTTACAGTTGTTTGTGGTTAATTTGTTTATTTACCCACACTACCTATACTGAAACTGGTATTCCCTGAATGAGTATCAGAAGTCAATAGCTGGACCTAGATGATTCAACTTAATCGGGGGAGATCAAAATTTTTCAAACCTGCGTCAGAACTTTATTGTCTTGAAGCATCGTGACTACAAATAGGACACGCATTGAAAAAAAAACTTCAAATATTCTCAGTCTTTTACGAAAATATGGCTGTTGCAACATCAATTTTATTCTGTAAGTGACTTTTTAATGACCGTATGTAAATTTTAATGTAATATCTCAATGTAAGTAGTTAGTGTGAATCTAATAAACTAATGTAAAATTTTATTACTACTAGACAAAAATTATTAACTGACTAATACTTAATAACTGCTGGATAATTTATAAGGCTAAACTTAGCTTTTTAAAAGACATTTTGCATGCTCTTCGACAATATGTGAAACAAAACTATGTAACACAATAGAAATATGATCTATACAGGGTGTAACAGAAAGGGTATGTTAAGCGAAAAGCTATGTAAATAGCCCACTATAGAGAACCTATTTCCAAAATTTGAGACTTGAGATCACATGTTTGTTTTTCATGGTTGTATGCATATTCCTGAGTTGTGCAGGAATTCTCCATACTAACTTGAAAAATAAACATGTGATTTTGAGTCTGAAATTATGTTAAATTTAGTTAATTTAGTTTTACTAACAATTTAGTTATGCCTGTTTTTTCGCCTTGGTTGGATAGGTCATATTTCTATTTGTAACACCTTATGTTCCATATTTTATGCAATAAACAATTATTATTATTATATGAATAATAACGCATACGTTGTGCTGAAAACCCTCCCCTAGTACATACTTATAGGGACGAGTTTCTTTCATCCTACATCGTTACGTAGATAGCCCTACGGAACTCTACATCCGCGTTAATCCGGAAAGCGAAAGCGTGGCCGCCCCAAGTAGACCTTGGCGGATTATCATCACAGGCGAAGAGCGAAGGGAGGGCCTGGAGCGAAGCTCTCTGCCCCAGCTAGGGGACATAAGTAAGCCAAGTGCTGAAAACCCTCCCCTAGAAAGGCTCCTGATTTGACTATGTAGAATGAAAGAGACTCGTCTGTTTAAGTATTAAGTATCAAATCAGGAGCCTTTCCATCAGGGCACAAGTCACTCTTGCTATGGAATATAACAAGATAGATACGAGTAGCTATAGTATGGAAGCTGCCTGCTGAGACCAAATGTGAAGGCGCTCATGATCGCTCAAGAGATCTTTTATTTATGAGAACTAACCGTAAGAGTCGTGATGCGCATGGTGATGCCACACGTTCTGGTGCGGGAAGTGGTGGTACTGCTGCAGCCGGCTGGCCGGGTAGCCGAGGTAGCCGTCACTGCAGTCGCCCCCCGCGCCCGCGCCGCCGCCCCTCCGCCTCCGTACCCTGCGCCGCCTCCGAACATGGTGCTCTGACGCAGCAGATGTTACGGCATCGATGCTTCTGTAACAAGATTTTCGGAGATTAAGATCTTCTAACTTAAGCTCGCTAGATTGTTGTAGGTTTTTGTGCCCGAAAAGCAGCGGTAGGCGCACCTCTTACCACGTGTAACTTAATAGGCTAACTTGTTGAAAAGTGGGCGTGTGATTTGAACCCTTCTGCCCAACCTCTTTGGGCGTGACTATATGTATTTATCTTTTAATGAGCCTTCATGATTTATACCATGTAAATTACTTTGTCCTGAATAACTGACAGGCGGATAAACGCACAGCCTGAACCGCTGATAGAGACTTTAAACTTGCAGGGTGTAGGTATTCTTCGCATGATGTTTTCATCTGATAAGAAAGGATTTCCTGAAATTCCCTCTGGACCGAGATAACTGCATATATTATGTATGTATGTATTTTTTTGTAAAATTAATACCATGTTTACAATATCTATGTGAATGGCACAGCTAGCGACGTGCCGTGTGTCGTCGAGGTTGCGCCGACGCAGACGTGATACCATCTGAAGATAGAGCACGTGCGCACCTGTCGACCAGCCCACCACCCTTCATCGTGAAAACCCAACCTTATTACCAGCATCATTATGAGTAAATACCAATTATTTTGCGTTTGGCAACTGCATATTTAAAATGGCGCAAGCAGACCTTGCCACAGTGACTTATTTACTTAATACTGATATCGAATTTATCGTGAGTTGCGACAAATGTGATTGTTTTGTAAATTTTATTGAGAATTGTAAGTTATTTCCAGAATGTTATCTGGTATGTAATCTCTGTGTAATTCGAAGCGTTGCGTTTAGGCCTGCGCTCAACTATAGGCACGTTGCTGTTTGGTACAGGCATACGAGTACATGTATTACACATAGTATCTAAAATGTATTGCATAATGAATTGTACCAGGCCAAAGATGTTGCAGGCATATTATGTTGAATCTAGAAACCTTTCCTTGAATCTAAACGTAAAACCAAAAAGAAACGTATTAGGAACCAAGGAAATGCTTGCTTAGTCGCACGACATTGAGAATTAAAGATACATTACAATGATTCTTCTGTCTAAACTGCTAACGACTAAATTGCTTCGGAATATCTAGTTAGTGTAGGGGGACGATTGGAAACGCAAACAAAACGCATTGGTTATGTCATGTAGCATTTCATCTTACATTCTTTCTCTACCTTTATATCCCTAATCGTAACATAATAATGTTTGTAGTTCACCCCCGAGAAAATATTAGAAGCATCTACACATTTAGAAGTATCTACATACATACATATTTATATAATTTAAACACAGTATTACAGGAACACATGCTAGTACAAGACCTTGCAAAGTTGCAACAAACACTCAGTAATCGTAACATTTCCATATTCAATTACTTAGCGACAGTCGTTTCCCGTCGCGACACAAACTACACTCTTTATTACATGACAAGTTCGACACAAGGTTAGTGCTGTGCATAGCATTTTCAGTAAGGCATGGACGTGACAGAACATCGTCACATGATGTGTTCATATTCTGATGGTTTTTAGAGAATTAGTAGTACTTCATTCTTTTTGCCATAACAGATATTCCTAGTATTGTAATGAAGGAATAAGGGGGAACGTAGAAATACTGAAGCTATTAAAATTTATGGAAAACAATAATCAGGCAGGCATATTAGAGCAGAAGTGGCTAATTAGCGGAATTGGATTTCTAGCATAAATGAGGACCATTATAAATAACAATTCTACACTTTGCAGCCAGAGAATGTAAGATTATCTGGAGCGACTTCGCACCAGTCAAGTCGTGCATATTTCATTGTCTGCTATAAGGCAGTTTTCACTAATATCAACTTAATTACGATTGCTTTTGAACTATCTATTTGTAACAATATGTTTCTTCAGCTTTCCCGTTCCTGGATAGTAATGCGTATTCTATTAGTTATGTATAAGTTAATTGGTAATGCAACGACCAGTCTCCAATACCCAGTAAGAAGGCTGTACCTACTCTATGTTCTACAAGTTACCGAGAGTAATCTAATGGATGTAAATTATATATGAAACATGCAGAAACATGACACAGTATGTACCTACTTATGTGGGTAAATGCGGATCGAGGAATATATTTATTTTGATCGGTATACTTGTATTACTTGCCGAGTTCAAGAGAGAACAGACTCTGATGCAGGCTAGTATACTGCAACTGATGCTTCATCATGCTGCTTCTTTGCTTTTTAAGAGCAATCATTAACAATGACCCCGTTATCAAGTGCATTGATGATCCGGATGTTATCCCATTTTGGGATGTTTATAGGTATGTATATATTTGTTTATAGGTATGTATATATTTGTTTTTAGGGTTCTTCTGAACGTTAATCAAAAAAAACGTTTGTGTTAGGTCATCATAGTTTCATTTAGCAGCTGTCATAACATCTCGTTCTAAAATCAAAATACGTAAAAAAATGCTTAAAATTAAGGGTACAGAAGTGATGTGCTGTAATCCGCCAAGCGCATGAGAACTCATTCTACAGTGAAGAGACGTTTGAGGTTATAGTGAGTTTCATGGTGCTCTGATTTATTTATGGAGTTCGTAAAGATATATCTTATTGTATTTGATATATTTATAGCGCCTACGCTTCATTTGTACCGCGAGTGTCAACAAATTATGACGTCCGTGACAAATGCAGTGTCCCAGCTGATGTCAGCACGTGCGTCTCTAAATCACGACACTCGACACTCGCGGAGAAACTCGCGGCTACACTAACGACATTCCTCCCATTCCTTCCGAGCAATGAAACCCTCTCGTGTCGCCAGAGGGTTAGCCCACTGATTTATTACTCTTTCCATATTTTTATATTATTTCCTGACAAATTTTATATTTCAAAGCGGTCGTAAACCGGTGTTTGAAATACTTTTAAATTTTGTGTTAAAATCTGAGAAAGGTCTCTAATGGGTTACATTAAAGGTTTTATTGTTGAGTTTGGTGAGTTTTATTTGTTGGTACCTAATTATTTCTTACATTTATTCCACTTGGCCTCAGCCGCGGAGAACTGACCGTTTTATAGTTTTTGGTCTAAAACGTGTAATCTTAGTTAACAATCCTATGTACCTAGATAGCAGAAGTAGCGAGGTCGTCATGCGAGGTGCCACACACATAGAGTAATCAAAATAGCGGAAGAACCAGGGAGGATACTACTTAGAGGCTACTTCAAGTTAGCGACAATAATATTTGAATATTCTAAATACATAAACATCTCGGCAGAAACTCAGGGGTGTTCCCTTAGGCGATTAGGTTGTAACTTGTCACTGAACATTTATGATCCCGCTATCTTAAACGTGGCTGGCTATGCTAAAGTTTTCAAAAATAAAGTTTCTATCAAGGAAGATGTACAAATGCGGAGATCTCTTTACAAACGATTTAGAAATTATACAAACTTAAGGTCAATCAATAAAAACAACATAGACAGGTACAGTTATTTGTTATGTATATTAGACTTCACAAGATATCCTAAAGAATCGCAAGTACTTACATACAATTAAGTCTTAAAATCACTTCTAATTTCAACTTCATCACAAATAAATAAATTAAAATTTAAAACGAAATAAGACAAATACTTAAATCGTAATTACGAAGTAAGAAGCTGCCTATTACTTACCGTGTTGTACAGTATATTATTTACCGTGTTGTACAGTAGATATATTAATGAGCATAATGAATGACTCACATATCATAAATCTGTAAACACAGTATTGACATCAAGGTCAATCATGAGTGTTCTGCGTGAGAGATCTTTACCCTCAGCCACCCTGCACCCCATTAGCTCAACCCTCAGGATTCCTCGTCGCATTCCGCGAGGCAGGCAGTTAACCTGCAACCTCTCATTATCGCGTAATGAGGGTAGAAATACTCTTACTTGGACTTGAAATTTGGACATGTCAGCTTTTCTGTATATTTATGGTAAGGACCTAATGCAGGTAATAGATAGCTCATTTGGCTGATCGCAGTTTTGATATTTTTTTATGTAAATACCTAACTATTAGTTATTCAATTCTAATTAAAAGAAAAATAAGCAATACTTACTATAGTAAATCATCTGTATAAATGTAGTTTATTCCCCATTATTTGTACCTAAATTCCGTGTGCTGATTCTAGGCTTCTCTAGAATACCTACGTCAGCTGAAACTCCTTCCAGCATGTTGTAATATTACTTAGGAATTTAGGAGCATCAGTTAGCAACTTGTTCGCTACTAATCTTTTACATTTCATTAATTTTAGCTAGAGAGAGTATTTACTCTTATTGTCATTTGACAATAATTTCTATATGATTTTTAAATGTTTAGTTAGATGAAGCCACAGATATGATAAAACTATAGTAATGAAGCTAACCACGTCATTGGCCCCTTGTGATAACGCACTAAACTTGAATTTAAGCCGATTCCTTCCTACTTACTCGTACCTACCTAATGCAAGTAGTGTGCAGGCTGTAGGTAAATGCCATGAAGGTTATCTCATAATTTAGGGCATTTAAAGTACATCAAGGATAAAACAGTGAAGCTTATTTACACGACTGTAAAAGGACCAAACTATGTACATAATAAAAAAAATCTGATAAGAAAAAAAAACAAGCACTTAGATGTCCGATTGTCTAGAACTCTACACTGAATCTATTATTGAATAGACACGACCGATTTATTATACCTAGGCTATAGGCTAACAAGAAGCTGATTGGGCATTAGAACGGATTTCCCGAAATTCCCACGGGAAGGAGACCAAGAGAATCTTATATTATACCTTGGGACCCCGAGGAAGCACTGGGAACGGATTTCCCGAAAAAAGAACAAACGTGAATTAATTTTTTATAACATAAACCCGACTGTACAAAAGAACCACGCGGAACTATGTACATATATACTGAATGAAAAATCTATTTAAGAAAAAAAAAAACAAGCGACTTCAAAAAAAGGAGATGTTCTCAAGTCGTCTGTATGTCTACAGAAATTTTTTCGTCAACGTTCCCGAAAACTACGGAATCTCCTATCATTCATATATACCTACTGAATGAATACTATTGAAGAAAATAAAATATATCTGTCTCAAGGTAAAAAAAAAAAACCCAATTTTTTTTGGTAGAATACGTACCCTTCGTTAGGTATATATTTATTTTATGTATGTTCACCGATATTTCCGTCAATTATGGACGAATTTTTTATTTTTTTTTTGATACAGTTCACTTCTGAGGTGGTCTCATTTTCACTAGGTCAGGATCTGATGATAGGATCCAGGAGAAATCTAGGGCAACCACCGAAAATTGTATGCTCGTGTGGTGTTTTTGTTACGTAATCATGTCGTATATGCTTCAGGGTGTCAACATCTAATGCTGGCTATTTATTAGTATGTGCGAATCAACATCTGATGCTGCTGTGCTGATGATGAAGCTACAGAACTCCTTAACGGTTAGGAGTTGGGATACAAGTACTGCAATTGGTCGATGGAAACTATATATGTAGGGCTAACGTGATACTTATACGGGTAGGTACCTACTCCTGAGATGGTAACGATGAAATCCTTAAGTATACAGGATGTTTTTTCGTTGCCACCCTTAACTAAGGGTACGTACTCTATACATCAAATAAAGTAAGTTTATGCCAAAAAAATGCCGAGAAACGATGTAAATTCTTTTTAAACAATTTTTTTATTACTTGATCGGGCGAAATTTATAGTGTCCAGTGTTTATGCTAGTTTTTTCATAGACAGATATTAATCATTTCTCGTGAAAAAATCTTGCTACGCGCGTCTATGTGCATCTATGCAGAAAAACGCAGTCTATTTACTCAACTTTGGACCTTAATATTTTGGAAACCAGACACTTCCCAGGTATGCTTCCAAGAAGAAAAATGATCGTGATGATCAGGAGATTACGTAGTTTTCGGGAACGTTGACGACCAAAAATCAACCTGTATAAACTAGCATCTATTTATGTCCACAACGCATCTATGAAATAAACTGACTTATGACTTCTTTAACAGCAACGTAACTTATTTATATACTTAATACATATTAAATATCTCAAATTATTTAAATATTTACAACTTAATACCACTTTAACAAAGTCATCAACTATTTAAATATTTATAATAATCAATTTTTTGGATCGGTGAGCCAAACAAATTAATGTAATTAAACTGACCTTAAAATTCATAGTAAAACCTAGAATTGGAAATTGCAACCGCGTGCCCTGCCTAACAATTGTATGTCTTTAGCCGCGCGCGACAGATACAGGCTGGCAACAGTTCATGATCTTTGTTAAAGTATTAGGTATTAAGTTGTAAATATTTAAATAATTTTAGATATTTAATATGTATTAAGTAGATAAATAAGTTAATTTACTTTTTAGTAAAAAGTCGGTTAATATTTTTTTTAAGTGAGTTTTATTAATGGAACTTAGTAACTAATAGTCAGATGATCCATTGAAAAATTAAGATTTGCTGTTGAATACACGTAATTGCCCATAGTAACCAGTTAGTTAGGCGAGTTAGTGACCGCGGCATGATTTTCGGGCTATAGTGTCTACCTCCTACCACTCGAAAACTCTTAAACGCCTCTGACATGGGGTGGTGCTATTCTATTGTGCCCAACCCCATCTACCTTCTATTTTATCACCTATGCAAAATTTAAAGCAACAATTATTGTTTTCCTTTGAAATGTTTAAATTAAAATGAAACTAATTTAACTTCCATTTTCCTAGGCAGATATTCCTACTTGTTTGTTGTTTGTGTGCGCAGTATAAAGCACGCTGGAAGATTAATGCCTTGCATTAGCGCGGCCTGAGCTACGAGCCAGGCATTAGTTATCGCCGGTTTATAGATCTAGACCACTATACAAGAGAAAATACTAACTATAATTACAGGTAAATGGGATAGTAAATTTGTTTATTTCTTCGTTTGTTACCTCTTCACACTTTATTATCAGTGGCTAATACTAAATATTACAGTACCTGAATCTCTACATAGGTACATGCATAATATACACATGGCTTTGTTCCCAAAAATGTGGTGGCCAGATTTACAGGATCACGACCGAGACCCTACGGCCATGTTTAGCTCGGAACATGATCAGTGACGATCTGGCCAGCTCATCGCCTAAGAGGATGCTCGACTCGAGTATCTTAGTCGACTCTTACATCATGCAAGGATGAAGATACAGCTGATGTGTTCTATGAAGCCCCGCATCAGTATTAGGAGATTTTTAATAAAGTAGCCTATTGTAATTATATTTAACTCCATAACTTTGTCAGTGTCCGCGAGAACTAAATGGTCTACCAGTGCGTTTCCGCTACATAACTACCAAGTTTCATCAAATTCAAAGAAGGAAGAATAACAAACAGAATGAAGGCTTCCACTTGGCAAACTTTCACATTGATAATAAGTAGGAAAGCATAGTAGACACTCTCAGATCCTCATCTCCCTGTGACCTTCGGCTGGCGCCGGGCGTGGCTTTTATGTGATGGTGAAAACAGAATTATTAATACGACCTGGAACGAAAGTGGTATAACTGTGTTGTGGAATGGGTGCCGGGATTATTTATACTCGGGAAGGGAGGGTTGGATTCTGGGGCTAAAATTCATTTTAAAAATCTTTCCTTGGACGGTGTGACTTTGTGTTCTTCGTGGCGTAGCACGGTTTGTATTCGTAAAGCACTAGGCGCGGCGTGGTGCGCCGGTAACACCTCCCCCGCCGCGGCGCCCGTTTGTGGGGAAGCGACTACGGCTGAGTGTCGTCGCGTACTCGTCCTCGGTGCGGACATAGGATGAATGGAGTGCTTCTGGACGGTTGCAGTCTTGATTATCCTTTTTTTTTCAGGGAAAGTATTTGTATTTCTTTGTGATGTAAACGCAGATTATCTCTGGTCGTGCTATAGTAGTATAGTAGTAGAGGCAGACTAATTGTGTGTATGTTCTTACAGCTCGTCGTGACGATGAAGACCTTATATATTGTAATAGCGTATGCTCAGATGGTTATTGAGTACACGGAATAAGGTGTTTTTATCATTCTTGACAAGGGGAAATTTACCTAGCCGTAGGAGCCTGCATATAGATATAAGAAGTAGAGTTCGATCTAATATTTTGTGTATGTTAGACCAAGGACTAAAATATCAGTGCATCTATGGAAATAATCCTGTACCATTTGATCAAGAGAATAGAGCTTAGAATATTCTATCGGGTAGCCCCACCGATTTTTTAATAGAAATTGAAAATATAATCTAAAATATGTCATTGAATTTAAGTTTTTGAATTTTATTCTACTTAGCTAATTCGTGAAACTTCCGTTTGGATCTAGGTTATAAAAGCAAGTAACTTAATGAAAGAACTGTTCACCGGCAACCACTGCGGCGCACCTGAAATGTTACAAATTGTCTATAAACGTTTTAATTATCTCTCCGCTTTTGTCGTAATAGCGGTTTAGCATACTCCCATCGGACTATGAGAGCTAACAAACTATAATATTATGGATTTTGCTTATTAGTATCGAATACTTGTAATTTAGACATATTATTATTTGATAGAGGTTGATTAGAGATAGTGTCAGCGAAGGTATCCCGGAAGATATATATATATTCACATCTGAGATGTGTTTGTGCTAGGAATTAATATACACTAATATAAATAATAATTTAAGATGGCTAGTAACTGAATAACCTAACACTTACAGATTGAAGGGCATCATACTCGTATGATGTTGCGTGCGTACGTAAGCGATTTCCATGCACCAATTGAGTTTTCGCACCTTTCTTAATCATATAGTTTTTCGTTAAAACCTTTCCTAATTATGTCGTAAGGATCTCCTAAATTAAATTATTCGGGTAGAGATTGAATCGCCATGGCCGAAATACGATATTTTTTATTTGTTGGTCATAACGTTCCTTAGCCTTTTCCTTCATTGACTTTACATTGTTAGATGCAATTTCGCGAGCAATTTTCAGTCTTTCATTTAGGTCGCGTAAATAATCGTGAGTGGTATAGTCTTCGCTATTTCGTAAAGCTGCATAGAGAAGACGGGGGTAACCGAATAAAAAATTTAACCTGTCGTTTCAAAAGTATTATGATCATCATAAACCGGGATAATTTGATCCCAGTTGCTTTTTTTCGCTGGTGATACATTCTGACGTGATCGCGAAGAACCTATCGTTCTAAGGAACCGTTTGTTTCAGGATGATAAGCTGTACTGAAAGTATGTTTAGTCCCTAGAAGTTTCATGAGTATGCTAATATTTGACGCTGTTTACAAATTCACCGCCTTGGTTCGTTTAGGTATACCAAAGTTGAAGTCGAGACTTGGCTACCGTGATTGCTTGTTTATCGTAAGCCTGCACCGAATCTCTAGTAAGATCCTTGTAAAGTAAGAACATACTTATTAGAATCTCGGAATAGCACTAAGTCAATAGTTACACGCTCAAAAGGCTCTATAGACATAGGGTGTAACGACCATCGGTGCCTTATAAGTTTTTCTTTGAATCTTATTCCGTTGGCATATTAGACAGTTTTCAACATCTAGGTTTTAATTTCATTATGCCCTTCCAAAAAATAATTTTCACGGATTTTAGTGTAGTTTCTACTATCCTATGTCCTGAAAGCGGTTCGTCTAATTTTTTTTAAAATTGGGATTTTTCGACAAGGATACTTGACTTTACTCTGACAGATTGTAATTTCACACTCGTACGCATCTGCTAAGTATGTTATTAGCGCTTGCTGGTTTCCTACCATCTTCAAGTGATATCGTTTTTGAGTTCCAGGGACACAAAGGATGTAAGCTTAAGCAGTTGTGTAAACAAAAATACAACATCCACCATGAAGTGGGTCGAGTGATACTCAAAAATTATGTTTTGTTTTTTTCCATGCAAAACTAATAAATCTGTTTGCCGGTCAGCTGGTAAAGTGATTTGGGTTATCAATAATAAAGAAATGGTTCAACTTCCGGTGAACAATCGAACCCACGACCTCTGCATCCGTTCGTATATTCGTTACCTTAGTTTATCTGTAAATACTGTGCTGAATGGGATCAAATATTTACATAATTTTGACGATAGCCAAAACCCTCTTCGAATAGTAGGTTTATTTCGATGGTTTCATAGATTCAACAAATAGACCCACAGTGTTAAATTCCCTCCCTCTTATCTACAAAGGAGTTTAGACTAGAAACGCATGTTCATAATTTACAGTTTTAGAATACTCTTCTTAGTAACAAAGTACCATAGTCGTTTATTCCCGACTAGCGCAATTAATTACAGGGCGATATGAAAGTGCGATCGGCATTGTATTATCCCTGGCGTGTATCTGGTCGCAGGCGTCTATTTCGATATCAACTCACTTCGAGCCTTAACCTCCACTCGAACACTACACCCGGCCTAACCTATCTTTCACTGACCAGTGAGAGGTTTATGATCAGTAACTACTGTGGGGTATTATCCCGGTCCGAGTAAGGGCGGTGTGCTTTACAAGGCACTCATACCAGATTGAGCTCCTCGGCTCTTATTCTGCTTGATTTAATGTACGGGAAGCGTATCTGTATAATATGAATATTGGAAGATCTGAACCTATCTCGCCTTGTGAAAGAATCGCGCCTATCGCGTGAATTGAAGCATCTGTAGTGAGAATAAACTCCTTACTAAAATCAGGGTATTGTAATATTGGAGCTTTTGTGAGAATATTCTTACAAGAGTCAAAAGCATCTTGCTGCTCGGCGCCCCATATGAAATGAATGTCTTTTTTCAATAGGCTCGTCATAGGCTTTGTTATTTTACTGAAATTTGGAATAAAGCGGCGATAATAGCCTGCCAGGCCTAGAAAGGACTTAATGTCTTTGCACGAATTCGGAGTTGGAAAATCTAATACAGCCTTAACTTTGTCGGGATTTGGTTTGACACCGTCGGAAGTTATAATATGTCCTAAGTAAGCAACCTCTTTTCGCATGAACTCACATTTATCAGGCTGGATTTTCAGACCGTATTGTTTCAGACGTTTGAAGACTTCAGTGAGCTTCTGTTCATGTTCTTCAATGCTAGAAGCAAAGACTACAATGTCGTCTAAATAAACAAAGCATCTTTCGCCTTGTAGCCCATAAGAATGCTGTCCATGGTGCGTTGAAATGTCGCTGGAGCATTTTTGAGGCCAAATGGCATCCTGAGAAATTCGTAGTGGCCAAATGGAGTGTTGAATGCGGTTTTAGAAATATCTTTAGGATCTACTTCAATTTGATGAAAACCTGAAGCCAAATCTAACGTACTAAAATACTTAGAATGTCCTAACTTATCTAGAATATCGTTTATGTTTGGCAGTGGATAGCTATCGCCGATAGTGACTTCGTTCAGTTTCCTATAATCAACTACCATGCGCCATTTGCGTTTGCCAGAGCATCTAACTTCTTAGGGACAATCCATATGGGACTTGTCCAGGGTGAAATACTAGGTCTAATTATATTTTGATCTAAGAGCTTTTGAACCTGGGATTTTACTTCTTGCTCATGCACATGAGGGAGTCTGTAAGTTTTGGAGTGAATTGGAGTTTCAGAAGTGGTCTGAATTTTATGTTTAGAGTGGCTTGTGAACGTAAGAGGGTCCCTTCTAAATAAAATATATCACTACTAACTGACTGATAATTTTATGTAAAGAATTATTTTCCTCTTCATTCAAGTGCTCTCGCCGAGTTAATTTGTAGACCTGATCTCGTCTGTCGGTCAATGTTGTAGCCACAGAATGTATCTTGTGTACTTCGTCTTTAACTGACTGTTCCTCAAACCTGCTTACATGAATTTCAGGAATTGAAATAACTTTGTTTTCGTTGGTTGTATTAACACAAGTGGTCACGAAAGTGTGATTGATTATACTTACTAGAGCGTGTGGAATTACGATACCGTTTTCTATCGTTTGTTTTCTACCAGTGCTTGGCCTGACTCAATATCTCTAGTGAAGCAAGTAATAACTGTTTCTGAACGTTGCCCTACAAATGCTTACTATCATCCTTCATTTTATATTCGTCTCCAAAGTGAAAAAGTCTATAGTTCCTAGTAGCAATGCGCATCGTTTTCGAGGCGAGGTAAATACTGACACCTGACTTAGACATAAAGTCTAGACCAAGAATACCATCGGCTTCAATATGCAAGTCTGCTATATGGAAAGTATGTTTTTGGAAATCGTCAAGTGATAGTTCTGCTGTACCATGACTTCTAATTGGATTTTCTTTACCAGAAACGCCTACAATTGACACGATATTCGATATATCTAACGGATTACTGCCTATTTTATCCTTGCAAAGTACGGAAATAGGAGCTCCTGTATCAATTAATAGCGTTACAGGCTGACCATCAATATGAAATTTACAGTACAATAATTCTTCAGGAGGGACGTTGAGAAATGACATCTGTACGAGTTTTGGTTCAGAATGTTGTTTAGACTTAGATTTGGACTTTGATTTAGATTTAGGTTTCGATTTCGATTTAGATTTAAGCTTAGATTCAGTGTATGCGGAAGATTCTGTGAATTTAGTAATAGTGCGACAGCCAAGAGTTTGGGGCTGGTTACCCTGTTCGTAGGCTGATGGAGTTTGCGTGGAGGCATCACGGGTTTGTCTGCGATAGACTGCGTTAACCTGCGTAGACGCCTCGCATGTCGTTTTCCGGGAATTTGATACATTTATTCTAATTGGAGCCCTTCGAGGCCTGAGGTATATTCCAATTCGTTGCTCTGAGTCTGGTTCGACTGAATCGACTGATAATGGGCTAAAGCGGTTTCCATCGAATCGCCCTTTTCGATGGCCGCTTGCGAGTTTAAATGATTGACTTGAACAGGTTTTGATGAATTTTCGTTATTTTTATTATTATTGTATGCCCTTTTTCGACATTCTGTAATTATGTGACCGGGATTTTTGCAGTAGTTGCAAAATTTTGTATTAAACGACGTGAGCTGCGGGTATGGCGGTCTAATATGTACCGGGTGTGTCGGCCTAAAAAACCTATTTGGGTTTTGGACAATAGAATTAAGCGGACGAGGGTTCGATTGTCTTGGCTGGCTGGTTCGAATTAGCTGTTGCCTAGTATTATTCATAGCACGGACTTTCTCTTCCTGAATGGCGAACTTTCCTGCATCCGAAAAGTATTTTGAACTCTTTAGTTCGAAGCTAGACCGATGTCGCTAGCTAAACCGTTAACGAATACACTCAGCGCGGTTTCTTCCACACCAAGTTTTCTGCCCTGAGTGATTCGTCTGTCACTTCTGCAGTTAATTTTTCGATTATTCTGCTTCTAAGCAAGTCGACTCTATGAAAATAATCAGTAATGGACTCTCGTTCCTTTTGGAACATAGACTGAAGTTCTAAGCATAGGTGAGGTATGGTTTTAACATTAGAAAATTTCTCAATAAGGTATGACTGCAACGTATTCCATGAATCAAATTGCCTTGCATGTACGTCTGCAGCAAAAGGGCCATTAATTTTATTAAGAGTATATATGAGCAAAATATGTTGATCCGTTGGTGTCGCTAATTGAAACGCAGCAGTACAAGATCTTACAAATCTGTACACCTGAGAGTTTTGGGCAGTATCGAACTCTGGGATTAGTTTAATAAGAGTTTCGAGGGAAAGAGATTGAGACGTAGTTTTAGGCATTATGAATATTATATGACAGTTTAGATAAAAGAATAATAAATAGCAGGAAATAAGTGATAGGAATGGTAAAGAATTGAGCAAAGCGTTTTAACCACTTACCACAGCAGAAGTGACCAGGAGCGTAACTTCAGCGTACAATTATCTATCACACACCTTACGCTATCCGGAGCGACTGCGCCAATTTTATGTGATGAGTAGCGAAAACACTTTGAATTATTAATACTTTTAATTTAATATTTTTACAAGATTTTAGGAGTTGGATTTGGAATCGAGTTGGTATGGAACTGTGTTGTGGAATGGGTGCCGGGATTATTTATACATGAGAGTTTCGGGAAGGGAGGGTTGGAAAGGATTCTGGGAACAAAACTATTTACGCTAAAACTATTTTAAACTATTCATTCACTAATAAATCTTTCCTTGGCACGGTGTGACTTTGTGTTCTTCGTGGCGTATTGTGTCTTGGTCGTGTCAGGAACATGTGTCCGGTTTGTATTGCTTTTGTAAAGCTTTATCTTTAGGCGCGGCGTGGTGCCATCCCTTCGTTAGTCATACTGGAGCACACGTGTCTAACACGTAACACAGCGACCTACGGTAACGTGCTCTGGAGTGGATGGAATTAGAAGCACTCGAGATGCGCCGGCGCCGCCGTGTAGCGCGGGAGCTAGCGGGATGAATAGTTTGCAGTCTGTGTTTGTGATGAAAAGTACTGTTGCTATAGTATAAGGAAGTAATTGAAATATGACCTATATATTTAATTAGCCCAGTGGTTAAGACGTGCAACTTCCAAGCGGGAGGCGTAAGTTCGATCCCAATCATGGGCCTGTACCAATGAATTTATTTCATGTACAGATTTTAATGTCGTAAAATTGTCACTTAGCTCGTGCCTCGGAAAGCACGTAAAACTGTTGGTCCTGCGCCCGATCTCTCTCCGTTCTCTGTTTTCCGTCCCATCGGACTATGAGAGTAACAGAATAGAGAGTGCATCTGTGTTTGTGCACACACTTGTGCACTATAATATCTCCTGCGTACCTGGCCAATCTCCGTAGAGATTGGTCGCCATGGCCGAAATACGGTCGGAGATCATCATATTTCGTAAATGTATTGAGTTTTGTTCTTTCAAGTTTAACCTAAACCTAACCTAACCTTAAACCTATTATAATGTAATAAATTTATTAATAAAGAAATGGATAAAATTCCTCATCCGGGTGGGAATCGAACCCACGACCTCTGCATTCCTTGCCAGTTACATTACAAAGTTACCTTAGTTCGTAGTAAATATGTATATAGGACAAATATTTACATAATTTTACAGACATCAGAAGACAAAAGCCAAAACCCTCTTCGAATAGTAGGATTCGGTATATTTCGATGGTTTCATAGATTCAACAAATAGACCACATAAATTCCCTCCCTCTTATCTACTTTAGACTAGAAACGCATGTTCTCACCAAATGAGATTTACAGTTTTGAATACCTTCTTAGTAACAAAGTACCATAGTCAGTTAGTCATCTCCCGGCCTAGCGCAATAACAGCGATATGATGCGATATTGTATCTGGCGTGTATCTGGTCGCAGGCGTCTCTGTCGATATCAATCACTTGTATCCTGCCCCACTCACAACTACACCCGGCCTAACTACCACTGACCAGTTTTACTACTGTGGGTATCCACGGACGAGTGGTGTGCTTTACTAAGGCACTCATACCAGAGCGTTTGAGCTCCTTTCGGCTCTTATCTGTAGTTATTATTGGAATATCTGTATGAATATGAATATTACGGCTGATTTAGATTAGTTTAGAAGTGTTATTATAGTTATGTGGCCGAGTTAGCGAACGATTGCAGAGATTTAGAGCAAATTGTGTAATGAAGATGTAATTATCCGCGTTATATGTATGTATATGGGCTGTTGGAGTTACCAACTCACCTGGCTGTGGCTCTCCCTGTTATATCGGACGAGGCTTATAATACCTACTTAAGAATGACATTTCCTATTCTCTTGTTTATTATTTATTTCTATATGAAAATTTGGGCGCTACGTTTTTTTTTGGATTTCAAGTATTATTTTAAAGCTTGTTTTTAAGGCCTAATTAAACGAACTACACTATTTTGGTCCTACAAAAAATACTAAAACTAAAAATTAAAAACATCCTGCCAAAACGTCGTTCTCGCTTCAGAAACTTGACCTAACGTCAGCATTAAAATTTCAATATTTGTCTGGCTGTCACTTACACCCTGTCTAGGTATACAGTAGATATATATATGTACAAATATATATACAAATATATATACCTATACAAATGTAGCATTATTTTTATACGTACTTCTCCATATGCTTACCAACATAATATATATATGGGCTTCGTTTTTAGATCAACGAGGGGCTTTAAAAGATCATCAACTGTATTATATCTCTTTAATACCCTTGTACGAAGTTTTCTCGAATATGGCAGCCCGGTATGGTCACCAAACTATGAAGTACACAAGAATACCATTGAACGCATTCAAATGCGGTGTCTAAGACTTTTGAGCTATCGTTTGCAACCAGGCCGCTCAAACTTATGTTATGAGGAACGATTGATTAAGTATAACGTACAATCCCTTGAATCACGGCGTTTATATTTTGACTTTATGTATTTATATAAATTAATTCACTTTTTGATACACTCTCCTGTCTTGTTATCAGCTATATCGATTAATATTAGGTTTAGAGTACGTAATTCTAATAAAACGAATCTGTTTGCCTTACAAATACACAAAAATAATACATCCTATTATAATCCTATAAGTAGAATGACTCGGCAATACAATGAATTGGCGAAGGTTAACAATGAACTTGATATATTTGTTAGGTTGAGCCAATATATATTCTTAGGGACATCCTCAATGCTGTCCCACGATTATAGATTTTAAGTATCCGTTCAATATAACAACGGTAAATATTTATAATTACCTATAAATATTTGCCGTTGTTATATTGAACTTTGTCCTCATTTGTAAAATTATTATTTTGTCTTCTTTTACTTTTCTTGTGCGCACATATATTTGCGTTACCAATTTGCATCATGGAATTGTAATGTGTAGTGTATGAGAAATAAATAAATAAATATAGGACATAAACATCTGGCTAGACATTAAAAAAATATAGACAAATGGGCCGGGACGAGAACAAAGCTGTACCATTAGCTCTGGGTGTTCTGAGATGCCGTTAATATTCTGCAAAAAACTGCAAGAAGGTCCCGTAAACTGTGACCCAGTAATGTCACATTTGTAGCTGAGAGATTGGGGCCTATTCCGCTAAAATTTTCAGCCGAATTGGAGCAGTAACGAAATGTTAACGAAACGGAATGCGAAGTAATAGTGATAAATGTAGCGTTGAGTGATAAAGAAAAGCCATACCTATCTATTTTAAGCAGGAAGCGGTCGCAATTTCGATAGAATACGAGTAACAGCAAATATTTGTCTCGTGCTAAAATGTGTCTAATCACGTCAAGTCACGTCACCGTATGGCATGTGTTTTGTTGACGGTTGATTAGTGGAATTAACCCTTTGAAATAAGTCTAAAAACGCCATCGCTCAGTAATTATTGATTCGTACCGATCTTATACAACGGTTCCGTTTCGACTTCGTTCCAGCTAGAAACTTTAAGGGAATTGGGGGTAGGTCCCGTTGGTCCCAAGTGTCAGTTCCCAAGCGTCATGTGGCCTCGAGTGTTGCAGGTGGATCCACTTCAGATGATTTTTAATGTTTTTTCTTCTAAAAATACGGCAAAAAGGTACTGTTATGTTCGGCTGCTGATGTGCGAGGTCTATCGTGGAGTAGGTACAGTTGGTTCGGAAGTGATAAAAACAAATCGGTAAAAGTTCAACTATTAACTAGCGAAAGAAATGTTATTATAGGAACATCAAATCTATGTTCTATCTTTATTTATAAACATGGATTTCTGTTGACGCTTGATCGATTTTAATATAATTTTGCCCGAGTTTGCCCTTGTCCAGTGAAGGTTCAAACGCTTACCTAGTGACGCTTCAATCGATTCGAAGCTGCTGATGAGCCAAAACTCTTTGAATAGTTTTTTTTTTAGAATACTATTCCTTCATGGTGAAGGCTCTGGGAGAAGAAATGTGAAAATGAAGAGGTAATAGACGAAAGGTGAAATATTCACAAAAGGCATGGTAGGTATATGAATGTTGTAAAAATCTTTATTATTTTAGGTTGATTAATGACTAATACTGTATAAAAATACTTCTGCTGATGAACATTACAAAACTACGACTCTTTTTCGAAGAATATAGACAGAAAGAATTATGGATTTCTATTTGCTTGGGTACTAACACATCTTTTTCATTTTGTCGTTTCTTATTATATTCTTCATGCAGATTTTTTATCACATACAGCTCACGTAAAGAAGAAAAACTTCTACATACATACTCTTAATTTATATTTCAGTCTATCAGATCAAAGCGCAGCCATCACCGACAGTTGGCCCACATTTGTAGAATAATCACACGAAACGGCGCTAACTAATTTACGGCGTTCCTTCACTTTAAAGTAAATTCATCTTATCTGGGGATAGATAACTATTAGATACGTAATCTCCACATCGGCCGGCAGATGGCGCGGCGCGGCGTGCGCACGCGTCGCTTTTTGCGCCGATATTAATGGGTCTATTATAGACATTAATTCTACATCCCCTCTTTACTTAATTAGGATACGACACCGTTTGAAAAACGTCTACAATGATGTACTACTTATGGGGTAGTTATTATTATTTTAACTACTTGATATTATGAAGCGTATGTATATTTTAGGGATATAACAGTTACTAAATGGGTTTTATAATCTAGTAAGTATAAGATAATCCAAGCTTTAAGTCAGATTTTTTTTAGATGGAGTTTTAGCAATAAGTAATAACCTACTTACCTATTAGACCAATTTGACCAATTTGTCATCTTAATAATGTAACGTTCAAGATCCTATCTAGAAGTTAAAATAGACGATGACGACGGTCATTCTACCATCAACTCCAGGAGCACGTGGTATTCGTTTGAATTATTTTTCCTTTGCTTGATTAAAAATTTCCTTTTTCGCAATAAAGGTTATTGCTTTAGGCCATTGTGCTAGTTTTATTGGAGGTATATAACGTACTAGAATAATTATGAATTAATTATCTGTGCCAGTAGCAAAGCTGTTCATAACTTTATAGCCCTCAGGCCACCCGCGTCACCGCCGTGAACACTCGGGAGTACTTCGAGTAATGAGCTTTGGTTGACGATGTGACTGCGCTTTATGAGCTCCGTGGTCATAAACACACACGTAATTGTGGAGGAAATAGACCTGGTTAAGGTTAAGTTTAAATATGGTTAAAATATTAGTAGGTAGGTATAGTAGGGGGAGGCCTATGTCCAACAGTGGACTTCTCAGGGCTGTAAATGTAGGTATAGTACAGTAGTCATGTGCAGGGCTTCACTAGAATACATCAGCTGCATCATTTTCCGTGCATGTTGTAAGAGTCGACTAAGGAACTCGGCCATTATCTCATGTGAAAAGATGACAACATGTTACTGGTCATTTATAGTCTGTCCCCGATTTACTAAACGTGGCTATGGGATCTATATATAAATAAATAAATAAATATTCACACGCTTCACAACACATTGACCTAGTCCCACACTAAGATCCCTAAGGTCTTGTATCGTGGGTACTAAGCAACGGTATATAAATACATAGATAAGTATATAAACATCCATGACTCGGAAACAAACATCGATATTCATCACATCAATGTTTGCACCTACCGGGATTCGAACCCAGGACCTATGGCGTCGCAAGCAGGGTCACTACCAACTACACCAATCGGCCGTCATTACATCCTGCAGTTCTAACTACACCAGTTCGGGAACACAGACATGTGTATTTGAACTAATTTCCTGGTAGTAAGCTTAACTCTAGCTAGCCTAATAACTGATAAAACAACTTGCCCCAGATATACCTAGCTTTGGATACATGAAGTCCGCCATAGCCGTGTTGCCAGTAGTCAGCCTAGCATACGGCTACCTTTCCACCAGAGAGACTACTCCATCAGTTAACGACACATAAAAGCGCTGCATACCAAAATCTGTATCGTTTAAAAAAGGTCCAGACTACCTACACGTGTCAGAAGGAAATAAAAATGTTGACTGTAAACACACACATACACACGCACAAATAAACAAAACAACTGACTATCGGACACCAGCATCTAAAAAGCTCACGTAGACCATTATAACTCCTTAAAAGCATTAATAAAGTGCATTTTCCAATGCAATTACCCCTAATTGTTATAAGCATACAAGGCTAGGCGGTTACGGGAATACAATAGTTAATAGCAGCAAGGTAAAGCACCTTTTTCATTGCAGACAGGTCTTGAAGGGCTAGTTGGCCCCGCCCTGGACCGCCTTTCCCCGCCCTCCCCGCGCCCCTCTCTGGCCCTATCCCGAGGGCTCCTTCATTTATACATATATGTGTAGGATGAAACCCGTGGGTAGTGGTCAGTTGTCGATAGTTGGAATAGTGTAGGGTATGGAATAACATTAGCTACATGAATATTAAGTTAAACCAACAATACTCGTAATATAGGAAAAAGGTTCTAGAGAATTAAAAAGAGATAGGTATGTACCGAAATGTATTATAAAATATTAATAAGAAAATGAAAAAAAAATCACCCGAGTGAGAAGTATGTCAACTTGTTTATTTTTCAGACACAGTATGGAAATATTTCTAAACTACGAGTACCTAGGTACAGAAAATGTTTATGGTGATCTTGAATACCTATAACTATTTGATTTCTAGTCTGAAATTTTGTGGATGTTCTCTTTCTTTGTACTTAATAGGGCTAGATAGGTATGAGTTATGATTAAATATTTATAAAATGGGGAATTGTTAATAAATCGATGTTAACTGGAGAGGAATACTTTATTTGTTAAACAAGCCCGTGTTTAATTTGGTTTATTTAAGTGATGAGCTATCTTTAAAGAATTATGGCACAACATAGGTACTCCTTTTACTACCTTTATGCCTAAAAGATCCCTATAGTCTGCAGATCTGGTCATGCTGTATCGGACACATAGCCGTGTGTACAATATGTCCGTAGAAAGACACATAGGTACATAGCGGCTCATAGCAACGCTGCCGTGTGTGGGTATCTCTATGTGCATAACAGGTTTACTCGGAATGCGCGGAGAGAGTCGCTGGTCGAGGGAATGGTGCGCAAGCTCTACAAGAGAAACAAAGAAATATTACTGGTCATAGGTTTTTCTATCTACTAATATAAATATTAGTCGCGTGGTGCCGGCAGAGTAGAGTTTGTACCACCCCTGCCTACCCGTGGGTATCGTACGAGGCGATTAAGGGTTTCCGGGAGGCAGGTAGCAGCGTCTCCCGTACTGACAACATAGTCTGAAAACCACACTGCGGTCTCCAACCCGCCTGCCCAGCGTGGTGACTATGGGCAAAACTCCTTTGTGGCAGTAGCCTTGTGGCGTGCCCTGGGGGAGGTCTAAGTCCAGCAGTGGACTGCAATAGGCTGAAGAAAAAGAAGAAATATACACAAAACTGTGTTCTCGAAACGGAGTAGAACTGCAGGATGATAAATGAGATGGCACAGCCGCGTTTAATATAGCGGGGACAGATGTAAATGATCAGTGACAAGTTGCTAGCTTATCGCCTGAGAGAATGCCTAAGTTCCTTAGTGGACAACATGCAGTGAAGAGCGAGTTAGTAGACTACTATTGGAAAGACAAGAGTTGTCTAATTGGTAAAGAAAGAACACGCCGTTTGCCCGAATGATACACACTTCTATATAAATATCCCAACATCCCAATTTTATAAATGCGATAGTACCTAAGTTTGTTAATAGGGTCGTTTTGATTTTTGATTTATATCCAAAGATCATAAAATATATATATATAAACGCATAAAATAAACATTTGCGAAAGAAAAACTTCGCTAGCGTGAAAACTTTCCGAGATGTAAAGATTTCAAAATCACAATTTTAGATTTGCTAAAAAACGCTCCATACAAACGGCTACCACGACGTGACGTCACTCTTTAAGCAACTTGTATACGCGTAAAAGAACTTTTGTTCTACAGCTATATTAAATATTGCGTTTATAAATATGATCACAAAACAAAAGTTGCTGTAAATGATGCAGGTGGACATCTGATGTTGTAATTTTCAATTAAATCAAATCAAATCAAATCATTTTATTGCATACTAAGTGTACATAACAGTTTTAAAAAAATCAAAGCACTTATAACTTAGTAGCCCTTATGAGGCACCGCAACACTCTTAAAACTAAAAAGACTAAAGTAAACTAAACTATAATTATGTTTTTTTTAAATCTACTTATTATTATTATATAGGTGCATGTGCAATAACTATTGTCCAGTTAAATATTCATTTAAGTCATAGGGACATATTTCAATCAGGTATTTTTTCAATGTATGGTTAAATGTGGTTAATTTACTCTCATTTTTTATTTTTTTCGGTAATTTATTAAATATTTTGATTGCCATAAAATATGGACTTTCGTTTAGCATTTTCAGTTTAGATGGAGGTTGGTATAGATTTTCTTTATTTCGTGTGTTGATATTATGGGTATCTTTTATTTGGAGAAATATATTTCGATTTTTAAATGTAAATAAACATATGTCGTGTATATATATTGCAGGCAATGTCAGTAAATTAAATTTTAGGAAATACGGTCTACAGCTTTGTGTATTATCAATGCGGGCAATTATTCTAATACATTTTTTCTGCATGATGAACAGGTCATGTGCATCTACACTGTGGCCCCATAGCATTACCCCGTAGCGAAGCCACGAGTAGGCGTATGCGTAGTAGGCCGATAGTGCAGTTTCCGTGTTAGTACTGTTATTTAATTCATATAAGGCATAGGTGAATTTATATAACTTAGCTTTTGTAATTATAATATGATTTTTCCAATTTAGGTTTGTATCAATATTTATACCAAGTAAGTTAAATGTATCTACATGTTCTATATTTATGTTATCAAATTGTATATTAATGTCTAATGGTGATCTATTATAAGGACGAAATTGTATTATTTTAGTTTTTTTGAAGTTAATTTCCAAATTATGGTCATTGAGCCAGTTTGTTACAGATTTTAATATATTATGAATTAGATTATTAGGGTTAGAGTTTTTGTTGCATTGAACTAATATAGAAATATCATCAGCAAATAGAACAGGTAGGGCGAACTCCCTGTCTAAAATTTTTGGAAGATCATTTATATATATTAGAAACAAGACACAACCTAATACACTTCCTTGTGGTATTGAATTTGTAAGTTCTTTCTCTTTTGATCTTATTACTTTTAACTCCTTATTTTCAGAGTAATAGTTCTCAATTTGTACTATTTGTTTTCTATTTTGCAAGTATGATGTAAACCAACGATGTGCTTGTCCACGAATACCAGAGCCATACAATTTATTAAGTAAGATATTATAAGGCACTTTGTCATAGGCTTTGGTCATATCTATAAGTATTCCTAGAGCACATTTTTGGTCATTTATATGTTGAAGAGCCATTTGTATGTATTTATAAACTGATAGCGTGGTTGATCTTGCCTTGCGGAAACCATTTTGACTATCGTCTAGAATACTATTTTTTTCTAAGAAGCCGTAAAGTCGGTTGCACATTGCTTTTTCGAAAATCTTGGAGAATGTTGGTAGTAATGCTATAGGTCTGTAATTGTTGGGGTCACTTTTGCAATCTTTTTTATGTACTGGTTTTATTAATGCTACTTTCAAATGATCAGGGAATATTCCTTCTTCAAAGCTTTGGTTAATTAGGAGTGTTAATGGAATGGATAATTCTTCGGCGCATTTTTTAATTAGTATAGCTGGTATGTCATCTATACCGAAGCTGTGTTTGTTTTTTAATGACTTTATTATATTAAGGATTTCCTTTTTGTCAACTGGTCTAAGGTACATAGAGTAAGTAGGAGAGTTAATGACAGGGTGTCCTTGTATCTGCCTACTATTGCTTTTATTTTTGTCTTCTCCAATCGAAGAAAAGAACTCATTAAACATATTTGAAATAGCTGAAGGACATTCTATGGTTTCATTATTTATTTTTAATTTCATATTTTTTTGACGTTTTTTGTTTGTTTTTCCTGTTTTATTGTTGATTATTTTCCACATAGTTATGATTTTATTGTCCGAATTTTTCATTTGTTTGATGTAATCTAGCTTTTTTGATACGATGACACTTCGTTTTAGTATACGACTATATGTTGCAAAGTATTTGTGCAATACATCGCTTTTGCTTTCATTAAGAATAGTTCTAAGAACTCTTTTATGTGCACAAGATTGTTTTAGTCCGGTGGTTAACCAACTCTTTTTAGGCTTATTTTTAATTTTAATTTTTTGTTTTGGAATGTGTTTTTGAAGGTTCTTACTGATTACTTCCATAAAGATATTATAATTATTATTGACATTTTTATTTTTATAAATTATTTTATCCCATTCTATTCCGTTTAGTGAGTCTTTGAAGTATTGTTTATTAATTTTACATTTGAAAAATAGACTTGCCCACTTAACTTTAAAGGCTTATTACTACCTCATTTGGACAAAATTAAATTGTAATTTCACAAATAGGTATGATTTTTGACTATTTATTCTGATAAGATGTTATTAAGATTCAAACATAGGAAACTACCCCATTCTTCACACTGTATTTGCCTACTCCACAGAACTTCTTGAAATTTCGCATCTTGGGAATACGGAGAAGGATATACGCTACATTTGTGTAGTCCACGCGACTAGTAATAATATAAATATAACAAACTGTTGAATAGGTAACAGATTTTCATTTATATTCAATGTCGTGTTGACAACCTCTAGTTAATTTACATACGACGAATGTTTTATTTTACTATTATTAGTTTATTTATAGGTTAAGTAGTAAGGCTAGATATAGTAAATATTTTTTGCTTCTTTACCTTCAAAGTATTTTACGAGAACTTTACACCCATTGGAGGTTTCTTAAACCACCTATTCGTATTGGTATATCGATCGTAACTTCAACTCCGTAAGTATACACGTTCTGCCAAGTATAAAGACAGTGGCAATGGATAAATAAAGCCGCATCATCAGGCAGCAATGTACTCTCTCATGGCGACAGAGTCGACCGCTAATGATGCGTGTAAACAATGTGTGTACAATCATAAAGCTACTTACAATATGTTAGGACGAGAGTAGGTAATATTTTTGTGATGTCTGTGACATATTATTAGGTAGGTACTCCATACTTAGGTTCTTGTAAGGTTGTAAGGGTTTAAAATAGATTTTCTTCCTTCTTAACACTCCTTGTAGGTACACAATTTACTATTGGGTGTTGCAAGTGTGTTGTGCGCATATCGCGCATTCAAGTATACTTGAACCGAGTACGTTTGTATGTAAAAGCAATAGCTGCAATGATTTGGATGATTTTCGTGAAATTAATATATTTTAAACAAAACTGTTTAGACGAACGAGACGCGTTTGGTGACACGGTTGCACCCATTTTGTTTCAAATATGCATGCGGGTCTATCGTTCTACAGGTTATATTTCTATTCGACTACCCTTTTTCGCATAGGTACTTATACTTACCTAATACCTGTACCTTCCGAGTAATGTCCGATCTTACCTCGATACTTAATAACGTATGTATCTTTACTAACCTACCAATTTAATTGTATTATCCTCCCATTACCATAGATAGAACTACTTAACTAGTGCCGGGTTACCTGACCTGCCTCTGTAGTCAACCATATTTTACTCTCTACAGCGTAATTTGATATCTAAATCTGTGGCCATTTAAAAAAACTACCCAACATTAATGTATCGTAGACCGCTTTTATATCGCGTTCTATAATTTTGACTTTCAATCAATTCTATGACGAGAGAATCGATATATGAATGAGAATAATTCGTATGGCGGGGTATTATGTTAATTTGAGGTCGGATTGTGCGGGGTCGCGTCCCCCAAGCGGGGCTTATCTGCCTGCATTAGCCCCCCAGCCCCCCACGACCCCCCGCCGTCCCGCGCCGCCCCGCTCTGGCGCCGCCGCTCTTAAGCCGCGACATGTTGTTGCTTTTTTGTCAACTCTCGATGTAAAGTAATTAATTAGGTCGCTGTGGGAAAGCACTTGATCGTATTCGCGACCCTCGGGCCCGGAATCTGCTCGACTAATGTACCGTTTTTTAATACCACTCATTTATTGTTCACCTCCGTTTGAGTACAGGTATTGACTGTCATAAAACCTTAATGAGAAAGTAACTGACGTCCTCAAATATCAGGCAGTGGGTAAGTCTTTTGTGATAAAATTGGCATAACTGAAGCATGTGTCACCGTTTAGGGTTTTATTGTCCTGCAGCATTGCGTAACGCATGACTCAGAAGAGAAGATGGACAGATAATAGAGAATATCAAATGTCATCACAAGCGCCGATCAAACAGCCCTCCCGCTCAAGCTTACCAATGAGCCTGTAAGTGCGAGCGAGAAGAGCCTTGTATTTGTTGGCTATTAATAACAGGAGAACAAGCCGATCGGAGTGGATTAACACATTAACGGGTCGGAATAAAAGCATTCCAGGCAAGTGTCGCGGAGGAGAAAAAAACGTGCGTCCGTCAATTAGTCGCCGGCGCCACCGGCGGGTCGGCTCTTAGCAATATGTCACCTATAAATTACCGAGGGCTTGCTTAGACAGGGAAACGGACTTACGAGGACGAGGTATACACCTAAGCTGAGTACCTATAACTATAAAAAAGGATAAAAAATCTGTCGTGAAATAGATCTTGTCAATTTTTGTTGTGATCATCGATGAAGTAATTTAGGAGCATAGGCTATTACATACACACGGTTGTGGTCTTAAGAGGGGGTAGCCAAAACTGCAGGATTACGTAGGGGACCCCATAGCCACGTTTAACATATTTCAGTTGAGTAAAGTTGCCAGCTCATCGCATGAGAGAACGCCTCTTAGTTCTTTAGTCGACTCTACAGAGTGATTTTTGTTCTCAACGTTCCCGAAAACTGCGGAATCTCCTCATTATCACGATCATTTTTCTCCATGGAAGCACACCTGGGAAGTGTCTGGTTTCCAAAATATTATGGTCCAAAGTTGAGTAAATAGACTGCGTTTTTCTGCATAAATGCACATTGACGCGTGTAGCAAGATTTTTCACGAGAATTAATTAATATATGTCTATGAAAAAACTAGCATAAACACTGGACACTATAAATTTCGCCCGATCAAGTAATTCAAAAATTTTTTTAAAAAAATTACATTGTTTCCCAGCATTTTTTTGGGATAAACATACTTTATTTGATGTATAGAGTACGTACCCTTCGTTAAGGGTGGCAACGAAAAAACACCGTGTATAACATGCACGGAAGGAGAAAGGCAAGTACAGCTGATCTTCACTATGGGTGCGCCCACCACCGAGCCCTACACCCTCCACTGACCCTCAGATCTGATACTTCATAACTGCGAAAACAAGCACTTGCACTACCTACAATCGCCACGAGAAACCAGCACCGGTATTATGAATTTGGTGAGAGCGAGATGTCTCACTTTCAAACGTCAAATCCACAGAGCTAAGTAATAACTAGACAAGGCAAGTGTTTCTACTTGGTGTGTAAAAAGGGATCGCAAACCACTTCTATCAGCCCTAATTCCTTCAGTCCAGGCTCGAGAACGAGTGTCTATTCTAATTCACTTGTCTTGCAGGGACGAGCATTTCTGCAAAAGAAATCAATTTGATAACTGAACTTCGGACCTTTATATCTTGGAAACGAGACACTTCCCAGGTATGCTTCCATGGTGAAAAATGATGAGTTTTCGATAGTTTTCGAAAACTTGATTACAATTATTTATGTATGTAATCTTGTTTACTTGTGATACTGTAGATGAGTGTCGTTGTAGTCAGCGCGCGTCACCGCCTGCGGTCACTTGTTATTGTTCTAATTCTGATTAACTCTATCTCGCGGTTGTACAGATGTACTAATTATTAGTTGCGCTTGACAATAACCTTTGATAACAATAAAATTAAATACTGCACAAAGTTATATTTATTTATTTATTCTTCCATGCAGTAAATTATTCTTTACTTGCTATGTTATTTCTTTGCCCGTTGTTTATTGATATGCTATCCGTCTAGTCAAGAGCATCCGAAACCGACAAGCATGTATAAATAGACGACTGATTGGTGTAGTAGGTAGTGACCCTGCCTGCGACGCCATTGGTCCTGGGTTCGAATCCCGGTAGGTGCAAACATTGATATGATGAATATCGATGTTTGTTTCCTAGTCATGGATGTTTCTATAAGTATCTATGTATTGATATACCGTTGCTTAGTACCCACGACACAAGACCTTAGGGATCTTAGTGTGGGACTAAGTCAAAGGATTGTGATGTGTGTAAAAAAAAAATTATAAGTAGTACATGTGGACAAGGCAAAAGAGGTCTGTTTGGTTTTTTGGTTATACCTTCATATAGCTGTTGGTCTTCCTAATACCAAATAAATAAATAAATACCTAGGTACTCTTGAATGTAAGAAGACTCCGTCTAAGTAGGTAAGTACATTAGGTTACAATTCTGAAGATATTAGGTATTTAGGTAGATGTCTGGATTTGCCTTGTGTCAAATTTCAAGTCGACAAAAAGTAGTAGGTACCTACTTAACAATATAGCCAATTGCTAACTTACCTATTTGTTTTCTTTTTTTTGTTTTACCTAAAACCACAAAATATGATATGATACCATGCTGTATAGGAGATTCTGTACTTATATAATCCACCACCTACCCTATACAATGGCAAATAAAGAAATTCTATTCTATTCTATTATATTCAGCGTTAAAATAAAATAGAAGGTATTTCATAGCTTTAATGTTTATTCATTCAGTATCCATAAAAATTCAGTAGTTTTAGTAGATACTATCTATGTTAATTAGCTTATGTAATTACTCAAATATTAGCTAGACTACATTAATCCTCAAACTCTACTCAAATATATGTTAGACCAAGAAAAGACAAATCCTCAAATACTTTACACTATAAATAAATCAAAAGTCTCTAAAATCAGTTAACTCTAAATTTAATTCAAATTGCAATCAAATCTCAACTCCGACTATAGTTTATCCAAATAGAATACTTTCACGTGCTTATGAAATTGATCGATTTAATTGCCATGTCGCGTAGTAAGGGGGGTACGGGGGGGTCGGAGGTATGTGCGGGAGGGGGGAGGGGGGTAGAACACGGAAAGGCTTTTGAGGCGGCGCTTCTGAGGCGCGCTGCCGACATACTAAGGGCCGAGGCATAGCGGCCGCTGCGAATGGATGGACGGTAATATTCACTTCGTTCAATATTTTAATATAGGTTTAACATACGTGATGAGACTTGTTTTTATACAATATCCTTAGTTTATGCTATACCTATATTGTTGTCCGACCACTGCCTTCTTATTAATTTTAAGTTAACCATAATCAGGAAAATAAAACCAGTTAGTAGGTTAGTTAGTTTTCTCAATGAATAAATTAATGAAGTTATTTTGATTGTTCAGTAGGAAGTACGGCTGTGCAAGTTAACAGATTTTTTAACTTTAATATCTGCTATTTAAAGTATTATGTTTATTGTTACTATAATAGTATTGAGCTCAGAACAAAGATATAAAAAAATACACTTCTACTTTACAGTTTGTTTCGACCCCCGGTGTGTCACTGCACGACAAAGCGCAAGCGCCGGCGCCCGTGTAATACCTACACACACACACACACACACACATACACACTCTCTACCTGTGTTACATACTTTCAGAATGTCAATACTAATGTCAATGAATCTGAACTCCCTCTCACTAAAACGTAAAAATACAAATAAATCAATATAGATTTATTTTACGATGGAGTTAATAATGATTTATTAAGTCGTGTTCTATATAATTGTTGTAGTTCTACTAATACACCTAAACACTAAATAAACGCTATTTGCCATCAAATTATTTTAAAAACTCAAAAAATACCGAGTTTGTTCAGTGTTTTTTTTTTCGACTCAATGATACCTAAGGTAGCTAATTAATTATTTATTATTCACTAGTTTCTCAATATATTATTATTATTTGTATCTCTTTTAAAATTATCGATACTATAGAGTCCCGGTTCTTTGAGAGGCGTGCATCGGGCCGTAGCCAAGATGTAGAGGCTCTTTTAAGAGAACTTTAATATGGTGTGGGATACACATGTATTATTATTATTAGTTTCTCAATGTCATTATCAAATATCTTTTATACATATAGGTATACTGTTTCAGTACATACTATATCATCATAAACTTTGTTGCACACAAAAATATAATAATTAAGTAAGTATTCCTTAACTCAGAACAAAAGACATCAACGCGCTTGTAAACCTCGCCTCGCAACGCTACCTATTTATTATCATAATGATTATAGCTTATGTGGGTAACATTTAATATCAAAGTTATGGCACCCTAATAGACATAATTGAAACATAAAATATGACTTTAAATTTTTTAATGCCTTTTTTAGCACCTCCTCTTAAAGACGACGACAACTTGCCGGTGCCTGTACCGTCAAGTGGAAAAACGCCCAATATATAAACCTATACCTACTTTTTGCTATAAATGAATGTCTTGTGTAAAGTTTGATAACTTTATAAGTTAAAGAAATACATTTAAAGTTTTAAAATGATGAACTTTAATAAATCATCATCAATTACAGCCCTGAGAAGTCCACTGTTGGACAGAGGCCTCCCCCAACAACCTCCACTCCGACCGGTCGGCAGCAGCCTGTATACAACCGACGCCCGCGACCTTGGCCAGGGCCAAAAATCGCCCCAAACTTAGTTAAACTTAACTTAAACTTATTTCTTTGACTCGTCATAAATAAAAATACCCTAAATGAAGTGTTAGGTACGAGTATAGGTATAATTAAGACAGTGATTTATCTAAACCAGTGGTTCTCAAAGTGGTCTAGGTGGACCCCCAGGGGTCTACAGGAGACTCGATGGGGGTCTACGTTGGCGTGAAAAAATGAGGGTTCACATTTAATTTGTATGTGATGTGGGCCTGTAGGGGGTCCAGGGGTCCACCAGAACCAGATAACTTTTGAAAGGGGTCTATGAGGAATAAAAGTTCGGGAATCCCTGATCTAAGCCTTGTATAAGGAAGTAAAATAGTTTGCAACTTACATTAATACCTGCCTTGAGGCTGTGTTGAGGCTTACATATTCCAACTTCTACAAGATACGCCTATCACAGCCTACCGTCGAAGATAAAACCTTGACCATATTATTGCAAAACCAGTATAATAAAAAAATTAAGATCGCTATAAAATATGGTGCTTTATGTCTACGTCAACTAACTACGTAATCTCTGGATAATAACTTTTTGGTCTAGTGGAAGGAAAATAATTCAATAATAAGTTGGTTAATTGTTCACCAACTTCACAAATTAATAAATAGCTAATAGTCGAAAACTTTTCAACTTCTAAATTCATCTTACCTACGAGTATCTGCATCTTACCTACTAGTAACATAAATGTTGACACGTTAACTTAGTCACACACTAAATCCCTAAGGACTTGTGTCGCGAGTACTTAGCCATAGTTATATAGACACGGCTGTGTTCACGAAATAGGGTGACCAGTGACAAGTTGCTAGCTCATTGCCTGAAAGAATTCCCAAATTCCTTCGTCGACTCTTGCTACAAGCACGAAAGGAGATTCACCTGATGTATTACAGTGAAGCCCCGCATCAGTACACACATCCAGCGCAGGAATTTGTTACGATCCTGACACACCTCTTTCACTTCATTTTTCTTTCATGATATTCTGCATGAACGCTCGTCAGTTTAGGGTAGTCATGACCTGACCTTTCTCCATAATTTTACCAATTTGATCGATGAAAGTCCGGCGAAGTCTTTCCAACCCTTCCGCGCGCTCACCCCCGTTGTACACTTTCATTGTCAGTCTACTTTCACCAAACTGCCTAAACCATAAAAGATAAAATAAAAGAGATGGTAAAATTCGTCATCTGAGTAATTGACCCGGTGGCTCAGTGGTAAGAGCGCTGGCACGGAATGCAGAGGTCGTGGGTTCGATTCCCACCCGGATGAGGATATTTTTCTATTTCTTTATTAATAATTTTATAATGACTAAATCATCTCAACACACCCTTTTCTATCTTCGTTACAACGTCCTCATTTACAGCATACTTCTTTATCTTATACAATTATAATAATTCTAACTACCTTTGTATAGCTACCAGTACCTTTTGTATAGAACCTTCATTAGAGTTTACACTCAAGTAAACTGTTGCAAAATAACACGACCATGAGTGTTGTCGAGGAATTCCACGAATGTGACCTTTATTCTCATAAGCATAAACACCACTAAATATAATACTCACTGGAATCGATAATCCGGATCCGTTCGTGAGAACGGATTATAATCCATTTCCTAAAATATGACAATTGTTTATAATCTACCAAATAAGGATGTGTTCTTGGAAAGCGCAGGATAATAGGTAATCACGATATTAACTTTTTACCCGACTGTGCTAGAAGGAGGGTTATGTTTTTTTAGGTGTATGTATATATATATATTTCTTTGGCATGCTCCATCTGGAGATGTAGGTAGGTATCATAATATTTGTTGTGAGAGTTAGTGATTTCGTGGTTATCCGTTTTCATCGAATGCCTAAACCAATGAAATAGGTAAAATGTACATTATTTTATCCATAGGTTCGAAAAGTTCTAATTGGCTAGTTATTTAATACAATGTCAATACTCCATTCTATTATAACAATTATCAAAGTAGGTACCTTGCCAAGTTGTTAATACCAACCTATGAATAATTTACTAAAAATGTCACCACACTAAAGTATTCCTTTGTCAACGACTAACAAAAGAAAAGGATTATTTTACATTGGTCTTTCCATAGTCTGGAATGTGGCGAATAGCACCCCGCCCTAGCACGAGCCAATATTGCGCAACCCGGCTAATTGTCTGCCAGAACGAGACGAATATACGCACAATACACCCGCTGAAACGAGACGCAAGATGCCCTAATCCCCCTATAAATAACCTGGCCGTAATGCGCAGGCGCCACCGCCTCCCCCGACCGCCACGTTTTGATACTTGACAGCTGAATAGCGCGCTCTATCTGACAGATAACCGAGTTACACGCACTGACAGCTTGTCATTATTGTCTATTAGAATTTAGGAGTTGATAGATGTTTGATTAAATACGAATAATGAACGCTTATCTTGCTGTCAATTAGATATTAGCAAATAACGTTTGTTGGTTTTAACCTTTGACAAATTATATAAAATACTACGACATGACTAGCTTATTTATTGGACTTTCTAATTTACCTGCTTAAGATTCGTTATAGTGATATCGAGTTTGTTATAGACTATAAGGCAATAAAAATTGCAGAGTAATGTTTTATTCATACATAAAAATAAACATAAAAAATGTTATTATAATAAATTAACAATAGAAAAATCTTCACACCTAACCTACCTAAACTCGACCGCTGTATCTGTCTACGTATTTCTCACCTATCAAAAATTTACCCTATAAACATAGTATTATATAACTTTTAACTATGTAGTCATAATAATAATTTATCAACAGAATCCAGTACTTATATTTATAAGCATGGATGAAAATATCAAGACGCAGGTATCGCAGTATACATCCCTCTCCGTCGCGTCAACAAAGGTGCCACGCCACTAAGTGCCAAATATCTGAGACTTGTCCGTTTTTTTATATTTTTTCTTTTTTTTGTGCGAAAGTCGGGACATTAGGCGACGGCATCTCAGCCCGACTGCCGCGTATCACAGATGATGACAGATAAACAAACATGTCACTCACTCGCGTATTATACTGCTGCAGTATAACATCGGTTACGTTTTAGCGGCTATAAGAGTATAACTCTGAGTAATCAATATCTATGATCCGTTACTTTTGTGTGTGAGTGTTACTTTTTTGTCACTTTTGTGCTGTTATGAGAAAGTGAGCGTAACGAATATATTTCATATGTGTGAAACTACATTAATTACATTATACTCTGATGGAAAAATAGAAGGAATTTATAGCAATATGATGAACGGATAGAGAACATGCCAAAATCAAATGCTTACATAATAAAATAATACCTTTTCTTCCTTTTATTTAAGGAACCAACTAGCAGAGCAAACTATTATTTTGGTTTGATACGTATAGGTAAGAATACTTTCGACCATACTGGCGCTGTGGCGTTTTTTGGGGTTCCATACCCGAAGGGTCTGTCCGTCTGTCACCAGGCTGTATCTAATATATGAACCGTAATAGTTAGACCGTTAAGTTGAAATTTTACAGATGATGTGTTTCTGTGGACGCTATATTATAAGTAAAAACTAAAAATAAAATAAATATCTAAGGGGGCTACAGATTTTATAAAAACTGGTACGGAGCCTTTCATGCCTGAGTCCGACTCGCACTTGGCCGGTTTTTCCTTTGTCGATAGTCTGTGGTATCAACGTGAACGATCTTCGGCAAATTTAAAAATATTTTCATATTTATGTGGATATCTGATTTTCAAAATATTAATTATTTGAGATTGTGTCAAGCTCACGCATTCGTGATTATGTGTTTCGTAACGAGTTTGTTTATAATTAACTAGTAATATACTGCATATTATTGTGTGCAACGTAGTAGCCGAAAGACAGCAGTTTCTATTTTTGGTCCATGAAAGTAAGGCAGTTGATAAAGTTCTTAAAGTTAAAATTCTTTATTTTAAGAAACACAAAAATGTCGCTTACATGAAAAAAAAGAGTTTTTTCTTTAAAATATCATGCTTGGGTAGGTTGACCGGATTTTAACATATAGGTACATTTATTTATATGAACCATGTAAAGAGTATTATGATCCATACAACATATTATTGCAGTCCACTGCTGGAGGTAGGCCTTCCCCTGAGCAAGCCACAAGTTTCGACATTAGGTATAATGATGAACATGGGCATATAAGTAATCTAATCTAGAAATTTTATATAGGAATAGTTTGTTTCAGAGATTTGAATATAAACCCCATTTCCAAAATAGTAGACAGTTATTTGCAATCTATCTGCGAAGTAAACAAAATAAAATCCATATACCCATAATTACACGGCTCCTAAACTAGGTAACTATGCATAAACAAAAGCCCCCCGTCTCGGGTGGCCTACCGACAGACGCGATCGCTATCGTCTGTCGATCACTATCGAACGATCCGGAACTACCCTCGTAAATTAGTTCCGAGCGGAGCCGCGAGGGGTCGATTAGTCTAAATACTTGTGTGATTTGTCACGAAATACGAGTATATTAAATTGGGATAATATGAGGCAGCCAGAACTATTAGGTAATCAATATAGGATCATTACGGATCGCTGTTCGTACACGAGAAAAATATTATATGGGACCTTTATCAATGCAATAGTAATAAAAAAAAATATTTTTTGATTTTTTGTCTGTTTATCGGTTTGTCTGTGCGTTTGTGCACGCTAATCTCAGAAACCGCTGAACCGATTTCGATGCAGTTTTCAGGAATATATTGTGACAGGTTCCACTTAACATATAGGCTACTTTTCATCCCGGGAAAATGTTTGTATCCCGGATAATTTCATTATGTTTTTTCTGTAGTCCACGAGGACGGAGTCGCGGGCGTCCACTAGTTATTTACTAAGTTATTAGTTTAGTATGTTCACATACAGGAACTAATTTCTGTTAAGTTACTGTATTCATGTAGGTTAATTTTTTATAGGTTTTTAAGCTAATTACATATTGATGATCTAATCAATTTCAATTTATTTATTACCGACATTTTAATACTAGAGATCAAGATGAATCTCAACATTTTTTTGACCCCATATGTAAAATTTTGTATGAAAACAATTGACAATTAAATCTGAGATAGGCAAAAAAATGTCTCTAGATCCGTTATTGAAATTGGCTATTACTGAATTTAAAATCTCGAAATAAAGTTCATATCGTAAAGTAATATTGCTTAATAATAATAAAATATTAAGTATGTAGGTAACTAAGTACGTTTTGGATAAAAGTAGGTATATCAAGTTAGCACAATCTTTTCCATTCTTTATTCACAAATCACCTTGATCCATCCCTTATGACCTTATAATCAGAAAGATTTGGAATTCTAACATTAGTTTAATTATGTTTCTAGAACATGTTGGAGTCGTCACTGCACACCTCCATTGTGCCTGTAGCTGTATCCAGCTCAGACACACTACCTGCGCCGGCGCCGCCTGCCACGTCACCGCGCTGGCGACACATACTCTAACTTAAAGTGAGTATTTTAGTTTATGATGTGGTTAAGTTATATTTGACCACCTAGGTCCTAGGGCCTAGGTGATCTAACCGCGATTGTGATGCAGATTTAATTTATAGGAATTATTTTAATTTGAAATTCGTTCTTTCTAGGCCAATTGACGTAATTTTTTGTCAATATCAATTGAATATTTTATTTTTGAACGTATCTTTATTCTGTTTAGTTATGTTAACAAATAGAGAAATAGTAAACAGGAATTAGTTTATTAAATTATAATGTTGAATGAAAACTGTTATCGTCTATGCGCGTCACCGTATACCTACCTAATGCGGTTAGACAGGGCCGGATTCAATACCCTAGGCAATTAGATTTATATTTTTTATACCTAATTGTATCTATTTTATTATCCATTATATATAATAAAATTGTAACGGATCGATGTTTGTGCACGCTAATCTCAGAAACAGCTGAACCGATTTCGATGCAGTTTTCAGGAATATATTGTGACAGGTCCCATTTAGTTCCACACAATAGGCTATAGCTATAGCTTTTTATCCCATATAATTTCGACATTTTGTTCATTCTGCAGTCCACGCGGACGGAGTCGCGGGCGTCCACTAGTAAACAATAAGTAGGTACGCGAACATTTTGCGAATTAGGTATTTCGTAATTTGATAATTATTTCTTGTTTGTTTGGTAGATCCAATAACAATAGTCTATGGGTGGATCAGGCATTTTTTTATGTACGAAGTAAATCTTTTTGTTTTGTCGGTTTAATTTTATGTTGTAGGTATGTATTGCATTCATTATTTAATTTAATTATTTTTGCATAAACAAGTAATGCAAAGAAATGGCATAACTGCAGTTAGGTAGGTATATAACGTGAGCTATGTTTCGAGCATGCACAAAGTACCAAATCTCTGTACCTACCCCTATGATACATATGGTTACAAAGAGGTAGGACAAAGGTCAGACCTATCTAAGTATAATAAACTTCTCCATATTATGGAGGTTGTTTGTAGAAACCGCACTTTTCGCGAGGTGACCAAGTGGAACAGTTTATGTGTTGCACTGTACCGTCTCACGTCAATAAACATCTAATTTATTGCCACTTTGTACTTGAACACTTGCGAACATACATTTCAATACTTAATTGATATGAATAGCTAATTAGTCGGAACTTTTCCTTTTCTTTCAGATAAAGATTGAGTTATTCTAAATCAAATTCAATTCAATGATATGTAGTTTTAGGCATACTAGTTCTCAACAGGGAGCGCTCAGTTTAGTTCGCCGCTCCTAAACGAACTAGTTCGTTCTTCTAGTTCGTTAGTTTATCAGTTCCTAGCTCGAACTAGACCGATCCGATCACATTGTTCACTTTTAATATGGTTCCTGCTACATGCAACAATATTGATGATGGAATGATTTTACCCTCTAAAAACTGCAAAAACTTCTTAATAAATGAATATTGATAAAAATATTGGTGTAATAAAATAACCCTTTACCTATATCCTTCGCCTTTTATATGTTTAGCTGTCCCGTGCGTGACGATTTTAATCTTAGTTCAGTCGACGCAATCTAGTTCATTCGCCACGAACTAACAAACTACGAAATGGGGAATGAAGGAACTAGTTCGCGTAGTTCCCCTGTAGGAGCGCTCTTTTGACCTAGTTCGTTCACGAACTACACAAGACTAATGATATGTTAAAATCTTAATTTAGTCAATGAGATGAACTTACCAACTCAGTAATAATGTCCGTCGGAAGCAGTCAGCTGAGCGCAAGCACAAACAACTGTTGCTGAAAGCGGATAGTTAAACGTAAATATTCACTGGAGTCACCACCACGTGCACTTGCTGATAACACTAATGTCACCGATGTTCCTTATCAAGGTGTCAGAGATCAACCGCGATTAGCACCGATACGTGCGTCCCTCTCCGAGCTCCCGAGATCACTGGCGCCCGCCGGGGACGGCCGAGAATGCTGAGCCGCGATTGGTCGAGCGCGGTGGGCGGGGCTTACGCCCGCTGTTTTCATTTGCATAGATCTGTTTCGTGAAAATTGGTTTTTCTATATTTTGTGACGGCTGCCTAGGCGCGATATGACGTGGGACACGTCATAACTGTGACGGATAGCCCGCGGCCCTGACAGTTCGTACGCTATCCATTACCGTTTGTGTAGCGCCGCCCCGCGCGAGGTGGGCAGGGACCCGCGTAATGGACGCCACCAGAGATTTATGGCAGGGTTAGTTTTTCGGTCCTAATGGAATTAGTGCTGCGTTTTTGTTTATGGACATGCGGCCTCGTAATCAATCCTGGGGAGCTATTTCGTACGTGCATTAGCTGACTACAGCCTACATGCCTGATAGCCATTTAAAAGGGATTGTATTTCACTCTGTAGGCTGTACTCCTGTTATATTAGCTTTTGTTATAATGAAAATGTAAAATTTATTACTCCTTCCCTAGTTTGGACCTGGTTATTTTGCTTTAAGGAAAATATACACTTAATAATTCATTTGTATTCATATTATGTCGTCGGTCGTCAGCCTATTGCAGTCCACTGCTGGATGTAATCCTCCTCCAGAGTACGCCACAAGGCTCGATCTCCCGTTTTTGCCATCCAGTCACTACCAGCCGTCCTCTTTAGTCCGGGGTAGTATGGCGGCCGGGAGCTGGGGGCCTTTTTTAGTTGCCGCCATTGGGGGATTTTTACCCATATATATGACTATAGTCACCACGCTGGGCAGGCGGGTTGGTGACCGCAGTGTGCATTTTCAGATTATGTTGTCTACACTGCTGCCCACCTCCCGGAACCCTTAATCGCCTTGTACGATACCCACGGGCAGGCATGGGGTGATAGATAGGTACAAACCTACAATGAGACAAAATAAAATAATTTTAATATATCCTTCTCTCGCACTTAAAGTTAAAAAAGAAACTTTGAGTGTGACCAGTCTGCCTCTCCTTTATGTTTAGGTAACTCCTATGTTTAGGTAACTCCTCGAAGTCTAATAATTTGTTCCTAAGTACCTACAATCAAGAAATCTTTTTAATAGTAAGTACCTACCTTGTTAAGTTGTAGATAACTTCCGAAATAGGCCCCTTCTCGCAACCATCCGCATTCTATGTTACCTCGACTTGTGTGGATATAGGTACCTACATAGAGGTATGTAGAGCGTAGACCTCTCTAATTAATTGACAGGCCACAAATATCCTCTCCCTCCCGATCCGTCCATTATATCTACGTAGCAAGAATGAACCATGACGACTGCTTAAAATAAAAAGTAAATGACAGTAGTATAATCACATCTGTCATTTAATTACCCGACTGCGACTGAAGGACGGTAATGTTTTTCAAGTGTATGTGGGTATGTCAGTGACGTGATTAGGGTATGTCCTAAATGAGACTAAGATTCTCTATGATTCCGCAGTTTTCGCTAGGTACGCCTTTTCGGGAACAGAGCCTTCTCTATATGAGATTATTGTGGGTTAGTTTATTCACTGAAGCATTTGGCAGTCGAACAAAATTTTCTAGGAAAACAATGATGATGAGATCTCCGATCGTATTTTCGTAATTCGTGAATCAAATTATTAGTTTTACTAATTTTACTACCAATTTTACTACGAATTGTTTAGGCTTTGTTTGCTCTCTTCCTTTTGGAGCGTCAAATCGACCACCGATCTAATATAAAATAGACGTACAGACAGACTTCTATCAAAGGTCCGTCTGTTATGAAAATAATTTTTTATACTGTTTGTTTCAGGCTCGCCGTTTTGTACCCTTGTGTACCCTTCAACGGCCAAGTCACACAACATTAACTATAATAATAAAGAAATCGCAGTAAGGAACCTTACACGACTTTGTCTAGATTTCATTACTTTTTAGAGATAAACAAGCAGCTCCATCGAAACTTGGCTAGTTTTTTACAGAATGTTTTTGGTGGGATTTCACTTCTTTTTGTAGAAACGTGGGCATATTGATTCATTTCCTTTAATTTTATTTATATGCGTATTAAAAGCAGAAGGGGACGCATTCGCCCAGCAGTGGGACGCTATAGGCTAGATTAAATTAGAAGATGTGTCCCACTACGCTGGATTTTTGCAATGACAGTCGATTTTTTTATGTACCAATAGTCATCATCATCATCATCAGCCTATTGCAGTCCACTGCTGGACGAAGGCCTCCCCCAGGGCACGCCACAAGATTGCCATGGGGGGTATTTGCCCATAGTCACCACGCTGGGCAGACGGGTTGGTGACCGCAGTTTGTATTTTGGACTATGTTGTCAACACGGGAGGCGCTGCTGCCCACCTCCCGGAAACTCTTAATCGCCTCGTACGATACCCACGGGCAGACATGGGGTGGTACGAATTCTACTCTGCCGGCACCACGCGGCGAATACACGCTACCAATAGTAGAAGGGGGCATTACCATATCTCTAATATAGATGAGACCAGCTGAGGGTTCTTCATCAGATACTTCAGACCTTCGATTTTTGACATCAAATGAAGCGGTCCACCAAGTTGAATATTTTTTTGTAAAGATGGTGTGTCGATCTCTTATCTAGTTTGGTTGGGCTCTTGTGTTTTCTAATCAGGGTCGCCAGGTACTCCAGATCTTCGATTATCCTAGTTTTTATAGTTTTCCCTTTATGTGGCCATTAAACCCTAACTCTGTACCTAATTTCAGCTCTCTGAGTTTATGGGAAGTACTAGTTCTATTTTGATGATCATGAGTGAGTGAGTGAGTGTCTGTCATAAATCCGAAATTTTGCTTTCGCTTAACTTCGGAACTAAATGACCTACAGACTTGAAATTTTGGATTTCAAGTATGTAATTATAGCTTACTGGTTGACAAAAATTTCTGCGTTCTGGTCTTATTCAGAGGTCTCAAATAGGGGCCTGAAAATGCGGCGAAATGGTTCCAGTAAAGGATGGTACGGCAGTGTTTGCTTCGCGCTCGACTTGGCGGGGGCACTACCGTGTTCCCCGATTTCATGTGAGTGAATACTTAGCTATTTATTTGAATTTGAATTATTTATAAATAATAAAAAATATCTGGGTAATACCTACCCAGAGGAGTTAACATTTGATGAAAGTAATTTAAATGAACGTGATAGTCATTACCGTGCAAATTTTTGGCACATTAAAACTTATTCTTCAAACAATAAAGATAACAAACGGACATAATGACCGCATTGTGTTACTCCATTGTGTTCCTCAATGAAAGGGAGCTTTAGAAGTTAAAGGTTAACAGGTAGCGCTGACTGCGGTAGGTCTTCAGCACAAAACGTGACGGTCAACGTGGCGCTACGTGGAAGGAAGACCATTTAGAGTTACCAAGTTATCTCATCTAGTCACTGCGTCGCTAATGTCTATGCGGACAAAGATATTCTAGTCACAAAGACTGTAGATGCTACACTTTACGGTGGGTTAAGTAAAGTGGGTTTGCGGTAACAGTGCTTTGTCGGCGCAGGCGCAGCTCTCACAGGGATTAGCGATGGTATTGTTTAACAATTGTATTTACAGTAAATAGAAATATAATGACAATGGGCTTTAGTAAGTGGTCCTTAACGTGGGATGGAAGGCTTTACGGGTGCGCTCATAGCGGTACTTGGTATAGAAGTAGATTAAGAACTAAAGAGCTTTTCTAGATGTTGTTACCTTTTTTGTACAAGCGTTTTTATTTTAAGAAAACTACCACTTATTTAAAAATAATGACTCTATCCTGATTATATCCTACGAAATAAGGATTTTCCTAAATTCTCACGGCAACGGAAACTAATGGGATTTCAGAATTTAACGCGGGGAATACGCGGGAATGCTAAAATCAAATATTTTTTCCATATTGTAGAGATATTTTTAAAATACCTACCCAGGAATGCTCACACATAGTACATCTTGAAAAATAAACATTTGATTTTGAGTCTACTATTTTGTGGACTCTATGATGAGTGGAGTGAACCAACCCCTCTTAGTTTCATAGAATTTCGCAAAACATAACCTTTTGTTTCTTACATCCTTTGAAAAAATAAACATGTAATTTCGAATCTAAAGTGCAAAGGTTCTCAGTACTGGCTGTACTGGGCTATTTTCATAACATTTACATTACATATATAAACATATAATCACGCCTTTATACCTTACGGGGTAGGCAGAGCACCAAGGGCCGATAGAACTACATGGTGCCACTTCTGACCAATTTTGAGGGTATAGTTGAGATGTACAAGTTCGGTTAGTAGTGAAAGGTGGTCAGCCCATCGCCTACAAAACACCAAGACCCTCTTGTCCCTCTACTGACTTGTACAGTATGCCCGGGAAGAGAAGCAGCTGTAGTATTATAATTTTTTTTTTCACTCCCAAAGCAGCATAGAAGCTTCATAACATTTCGTTTAACATAATTATCTACCCCTTCTATCACCTGCACCCTGCGGAATATTCAAGAATTCTATCAATAGTTGAAATGACTTTATTCGCGATTACCCAATGATTGTCTCATTATATCAAAGAGATATAAATATAAAGTGCGTTCAACCGTCACAAAATAATAAATTCACTTGTAAAATGTGTTGATACGACATGTTTATTACAGTTTTATTGAAGCCAATCCCAAAGCTATTTGCGCGGGATGAGGCTCAGCGGTACACGAGCTGCCTTATCAGCGAGAACATCTGTTGCGTTATCCCTTATCGCGGCGATCGGCGGCTTACCGGCGCTTATCGGAGATTATCACCGAGTGACGTCATCATGTTATACGACGCGATGACGCTTGGTGCCGTGTGAGCTGATGTGACAGGCATCTTGACATGACTGATTTTGTAAATTAGGAGAAATGTCCCTTAGGTATGTAAGCAAAGTACTACTCTGTTTGTTAATTTTTTTACAGTTAGACACAGTAGAACAGTTATATGTATTAACATTTATTTTGTTTCTTACTTTTACATGTGGCTTCGCCCGCTTCAATTTCACATGGAAACAGGACTCTTTTAGGGATAAAAGGTAGCTTTCCTTCTACGTACTCCCAACTAATACCTGTGTATGCAAAACCTCAAGAAGATTTGTTGAGTAAAGTGGACTAACTGGGTATTGAACATGGTTTGGCAATGGAATTTTACATTTTCAAACACCTAAGTAAGGTACCCTCTTAGATAAAGAGATTTATGTAGGTAGGTCCTAATAAGAAAAAATTTTATAAAGCAATATGAAAAAATTAAATTCATCTTCTGTAATCTAAAGTTCAATCTTGTAAGGGTAATGTATCTTTAGTGAACCTTTTTAAGTTGCTAAAGTCAACGACCATATTATCTTTTCCTAAAGAAAGATAACATAGTTAGTAATATCAATCATAATCAAAAGTTTTAAAAGGAGTGCGGAAATAACAATAAATTAATTTGTGGTAAAATTATATAGATCAGTATTATATACTCCTATCTCGTGCTGGTATGAGGCTTTAATAGAATACACCAACAACAGCATAAAATGCATTATTATCTTACCTATTATACAGGGTGTTTTTTCGTTGCCACCCTTAACGAAGGCTACGTACTCTATACATGAAATAAAAAATGTATCTTTTTTTTTTTCTTGATCGGCCAAATTTATAGTGTCCAGTGTTTATGCTAGTTCTTTCATTGACAGATTATTTCTCTTAAAAAAATCTTGCTACGCGCGTCTATGCACATAGTTATTTATGTAGAAAAACGTAGTCTATTTACTCAACTTTGGACCCTAATATTTTGGAAACCTGGACACTTCTCAGGTATGTTTCCATGGAGAAAAATGATCGTGATTACGTAGTTTTCAGGAACGTTGACGAGCAACAATCACCCTATATAGAACATATCAGCCTATTGCGGTCCATACTGGACGAAGGCCTCCTTCAGGTCACGCCACAAGGCTACCTACTAGAGAGGTAGACACTAAAGAGTGGCCTATGATCACTTTGTTCGGCTTTGTTCCCGAAATGGGGGGGGCAGAACTGCAGGACCTTAAAGGAGATCCCAAAAATGTTAGCATAATCAGTCAAAAGTAGTTTTAACCAGCTCCATTGGGCAATTTGGTTAAAAGTAGTTTTGACTAATTGGATTGCATTTTTGTTGAAGAATCGGCAATTTTTGATAAGTAGGTATAGCAACAGAAATATTAGGTTAGGTTAGACTATGACAAATAACGCACGAGCCGAGCGGGTGTGCCGCGGTAGCAGCCGCCGATGTGACATATGCGAATCGCTTTTGTAAAAGGAAACAGTTAAAGTTAGGTAAGGTCACACAGTACTTTTGCTACTTTTAAAATGCAGTACAAAATGGGCTTAGTACCTTCTGAATGCTTTCCAAAATTTTATAAACAGGAGCAGCTCATTGCAGCTCATATAATTAATATTCTGTACAATTATAGTACTTTTGACTGATATTTTAGCACTTAAAAGTAGTTTTGACTAAGAGCGTCAATTATAACAACTTTTAACAGCAAATAGGCAGTCAAAAGCACTATTAACCAATGCTTTTCAGTCAAAACCTCTTTTAACCAAGCTTACTTTTGACTGGTTAAGAGTTTTGACTGTAACATATACACATAAATATAAAATATAACAATTTTAAAACTTTAAGAGATTTCTTCCAGTTATGTACTTAAACAAAAACTATATACCTAGGTAGATATTTATAACTTATTATGTTAACATTATGTTATAAGTTATTTATAACAAAATAAACTTTAAACTAGCTAGGCTATATCAATTTCTAGGCGAGTCCCAATGACATCGCAAGACATTTATGATATTCATATAAAATCCGTAACGCACTAAACATAAAGCTCTCTCCATCTCGTGATAAGTTAGAGGCACTTCAAGAACAATTCAATAGCTATAAATTGGTTCGTGGATCGATAACGCGAGTCCCTTTAAGGGGGGAGAGGGGGGTATCAGACGCGGCTGCTTTGTACCGATTCTATTATTTCATGATCCGATAAAAAAGGAACGAAACCCGCGGCTAAACGCAGGAATGTTGTCGATTTTGTTTTAGGAGGCGCCGGCGCCGAGCGCATTAGTCCCGCCACGACACCGCTCTCACATTAGCCCCTATGGAGGATACGCACCGGTTAATACATCCCATCCGCCAGAAAACCACACGGCAACATAAACCTTAGGTTTAAAACTTTAAAGTTTGTTCTGTAACGCATATAAATTTCAATAAAGACAGTCTAAATCAATTTGATTCTAAAGATACTCGCTATAAAACGATCTATAGACGGATAAGTTTATTCGAATGTGGACCACGTTCACCGTTAATAGGACTCCATTCTCCTCTCGTGGCTGTCTTTCTCTCCGCACGCCCACTTATCGCTGGCGGAGTGAGTCGGGCCGTGTGTAGCCATACATCTCGCCGGGCCGTGTGTCGCCCGACTAATGAATGTAGTGATGTCTGCTAATGCGACAAACGAGTCCCTCACTAATGTGGGATTAGTGGTCTCGCCGATCATCGTCGGCAGGTTCAGCAAGTGTCACAAAGGACGGTTTTTGGCTGGGCGATGTCGAGCACCTTTATATCGAGTAGTAGACTAGATATGCATTGGATCTCTACTTTAGTTAGAATATAGACGTCTGTAGGTTATCTAGGAACTGTTTCGTCGTACTGACAATTTGAAAAAAACATTTTCTAACGCAAAAACACGCGTCTGTAAAAACCGCCAGTCAATATGACGACAGGAGTTGATATTAGTCCAGGAGAGGATATTAAACCACTATTGGTGCTGTTTACAAAATTTCTCAAAAACTTTTGTATGAAGCATGGAGGGAGACATTCCTAAACTGCCCAATCAGGAATGTTTATTTCCTAGAATTTTCGACATTTTCATAGCATTTAGTTTAACATACCTTTCCCTTATATTATACCCCGGAAACAGATGATTTTATTCAATAAACATACTTGTAGTCTTCTGCAACCTCAAGGTTTGAGACTAAGAGTAAGAGATGTAGTTTTGTAGAATAACTTTTACCCTGGTTCAGTATTTAACAGTGTAGGTGTAAGTAGAGCAGAAGTGTCTAATCGGAGTGGATACCCCTTGGGGGTATAACAACTGTACTGTGGGAGTGTCTATGTCTGTGTCTATTCTACTCTATGCAGCGTAGGGCCATATACCTACTTAACCTACACATCTAGGTCGACAGATGGTCATACATAATATTTCTATTCTTTATTGTTTACAGAAAGAGATAATAAACAAAAATTTAAAAATATATATATTCCTGTGTGCAATATATTACTCGTATCTAGGTGCCCTGGCTCTGGACAAACGCATGCCCAGTTCGAACAAAGTGTTACTTCCAGAATATTAACAACTACATTCACACTGCATATGAACTACAGTTTTGCTTGTATAAATCTATACATATAATAAAAATGTAACGGATCGCTGTCTGTACATGGAAGTTATATGAGAAAAATAATATAGGAGACCTTTATCAACGCAATAGTACCCAAAAGAATGATTTTTGAAATTTTTGTCTGTGCGTTTGTGCACGCTAATCTCAGAAATGGCTAAACCATTTCGGTGCAGTTTTCAGGAATATATTGTGACAGGTTACATATAGGCTATAACCATTATCTTTAACCTCCTTCCCTCTTATTCCGCAAACTTTTTGATCTCCCCGTACATAGTATATTAAAATGGCACGGCCGTGTCCAAAATGGAGTAGCCAGAACTGTGGGACTGATTCCATGGGACCGATATTATGAAAGAGTTGATTCCATAGTCACGTTAAGCAAAGCTAGAATTAAGAATTTCACAATGAACATATATGAGAGTATAGCGGTTTTCGACAATTCCCGTTTGTTGAATTTCAATCCGTTTATCGCGCCAATGATGCCCGATTTCAGCTTCATATGTATAGCGGTGCTTGAATTTCGGGTTTCCGTTTTTAGTCCTCCCTCGCTGTCCCCGACATATATGCCCGATTTACGAGCGGTTTTCGTAAAAAATATAGAATTCCCGTTGGTCGCCTTCCCGTGGGAATATCGGGAAAAAGCCTATGTTCATCCAGGTCCAATGATTCTAACGTAAAGAATTTTTGAAATCGGCAGTAGTTTTTGAGCCTATTTTACAACCAAACAAACAAAGTTTTCCTCTTTTATATTAGTGTATTAGTGAAGCCCCAGATCACCACATTATAAAAAAATAGCGAATAAGTAATACTTACCATGTTATTTAAAACAGGCTGAGGTGCACAAATTCTTCCGCAGTGCCGTAAAGCCTATGTAAGTATGTATTATTCAGTTGCGTGCCACATTTTTTGGCGAAACATGTCTTTTATCTAATAATTTTATTCTACTATATTTTGAGCAAATAAATAATCATTTTTTAATTTATAAGCTATACTAAACTGCCAAGTTTAATCAAAATTCGTCTAGTAGTTTTTGCATAAAGAACAGTAGACATCCAAACATATATTCTCACTTGCACATTTACAATAAGTAAGTAGTCCTAATTTAAATCCCATAAGAGGGTAGTATGCTATCATTTGTATTTATACGCGACATATAGATAACACAGATCATCCCTTTACCCGGCACAGTAGAAACACATTAACATACCGTCTCGGGTCTCGTTAATCATCTCTCACTCACACACCTGCACGCTGCACCTTGCACTAACGACTTGCACTAAAAGGGTTCACGAAACACCCTTTTACGTTAGGTTGAAAGAATTTATATGTGTGATCCTATATGATCGATCAATGTTATACAAAATGTAAGCGACAATGCTCGATGATTTAATTTCAATATATGACTCTCAGAATCCATTAAATATATTTAGGCTTCGGTTAATGTGATAGAAATGGAATAACATTATTTTTATAACTAGTGGACGCCCACGAGTCCGTCCGCGTGGACTACAAAAAAAAAACGAAATGTCGAAATTATCCGGGATAAAAACATTTTCCCGGGATAAAAAGTAGCCTATATGTTAAGTGGGACCTGTCACAAAATATTCCTGAAAACTTCATTGAAATCGGTTCAGCCGTTTCTGAGATTAGCGTGCACAAACGCACAGACAAACAGACAAAAATTCCAAAAATCATCGTTTTTGGTTCTATTGCGTTGATAAAGGTCTTCTATAATATTTTTTCTCATATATCTTCCATGTACAGCCAGCGATTTGTTACATTTTTATTATATGTATAGATGTATAGATTATAATGAGCACCATGAAACAAAATACCCATTGTATTATTTCGGAATTAATTCACATCGCCACCATTTTATTCGGATATCGGTTGTTACAATGTCCTCATGTAATGCTATATGGCGATTTGTTAGTGCAACAATTTTTTTCTCAGTGGATAGGGCCCGGTTCATAGGAAGAGGGTTATTCAAAATACTAACTTGCATTTTACCTCTTCATAAAGCAGCTTAATTACAGTGGGATAATAACATAGATAGACACATAAAAATACCTTTACAAGTAAACTTGTGACCCGTACTGCCATCTACCGCATTTAAAACCAAACCTGTTTATCAACACTAAACTGAATCTCTACACCGCAACCTATAAGCAGTCGAGTAGAGTCTTCCAACGAGTAACTCTACCACTGATATAATAGTGACATAGTGACTCTACAATCATGTTTTGATAGGTTATTAGTTCTTACTAACACTAAATGTATTTAAATAGAGTTCATGTCATTTAAACATACCTACTCGTACACTTAACAAGTCAGTAATTTACTTGCAGTTGTAATATCTTACAAAACTTACCATTAATATAATGTAACTCTATATACATGGTCAACCAGTAGTGTATAATTTAGTTCGACTTGAAAACTATAGATGGCGAGTGTTGCATGAAACTGCGGGACTAAAACGTGATAGAGTTTGCGTAAAGTGCTTATACTTTTATATTTTCCTTTTTGTGTTCCACCTTACAAATGAGACTAATGGTAGGTAATCAGACTTTATGAGATATTCCGTTATCATCATCATCAGCCTATTGCAGTACACTGTTGGACTTAGGCCTCCCCCAGGGCACGCCACAATACTGCAATGGGGAGTATTTGCCCATAGTCACCACGCTGGGCAGGCGGGTTGGTGACCGCAGTTTGTATTTTGGACTATGTTGTCAACACGGGAGGCGCTGCTGCCCACCTCCCGGAAACCCTTAATCGCCTCGTACAATACCCACGGGCAGACATGGCAGGTACGACTACTGCTCTGCCGGCACCACGCGACCATTGCGTTTATATGAAGTAGCCTGTCTATAACCTTGAATAAGTTTAAAATTTAATATTCTCATGGACCGGATATTCAACAGGGCCGGAGAGAGATTCTGTTTGCAATATTTTGCTGTTTGTTAGTTTAGTAAATAAATGCCCAATATTTTTTAAATATTAAAACTTAAATATGTAACAATATTTTTCTGTATTAATGCGGAACTACGAGTATAAACAGCTGCATCTCCTTCTGTGCATGACCTAAGAGTCAACTTATGTGCTCAGATGTGTTCTCTGAGGACATGAGCTAGCAACTTATAGCTAATTTTTTACATCTCACCCTCACTATGTTTAACTTAGCTGAACGATCTCCTTCGATCCAACAGTTCTACCCCAGTCGAGAGTAGGCATATGTATGTCTCTATTTCTACCCTGTTTGTTTAGTCTCATTGTTGCTATTGTATCTGTGTAATCACCAAATAAAAACTTATTCTATTCTATTCTATTCTATATGTATAATACGAGTAATCGGGTACAGTGTGTAATAAAACAACGTAATTAATTAATTTGAAATCCATTTACTTCTGATCCACAGCTCTCTCACACACACATACACAACATTATATTTATTTACAGATTTACAAAACAAACTTACTTACATACTAATTACAATATATTAATAAATTCGTAAAAATAACTTATCCCTCCGTTACCGACTACCACAGGTATAGACATAAGCAGATGCCCACATTACTTCAATTCGAATGAGTAATATGTAGAATGCTAAATATTGCCTTAAATTCACAGATATTCCATATTTTTTCCTGTTAAATGTCATTTTTTAACAGTACCTAACTTTAGAGTTAGTTAAAGCCTTATTTGCAACAACCTACTTAAATGAAGAACATTTCGTATACTAATATTTTAACGTCCATTACATTTCTTTAAAATATTTCTAGAATTAACAACTTGTTGCAAGTTAGGTTAAATATTATTATTAAACTCATAAAAAGAAATAAAGATTATTTTTTACTTTATATATTATTTTATTACTTTAGAGTAGACTGTAGACCGGTATAAAGGTATTTTATTCCCTTGTGATAGGAACGTGTAAATAAGTCAGTCATCCACTTATATCTATGACTGTGTCAACTACATACAATGCTCTAGGTCCTAGAGTCTTTTAATGCCCTCATAATCAATCTATTAGGATATGGTTGATCGTTTCATCTTTAAACATTGTGCTAGAGTCTAGGAACTGGGCCAATATGTAGCGTGTGAGCTGCCGTGGGTTCGATTCCCACCCGGGTATTTTTCCATCTTTATTAATAATTTTATAATCTATTAGTTCCCAACCAATGTTTGGTATCTAGCTTATATGAATCTCCCGGTAAAAATATTATGTACACAATAAAGTCTAAAGTAGAAAACTAGAATAGGTAAAAATATTTACATAAAATCGAATTATTGTCTTGTATAATTTTATTATATTTGGCACACATTTTGGCAATAAATAACTATTTTGTGATGTATTTATGGCACTACTTGTATTTATCAATTTAATCAATTTTAATATAGTCCCAGTCAGCTACGGATTTGCTACGAATTCGTAGTCTACTACGATCTGTCTACGACGCTTACTTCTTTATTACGTAGAAGGGTATGTCTGTAGGTTACTTCTTTATCTTTTAATTCTGAAGAAATTTGAATTATTTTAACACTAAATTTGTTTTATTTTGTATTATAATATTAACAAAGTTTCATACTTTGATAATTTAATTAAAATCTACAATGTGGCAAGAACAATCAAATTTTTTATAACATACTATTTGGCACTGGTATTAGACTCTTATGTTTTGTGCAACATTCTGGACGTACATAATACTGTAATTCATAGAATTAGTATGGAATTTCAAACAATTAGGTATATACTGTTACTCTAACTAGTAATAGTAAACATATGAGTTTAGAGCACTTTTAGTGAATGAATTTACCCCGAGATCTATGTAAGGTCCCGATTCTCGCATCCCTCGACATATCTCTAAAGCTTAAACTCAACTTATCTCTAAATATCTAAAAACAAAATGGCGGATATATAACAGCATCTTTTCGTAACATCTATATTGTCAGTGTACGGGTTTCCCCGTATGCGTTTGATAGATGATATAAATGATAAATCCAGGCGTTACAATAAAATACACTATTTATTTAACTTGCTAATAATTAGGTATAAATGAGGTGAATGAGTACGCGCGTAATGGTTGGTTATCGATTGCGAACTAATGTGAAAAGTTTATGCTAAGGTAAAGTGCTGATTATGAATAATGTTGTACTAACTTGCTCGTACAGTCAGCGCCAGATACTATAAAGTATCTCCAAAGAAAATTGTAAGCATAATAAAATCGAATTTAAACATCCTCTTTTGTTTAATTTATATCTTTGTATACCATTGATATCGAGTGCCAGCAATACTTAGTAACCGACGAAAACTAAAAAAATAAAAAATAATCATAGGCCTGATTACATAATCGCCACTTTGATTTTTTAAAACTTTAAGTTTAGGGATTAATCAAGAGATGCAAAAACAGAGCCTAATGTGTCCACACATAATGACTGTATCACTCAGTATTGTCCTCGATCAGGCTGGCAGCCCCACACGCGTCACGCCGGCCGGTAACTGCGCTCTATCGATGGTACCCTGGAATATAACAACTATGTTACAATATACATACATTATATTCCTGTCCTATTCATCATTATTCATAGAGTCAGCGTTACGAAAACATGACTTCTTTAAAAAAATTGCCGATGATTTGGCATTTGTTGTACGGCCGGCTGCCTTAGGCTGAACCTTAGTTAGTGACAGTTTTTAAATATTGATATCCGATATTATAATTAAAATTATTTCATTTGGTGTGGTTCATTTCATATAAGAAACTCGTGTTGTATCTCGGGCGCAAATGTAACAATTATGATGAATTAATATACAACCTTTGTGCCTGATATAACCGAGATTCTTACCACAACCGTAGCAACAGTAGTGCTAAAATCCATGCATGTATTTAACCAAATTAACAGTTTTTTGGGCTAGCGTTTTAAATTAAATGAAAAAATATTCAAAATCGCGACAGTTCACTGAGATTTGAAGAAGATAACGGAAAGTACTAAACAAACAGACAAACGTCACACGCAATTGCAGCAATCAACTGTAGTACGTTATGGCACCTAAATCCTGTATATGGCGTATTTGCCGACATACTAAATGAAAATATAGTGCGTTGTGGAAGTAATCGCGCCTCAAACAACGTCGCGACCGGAGCACGACGTGTTTACACGAGAGATAACGCTCGGTTTCTATTTATGATACATATACTCGTATAGCCACCACCATAAGATGTATAAAGCGCTTAGTTAACTAAATTATATGAACATTTTACGAGTAATGCAGCCTAGTTTCACACACTGCGTGTAAAAGCGACGAATAAAAACGTCGAATTACTCTTGCACAGAAATGGTGACCCACACTTACCCAAAGTCTAATGCGATAAGCGAGCCTAGATACAGGACAAAATGAAACACATCGTTTAAGCGAAAGGATGCATATAATGAAGTATATAGTATATAATTAAGCTGGGTAATAGATAGTTATTTGCATATCAAAGACCCTCGACACGATATTGAGTCGTAGAGAATAGAAAATGGGTTTTCCAAAACATCTGAGCAAATTACGGAGAAATTCTTATTGCGTTTTACGCAATTGCGACTCATATATTTTTAGAGAGCGCCAGATTAGTCTGACAGAATAGGTTTGATAAAATCAGAAAATAATCTTTCGCAAGAAAATACTTCAAAGTATTATAGATCAAAAAGGCTCATCGTCTGCATGGGACGAAGGAAGGGGAAGAACGTGCAAGGCATGATTGAGAGCAGCTTTAAAGGTTGTTGTAAGTATGAACTCACAGGTCGTGTCGGGGCGGCAGCAGCAGCAGCGGTGGCTCCTCCACGGCGGCGTACAGCGGCGGCAGCCCGCGTGCCTCTGCTGCGGACAGCGCTCGTCAGCCAACGACCAACGTCCACCGGCACTCGTCGGCCAACGCGGGCCAGTGCACGTCAGCCAACAACCAACATACAACGACACACGTCTGCCAACGCGCGCCAGTGCACGTCAGCCAACAACCAACACATACCAGCGCTCCACCACACAACACCCTCGGGACAAGCTTTACAGGACAGTCGGACTTGGTTTCTTTACTGCGTTTGTAAGTTTGCTTTGAGCTTGAGTTCGACAAGATCCAGTAAAGCATGTTCTAGAAGGGTACAATCGGACGTGCAGGACTCAAAGTTTAACAAAATTATTCCAACAGCGTAAATAAGATTAACAAAGTAATTATTTAGACACCACATTAATTACAGATTTAAAGATTACCGCTAACGACTGCTATCTAAGTTAGCGCGTGATTAGATATCGAATTTAGTGTGATCACGATTACGAAAAATGTAATTACTGAAGTCCAGCAAGCCTTGATTGTAAATTTTGATGATAAATCGGCAGATATGTAATGGATTATTCGATGAGAGACGGCACAGGCTCGCGGCGACACACATGCAGGCTCACCGGTTAGCGCGGGCGGGCCGGCGGGCCGCGCGCCTCCGCCGTGGCCGCCCATGCTCTTGGGCTTGCGCTTGCGCGTCTGGATGCCGTCCTTCTTCATGCTGAGCGGCCGGTTGACCTGCGGACACGTGGACGATAAGACGACGCTTCGGGAAAGCCCGTAATCTGCGCCACGCGGTTCCTATCATCCTTTAAACAACCGTATCTACCGGCGAGGAGATAATTGATAAAAGATTATTTATCTCATTATGAATATTCGTGGTCGCTATGATAATTCTCTATCAGTCGGTAGCCCCGCGTTTTATCTCACGAGATTAGATGAGACCCTGTGTTTTGATTTTTTTATACAGACCCAATATTTGCCGAGGAGTTCCCTGATAACTGCAGTGGTGTGATTAGATACCTGACTATCTGCGGTAATCGCGCACAATCGATGCATAGATACTGGCGCTAGGCTAGCGCTAGGCGGGACTATACGTACGTTGTGCAGTTTGAAGTAGAGTCCGCAGGCGTTGCAGACGGGCTCGCCGTTGTTGTTGCGGCGCCACAGGGTGGTGTTGGACGTGCGGCAGTTGGCACACGTGACGCCGACGCGCCGGTTGCCGTTCGTCGGCTGGAAGGAAACGTCATCGGTTAGCCCATATTTCCTGTCCGAACTTCGGCCGATCTAATGAAACATCAGCATTAATTCCCTGTTTCCAAACATTATATAACAGATTTACACGGCTATTAGCCATTAGACACGGCTCTGTTACCAAAAATTAGGCAGCCAGAACTGCAGGATCACGAAGAAGAACCCAGAGTCACGTTAACGTGCTTAAGCATAGCAGGGGGTCAGATAAAAAGATTAAAGGCAGGGTCATTAGCTCATCGCCTGAGTGAACTCAATTTTATTCCTTAGTCGACTCTTACGACATACACGGAAGGTGCAGCTGATATATTCTAGTAAACTTTAGGACAATATTTACCAATGCCTGCTGCGGTTTAGGCTTGTGCCCCTTGAGAGGCGGCCGGTTGACGCCGTTGATGCGCGTGTAGAGTCCGCACGCGTTGCACAAGTAGTGTCCGGTGCCGTCACGCCGCCACAGCGGTGTCGTCGCCGCCGCGCAGTTCACGCACTCCTTCACCTCGCCCATGCCGGCCATGCCTGAGATGAGGAAGTGGATCAGGATTGAGGATATTGGTGATGGCACAAAAATGCTACTTAGTTCTACGAGTATGACATATATAAAATGTAACCATAGATATCAGGAACAACGGACGCAACTGATTGACTGATCTATCAACGCAGTCAAAATACTGTACCGATTGGCAATTATATTGTCACGTCGTGGACTGCAGAAAATATTTTCCCGGAATAAAAAATAGCCTATTTGTTAATCCAGGGTGTCAGCTAACTCCATACCAAATTTTATTAAAATCGTTCCAGCCGTTTTTACGTAAAAGAGTAACAAACATCCATCCATCCATCCATACTTACAAACTTTCGCGTTTATAATATTAGTAGGATAACTGCCTATGATGTAGGCATTCGCTAAGAAAATATTTCTCCATGGGAACGGGAATTCTTAAGTTGACATGGGCAAAGTTGTGACATAGGTGTATAGAAAGAACTTTGAGGTGGATCTGAAGATATGACGGATACTCACTGGGATCAAAGCCGTCGTCCATGGGCAGCATGTTATGCGCAGGCCAGGGCTGCGGCGGCGCGTAGCTCTCCACCAGCAGGCCTCCCTCGTAGCCCGACACGGGCACGTACTCCACCCCCCCGGCCCCCGCCGCGCCGCCCGCGCCCGACGACCCGCCCAGGTAGTGCTCGCCGGACACTTTGTACTGCACCGCGTTGCCGTGCGTATATAACGTTACCTGTAGAGGAACCATTCATATAGGCATCTGCTGGTCTTTGATAATGAGCATAAAGGTGTGGAGGTCAGGACTTACCTGCTGCGAGTTTGGACTAGGCGGCGCGTCATACGCAGGCTGTACCGCGCCGTACACGAGGTGTGAAGCCCGCGGTAGTGATGAGGACGACAGCGGGGGGTCGCGGTATAGCAGCTGAGGGGGGGACTCCTCGCGGCCGCCGTACAGAGTCAGCAGCTCCTTGCCGCCGCCATAGTAGCCGCCGTACTGCGGCGACTGCGCCGTGTAGTAGCCGCCCGCTACCGACGTGACCGGCTGCAGCGCCGCGTACGTGCCGGGCCGCGCCTCGCCCTCCCCGCGCACCTCGTACTTCACGGTCTGGTAGCCCCCCGCGATCCCCGCGCTGCCCGCGCCCCCCGCGCCCCCCGCCATCGCCTGCGACTGCAGCATCTCCAGCGTGGCCTGCTCTCCAAGTGCAGCGGCGTATCGTGCATCACTCGCCGCGCCCGCCGCGCTGCCTGCGCCCTCGCCAGCGTACTCCTTGTCCTTAAAGGCGTCTGCTCCGAGATCATCAGCCCCATCCGGCCCAGGTCCGTATCGTACACCGGGTCGCGCGTACGGCGGACGGCGCGCGAACTGTGGGCGCCGGTCCGGCGAGCCGGGCGCCTGGCGGTACGGGTCGCTCTTGAAGGCGAGGTATCGCGACGCCTCGGCCTCGGCAAGACGCAGGCGCTCGTCGTCGTAGTGCGCGCGCGCGTCCTGGTCCTCGGCCTTGGGCGCGTAGTGCTGCGCGTGCAGCGCCGCCTCGTGGTCTAGCGGCTCGTCCTTGACGCCGTCATCGGGCGCCGGCGCAGCCTCCTCCGTGATGTGTCCGGCGGCGGTGATGGTCCGCACGGGCCGGCGCTGTGTGATGACGCTGGCGGGCTCGGGCGCGCCCTCGGTCTCCGGCCCCGGCTCAGGCCGCGCCTCGCTCTTAACGAGCTGCAGAGCCTCGGCCTCCGCCTGCTCGCCCGCACCGCTCTCCATACCGCCGTTCATCCTGCACAACAAAACCTTATTACCTCACACTCTTATACTATCATCAGAAATTTCCACAATCGTCCACTTCCTGCCCTTATCCCACTGTAATGGGGTCAGCGCAATATGGTTCAAAATGACTTGGCGTTTGTTGCATGGCCGGCTGCCAATCCTTCTCGGGTAAAGCTTAGTGACATTTTTAGGATATTACAATATGTACATTAAATAAATTCAGTGGTACAGGCCCGTGACTTGGATCGAACCTATTCGCCTTCCGACTGGAAGGCGCACGTTTTAACGTCTCATTGAAATTGGTTCAACACAATGTCACGAGGAAATCCACAGGCGACAAGTGTAGCTAGCTTTAGGAACCTAAACAAACGTCTCGCCGGAAGACCTCGCCGCGGAAATACAAATAGGGAGCGAGCGAGTGTCCGGCGCCGGCGCCGACCTGTCGACCGCGGGTCACTGACTCGAGCCTCATCTCATTCAGCACTCTAGAATCTTAGCATCCGATCCCTCGATAATCTAGACAAATATGATGTGAAGCAGGTTTGAAGCAATATGTAATAATTCGCCCCTCGAGATGGCGGCGCTGTTTGCTCCGCTTGTTTGCTTGTGCCTGTGTTTGCCCGCCGAGATAACCGCGCGGCTTGATATCCGCTTTATACTGCTTGACCTCTTTTTACAATTTCGGGTCTCTGGGAGTATCTACCTACGCTATCAACGTAATATCTACCAAATTAAGTTGCGCTTGTGTAAGGAATGTTATATGAGCAGTAAAATATCTTTCATCATTTGCGATCTTCCACAAAAAATCTACAGGAAAAAATATTGTAAACTAGGTATCCATCCCGGCTTTGCACGGGTCTAATGCCCTTTCATGTGGACTTTCATAAAGTCGTGGGTGGCCGCTAGAGAAGAATGTTTTTTTAGACTCCGTCGTGCATTTTTAAAAGTTTTCTCTCCGTAAAAACTATCCTCGTACTTCAAGAAATATTCTTAAAAAAAGAATTAACGAAGTCGGTTCAACTGTTTTCGAGATTTGCGCTTAGCAAGACATTTAACGATTCATTTTTATATTATAGAATTAATTTTAGAAATACATAGGTCATCCCTTTCGAATCATTTTAACAATAGTCACGGACCTGTATCACTGAATTTATTTCATATATTAATAATATCACTTAACTATACCCGAGGAGGGATGGCGTCAGGCAGGCACCCGGTCGTAAAACAAACGCCAAATACGTTGGCGATGTAAATAATGGGAATATAAAACTTTTAATTATGAGAAATACAGTGCGCATATCATTGATCTCATGGTTACGTCAGAAGGTGGCGAATATATGAAAATTTATGCAAATAAATGATCTGAATCTGAATTTTTTAAAATTAGAAAAATTTATTAATCTAAAGACTGTCTCTATGTACCTATATATCATCAAGGATACGTATTTTTACCGTAATACGAGTTTACAGTCTAATCGAGATAACTAAGGTTTTTTTACACTAAGGGTTGATTTTTCCAAACGTCAGATAACCTATCAGAGAAATAAAGTTGATGCTGTCTTTTTTTTCAAACTTGATCATAATAAGACTGTTTTGCAAACCAACAAAACAGTTATTATGTGTGTGAAGAAACACACAGCATGTGTTTGTTTGCAGCTTAAATAAATTGGATCCCAAATATCCACAGGGGAATGATGTAGCTCGTTTTCTTGCAAAATTATATATTAAAGATAAGCTAGCATATCGCTCTATATTACTACATAAGTCTGCAATCAACTTATAGTGCAACAGGGACAGAGGACTTGTTAAGAAACTTTTTTGTACATCAGGTGTTGAAAGTCATTTCTATCACTAAACCAAAAGATAGAAAACCACCTGTATGGGATACTAAACAAATTTTTGACTGGTTAAAAAATACACCAAGGGCAGATAAAGTTTTTGATATTACTAGAAGAGCTGCAATGATTTTACTACTAGCTTCAGGTCGAAGACTTCATGATCTCACACTTCTTTTCTCTCAAACTTGATCATAATAGAGACACCATCAACTTTATTCCTCTGATTAGCTATCTGACGTTTGGAAAAATCGGCCCTTAATTAAATACAAATCTTCAAGAAATTGCGTAAACAGAGACGGTGAGACATGTCAAACTTAGAGTTACTATTACTATATCACTGTAACAATAAATACATAAGTAGTTTGGATTCGCATGTATGTACCTTATATTCTAAAAATAGCTTCATCCCTTGTAATTATTTAGACTAGACGAAATTTTATGATGCACCTTAATATTTAGGGAAAGCACGCAAAATTCAAATATCATCAAATTCATTCATCAATATCCATTTAAATTGCTATAATTTTGCATTTTAGATCTAATTATATTATGTATTATATTATGCTTCTCTTCCCGGGCATACTGTACAAGTCAGTAGAGGGACAAGAGGGTCTTCGTGTTTTGTTGGCGATGGGCTTACCAGGTGGTTAGCTCATAGTTACAGTACTAACTACTAACCGAACTTGTACTACATCTCAATACCCTCAAAATTGATCAGAAGTGGCACCATGTGGTCCTATCGGCCCTTGGTGCTCTGCCTACCCCGTAAGGGATAAAGGCGTGATTATATGTATGTATATTATGTACAAATCATAATCTTAACATAGTATAAAACAAAGTAGCTTCCCGCTGTCTGTCATTATTATGTACGAGTAATAAATAAATAAATAAAACTACGCAACGGATTTCGATGGGGATTTTTTATAGATAGAATGATTTAAGTGGAAGGTTTATTATGTATAGTATCAGCATTGAACCCGTGCGAAGCCGGGGCGGGTCGCTAGTTATATTATAAATCAGTAATAATAAATAAAGATTGGGGGTCATGACACGCCGTTTGTGTCTTTTGCAAGGAATACTCGTACCAACGAACTTCGTCATATCTAGTAAATGGTTACCCCTTTAAACTCCCAACAGAAACAGGATATTTTTACAAGCTTTTATTTCATTTCCCTAATGTATTAACATAATAAAATATTTATATGCGCAATACATAGGTACTTTTAAATTTATTTATTTATACATATAATAAAAATGTAACGGATCGCTGTCTATACATGGAATATATATAAGAAAAAATATTATAGAATACCTTTATCAACGCAATAGTACCCAAAACAATGATTTTTTGAATTTTTGTCTGTTTGTCTGTTTATCTGTGCGATTGTGCACGCTAATCTCAGAAACAGCTGAACCGATTTCGATGCAGTTTTCAGGAATATATTGTGACAGGTCCCACTTAACATACCTATACTTTTTATCCCGGGAATATGTTTTTATCCCGGATAATTTCGATATTTTGTTTTTTTTTTTTCAATAGTCCACGCGGAAGGAGTCGCGGGCGTCCACTAGTGCCTAAATATGATTCTAAATATTTCTCAGTTTCGAACATAAGTTTCCCAGACAGTTATTGGTCAGATAGTTAGGTAGGTCAAGTCAGTAGAGGGACAAGAGGGTCTTGGTATTTTGTAGGCGATGGGCTGACCACCTGTCACTACTAACCGAACTTGTACATCTCAACTATACCCTCAAAATTGGTCAGATGTGACACCATGTGGTTCTATCGGCCCTTGGTGCTCTGCCTACCCCATAAGGGATAAAGGCGTGATTATATGTATGTGTATGTAGTTAGGTAGGTATGTATAACTGTTATACCTAGCTAAAGCATTTTCATTAATCAATATTATAATCAATACTTAGAATATTTAATAATTAAATAATTATTATGTACAAATAAATTTTACTATAAGTATAACATGCGGATTGAAGATTTTCAGGTTCAAACTTAATGACCATATTAAAGTGGCTATGGTTTTATCTGCTTGCAATATTAAAATTATTATTTTAGGATCTAAATATGTAAATAACGGAAATGTTTCAATAAACAAATGACTCATATTTACTAACATCCTACTTTATATTGTAAACGCGAAAGTTTGTAAGAATGGATGGATGGATGGATGGATGTTTGTTACTCTTTCACGTAAAAACGGCTGGAGCGATTTTAATAAAATTTGGTATGGAATTACCTGACACGCTGGATTAACACATAGGCTACTCTTTATTCCGGGAAAATATTTTTATCCTGGCTAATTTCGACATTTTGTTTTTTCTGCAGTCCACACGGACGAAGTTGCGGGGGTCCACTAGTATCACACAAATTTAACGAGGTAAGGGAACAGCGCCGGCTAATAACTCAACTTTATTAAAAAAAAAACAAAATTCAAATTCATTCTTCCGTGGAGCTTTCGTCCGCCAACGAAAAGAGGAGCACATCTCATGAATATTGTTAAATTAAAATTACTTCTCAAAAATTTATTATCTGGCAGTTTTGACTACTCCATCTCGGGAATACAACTGTGTGTGTATATTATATGTATATTGTATGTAATTCTCAAAAAGGGGCACTTATACCAACCCGAAATGTTCACTGATGGAGCGGAAATAAAATACAGCATTTAATCTAAGTTTTAATCACTTTTTATTATACGTGGTTAGCATGGGTCAGTTATACGATATAGTGAGGTTTGAAATCATTAAACCTATAAGAATTTCTTCAAATCATTATGATAACTTTGTGCCATCAAATCCTATACCTAACATAAAATAGGCATACATTTTTTAAACGCATGAAAATATGCCATCCCTTGTACCATTGGCACATAAAATATTTATGGAAATATATCCATGTAAAAGTGTTGTTACCTTTCGTGTGTAAAACTTTCTGAACGCTTACTTTAATTAATAAACTACACTTTGTAAATATATTTTCGTGTAGGTTAAATTAGTTTTTAGTTTTATATAATGTAGTTAGCTATAGTACTTAATGAGCGTTTAAGAAGAAAATATTAACTACAAACATGTAGAGTCACCGTACTTATGAAAAACATATCTGAAATACAAGCACATAGCGTTGAAGTACTTTACATGGCCATTTCAATTTTCAAGTGTTTATTTGTTTTTGACGTCAAAGATCAGATTGGAGCAATACCTATAGCTAGATAATCCTTATTCTTGAGAAGAAGACAAATAATCTCAGGTATTGTGAAAATTGAGGTCCACAAATAGTTTACAAGGACATGAGATATAAATACTGCTTACCTATATCCTAATCCGTAGTCCAAAATCCTTTGTTAAAGTTGTGGAACTTTGTAAGAACTATGTACATCACTATCACTCGCGAATTTAGTAATATTTATCGATACCTAGATAGTGCGGTTGATGCCGCTCGCGTCGCGGGGCCCGAGTGTCAGAGATATCGGTGAACTGTGTCTGTGTGTGGCTTGACGTGTGTGTGTGAGTGTCAAACTCGGCTGTGATTGGTGCTCGTTGACGCCCGCTGTATACGCGCCGGTTTAGAGGGAAATTTACCTCGCACTTCAGCTTTCAGCAACCAATGGTCTACTAGTTTAGGGCCGCGACTCTACCAATAGAAATATACTGTTTATTTATTATACATACATGTCTTCCCGAAATGGTGTAACTATAACTATAAGTGCAGGACCATAAAGGAGAACCTGCAGTCTCGTTTAACATAACGGGGATAGTAAATGATCAGGAAATATTGGCTAACCTATCGCCTGAGACAATGCTCGAGTTCCTTAGTCGACTCTTATGACATGCACGGAAGGAGATGCACCTGATATATTTCTAGTATAATAAATAAACTTCAAGTATTCATGTCACACATCAGGATAGTCAAAGTTAAGATTTATCTAATCAACAGATAATGCTTTTCTGCACAAATCATTATCTAAAAATACTAAATTAGCTCTATCAGATTAGATTTCTAAGAGTTTTGTTAATGCAATTCAGTTTACAACTGAAACGCTATCTTCTTACATATCATCACATGCAGTTAGTTAGTTACGAGTATGCCACTCTTATACGAGTATGCGAACTTTTCTATTTTGTTGTAAGTCCTTTGTTCAGCAGTTGACTTTTCACGGCTGAAATTATGATAATGATGATATCGTAGTAGGTATATTGCTATAGCTCTGCTGGTTCACCAAGAACTCTTATCACTCGATAGTTTTCATTGTGGTAGAAAGAGAAACGCCATTTATCTGCTCAAAATAATAATTATCCGGGATAAAAATATTTTCCCGGGATAAAACTTTCGCGTTTATAATATTTGTAAGATGTGATCAAGGGTTTTTTTGCAATCACCTAAATTAATTTATCTCATGCAATGAGCCAACCTGATCGTTTACATCTGACTCTGTTGTTCTAAACATGGTTGTACGATTCTATTCATGATCTTATAATCTTGGCTACGACATTTTGTGAACACACGTATGTATATGCACCTTGATTCAAACAAAAAAGGAGTTTTACGACAAATACGTTGTCCTGAAAAGCGCGTCAACTCTAGAACCTTAATTCATAGAGCGATGATCATACCAATAGAAATTTACCAATACAATCATAGATATATATAGTCATACATCTATTAGAGATGTAGGTATATCTTTAGAAGTATTTCAACAGTGAAAAATGAATGTCTTTAATATTAGGTACTTAAACGCATTTAATTTTTACCGCACGAATATGTTTCGCAACGCATTTACAGTCCAATAATCCATATTTATCCCTAAAATAAAAAGTGTTCGCCGTTAGGTACAATAACACAATTTACGATGTATATCTTAGTGAACAATAAAATCCGTGATAAGGGCAGTAATGCGTCGATACGTTATCAGAGCATCGATCATCGCTTACAGCAACTCGGCGAGCCTCGACTTGTGCGACGTGAAACAAACAGCAAGCCACTTCATTATTATTACTAGGTATAATAAGTCAAACTATACAAAAGATAAATATACTACAAATGACACAAGCTATGTGCGGCCCTAAACAGATCTAGCGGTGCAGCACCATCGCAAAGGCGAAGAAAGTAGGGAAGACCTGGAGCAACGCGTAGCGCAAAACAAAAAAGAGCGGGAGTGCGGAAAACTGTCTAGGCCCAGTGCCTTATCTAGGGGACACAGGAACGAAAGCAATGGACTATGATCCATAGAAACATTAGAACCAGAACTGTTACTGAATGCATCGCAGACCGCCCGCTGTCGGCTACGAAATTAACATCCTTACTATGTACATACTATTACGTTTACACGTAAACCATATTTGCACAAATTCATAAAACTAATTTGTAATATTTAAATAATCGTAATAAAACAGATAGCAAGTATTTTAGTTGAAGGCGACGCGTTCGGTGAAATTGCGAAGTATGTCCAAAGCGAACGTTTCCGGGTGGAGCTGACACATGCTGTCCTCAACACATCCGAGAATACATACATAGTACGTAACTACATAAATGTATGTGTGAGGTGAAGTTAGAGAAAATGTACTTCGATGGTGATCCAGTGATTCACCAATGATATTGTGAATTGACAATAAAATACGTCAAAACCAAAACGGAACTAATATAAGAGACATATTTCAAATCTACGAGTACGAGTTAAATTGTAGATAATTTATGAACATGCCATTTCTTTTGGCTTACCATTAAAAGAACAAGGCAAAATATTAAAATTTCTGAGAAAAAGGCAGTTGGCAAGTTATGAAGATTTTGTCATTAGATTCAATTGCTAACTTGCCAGATAACTGACATACGCGTAGGTATACTTTATATACAGGGTGATTTTTGGTCGTCAACGTTCCCGAAAACTACGGAATCTCCTCATCATCACGATCATTTTTCTCCATGGAAGCATACCTGGGAAGTGTCTGGATTCCAAAATATTAGGGTCCAAAGTTGAGTAAATAGACTGCGTTTTTCTGCATAAATGCACATAGACGCGCGTAGCAGGATTTTTCACGAAAAATAATTAATATCTGTCTATAAAAAAACTAACATAAACACTAGATACTATAAATTTCGCACGATCAAGGAATTTAAAAAAAAATATCAAATTTTTTTTTTTTTTCCCAGCATTTTTTTGGCATAAACTTACTTTATTTCATGTATAGAATACGTACCCTTCGTTAAAGGTGGCCACAAAAAAACCCTGTATATATATTTCATAGGTAAAAACTAGTAGGTAAATGAGATAGTATCTCCTTCTGTATTTTCCTCTTGGGATACAAGATCAATATATGTAGTTCGGAATCTATATCTTATTCAAAACTATTCAGGTTGTTTACTTATCCAGGACAAGTTAAGAATTGTGTACAAAGATTATTTTTAATAATATCAATAACATTATCATACCCCGTTTATTATGAACAATCATAAATTCAATCACTTATATGATTATCAGTTTATAACATCAGTTTACTTATCTAAATTTAACTTCTGAACAAATAATTTGCCCGTAAAGCATCTTCACAATTTTCTAAGAAACCTTCGCTTATATCTGATAAATCAAATTAAATTCAGATTTCCTACTTTTCTCTCCCTTATTCCTTTCTTATTTTTGCTTATTTTCTTTCTGTTCATGCAGTAAATAGATGTACAATTACATGCTCGCGGCCGTGGCTCGGTCCGTCAGGTGTCGATCGCAAACAGGCTTATCGGCACTTGACGCGATAACTGACACATCCTCGCCTCGACACGAGTGTGTGACTCACGAGCGAGATCATCCTCACTGAGACCTCCCGATGGACCTGTAGCTTTAAACCTTAATTGACAAGATAGGTAAATTGTATGAAATCTAGATATAGTTGTAAGTAAGGGGATTATGAACAGTACCATTTAGAATAAGGTTTTACTGAGCAAAGAGCCATACCCAAGCAAAACTGTCGAGGGTCAAGCCTTCTTTGGCAGAGGAGAGATAAAAGAGATTAGCTGATCTACATAGTAGAGTTTGTTGAACGTAGCAACAGTACCGTCACTGGCCTACCCTGTGCGAGCTTAAATAGCTTACCCCTTAGCACTGCTCGTGAAACTAGGTATATTCTTTATAGAAACATATGTGCCTATTTATATGAACATTTCTCTATCTCCTTCCATACATGTCATAAGAATCGACTAAAAATTTGGGTATTCTCTCAAAGGATAACCTCACATCTTGTCTCTGATCATACAGGGTGATTTTTGGTCGTCAACGTTCCCGAAAACTACGGAATCTCCTCATCATCACGATCATTTTTCTCCATGGAAGCATACCTGGGAAGAGTCTGGTTTCCAAAATATTAGGGTCCAAAGTTGAGTAAATAGACTGCGTTTTTCTGCATTAAATGCACAAAGACGCGCGTAGCAAGATTTTTTCACGAGAAATAATTAATATCTGTCTATAAAAAAACTAGCATAAACACTAGACACTATAAATTTCGCCCGATCAAGTAATTTAAAAAAAAATTAAATAAAAAAAAATTCTTTTCCCAACATTTTTTTTGGCATAAACTTACTTTATTTCATGTATAGAGTACGTACCCTTCGTTAATGGTGACCACAATAAAACGCCCTGTATACATGTCCCCGATACGCTAAAGGCGGCTGTGGAGTCGTTTATAAAATTCTTCAGTTCTAGCTACCGCATTTTGGAAACACATCAGTGTGTATATTATAGGTATTGACAGACAGACATTCCGTTCTATATGTATCTATCTAAATGCACGTATTTTCCAATGAATTTGGCATAATATTTTCAACATGACAGCTCTCTACACGTTTATCTATTTCTTCAGATTTACAGCGCTCGATGTGTTCAAACATTGCATGTTATTTATATATCTGTGTGCGGTATCTCATCAAGTATCGGCTGAGGTGACAGGTGCCTGTCAGATCTGCCATTCTCGGTGATAGCTCGCGGTTCTCAGAGGATCACATCACTTGGCTCTTATCAGGCAAATGTCCTAGATCTACTCAGTACTCGATATACTGAATAATCATCGCGGCTTTGGAGAGTCCCATGTTGAAGATATTGTTTAAGGACAAACCTGAAGTATGGACCAGAATCACCCTTCATAGATTGATAATCTGGATGTATGTTGTCGTTATACCAACGCATACTAACTCTTTGTCAATCTACTAATGTCATTCATTGAATCCGTTTTTGTCAAAGACTTTACGTCGCGTTATGGTTCTTGTAAACTATGTTGTAAACCCGTAATGGTTTACCATGTCGTTGATCCATACAGTCATTCTAAGGCAGTATGTAGGTAGGTACATGTATCTGAATATAAAGGGAAATTGTGGGAAATACCAATACTTTTGTGAATTTTCCGACGGAATGTTTATCTTCAAACTCAATATAAAAACCACGCTGTTTATAATACATTAGAGTAAACTATAGTTGTTTTTTAAGTAACTTTACATCTAACTAGAGACATACGTCATACGTTACACACAGAAGAGTAAACTTTGCCAACATGGATCGCTAGCGTCATCACCCGGCGGCGCCTGCGCATACTTACTCATTATGTATTCTGATAACTGGAAAAGGAGTTTTCAGGGAAATATATTTTTAGTGAACCCAATAGTAGTACCGGAGTAGGCTCGCCTAGGAGACATCGACCGATAGTCTCCTCCAGATATGTAGATTGTTATCTCATTTATCTTAACTGTTCGCTAATGTGCTATCGCGGGCGATACCGACAGATACAGTATCTACCAGCTGTTCCAGTCGAACCCTCGCCTCGGTGCACCATCACGTCACCATCACCGCCGGCCGCGGTGCGTTCCCTGCAGTTTTACCGTTTGTTTGCTGACGGCTTGGGGCCTATTTTTTATGGCAGATAAAAATATTATAATGCATCGTTCGAGGACAGAGCGGTTGTTGTGCAAGCGAGGGCTCCGGCTGGGTGTGTCGGGGACGTGATAACGTCGGCAAACAACTCACAGCTAATATTTGTAGTTTAGGGAACAAGCCGCCCCCCCTCGCCCCTCTCCCCTCCGCCTCGCGCTCCGCTGCAGCTATCTGCCGGAGATAGCGTGATAGCATCCCCGATATGGGTAATTATCAGATACAGGCCTATAGATTTGATTACGAGAGCGAGTATCTTGCGGCGGCTCATTACGACAGTGCCGAGTGGAGCTGCGCTGGTCCACCCGCCTGCAGCGGGATCCCGCGTCCCACCCGCGTCGTCCCGCGTGTGAGTGCAGTGCGCGTGTGTGTGTGCACGTAATCCCGCTGATATCATCGGTACCTACTCGATCGACGGATTATTGATGGGCGCCGCGACCTCATCGCGATCTTATCAGTTGTTTTTTTCGTCGAATATTTTCCGTGGAAAGCTAATAAAGCCGGGCGCGGTGCACGTGACAAAATGGCCGACGATAACGCCATATTGTTTTACCCCCTCCCCCCTCTCGCGGCCTGAAAGAAAACCTCGCCTTGTCTGAGTCACGTACTGGCTTCATGACAATTGAATCATTGTGTATTTATATCTCAACACGCAATGAATGGGAAATTAATTTAAAGGACCTTCGGAAGTATTGGAAAAACGGAATGTACCTATGATAGGTACGCATTTTCTACATTACCAGTTAACAAGTATGATGTACAGAATAATTCATAAAAAAATCACGATATTTTACATCTCGAACGTCTAACATGGTTTTAATGGTCTAATGGCGAAACTTGGAATCAGTTAAAGTCGGTTTTCCTTTATACCAAAACCAAACAATAGTGTAACATGTGGACATGAAAAACCTTTTACTAATATTTACTAGAATAATATAAAACACCTATAATACTCACAGACTCTACCTTCCTTACCTCCCGACATCATAAACATTACCTATACGGCTGCAGCTTCCTAATAAGACTTACCTAATTAATTGCTTAAAGGGAACATAATTTAATAAGTAAGTATAATGAGATCGTAAATAAAAACAAAATACATATAGGTACATACATATATAACCTCACGCCTATATCCCATAGGGGTAAAAACAAAAAAATGTTAAATAAATTGAAAACATTAAATATATTAACAAAAAATATTCAGTGTTATTACAAAAAACGTTTTTAGCCATCACATGGTGTTCAGACTTGATTTAAAAATCGACACACGACAATGCTCATTCATTACATAACAGTTGGAACACAATTAAACACTTGTTTAAAAAATATCTATTACAAAAACGTATTTAGGCTCCAGCTAGAGTGAGACGCTGTATAGACAAGGTTTAAATATAGTCAAATAAATGTTTATCTTTCTGTGTAAATACTTAATATTTGTTAGATAACAATAAAGAAAGATTTCAATAAAAGTTATACATAAATGCATTAAATATAAAAGATCGTGGAGAAGCTACAGCCGTAAAATACGATTATAATACTAAAAACCAACATGAAATATATTTATTATAATATTTTACTATGATATAAGGATTAATATACACGAATTACTAGGTATAGGGAGAATTCTCCCACAATCGGTATATTGCATTCCTAGACACAAATAGGCTTATTAGTGAAAGTGGAGTAATTCAAGCTACTAAAGATTTAATTTGAGCCGGTTAAATTGAAGGAATACAAATAGGACTCCAGCAGTCTAAGTACCTATACTTTACAAGATTTATTAGATTTACGTTGCAAGTGTTGCACAACTTGCATAACTGCGCCAAAACTAGGAGGGTGCAAGTAAAACTAATCACAAATTTTATTTAAGAATACTATGTACTATAATTTAATGATTTGTAACGCTGTTGGTTTTCTCAATAAATAAATAAAGGGAAGCATGTAGTCTGAATGTACAGTACCTAGGCTTTTTTTTGAATTATTTTAAATCCTACAACATTATAGATCATCTACGTGAAATTTGTAAAAACGTGAACATATCTGAATGTTTGTAACTCTTTTACGAATGATCGATCAGTGACAAATTGCTAACTTATCGCCTGAGAGAATACCCGCCCCCTTATTACATAACTAGCAAAAGCAAAACGATAGCGAAAATTGTAAAAAAAATCGCCGATTGCTTGTCAAATTCGTATTACGTAAAATGAATTTCAAAGGAACTTTGACATTTCAAGGCGAATATTGTACAATTTTCGCTATCGCTTTGCTATTGCTTTTACGTAATCAGGGGGCCGAGTTCCTTTGTCGACTCTTACGAGTATGATATGCATGGAAGGAGATGCAGCTGATGTATTGTAGTCAAGCTCCGCAGCACAGGTAATGACGAAAATGGCATAAAAAAAACTTTTGTATACTTTTATATTCATTTATTATTAAATTATGATCGTTTACATTATCGTAAATTATTTACAAAATATATGTAAGTTAACGTGCTAATTTAGACATAAATCAAACATTTTTCTATTTTTCTTGACTCAATTTTATTCAGTACTTAGTATTGCCACTGAATACAGATCAATGTACTTACAGCCGCGGCGCGGGTGAAGTCACGCGCGCGGCCTAGCTATCTGTTCTACATAAATAATTATGACATATATATCATTCAAAAACTTTATTATTTTGTTTGATTCGATCACTGACGACACTTGATATAATTTTACCCTCTAATAATATCTCTATAAAAATATATTATTTAGTTAGAACGATAAAATAGTACACAACTAATATAACAGTTCGATCATAAAATATAATTATGTAAAACTCGAATATTTATTTAGAATTAAGGCACTTTGTAATTTGCAATTTTAAAGGAAGAATAAACTTAATAATTATAATTTGTATACTTAACTTTGTTTTGAGCAATTTATAGATTTACTTAGGAGTACAATGTCTTAAGAGAAATGTTATTATAGTATCTAGATATTATTTAAATAGGTCATTGGTAGAGTAGAACAATTTATTTCCGATAGTTAAATAACTCTTAAAATAATGAGATATATATAAACAAATGAGAAAGATACGAATTTATAATATGAAACGCCGCAAAATTATATTTCAATAAACCTACTACCAACAACCTATCCATTCTCAAGACATCCCTGTTGTCCGGTACATAATATGAACAATCTTATAATAACGATCACTGACCTCAACAGACAGACAGCACTAGTACTACGGAATGTGAACAAAGTCATGGAGTTATACACTAACTAGACACAGCTAAAGATACTCTTTTGGCATTTTAGAAACATGTCTTTAAACTACATCTACGCAATAATTACAACAGCCTCCTCGCGAGATATACATCGTTTAACAACTATCAGAGAGAGATAGAATTTACATAACAAGGAATGCACATTAGGAATGACAGGCAGTCTCATTTTTTCTAGGAATAGATCGATTTTTGGTAACGTAACGACGGGCGGCGACGGCCACTCGTATTAACTAAGTCAAGGCGTGAGCTCGGCAGGCGCTCTGCAGTCGCGCCGCAGATAGGTTGCAGTCGCGTCGCAGTCGCGCGCCGGCCGCCGGCGACAGCGCTCTATATTTGGTCAACTAGCAATCGACTCTACAGTCGGTCTCGCTCACACTCGCTACTCTAACTATGTAAAAACTACGACTTATACAACTGAGATTCTATTATTATTTATTTATTTATTATATCGTCCCGTCGACATTAGCCTCGGTGCGGACTCATAGCGCGGAGATTCCAATTTTGTTCCACTATGCCTCTGCGGGGTAATCGTCAACTTTTAAAGCAGGATTATATCCATCGTGTTAGTGCCACACTTCCTCAGTCTCCTTAGGGGATAATAGGCGTCACTATATGTATGTATTAGTAACGCTGCACACTTATAGCATCATCTCGCTTCTATAAATAATCTGACTTCAAAAGCTCACGGCTATGCTTCTGGTAGTGACATTACATTATACGTATTACATTAGGGGTAGCTAACAGTAATTATTATGCCGAGAGTGCGGAGGCGCGTCCGGGGGCTCAGCTGCCGAGAGACACCACCGTGGGGCGCTCGAGGCGCTCGGGCTCGCGGCGGAACTCCTCCTCGAAGTGGTGCGCGAGGTGCGCCGGGGGGGGCGCCTCCTCCAGCTTCATGCCGTGCGACACGTAGTAGCCCCCCATGGGGGACGCGCGCTCGCTGCCCCCCGCGGGGCCCATGCCGCCCATGCCGACCCCCATGCCGCCCAGCGAGCTCATGCCGAGCGAGTTCACGCCGCTTGAGTTCTCCACTGGAAACAATGACGAGAGAATCAGTTTTTTGAACGCACGCAGGAGGTTGGTACATAACGATGTAATCAAATTAAAGTTTTTGTGTCAACCTTGACTTGTTTAGGACGTTTCTTATTATTCTGTTCGAGCCTCAAACATGTAATCGCCATTATTATTAGAGGAGTTTGAATTATTACTTAACATGTACTTATCAAATTATAGTCAAATGTAGTTGTTTGAGAATGGCTGAACGATTAAAGGCTGATCGCCTTTGAATGAGGAGGTCATGTAGTGGATCCCTCTGTAATCAGGTGTAGGAATGTAACTTACTGAGGTTCTCCAGCTTGACAGTGGCGCCCCCAGAGTGCGAGATGGGCCTAATGCCAGTGTTCTTCGACATCCCGCGAGACTTTATACTGTTCTTAGACTTTCGTTTTCTTGTCTGGAAAGAAATACAACTCTCGTTTATATATCAGATCGTAAGTCCTGCGTTAGGGTCAAGTTCAATCTTAAATATCAGTTTCAGGATCGAAAGTCCAGATACATTTCTAATTTTTAATCAGCGACCGTTAGATCACGCCAAACTTATAAATGAAAGCTACGATGAGATGCATATAGATGGAAGTAGCAGACAATATGACATAGTAGGGTGTAGCATATGTACCTACTACCATGTCACTAGCCACGGAAGGTGTTTCGTAGATGCTAGTAACGGACGTTGACGAAACATCTACTGCTGCCACCTTACAGCTACGAACTTCCTTTTGTTGGAGTCATCTAATTTAGAAGATCTTTGAACTGCTAGTAAATTACCTGTATAGAGTCCTTCTTCATAGTGAGCGGTCGGTTGACGTTGTGTAGCTTGTAGTAGAGCCCGCAGGCGTTGCAGACGGTCTCGCCGGACACGTTGCGGCGCCACAGCGTCGTCGTCTGCGTCTGGCAGTTGCTGCACAGCACGCCGGGCCGCTTCGACCCCGTCTGCGGAGGACCAGCGTTACTACGGGCTCGGCGACCCGAGGGCATCATGCACAAGCAATTATATTTATTAGTACTTTACGGTATTTAAACATTTAAGTGAACTGAAACAACTTTGGCATGCAATTCTTGACAAATCTGGCACAAGTAAGAGACTACTATCAAAAGGCTGAGTTGCATTGTTTCCTATTTTTTATTGTTTCACTGAAATATATAAACGCCGGAATGCTATTGTTCATCTCAATGCGACTTTACGCCGTGCAACAGTAGTCCCTCGGTTAGTGAAGCCATAAACGAATTGAAAAGCGAAGGGTTAGTCATAAGCTAGCGGAACATATCCTGGGATATGTTGAGAGGGGCGCGGCGCGGCCGGGGGCAGGACGTACCCCTTTCTTCTTGTAGTCGTGAGCGGCGTGGCTGGCGGGGGGCGGGGGCGGCAGGGACAGGGGCAGCTGCTGCGCCAGCCCGGACAGCAGGAACCCCTTGTACAGCCCCGCGCCCGCCGGCGGCTCCGCGGCCACTGCAACAACAACTCGTCAGCGGGCGCGGGGCCTCGGCCCCGGGGCGCCGCGCGGGCCGCCCCGGGACCTTTGTAATAAGGGACTAGGGAGGAGTGCGTACGTCGGCGCCGGCGAGCGAGGCCAGGTGGGGCGGGGCGGGGCGACGTACCGGCCGCCGCGGCGCCTTCAGCGGCCGGTTGATGCCGTTCATCTTGGTGTACAGCCCGCACGCGTTGCACAGGTAGTGGCCGGTGCCGTCGCGGCGCCACAGCGGCGTGTGGATGGCGCCGCAGTTCACACACTCGCGGCCCTCCGTGTAAAACTCCACCACGTCGACTGCGGCAAGCAGAGCTCTTACATCTTACACTACCATACATACACGCACGCACGGGTACACGCAATGTCCCACGAGGTAGATGGTTTAAGAGCACAATGGATAAACCCTCTTCTATATTGATAAGGCATCAATATAAATTATAATGGACACTGAAATACTTTACGTTTCATTACAGTTCAGATTCCATACAACATAGGTAGATGGCAGCACTTTAGAGGCGAAATGGAAATAATTTTTATTAAATATTAAAAATAATAATTAGGTAGGTAAGTGTGATGTGTGTGAAGTGTACCTAGAACTACTAACTATGGTGTCTGTTACCCGAAAGGTCTGATAATATGTCTCTATAACAAAATGTGTCAGTTTCACAGAACTCTATTCCAGAGTTGGTCTAGTCATGAGTACAGGAAACATTACCTCTTCCAAGGTAGGAGCTTCGAATATCAAATCTCGAGCACACCAAATAGATCTCGTAAACATAAACATACAATACTTCCGGCTGGAGGTAGGTAGGTATATGTGTTATGTCACCGAACGTGGCGAGTCGCGGCCGTGGCCGTGAGTGATGCTGACTCGGCGGCGGGACGCAGCAGGGCTGACGCAATCGTCAAAAGCTAACGAATATACATACATACATTTAACATAAATAGATATAGATAAGGCTATGTTCCCGAATGATATAATTCAAATAATATAAAAGCTAAACGACCCTGTATCCTACTATATCTTACTAATATTATAAACGCGAAAGTTTGTGAGTATGGATGGATGGATGGATGGATGGATAGATGGCTGGATTTATGGATGTTTATTACTCTTTCACGTAAAAACTGCTGGAACGATTTCAATAAAATTTGGTATGGAGTTAGCTGACACCTTGATTAACACATAGGCTACTTTTTATCACGGGAAAATATTTTTATCCCGGATAATTTTGACATTTTGTTTTTCTGCAGTCCACGCGGACGAAGTCGCGGGCGTCCACTGGTATATTATAAAATACATAATTTAGAGAGACGCATGTGCAATGTAAACTAATTAATTGCAACGTTTCGATGGTATCGAATTACTATATTTACGTCGGTGTCGGTTGTTTATATTAGATACTAGTGAACGCCCGCGACTCCGTCCGCGTGGACTACAGAAAAAACAAAATGTCGGAATTATCCGAGATAAAAACATTTTCCCGGGATAAAAAGTAGCCTATATGTTAAGTCGTACCTGTCACGATATATTCCTGAAAACTGCATCGAATTCGGTTCAGCCGTTTCTGAGATTAGCGTACACAAACGCACAGACAAATAGACAAACCGACAAACAAACTAAATTCCAAAAATCATTATTTTGGGTACTATTGCGTTGATAAAGGTCTCCTATACTATTTTTTGTCATATATCTTCCACGTACAGACAGCGATCCGTTACATTTTTATTATATGTATATAGATAGAAGAATAGATATCCATTTAACTGTTTAAATTAAAATAAATAAACACATATATGCAGCTGATTATATTAGTTAGTGTACAGCCCTACACCTGCGCGTGACCACAGCGCGGGACGACGCGCTCAATGAGTCGCTTTCGCACGTTCGACAACTTATTAGGAATGCAATCACTACTTCACTCACATGGCTTCCTTATTTATTTAAAACATTGTGTTCTAATGATATAGGTTTTATTATAAATACTTACTCTTTCTGTTTTATGTACCTTCTAATGAAGATATGCGACTTTCTTAACAATAAACAAAAGCCTGCGTGTTATTATGATCTACAATCTGCATACGTACTTACAAGCATATTGTATACTAGTGGACGCCCGCGACTCCGTCCACGTGGACTACAGAAAATACAAAATGTCGAAATTGTCCGAGATAAAAACATTTTCCCGGGATAAAAAGTAGTCTATATGTTAAGTGGGTCCTGTCACAATATATTCCTGAAAACCCCATCGAAATCGGTTCAGCCTCTTCTGAGATTAGCGTGCACAAACGCACAGACAAACAGACAAACCGACAACCAGACAAGGAGACAAAAATTCCAAAAATCATCGTTTTGGGTTCTATTGCGTTGATAAAGGTCACCTATAATAATTTTTTTTTTCATATATCTTCCATGTTCAGACAGCGATCCGTTACATTTTTATTATATGTATAGATTGCATATTATGTCTCCTAGCAAAAATATGAAAATAACACACCCACTTTTTCCCAGATATGTATTAAGTCCTACGTGCTTACCACGCCTACCGCCTAGTGCCTACCGCCGCTTATTGTAATGCGTGTAATGCATAAACTACAAATAATATCCATCTGAATCTATTTCGCAGTTTTTGCTTAAAAGAAACAGACATCTTCACATCCAGTACAAAGATTTCCACAAAAGTTTTACGTTTATTATATCAATAAAATCTCATCTACATGATTGCTAGATAGAGTAGAGTCGTTTCTTCTGAAAGCTATGCACCCGTTATTTCATGAACTCAAACTCCGACGTGCATTATACACAATTACATAACACAGGTTTCTCTGAAGCAGCCTGTCTAATGAATACCTACGGTAATTCTGCAAACGCAACATTTGTTATTATTACAATCAATAACAATAATTTCTCGGCGTGTACTCGTATGTATGATATTCGCTGTTTGAATGAGACTTGTATTGAATGAAGTAACCTGAGCCCGCTCGGGGGCAACATACTGAACTGTTGTACTTACATCACGGGCACAGGTAAGTGAACTATGTTTTGTTTTACTAATTTTATTAAATGGTAGAGCTAGCTGTACAGTACATTTCTGGACAATCTTTCTAATGTTGATTTAGAAATATATTAATTCTAGTGCTAGCACAAACTTAGGTATTCTCTTGACAATATACAGGATGCATCGAAAGTTGAATGATATACTAGCCCAAAATAAAGAACCTGTCCATAAAATTTGAGACACGTAAATACAAGTTTGTAGTATGAAAAAAATCTTAATTATTCAGGAATGATCATTCAATGTTGAAAAATAAACATGTGATTTAGTGTCTCAAAATTTGTAGTTTGGTAAGTACTTAATAGTCAGCCATTTTCATAGCTTTTCGCTTAACCTCTTTTCTTATATCTTGTATAAGGCTATTACTTAAGCTTAAATATATATATACAAGATGATAAATGAAAATTTTATATTAAAGGGTACGTTGCAATAACGAACTGCTACGAGTATTGTCTAAAACAGAAGAAAACATAGATCAAGACCTGTAACTAAAACTAATATGAGTTAGTCATATTCAGCTCAGACAGGTTGAAAATATGTATTTGTATCACATTCGTCTATGTGGGAGTTAGTCAACGTAATGAAACGCTCGTTGGATCGGATTGCAGCTCAATGTGGCAACAATTACATCGAGTGGCCATTAGCGACGATGATCAACGGTCATTATGGCCACATGGCCATGGATGACGAACAGGCACCAGCTATTTTTGTCAATTCGATCTATTATCCGATCGCCTAAATTATTCATGGAGATTATACTTAAAGCAGTGCAGTGAATTGTAACGGGCGATATTTATTACACTGATGCTGGACTTTCCTAGAATATATCAGCTGCATCTCTTTCCGTGCATGTCTTAAGAGACTCTTACGACTTACTACTCTTACTACTCCTCCTATTAAGAGTCGACTAAGGTACTCGGGCTTCTCTCAGGCGATAAACTAGCGACTTATCACGGATCATTTACATCTATCCCCGAAATATTAAACACTAGTGGACGCCCGCGACTCCGTCCGCGTGGACTACAGAAAAAACAAAATGTCATAATTATCCGGAATAAAACATTTTCCTGGTATAAAAGTAGCCTATATGTTAAGTGGGGCCTGTCGAAATATATTTCTGAAAACTGCATCGATATCAGCCATTTCTAAGATTAGCGTGCACAAACGCACAGACAAACAGACAAACCGACAGACAAAAATTCCAAAAATCATTCTTTTGGGTACTTGTAGGAGACTTTTATCTATGGTGTTGATAAAGGTCTCCTACAATATTTCTCATATATCTTCCATGTACAGACTGCGATCCGTTACATTTTTATTATATGTATACATAAGAAGAAGATGACTGTGTGATCTCCTTTACGAATACTGTAGTTTTGGCTACCCCGTTTCAGCAACACAGCCGTATGTTATATTGATATTTCTTTTAAATCAAATTGTATATTTTTTTTCGCAAAGACCCATCTCTTCCCAACTATCAGGTAGAAATGAGGTCAGACATGGGCTAGCGCAAAAAAGTGATAGTGATGATTTAGCAAACAGACAGCACGCATAGACAGTGCTGCCCTCTGTACGATAAGCGCCGCGGTCGTACAAAACAAATAGAGACAATATATCGCTCGGAGGTTTTTTGTCTGTTTGTCTGTTGGCACCGGACGCGGCACGTGCCTTATCCGATACCATTTACGGAATGCGATTTTAATGCGCTTAAAAGGAACGTCTTCATTTTAAAAGGAGACGAGTTTTTTTGTCATTCCAAAGTAAACAAACCGAGCGGGGTTGAGGCGGGGGGAGGGGGCACGGAAACACTTTTATTGTGGACATTAAGTTATTATATTGTTTTGACACTTGTAGCTGTAACTGATACAACTGATGTTACAAAAACTGAAGAGGAATCAATATAAAATTTTATGACCTATCGACGGCTACTAGATTTTATTACGCACAAGTTTTTCTAACTTTTATTTATTTTACAGATTTAATAAAGATAAGAAGAATATTATTTAATTTCTTAATTAAAACCACTACTATATTAATTAATTTATCAAAAACAATGCATCAGCAATTTCTGTACGTTTTGTTTCGTCATGACATGACTAATATTTCTCTATAACTTGGCTCATTCGTTCGTTATTCAATGTCATGTAGTTTTATATTACCTTGGAGAGCGCTCTCCTAAAAATTAGTATAATGATATTGTTCTTGTTTACTTTATACAATGCTATTTATTTATTGAATTTTAAAAATCTTAAAAGTTTTCATAAAAAATAAAAGTGTTAAAATCGTGCACGAGAGCTGAAAACTAGCTTTCCTAAAACGAACTCCACCTATAAAATTCAATATCCCTGATTTATAAAAAGATTGAATTGCGCTTTGTGTAAATTATTAATATAAAGTAAGCTATTGAATTTGTAAGTGTATTAAAATAACAAAAACACGCGAAGTGGGTAATAGTGAAGTGGAGAGGATGACAGATTTATTGCGGGCCCCGCGAGTCGGGGGCTCTGCTTCAAAGAAAACCTATTAATTGTTTAATGGGTCACAATACAGAAATAAAAATAATATTGCCTCTTCCGAAGATAGATGAAGGTTTAAGTGGAGAAGAACTGAAAAAAGTGTCACTCGAGTGCGCCCGCGCCGGTTGGGACAGGCGAGATAAGCGCAATGTCGAACCTATACAGATACAAAAATGGTTTGTATTCAAATATGTCTGTAAAAAATAATGCCAGCATCCTTTATCAGTAAATTGTTGGAAGATAAGAGCCGTGAAATACTGACGGATATATTTAGAGATGGCATGGAGTGACAGGGGCAGGCGGCGTGACCCGCTGAAGCCAGAGATAATGTGTGTGCGTTTAACATGGCCGGCCGGACAGCAGGTCACTACCCGACGCCCCGTGTGTGAGCAGCAATGTAACGCGACGTGCTGCAAGCGACGAGCGTTGCGACACGAAACTACACTATGTAATAAAACCACGTATTTGATGTTTTTATCTACGATTGGGAAATATTCGCTCTGCATTGTCTGACTGAGTGTTGAAGTGTGCTGAAATACTTAGTTCTATAGCATTATTTTAACAACTACCATAACTATTATAACATACAAATCAGAGTATATGGTTTTAAAATTTACTGAATTGATTTCAGAGCATAGAGCCTAGGAACCCTAGCGTAAAGTAAACACCTGTATTAAGGTAGTCTGTGATTATGCACAAAAATTTTGGGTGAAGATTTTTTTCATTTTCTTTATTAATATTTTACAAAACAAGTATGTTCTCGACACACTGCGCTGAATCATTCGCTGTCGCCACACGAGTGCGACACAACAAAGGCAAGCGAACACAAACAACACAATAAAACCGTATTAAATCAACTATATACATACTGTTGTACATGTGTTTAAATCGTTGGAGTTTTTAAAATGGTGATTAATCGTAATCAGATCTCTTTTACATTAGACGCTTTCGTTTAGTAGTTTGTAGAAAGATATCTGGTATGCTCTAGAGATGAATTCGAGTTTTATTGTAGTGTGGAGTATGATGTGATGTGTTGAGTGTGGTGTGGTGTCAGTACTCACTGGCTGAGAGACGCGTGGCGGCGGACAGCTGCTGCCGACTCCATTGGTCCTGCTGCAAAACAAATTATATTAACAGCGGTTGTTATTGAACTAAATCTAAAGATTCCATTCCTAGTATTTTAGATTATATCAGGAATTATATCACTAAGCTATATTTGAGGAGGGTTGGCATCAGGTAAAACAAACATAAGTCAATCCTTGGCCATATGAGTGTCAAAAGAGACCATATTGCATCAACCCCATCACATTGGGGTAAAGGCAGAAATATAATGATGATCAAGATGATCAGGAAGCCATTTTTAAAGTATGGTTCTTAAAGATAATATACTAATTATACAATAGACTACACATTCAACTAAGCGAAAAGATCTAGTTGAATCAGCAGAAATAACGTTTAAATGTACTCGTATTCTCGCTGGCAGTATTTAGTAAATCTGAATCGTATCCTACACTGAACCTTTACGTAGTACTATGTGAGCACGTGGTCGATATCTGCCGGCGTCCGATAACGGAGCTGATAGCGAGTCTACCCGAGAATATTGTGGTTTTGATTCAACATCATTTCAGCAACAAGGGTTAATATATGGTCCCGCTATGTTAAATGCGGCTCTAAAATCTCTTTCGTAGTCTTGCGCGATCTGGCTACTCTGTTTTAGAAACACAGCCGTGTGTATGTAACTACCGAAAAGTAGCTACGTGGAGTCAGTGAAAAATAATAATTTTGTAATTTACAGCTTCTCAAAGCTCTTAACGCCAGCTACCGCTACCAGAAATATATTTCATAACATATTTGCCAATATATCTTGCATCACATCGACATAAAAGTCTGCCGCTACCACCTGCAAATTTACACCCTAAACAGCTGCAAAGCTTACCTGATAAGTATTAGTCGGTGTGGCCGGTCCATACACAGCGGACGACCGGCTCTGGAAAGGGCCCCCGAAGCGGTTGAAGGCCGGCAGAGGGCCCCCGGTGCCGGAGTTGCCGTCACTACCGTCGCTTCCCCCCGCCCCCGGCGTCGCCTGCGCCCCTTGTGGCGTTGAATACTCGTCGAGCACTCCGGCATAGCTTGGTGACCCTCCTGGAATGCGATACCTCAGAGCTAAAGTGTAACTACTAGCATGTGATTCGAATTACAGTTACTGCTTAGCTTGCAGTTACCATAAAGCTTTCAACTATACTACATTACTATGGAGACGTTTAAATCTACCAATAAAATTCACTGACATCATAGATCAGTGATTCCCAAAGTGGTCCAGGTGGACCCCCAGGGGTCTACAGGAGACTCGACGGGGGTCTACGTTGGCGTGAAAAAATTGAGGTTCACAATTAATTTGTATGTGATGTAGGCCTGTAGGGGGTCCACCAGAACCAGTAAACTTTTGAAAGGGGTCTACGAGAAATAAAAGTTTGGGAACCTCTGTCATAGATCAATGAATATGATTGGTAAATATCACATATATTCGTAATAGAGTAGTGTAGCATATCTCTGGTGGCTGACGTAGAATAGTGTTGAATATTTAGCTAACAACACCCGTGCTAGGTGTATACATATGTATAATTCTGCTGGCACATACAATGCAAGCCGCGCACAACGCAGGCCATGCAGCGAAATAAGGTCAGCCTCAACTACATCAATGTTTAATGATTTGCTTCGAATAGCTATAGCTACTACAGGTATACAGGGTGTGGGTGACAGCCAGGCAAATACTGAAATGTTGAACAAGTGCCATTGTGTTGAGTTATACGACAGTGTTATTACTCGCAGGAAATGTATTATTGATTTGATTATCAGTAATCTTTGCTCTACGCGCCAATTGTATCGGGCGATCCTGTGACTAATTAAATGGGCTTATTGGTTATTGTGTCAGTTATTTGAACTATTATGACGGCAACTTTTTTAAATCACTTTTTTGGTTAAAATTTTATTTTAAAGCCATTATCAAAGGCGTAATTAAACGAAACAAACTATTTTTTTCCTGAAAAAATGAAAAAATGTCGTAAAATTTTGCAATTTTCCTGCGAAATTTTCAGTGTTTCCCGCCTCAGAATCATGGTCTGAAGTCATGGTATCGATATTTGCCTGGCTGTCACAAACACCCTGTATAAGTAGTCAGTAATAAACTCAAACAATAACATTATGTACCTTGCGTTTGCTTAGAAATTGTACTTTGTGTTTTTCATACTCGTACCATGCTCTGCATACAGCTAATACAACCAGTATCCGAATGATTTTACATTCATCGGGATGGAAGCTTCTTACTATTGTGTTATTATTAATCTTGAAGTCGGGGGCTAGGGTATGTGACCATAAAACTATTAAAGTATGATTGTTACCTTTGTAAAAGTGTGATATCATTAATCATGACATCTAGATACAAAAATATAGAAACAACCCTTAGACCATTTGTTAGGACTACGAGTACAGTATTCAGACATGCTGCTATTGTAAGATAAATGGACGATGCCTGTGTCAAAGCTGCCCTACAGTTGTATTCCTGCATTCTGCTAATAAAACGCAATCAGTACAGTTTCATATTCGGCTTTTTCCTGTGGCTGTATTTCTGAAATTCTCACTGATTTCTCAAATCAAGCTAAAAAAGATTTCATGCATAACCGCGTAACTTTCTTTACAGTGTGATTAGGGGCCTAATACGAAAGGCCTTATATGTGTGACATACCTGACTGCGGCGTGCTGCTCCACATGTGTGCATGCTGCAGCTCTCCCGGTGGGAAGTAGGGGGTCCCGTACGGCGCGCAGCGAGCGTACACGCCGGGGGCTGACCCCGCTCCACTAAGGGGGGAAAGGAATTGTTAATATTTTTCTAATACATAATAAATTTTCTTGGGGGGTTTCGGATGGTAGAGTAAGAGGGTACTCGAATGGAGACCACGCCTTGGCAAGCGTAGCGTTGGAGCACCCTCCGGCCAGATGGACCGATGACTTAAAGAGGGCGGATGACAAAACCGGGAGATGGAACCGTGTGGCATAGTCCAGCGGTGGACTGCAATAGGCTGACGACATAATAGGTATATGAGGGTTCAATCTTCGAGGAAAGATAGGTAGGAAGTGCTTATGCAGTACTCTTGAGAGGAGACAGATAACAATCTTTGGAGGAGGGAAGAAAGAAGCGAATTCGTAGCACACTCATGAAAATGAATTGCAAACAAGATGTAGCAAAGAACATTATGTTGCTTCGCGTTCTATTGCTGGTGAGAAAAGATACGAATTGCTAGCTAATATTCAAGATATTAAAAAAAATATTAATAAAGAAATGGAAAAAATTCCTCACCCGAGTGGGAATCGAACCCACGACCTCTGCATACCGTGCTAGCGCTCTAACCACTGAGCTACCGGGTCAATTACTCGGATGACGAATTTTATCATCTCTTTTCTAAATTACATATTGGCAACGTTATTACGTTCATACGTTCAAGATATTTATTTATGCAGATTATTAATAATTTAAAATATTTCTAATACCAACATGAATATTGCCCTAGGTCCATTAAGATCCATTGTAAAGATCCATTGATGGATCTTTTTACACTTTTATGTCCACTTTAATCCTTTCTTTCGTTTAAACTATTACTATTCAGGCATGTGTTCATCAACGTTCGATTAATGTAATCGCTTAATTAGCAGATTTTAAAGGTGTTTTATGACAACTAATGTATAAGAATATTACCATTAAACACATGTAAAATTCTTAACAAATAATAAATATTTATTAACAACATTATTCATATGAAATAGCGTCAATAAACACCCTTTCAAAAACATTAATTGGACATTTTGCTTAATCGAACGTTGATGAACATGGGCATTAGTGAATAATAGCTCTCTGCCTTAAAAAAGTCACTGTATAGGTACATGTACATTATACTCGTATGTACCGATGTCACTACAAATAAAACTAACTATTAGCTCGAACAACAAGAACAATTTCCTCGTGCAGTTAACAAGAAACGTTTTGGGACGGTAGCGATGGAGGCGCTATAAAGTGAGTGCATGTGGGGCGCGGCTAATGGCGCGGAACGAGGCCTTATCGCAGCCCCGACCCGCTTGCATTACATTACCTCCCGGAAACCGAGAGGACACGCTCAGCTGCCGCCTGCCGAGAGAGCAGACGATGATGAACCCACTTAAAAGGACGTAATCTGCAGCTTCAATACTTCAATACTGACCGAGACAGGCGATAACCCTGCTACTGTTAAGAGCTTAGGAAACCCCGCCGATAAGGATAACAAATTAGAAAAACGTTTACATTAAACTGTAGTAGCACCTCACGCGGCGATAACACGGTAATGTGACGTGAAGATAGACGCGCTGTGTCTGAGTCTGATGCAGTAGCGGGTCGGACGCGACTCGTGCGCATCTCATACAATACAACAATATGACTGGACTGGTCATATAGGGAGGTAGATAAGTTCAATACATGTGGTCAAACCGATTCTGAACATTTTAGTCAATGAAACCTTTATCAAAACTATGGCAGATAAGTAAATTGTACATTATATACTCGCCAATCACAATACGATACTGTAGTATTGGTAAGTACATCGGATTAGCAATGCTACGTAAAATGTTTCAAAGTCGAACTAATAGTAAATTATTTACTGCACTTCATTGTGAGATGAGAAAACCTAGGCATTTAGAAAACGTATGCCGATGAATCACATCTCGGTGGTTTGAGTCACCGACATACTACTATTGACAGAAATAGTTTGTACATGAACCTAAAAGTCCTAATTAAGAATTAGTGTACACATAGTTTTACTGCCATATGCGGGGTTTCAACTGCAACTACATCTAAATAGGCAACACATAGCACGTGTACTAATGTCTAATGTGCTGGACTACTGGACTTGCATGACGGACGCGGGCAGCCCGCGTGACGAAGCACGTGCGAGCTTTTGCCACAAAGTGGATGACTTAACACATAAACTAACAAGGAGAGTGCGCCGGCGCATCCGGCCGGGGACTTTCCACCGCTTGTGTGTGCGATGTATCCTATGATGCGATGATTAAAGGCTCGACAACAGGAAACAGATCTCGTAATAAAACACTATCAGAACCCAAAAATTGCCTTTTATTTACAGAGTAGTAAATGAAAAGTAGTAGGTATGTGAACTTTATGCTCGTACTATTGTGGGAAGAACTGTGTTAAATTCTCAAGCTTGTGGGGGAATATTTTATCTAGCAGTTGTAGGTTATATTTACGTAAATAATAATAATATCAATAATATTCATAATCCATTGCAAAAAAATAGAGCAGTAACGTTAATTTTCTTTCAACATCTGACACATATTCCAAAATTTATGCAGCGAAAAAACAGCTTGTTTGCCGTCTCTGGCCTATTTTAAATAAGCAAACATCATAATGTTTAAGAGATCGAGGAGAGGACAAACACAAACAATATCGTTAGTTAAAGTGACGGGATCAGGGTTATTTGCACGGCCATAATCCGGCGCGCTAAGAGCGGGGACAAACACTCGAACCTCGAGAAGGGGACAAATTGGGCCCGAGTATGACTTAATACGTGTAAAATGGCACGATATGGGAGACGCCACAAAAAGTGCCGCGTCTAGCGCCCCCTGCTACAGGATGCTCGGAAACTGCATAACTATTAAATTAGTTATTAGTAGTAGTTGATGTAATTTTGTAAACAATTTTCCTTATTTGAATATAAATGTATTTTGATGTTTATTGGACTTAGCAGCTACTGAATACGTGACAAAAGTGACCGCACCAGGAAAAAATACCTATTAAAATACTAGTATTGACATTAACATGTTTTGACTTATTAATATCTCAAATATAGCCAATTTTCCTTTCATTTTATAGTAAAAACGTTTTTTTTAATGTAGTAACTAACTGTCTGACCCGCGTGCTTTCCCACGTGTCGCCCACGCGACGACACACGACACTCGACACGCGACACTTTGTTGATACTTGTGTCGGCCACATCTCACGCTGCACTACACCGACATACCCAGCTATTATCACAACGTCCGTCTACATGCAAGTCTCAAGGTTGAGTATACTTTTAGCAGAACGCCTTGTCTAACTACAGGTTATGATTTACTTGTTATCGCCCGCGACTTTATAACCTTTGTGTTAGGCTGCCTTTTCACTTTGATACATTGCCATAGATAAGTTCGATATCCAGTAATCTTTATTGATATTATGTACCTACTAATGATGATGAATGAATGCATCTCCCTCCAGGCATGTCGCACTAAGGAAGTCGGACATACTTGTCACTGATCGTTTCACAGCTTCCGCCGCCGTTCTGCTAAACGTGGCTGCGGAATCTCCTTTATGATCCTGCAGTTCAGGCTACCCCATTTTGGGAACACAGTCGTATATATATATATATATATATATCATCATCATCAGCCTATTGCAGTCCACTGCTGGACGTAGGCCTCCCCCAGGGCACGCCACAAGACTGCCATGGGGGGTATTTGCCCATAGTCACCACGCTGGGCAGGCGGGTTGGTGACCGCAGTTTGTATTTTGGACTATGTTGTCAACACGGGAGGCGCTGCTGCCCACCTCCCGGAAACCCTTAATCGCCTCGTACGATTCCCACGGGCAGACATGGTGTGGTACGAATTCTACTCTGCCGGCACCACGCGGCCAATATATATATATAGATCGTAGCATAATAGCACATCTCTAATAGAAAGGCAGGCTTACATAATAGTCAAGTTAAATTAAAATCCGTGCGTTAGGTACGAAAGGTTAACAAACAACCAAATATGCATTCTCACAAAGCTTCACATATTCGTATGATCTGAGAATTTTTAGAACCGCACCCTGTACCTCAGTCCCGGGTCTGTATTTGCACAACCGATCCAGGTTATTTGACCGTCAGTTTACTTTTCCTATTAGAGACGGTGTTGTAAATTAGAAACAACTCACAAAGTATTTAGTTTAGTTATGTATGCTACACAAGTATTGAACTAGGACGTATATTTGCGGTCGCGTTGGTATGAATGAGGCGCACTATGGCGACAGGAAGCGGGGCCTGGGGATGCGGGGCGGGGGCAGGGAGGGGGGAGGGGGCACACTGAACTACCGAGAAATAATTAAACGTATGTATAATGGTCTATCTAATGTTGGCTTAATAACAAATCTACAGGTGCCGTGATCACGTTGATTTTTCGAACATCAAAATATGGGAAACTTCGTATCACGGTGATAACATTCGCAATCAATCTGATTACCACTGTAGGAATTGAAGATATAATTATCCAGATAACTTGCTAATTCTCAAGATAAAAATAATTCTGTGATTCATTGACCGCGATCGATTTTTACCTTCGACAGGAGAAGGTACGTGCCTAGAAACTGTGTCTACCTAACAAAATCTTTCAAACCTCCTTTTTTAAAAAGTATGTCCACGTTTTATATCACGATAATAGGAACGTAGTCCTTCTGATCCTCGAAGACACGAACAAGCGATGAAACCCCAAGGTACATTATAATTACAGTATAACCACAACCAGCTCTATCAACGATAAGAAACCATAGTATTGTGGTAGCAAATGGGAATGAAAAAGAATTGACAAAGCTAACCAACACTCCAACTCAACTTGTATTTTATGTAAGCAATGGACAACGCAATCTTTAGGATATCCACTTCGTACAAAAACCGAATGAACTTCTTTTTAGGTACAGCCAGGAATCGAAAACCTAACCTAATCTAGGACATAAGTTTAACGTGTCCGCGGCTGCTACAGCAGGCTGCCGTGGCAGCGACAATATGCTTGATAAGGTATGTCACGATCACAAGCAACCGATAAATAATTTTCCTGTTTTTCACGGAGACAGCAAATTCGGGAAAAGCAAAATTAGCTAGTTTTTTATATACATCAAAGGAAAGAGACTATATTTTTTCGTCTAAATTCGGATTCTGTAATCGTATCGTCACCGTACGTGCGTGTCGCTCGATCATTCAGTCACATTCGGCTTGTACGTGATCGCTCTCCTACAATATCGTGATCGGTGAATCAATCACATGTTGTACTTTTCATTACATAGCTGATATGCTTACTTAATTTTACATATTAAAAGTTTTTTTGTAGAGATTTTTTGAATATTTATACAGGATGTAAAAAGACAACGTTGTTATTTTAATACCTCGTATTCTTTGTAACGTAACGATCATTTTTTTCTATCGAACCAACACTGGGAAAGGATTTTTTTTATCTCTTTTTATTACAAGCAATGTATTTAATTGACAAATGTACCTACAAAACTAACATTTTTAATTATTAATATGGTGTCTTTAAAAGAAATGTTTGTTAACTGTTTCCAGATGGGTTTATTTAAAAAAAAATGCTGATATTCATGTAACTTTGGTATGTACTTACAGAATATCCTACCTACCAGTCGACTCAGAAAACAAAACTGTGTCGATTGGTCTATGAAACCATAAAGGAATAAGTGTAGAAATAGAGTGCTAATGTCATACTAACAGTTTCGATGCACCATTAGACTTTTCGGTGCCTAACAATTCCAGTCCTTGACACTTAGATTGTATTACTATACGTTACAATATATTAGTAATGTTGTACATTACTATACATTACAATAAAAGTGTCAAGGACTGGAATTGTGAGGTGCATCGAAACAGTTAGTATGACATAAGCACTCTATGTCTACATCTTATTCCTCTATGATGAAACTCATTTTCGACCAAAGTGTCGCTTTAGCGTTTTTTTGGCTTGTCACTGCCGATTACTTAATATAAGACTAAACAACTGTTTTACGTGCAACTGTCAACTTTATTGTAATTTTAGGCCTAACCACTTTGAGTAAGTATCTATAAAATTCTTATTTAATTACCCTACGTCAGTAGGTATGTACTTAAAATCCTTTTATCCCGCATACATTTTTTGCATTAATTTAATTAATTGATAATATTTTTAGTTTTGTAGAATGAATAAGTATTATTATTACTTAATATAGTTACGGGGTAAATAATAATGAACTATTTTGTAATATTAAATGTAAAATAATGAAATGGGAACAATGGGGAAAATCGATAACTGAAATAATTAAAATGATACCTAACTATTTCACTTTTTTCATACCTACTAATACTAAGTACTATATATTTACTTGCCACTTCATTGAATTTAACTTAGCTTGTATTTACATAGCAATAAGGTAGATATTAATAGCTACTAATGAAACTTTATCTCACGTGACATAAAATAGATTAATGTTATTTACATTGTTATTTTATTTACATAAATAGAGCTAAAAAGGAAGAGTACCTAAATATGATATGTATTGTATTCATCGAAAATGCTTTTCCTGTGTCCTAAAGAAAAATGTCACAACAGAAATTACTCCTTACGGCCAATTTAAAGGTTTCTAGATACCTATGTACGTACTTCAGTAAATAAGGCTACAAAATTAAATGTGTATCTAATATTGGATTTTGATAAGAGTTTATTTATTTAAGCTAAGATTAAATTAAGCAATTTTTGTCGAAAATCTATAAGGTACAATTATTTTCGAAGAGTACCTACCTACTTGGTTCTAATAACAATTATTTGAGATAACTCTAAGTGACAATTAAGTAGCAAAAAAATAATCGAAGTTTTAAAAACAATGACTATTATTATAAACAGGGCGTTCGATGCAGTAGGTACCTACACGAGGCAATTAAAATTATAAATAACAAGCATGTACAGTCAGCCACACTGGCAGTGGTTGGCGGTGGCTAGAAGCTTCGCGACTGTAACCTTTATGTGAAGGACGGAGTGTATAATATTGACATGATCGTCATTGCACGGCGGCAGCGGACGACTGTACGCGTTACGCCACCACCGCCGCTCCAGTACGACACAATGAGCTGATAATGGCCGAGGACACAGCACACACCACGACACCTACATGTCTACCTTTGGCTAAAAACTTCTAGTATGTATTATATCGTAATGAAAACCAATGCATTTGGTAAGAAAATGATGTAACTAACGGCATATTCCGTTAGTTCAACTCTTTACTCCCAAATGACGCTTGAGATCAACTAATGAGTTTAGATATTAGGGAGCAATTAAACCTGCAGTTACATTCGCCACAAATAAGTATACGGATTCCACTCGCATCTGCGACTACTCTAGATAGATAGATAGATAGATAGAGAAACTATCTATGAACTATAAGTATTGTATAGAAACATAATACCAGACATTAGTTTCAACCAGTTAAAAGTGGTTTATCCCTTGGTTCAAATATAACATAAAGCCTACTTAATGAAACTGAACTAATATGCGATATTTTAATTTCATAATATTTTTAGTACTCATACGAGACTTAAAAATCATACAAAGCAAGTTCAGAAAAGTCACGACAGTTCAAATCAAGAGAGATAACGGAGTTTCAACATAATAAAGTAATAAATATATATATACAGGGTGTAAAAAAAGGGTATGTTAAGCGAAAAGATATGTAAATAGCCCACTATAGAGAACCTATCCACAAAATTTGAGATCCGAAATCACATGTTTATTTTTTCCGATAGTATGAAGAATTTTTAAATATCTCAGGAATTTTCATACAATCTTGAAAATAAAAATGTGATTTCGATTTTCAAATTTTGGAAATAGGTTCTCTATAGTGGGCTATTTATACAGCTTTTCGCTTAACATACCCTTTCTGTTACACCCTGTATATACATATATACACATTAAATACATTGGTGTATAGATAATAATAGTATAAATAATACAATAAACTAACTAAATGAAGGATCGATTTCAGAAAGAGATGTGAGAAAACTATATCTCTTTCTTAGTACCTAAATAAAGTAACACCGCCTGTGGTTGCATTGCCCTCATGGCATAAGCACAATGTAAATTCCAATAATATATGTCTTTAAAGACCTTAATAAACATACATGTGTAGGTAAGTATTTAAGGGTAAATTCTGGAAGAATTTCGGGCCAGGCTCAGTAATGTCCTCCGTCATTAGTGGGCACGGAACAAAGGCTCCAGTCAGTCGCTTTGTTACAATGTGATCACAGTGTGGTCATCGGTAAACAATTGCCTATTTACGTACCTACGTAGTTACGTGAGCGAGTTCAAAGGGCAGAAGAAGCATAAATAGTAAAAAGGTTTATGTCAATACGGACTCATCGCGATGAGTCAGCCAGACCTCGGCTCACAAGGAGTCGGAAGGTTGAGCATCCGATAAGGGAAGTATGCATTGCGCCCAAATTGGCTACACCCGGTAGTTCATTGTTAGTTCTTTTTTATGCAATTCCTTAGAAGTTAATACTCATTTCCGTAATAATGATTCAATAAACATATTTTATTCAGGTAAAAACACATTGTTGGGCACTTGAAGTGTAGAAAACAACTCTATTGAGCGTTAGGAAATAAGAATGTTAGGATAAAATTAATTCTACGAATCAGAGACACCAATTCCAAATAGGCACTCGAGAAAATTGTATGTATCAAAAAAACTTTATGTCTTTGCAATCTGTTTGCAAAATGTTATCATTTTCATCAATCAACGGCCAAAAATTTGTTACTAGTAACAGAGGATAATAGGCATAAATAAACCATGATTGATAAAAAAAAATATTTTAAGTGCAACTTTTTTCCGCTAACTTTTAAAAATGTTTACGTCTCGGACTCGTATGTTTTAAAATAAGAGTGAAGTATGTAGTAATAAAATTATCAGAGATAAGATGAAAATCTGAAATAATAATCTGATTTCTGAATACCTAGGTTTATAAATAACACTAGAGAAATAGTCCGGTCCGGTCTGGACGATACGATTTGATTATTGATTTCAAATATTAAAACACTACCTACAATTAAAAGATACGAACTACTCTGCACAGGAGCAGAATTGGCTATAAAAATCCTATCGTCAGGAGCAAATTTTATATATCGCACCTTCGGTACAACAACGGCACAAGTGACCTTGTTCTACAGTAGAATAAGGACACAATTGCTTTTTGTATTTTTCTTGACATTGTGCCGTTGTTGCACCGAAGGTACGATATAAGATAGGTACTTACTTATCGACGAGGTGATGATGTTCATGCGCGTACGGCGGCGGATGAGAGTACTCGTAGTGCGGCGTCTCCGGCGAGCCGGGCGGGCTGCGCCGGAAGTCGGCGGCCAGCGCGGCGTCCAGGCCGGGCGGGCTGCGGCGGAAGTCGGTCGCCAGCGCCGAGTCCAGCGCGTAGCCGGCCAGCTCACGCGGCGCGGGCCGCAGCTCCTGGTAGCTGCGCGAGCGGGACGGCGAGCCCGGGGCGTACCCGCCGGGGGGCGGCGACTCCGCGCAGCACTCCTCTGCGCACACACACACGTACGTCAGCCTTCTCGCTCGCCGCACACTAGCGCACGACACTCGTCGCTCGTACGAGTGATTGGGAACGAATACGAATATACTACACAAATGGGATAGCGCCGCGGAAAGTATTAAACTCAAAAGTTTGTGTTAACTACTTTACTTTACTACTATTTTATATTAGATTTAAGTGTAAGGAGCAATTAGAAAATGTAAACATAATTAGTAAGTACCCAGAGACCCCGCTTTAATTACGACTATTAACAACAAACATTTGAGAGAACACCAAATACACATACATAAATAAACTTCCTGTTATTTACAGATCGTTATACTGTAAAATTATTATTGGTAAGGTCCTCGTATAAACCAACACTCAAAGTATACTTATTTCAGGTTTCTGGTATTACATGACACCTTAAATCTTGACAATATACCTAAATAATACACAAAATAATATTAGTATTACAAACCCGTTGAAAACACATTCATGGTGAACTTTTAAAGCTTTACACAATAAATACTGTCGAAGAAACAATTAAACGAAATATGTATTAAGATCCAGTACGTACTAGAATATGGCATATAGGCACACTCGAGGAAACTGAACAAAACGTGTGCCTGCTACAACACAAGTATACAACTGCATGCGCAGACGCAGCGCGCTCGACCGGACCGCACGTACCTTTCAGGTAATTATTGTTGACTTCCGCGATGAGCGTCTCCAGCTCACAGTCGGGGCGCTGTGCCCAGCTCGACCCTGGCCACGTCTCGTGCAGCATCCCGAGTCTCAGCGTCACTCACACACACGTGCGGTCTCTGCCGCGGCTGCTTGCACACTGACGAGCGCCGCCCCAGCCGCCGGGCCCTCGTATCCGGGGAGGGGACGCCCGGGCCCGCCGTCCCAACCAACTTCAAGTCAACCCTATAGCACACTCCACTAGCTGGGAACTGCATTTTCAGGGTAGACCATTCGCTTATTTTCCACTTACGAAGTTGTAAATAAAATGAAATATCGCTCCGAGCTAATGAAACTACGCGGCCGGTAGCGTAAAATCGTATTAGATATCAGTAGAGGTAGTACGCGATTAGAAGACGTCGATAAGAGCTGCGTCTGGTGCTGCAGTCAGCTGACGGCAGATAAGCGCTATCACCACGTGGCGGCTTATCGCCACATCTCCCGACCTACACTACCGCCGCCGCCAGGTCGCGATAATCTCATTCATCGGAATTAGGATGTTTCTCACGCAAACACCGATAGTAGACCGAAGAGTTTACCCCTTGCTTGACACTTTGTAATACTTAACCCGTAGTGCTGCAGAAGCGCCATATTCTAGCCACTGTCAAAGAGCTCTTTTTTCGCTATACTTTATTGTCACATAAATTTTTTTCCCAGTTTCCTCTTTTACCCGTATTCCCCGAAAGGAAGGATGTGAAATTATTTTAGCAGAGTATATGTATCTATGTAGATATCTTGGTTTGTAGGTTTTACACGGTGTTTCACCATAGCGGTTTAATTTAACTACACATAAATTTCGATAAATAAAGTATCAATAGATTCGTTATTGTGTTCCGAGTAATACATACATAGGTATACACGAAGTAAATTTTCCGTAAATGAATTTATAATTTATAAAGTTAATACATAATAATTTACAGAAACATTTTGGCAAACTAACATTAAATAATAACGCGGTGGCGCCTGATCAACCTGCAATCCAACTAAAATTTCTAACTTTCTACAGGTTCTACTCGTATGTGAAGTATTATAAAGTTGTTGCAAACAAACATTATTTAATAAATGAGTTAGGTACTGTCGTCCACTGTACACGATGGGACGCTAACAGCAGGATAAAAAAATGTAGGTTACCCGTGCCAGGCATATGCAAATACTAATTCTACATATGTACCTACATTCTTGCCGTGAATGTAAAGTTATATTTATTGATTTAACAAAAAAGCTCGTTAAGATAAAATAGTTTACAGCTTACAATAACATTATTAATGTTCTTCTTATTAAAAAATACAAAAAAAATACTTCGTTTTTTTTTTTAAACAAGAAAGTTCCACATAAACACATCCTATAAATATTGCTAGTTTTAGTATCTGTTGACAGCTATATTAAAACGTTTAGTTCACAACTTTTCCATGAACTGGTTTTATTGAAACGCGCATAAAGTAGTCCGCGGAGCATGTGGCAGTGCCCTTGCGGTGACGTCTCTCGGGGACCAATAAATAGCATCGGTGATTGTTCCGGCGAGCGCACGTGTTGTGACAGCGCCCCGCGGGGAACCGCGCTAACTGATTTACAGCGACTCGTGTCACGATAATCCCTTACTTGACGCGCAGTTTCGATACCCCTTATTTGTTTATTTACACTCGGATGGCAAAAGAGCTGTCAAAAATGCCCTAACGAGGGTGTCCACTAACGGACCAGACCATTTAAAATACATTTATGATTCTGTTTAATAATTAGCGATGTACATTTGTCTATCATCAGTTATGTTTATTTTAAGTTGGTGTCCAGTTGTGCCCATTATCCCCTTTCGACTTTTGAGTTAGTTTTGTATTAAACTTTGCTCTCTTCGTGAAGTTTTCATTTAAAATTTCATAAAAAGATTTGCTAACTTTTATGTGCACTACCGAAGACTTACCTATATGATTTTCTTTTGCCTATACATATAGGTATATGTAAGCATCCCAAATCGATATAACAATGGCCAGCCGTTGCATTACATCTTTACATACTAAACTAAAACCACACTATCATACAATATCAAGATGAGATAGTTTTTTATTTCCTATGAAATAAGATGTCTCGACTATGACAATTTTATTGTCATAAGAATAAGTTAACATCTTCCAATATATAATGATTTTCTAAGAAGTTCATAATTAGATGACCATTATGAGAGTTATTTTCCTCGTACTATTGTTACTAAGCACTCTATTTACTTTAGAGAGTAAATAAATGGCTTGTTTACATCTAATTTACAGTTTAGGTAAGTATTAATTATTCCTATGGTACATTTAACTACGATCGAGTTACACGAAACATTTGTATTTAAAAAAGGTATATCGAACTATATTATTATAGAAAAATAAGTAGTTATTTATTTCCTACTAGGAGTCGCCCGCGTCTTTATCCGCATTTATTGCAGAAAAGAATGATAAATTGGATAAAATATTTTTCCGGTATAAACAGTTTCCTTTCTCAAGTGTGTGTACAGTTTTAAAGTGAAGAGGTAACAAATAAACTTACTTCCGCAGTTATATTGTTAGTAGATACATAGTTAGTTTTCCCGTGGCTGTGGCCACACCGTTTCACACGCTAGTGCTAGATTCGCATGTTAACAGTAAATTCCGAGAATATAGGATTAAGCTTTTTTAAAATAATACAAAAATCGCGATTATCCTTCGGAACTAGTTCTCACGCCCTAAACACCACAGGAGACAATGGCGGAGGCTCGCCCCGCTAAAGAGGCGTTCGTGGAAGCCCGGGGGCTGCGCACACGTTCCCAACGAAGGAGGCAACACACGGATGTCACTCGGGACTATTGTATTATTTGTTTTACTAATCACCTACTCTGCGACCTACTACGTTGAAGCTGTAATTATCTTAGTAAGGTTTTTGTAATCCACACTAAAAGGAAGAAGAATCTAATTTATAAATGTAAAATTAAAAAAAACCCCGACCCAAAAAAAAGTACGCAATTATTATGACAAAAGGTTTAAAATGCTATAAAAAGCTATATAAACTATATATAAGTATATATAAACCCTATAAAAAGCAAAAAATAACTTTTAACACTACGTAAGTACCAACTAAAGCATGTCAGACTATCTACTCGGGACCTTTATGTCGGAGGCATAACCGCTAAATTTGAACTGCAAATGGTTATCTTGGGCTGCTATTGATCGTACGTATGAAATTTTTGATTCAATTTTGTCGCGTCGGGGGACCGCGTTTCTGTCTAACTTCCTCTACGGGACATACGCGTGACGTGAGTCAAAATTATTTTTTAAAGGTATAAGTACTAAAAAAAACCTGTTCACCAACATTTACTCACACTGTTAATACAAAACTGTGTCATTCACGCTAATCCCCGAGCGATGCAAATAGCTTGCAATAAACATAGTTATTTAGAAACTCGGAAAGCTAATCTCTGAGTCAGCCCACTGTGACGTAGGTAAAGACCTTAGATAAGGAGAAAACTTGCCTTGTGTGCAGTACCTAAGTGTGGCTTTAGGGCAAAAAGATGACAATCACAATAATTTCCATTGCTTATTATTAAAAAGGGTCAATGGGGACAAAATCATGGGGCCAAAGGGAATACACGATTTTAACGAACTTTATTTTTGACATATTACGGTGGGGAAATTTTATTTCCACTTTCTATTACTTTTTTGTATGCCAAGCAAGTGGATTGGTTGAGTAAAAAGCGTGAAGAGGAAACAAACAAACTTATTTTTATAGTTGTAATATTAGTTAATACCTAAGACCTAATTAATTTTATCTTATTTTTCTGAAATAATTGGATTACTAATCATATTTATGAGTGACAGTACCTATACGAAGTAATCAAAAACCTTAGAATAACGCAGAGCGGAGCGAAGACCAATCATTAATCTAAGCCAAAAACAATAGCTACACGTCAACACTTTTGTCCCGGTTACGTTTGAGCGCTCCTTGGTAGCATGCGGGTCGGAGAAAGGTTTTCTGTCAAAAGCTTATAATAAACATAGTTTTGCACTTCGTGGCTCGACACATGGTGACGTCACGACACACGTCAATTTGTACTAATAAAAGTGAACCTAAAAGTGCATGGGCAATGATATTCATGAAAAGTCATTGGAATAAGGTGATACATTTTACTACATACATACTTCATATCGGAGTGTAACTTAAAGATTTTTAACAGACTACTCTATAATAATTACTAGCGGCAGCCCACGGCTTCGCCGGCGTGAGAGTGCATTAGGTACTCACGTGCGAAGCCGGGGCCGGTCCCTAGTTATACATTATAAACCCTCCTCGTGAATCAGTCTATCTATTAAAAAAAACTTGAATCAAAATCTGTTCGTTAATTTGAAAGATTTAAGCATACATAGGGACGGACAGACAGCGGCAAGCGACTTATTTTATAATTATGTAGTGATAATGATGATGTATCTATAATAGTACGACAATATCGTTCATCATACACTAGGTATTATGGATTTTTTGTACATAAATTAACTGTACTTACTATATTTGATTGGCCCACCTTACATTATGCTTATCCTACATAGCACATTTAGTACAGCGTTGTCTGAAAAGAGCTTTTACTCATACCAAGTTTAAACAATAGTACCTAATGAGTAGATAATGCACAGGGTCACTCTGAGGGCAGGAATGTGTGACTCAGAGGGTCCCTCTCTACCTGGAGTACGACCCTCACTCGAGGGTGTGCGATAAAACTGATAACGTATCTAACAACGTGGCGAAACTGCTGGCACACTCATCACATAAAAAAACTAAGCCATTTGCTAAAGTATTTGAAAGTGAAGACACGTAATATTTTGACCTCTGACTAAACATATTAGTGTGGTATTTTTGTTAAATATTCGCAGACAAGGTAGCAGTTTTATTGTGTGTATGTGTGTGTGTCTGATACATGGGAAAGTTTGGACTTTCAAAACCTAACTATTGACATCGTCAAAATATAGTGCCACTGACTCTTTATATTATAAGTGTTCCCCGTATTCGATTTTCAATGTGAATGCACCATTATTTATTTAATTCGACAAACCAGCGATTGGTATTTGAGGAAAGTACGTGGCTTAGACGTGCATGTAAGTTTTGATTCTTATACCATACAATATCTGACTGCATGGCACAGCACAGCACGGCGCAGGCGCAGGCGCACATCGCTAGTCCACGCATGTGGGTTACCGTTATTGGTCGCAGTGCGCATGCGCGCGCTCCACTAATTGTTCCACTAATTACCACCGCTATTGTTCCCGAGCTACCTACCGAGGTACCTACCGAGGCTACCTACCGACCGAGACATCATCTACTTACACTACACTAATATTTACGTTTACATAAGTCTAAATAAATTCATTTGTATAATGTCATCATCATCTTCCTGCCCTGTTCCCATTTATTTGGGGTCGGCGCAATATGTACTTTTCTTCCATTCATCCCTATTATCCGTCATCTCATTGCTCACTCCCAGTACACGCATATCCTCTTTCACATAGTCCATCCAACACTTCTTTGGTCTACCTCTTCCTTTATATCCATCCACATTCATGCACAACGCTCTCTGTAAAATATACCTTTCATCCCGTCGCTTTAGATGCCCGTACCAAGACAGACGGTTACTTCGTAACTTGTCGCCGAAACTTTCTAACTTCCTCTTACATACTCATTTCTTATTTTATCTATTCTTGTAACTCCACACATCCATCTCAATATTCTCATCTCACTTACATACAATTGATTTTCTTGTACACCATGCATCCGGGCATCGCACGTAACTCCCGTTACCTGTCGCCATTTCATCCATCCTGAACTAATTCGGTGCTTTATATCTCGGTCTATTTCCCCATCCCCCTGTAAGACTGAGCCCGGGTACTTAAAGTTTGAACAGACTGGCAATGCATTGGATAATGTGTTGTTCCAAATTATATAGCATTTGTATTTCTAATTAAAATATTAAGTATTTTTCAAATTATAATTAACTATGTATAGGTACTATGCCTTGGTTAGAGATGTTTAGATTAGAGTTTGGTACTCGTATTGGCCCATCACTCAGAATGAGTCGGAAATATTTCGCACTAGTTTCGTCACCGGTTGCTAATATGTGTCCAAAAAACTAGTTATAAGGCTCACATAACACGTGCAACTTAATAGACTAAATGGTCTGATAGTTGGTGTGTAATTTACACACTTTTGCATAACCTTTTAGGGGATAATGGACGTGACATAATATAAGGTATTTGTGTATTTATAGGTAGGTATATAGAAAAGAAATCAATTGCTGAACGCCTAGCTAAAACGATGGTAAAAAGATGGTACAAGAATTTTAATTAAATTAAAAGACAGCAAGGTAAAGTAAAAATAGACGACACAAAGCACAGGTGAATGCAGAGCTTTATTGAGATAATTCCCTTGCTACGAGCCTCGTCTACGAGATTCGTAGCCGACTACGAGATTTCGGATCTTCACATAACATCCTATCTCTGAAAATCTGTATAAATTATAATCTGCTTGAGTAAAAAAGTAACTTTCATTAAAATATGCAGTGTGAACTGTGTATTAATAATAATAATATTTTTTTATTTTCAGACATAGTGTCCCGACATAGTTCCCACCCGAGTGAGGAATTTTTTCCATTTCTTTATTAATAATTTTATAAGACATAGTGTCCATAATATGTTATCTATTATATAGTTAAATTACACAATTAAAATAAAATATAATAATTGGTCAAAAAACCCTAACTAAATATAGCTTACACAATTAAAATAAAATTATAATAATAATTGGCCAATAAACCTTACTAAAAATAATAAAATAATTGTGTCAATACGTCTATCTTCAGATCTCAGTTTTGATTCCTACCCTGGTGCAGTGACAGCCATTGTTTATACAATGGGCTATCAAAACCCCTACTCACCACCTGAAGTATTCCGTATTATATATACTATTAGTGTATACTAAAAGTATTATATACTATTCTGCGACTCATATACTCTTTTCCAAAAGGATGCCACACGACGTGTTCTTATGACCGCGAAATAATCGGGCACCCTCCGTATTGAGTATGTATGTATGTACAGTCATGTTTTGTACGAGTATGTTAGTATTCATTCAAATTTGATTTTAAGTCAATACAGTAGAGAGAGATACATCTACTCCTCGAGAGAATACGAGGAAAAGTTATGTACCTAACTAAATTAGGATTGTACGCTATTCAAAATATATTTTTCTTGAGTTTGCTCTGGACTTTATATTGTTTAATTTTTCTTGAATGTACTTCAGTTTGTTTATTTCTGTCGGAAAAACTACTAAACATATTTTAATAAACCTTGGCAGTTATTTAGTTTATACACAGAATAACATAATATAGGGTCAGACATAAACAGTAATTTACCTACAAAATCGCGGGCATCAGCTAATTACAACATATTTTTAGCATATCACTTTAAACCGAGTCCATCTAGCAATTATATAGATGTTATTCAAAATACTTATTATTTGAGCATTCGAGGCAGAGTCGTGCGGGGTGCGGGGTGCGGGGCGCGGGGTGCGGGGCGCGGGGTGCGGGGCGCAGGATCCGTTTAGTTTAAGTAAATACTGTGTGTGTACAGATATATTAATATTTTTAACTGCTGAGGCCGGAGGTCGACGGGTCAGCTGTTATCAGTTAAAACCCGCTGCCTGCCCGCCCCGCGCCCCGCACCCGCCGCCCCGCGACAGATTCGTCACCATCATAGTTCTTCGTCAATATGTGGACTATTAGTAGATCCTGAGGGAGAGCGAAACATTTGTTATTTGTGGCCGAAAAGCAACGGCAGGCTCATCCCTTACCACGTGAAACTGGTGAAAAGTGGGTGTGTAAATAGCACACTTTTACTCAACCTCTTTGGGGGTATGTAGATAATGTAAGAATAATGTATTTCTCGTACAAAAATCTAGTGCAAACCATAGATATACAGAATAGGAAGATACGGTATAGTCTTGCGTTCGCCTGCTTAAAGCTGAGCTAGAAACAACTACACTTGCATTCCTACTCACACACATACATTTACGAGATAGTAAACATTAGAACCAATGATAAAGATAGGGAGACGTACTTTCAGTGTAGCGCGAACGAGACGGACCGGGTAATCCTTACGGGTAATGCAGTTATAGTAGCCCAAGCGGTGACTGTTGGAAAACGCTTAGTCTTTTGGTATGGAGAATACCTACTTACGAACATGTACAATAAAAAAATTGTATACCTAAATTTGGTATAATATTTTGGCGGCAAGAGTTAAAATTTGTAACAACAAACATAGCATAAAAATACTTCTTTAAATATTGTAAGAAATATACTTAAATTCATATATCTCCGAAAGTGTACTTTTTTTTGCAATTTTATTTCCAATCAATTGCCATATTATATAAAACGCTTATCGCCAAAATGTAATGTATACCAGGATTCATACAAAAAATTGTAAGATTAAACTTTTTTCATTCTTATTATGCTATCATACAAAGCAAAGCTAAAAACATACTACGTGTTTTTCAACTCGCCGCTTAGTCTATAAAATTGAACGCAGAAGCGGTGACATTGACAGTGGCGTAAGTGACGTTGACGTATGGCGCGTGTCGTTTCATTCGTGCGCGCCTGTATTCATATACTCTATCCTTTTCTGTCACATGTTGCACGAATTACATTTGTCATTTGAAAATATTTTTTGACAAAATTGTAATTATATAATTTTTTTAAATACCTACTTACGCATGATACGTGATTCCAGACGACTTTGTTATTTTCCGTGAATGATTAAGACACTTATGAAGACAACAAGAAGGCATTGTAAACGCTAATTCGGTCAGTTGAAAATATCTTAACGCAACGAGAAGGTAACGCTGGCGACTGACGGGTAGTGAGACCATGGACCTACTTTTGCATTCTCGTTTTATGAGGCATTAAGTCTAATCTACCTTTTCTGTAAATCTATGGTGTAAACTCTATTCTCCTACTCAACCCCCTTTTTACACGCGAAGTACCTATAGGTTTTTGTCTTATTATTATACACCTAGCACTATAGCGCTTGACCTTTTAATGTGAGATGTGACTCTTCCACATATGTATGCGGTAGGTGCAGGTCTATCTAAATTTGATGAAACTCACTTAACTTTGTCTATCGAAAGCTGACAGGTTTTATTATAATATAAAATAACGAACGAGTATAAATAGCTGAATAGCAAGTATGATGTGCGGTGAATGTCGACCACAAAAATAACCGCCATTTTGTAAATGCTCTATACTACTTCCGTTATGTGGATTTATTAGTAGGTGTGTAGGTACATACCACGTGTACTATATTTATAGATTGATGTAGTATAAACAGTGATGTGATTATAAGTAGACGCGGGATCTCATATTAAATTTTCAAAGAAAGTGACAAGCACGAGTTCATCCAAAGACTTTGTTTATCTACCTATATATTAACGTAATACATTATAGCTGTAAAAATAAATGTTAATCTAAATATTTAAACTTAATATCTGTCCCTGCTATGTTAAACGTGGCCGTGGGATCTCACTTATCCTGTAGTTCTGGCTTCAGGAATATAGCCGTACGTATCTATTGTGTATCTATTATACAGAGTGTAACAAAAGGTGTATGTTAAGCGAAAAGCTATGAAAATAGCCCACTATAGAGAACCTGTTCCTAAAATTTGAGACTCGAAATCACATGTTTATTTTTCCAGTTAGTATGGAGAATTTCTAAACAAGTCAGGCATGTTCATACAATCTTGAAAAATAAACATGTGATTTCGAGTCTTAAATTTTGGGAATAGGTTCTTTATAGTGGGCTATATTGATAGATTTTCGGTTAACATACACTTTTTGTTACACCCTGTATATAAAGTATTTAAAATTGAATCTTCAGCTATACCTACTTTAATGGCGTGCATCAATAGGTAGGTACCATTGTCGTACCATCTTGAGTGATGATAATGAATCTAGTAATAATTTAATCAAGGGTATGACTGAGTGACTGAAACACAACTTAGAGTTTATACTATTGGGACGTAGGAAGATGAGGCTTGTTTGTTCCTTGTGTAGTTTAGGAAGCATTACAAGACGGAATTTTTTAGGGTTTTAGAGGGTTTAGAGGGTTTTAGAAGGGTTTTAGAGTTTCATAATAATTAGTGGTTTACTAATTTACTAATTTCTATAATCCTGAGGATGCCACGGTTGTTGGCGAAACATATGTAGATTATTTATCTAGTTTTTGATTTCCAATGAGCATGCTATGGCCAGTGCCTGTTTTCGCAGTTATGAGTTATCAGATCCGAGGGTCAGTGGAGGGTGTAGGGCCCGGTGGTGGGCGCATCCATAGTAAAGAAGGAATTTCCCGATATCCACACAGAAACGATAAAAATGAGCATTCTAAAACTGAGGACGGAGTCGTGTACGTTCGCTATACATACATGTAGTCAATTATAAAACACCTCCGTTTTTGAACGAGGAGTTACTGACAGATAGTGTACGCTAATTGGCTAACGTTTCTTGAAGACGTTGGGGAGGAATAACTATTGTTAAGCCCCATTTACAAGGTACCATTTTCTTGAACATTCAAGAGCAATTGATATACCATTATTTACTAATCAAAACTTGAACAATGACAGTTTAGTTAGACCATTTGTTGCTTCAATAAAATATAGGTATGTAACAGGCAAGAAAATCGTATCATATAGATGAGGTTACATTATTTGCATCTCTGTCTGTCTCCAGTGATCCCGAAAGAATTATGTTATAAATTATGACCTCTTGTGTGTATGTGGGTGTGTGTGCCTCTGTACGTGTGAGGGTCAAAAGGTTATCTAAGACCATAAAACAAACTCTCTTCTCTCTAACTTATTAAGGCAATAAATATGTTATTATTTACGCAGTTTTGGGTATGGATCATTGTGTATGTACTTAGATATAGTCTCTTACACACTTCTTCAGTCTGTTATACATATTAATGATTGACTTTAAAGACAATCAATCAAGCTATATGTAGTAAGTTCAATACGTGGACGTTTATTTCTATATTTTTTGCACTAGGCGTATTACTCTGATTGAAAAAGGAACGTCGTCCCGGGCGCAGCTTAGTTAACATTATCTACGACAAAATTACTACTTATTACTTTACTCTACGTTTACATATTATTTATTATGCTTTCCGTCCCACATCGGACTATGAGAGTAAAGGAATAGAGAGTGCATCTGTGTTTGCGCACACACTTGTGCACACTATAATATCTCCTGCGTACCTGGCCAATCTCCGTAGAGATTGATCGCCTTGACCGAAATACGGTCGGAGATCATTATGATCATTTTATTATGAGTTATAAACATTTTCTTTTATTATCGGTAGATATCCTAGATTAATGTAGATTTGTTCACTTTATTTGTTTAATTGAGAAAGACCTTTGTATGTCTGTAACTCGATATATAGAGAGACGTAAAGTAATAATTTATGTATAGTATAAATCTTTGTTATTGTTTCATAGATTATGTATTAGAGATTACGATATGTAATTGTCAAGATCACAACTATGGTCAAACATCATGATAAGAAAAGTTAAATGCAATATAATTTAAAATGACGTTGTTAACCATTCTGTATGGAATATTTTAAGCAAAAATTCTAAACAAACTGTAATGTGTTCCACTGTGAGTGTACATAAATAAATAAATAAACTGTATTTGAATTAAAAATTGATGAGCACAAACAAACAGACGCTCTACTTTGTAATATACGAAAGAGATAAGGAGTAATAGCAGTGACTATTATTTTTATACTAACATTCAGCGCATACGCAGACATGTAGAAAAGGATTCATATTGAAATCATTTATACGACATGAAAGCTTTCACAACTTATTTGTCGATTATAATTCTCTCCGAGTCATGGATGTTTCTATACTTATCTATGTATTGCTATACCGTTGATTAGTACCCACGACACAAGACCTTAGGGATCTTAGTGTGGGACTAGGTTAATGTGTTGTGTGGTGTGTGAATAAAATATAATTTAAAAAAATCATATGCTATTTTCTATATTTGTTATCTATATATACGGTTTATCAAGCATGCATTGCGTTTCGGGTCTCTATGGTCACCAACGTGGAACTAATAAAAGGCTACCTACCGTACCTACCATCGCCTAAAGACGAAATCTGTTTTGTCTGTTTAGACATAAAAGAGAACTGACTTTAGCAGTTCTCCTTTATGTCAAAACGAACGCATGATTCTACTATTACTGTTACACTAGTAGGATTAGGACATCCAAACAGTATATTCTGTAAGTATTTGATAGATACGTCTTCTAACCAACACTGAAGCTGAATCGTCATAGTTTCAGACAGAAAACAGTTATCTCGAATGTGAATGACTCTACGTAATATATGAAGCAATTCATATAATTCAGGCTAAGCAGAACAGTGGAGGTTAAAAAGGTTTAATAAGATCCTATCTAAAACTAGATTTAATAAGAAAACTGTGTAACTATAAAGTTAAACACCCTTTAAAATCTCTCTAACGATTAATTGCTAGATTGTTGATTAAATATCTTCATTAGTTTTATACATAATTTTAAATTATCTCAGATTTATCATGATATCTTGTATTGGCTTCTTCGTATTTGCTGTAAGATACATTTGACGGCTTAAATGTGCGAACATGGATTTTTATTTCCTCCATGTGTGCTAATATGAAATCTACAAAGTTCACTTAATGTTTAATTATCTTTATAATTACATTACGGGATAAGATACGCGAAGAGGTGAAATTTTCGGAGTATAAATGATGGCTTGTTATATGTCCTTACTTCAGCCGTTATAACATATACCTAGAGGTTAGGAAAAAAGACATAGTGAGCTATTACCGTGATATCTAATCATTTTATGACAACTTGTATAAACCGCATATACATACCTATGTAATGCAAATCTGCAACAGCGTTAGTTAGGTGCTACAAATTATTTTGAATTGTAACATAATTACTAGTAAGCCAGATGCACTGTGTGTTGCAAGCGAGTCCGCGGCACGTCGCGCACGTCTCTTGTTAGAACCTTACGCAAGCCGGAGAGGCAGATAAGCCTCGTGCAGGGCCCGAGCTGTGGGCCCTAGCGAAGCCCTAGGCCTCCGTCAGCGGCCCCAGCTCGTCGCACGTGCATGGCAACCAGTGTGCCTGTGTGAGTGAGCTACCTCGGTGTGTGTGCGAGTACATGGCGCGGGTCAAACCTACTGTTGTTATCGCTGCCCCCCCTCCCGCGCTCTCCCGCGCCCTCCACCGAGACGCAACTGAACTAGAAAACCGACGATTATGTTCGTAAACTCGCACTAATATAATGCGGTGTGCTCGTCAAAATACAACACTACGAACATGTAGAGATCCGCGATGTGTTTTAAGTTGGATGTAGACTCTATTTTGCTTAGTCTCAAGGGGTAGATGTAGCTCAAATAGTTATAGCAGAATCAAACCTCTTTAGAACCATCGACTTCACTAAATCGAAACAAACAATCAACAAACCAAAACGACTAAACGTTAAATATGGTTCCCGCAGTCGTTAAAATGTAGTGTACTATTCATTACCGAGCGTTATCGCCGGAAGAGCCCCCATGCCCGGCTGTGTAAGTCAGGCGATGTAGTGCAGGCACAGTACTGTACCTACCATCAACAATTCGACAAAAAAAACACGCGCCAAGGAAACAGTAGAGGAACGTAATACAGCTTACACAGTTAATGCGGCGTGAAGTACTAGCGGACTGGTCGATCGTATGGGAAGAGGACCATTGTTACCATGGTTACAGTTTATGGAGCAGCGGCCCGGGAACCGGGTCAGCGCGGTCAACACTCGCTAATAATAACAAGGAACTGCTGCGCCTGCGACTAGCCTCGGAAGGCCTGCAACTGCTGCATACTCTACGTGATAAGTAACCTCTTCTCGCAAACGCAAAATGCTAACAGCAATATTAGATCGAGATAAATCTGCAGATTGTTATGATTCCAAATATAAATTTGTATGACAAAATTAATCTACGATATACGAAGATAGGTACAATCTCAATCTCTATCACTGTAATCTACCATTGTATCAGAAAATCTCTCTGAAAAAAGTACTGAAGTAAGCTTTAGAAGAAGTAAAGATTGATAATAAATGTCATATATTTGTGATTAATTTAGCATCCGATTTTTCACATACAGTGAGAAACGTATCTAAGAAAAGCTGAAAGCCATAAGAGGAGGATGTTTAGTAACGCATTGAATCCGTGATTCCTAGATCGTTACGAGGTGTAAAAACGTTCTTGCTAACCCTCGAACTATCTAACACCTAACTACGTATATCTAACTATCTACTATCTATCTACTACGTCAAATAATGACAATATGAGCGGTAATCTATCTAAGATTAGCAATTGATATAATTGTTTCTATACGTATTTCGATAGTAGTGCGTGAAAGCTCTAACTGTGTAAGGTGTGTAGTAAGCCTGTAAGCTCCCGGCGTCACCGACCCCGTGACCCCGCTTCCTGCACAACCTGCTCACTCCGCCTGAGCCTCGATTTACGCAAACGTCATCTGGGATTATACTCGTATTCATACCTATACTGGTGGTCTGCTACATGACTCTGTCTTCGCTAACCAGGTGATTTAATTTAATAAGAACTTGGTTGATTAGTTAAAAATAATATGATGGAAATATAAGATCAATTTGTATAAAATGGGGTCTATATTGTCTTTGTATAATTGGATATGAGTTGTACCATATTGTATGTACGTACATATACTAATAACTTATGATATCGGTAGGTAATATTGTAATACAATAATAAGGATAAATGAACAAGTCAATGCAACAACAACGCGAGTAAGCGAGATGTTCAATACATAACGTAGGTATGTACTCGCTACTCTAAAAGTTAGGCAAACAACCAAATACACTTTTTTATGTGATACTCTCTTTTTTTACCTAACTTGTTACTTTATAAAGATGTAGCTAACCTTTCCCTCGCATTAAGATACGAAGGGATTGTAGGGCTAGACATAAAACTAGTCAATAGTAGGTATTATCAATCCGTCATTGTCATTAGAGTGATCCCAAGCTATTCCAAAAAGCTAGTTATGTGAATATTTCCACTATATGTATTTGTAATATATAAATACATAAGTATTAATCCCAGGTACCTGAGTAGGCCTATCTACGTGAGACTGCATCTATGGGTCTATCTAGTGAAATCCTGATTGATAGGAATAAATTGAGCGGATAAACTGCCTTATGCATTATGTCTTGAACGAAGGATACTACTTAATTTAAAATTATCATGTACTGATAAAGAATATAGTTAAAGGTCAATTTTTTTAGATCTATTTGTAGAGCTAGATCATACTAATTTGACAATTATTTAAAAATTATCCAGTGATAACAACAAAAGTAAACATTAAGTTTATCTATATAGAGGTGGAGAAACAAAATATAATAATCATGATGACATAACTTAATTTATCGAAAATAGTCTAGTTTTAAAATCATAGTATTACAAAATTTAAAGACTTTTAAATTACTTAACTTTAATGGAAATAAACTTTACTGGCGTTTTAGTATCTCAAATCAAAATGTTAATTATAAGATTGGTGTAGTTTAACAGGTACGGTGTTATTACAAAACCGCGTCTAGTTAGACACTGTTTAGAATGATATTTGACAAAAAAAAAATTATGAAATATCTGTCTAATTTAGGCATAATTTTGCTTAAAAATGTTTAAATTCTTTTGTTATATGGATAGAGTTCAGGATAGAGAAAGAAAATTAAGTATTTTACGGGCTGGGTGCATTATGTAGTTAAAAAGAATACGTCTTTTTGAGATGTGTTTTTTGAATTACTTTTCACACAGGATCCGGACATGTCAAGTCCTAAAAGTTGAAATAGTTGGTAGAGTTGAGAGGGACCGGCGCCGCGGCGTCGACGCGTAACGCGAAGTGTAGGCTACACGTTAACACATCTCGATTTATTTACTGCGGGGATCAGAGGTCGCCCAGCCGATACAGAAACATATCTCCGGGATACTGGCGATTTACAAATCCGCTAAACGTTATAATTAAAGTGTTTTGTTAATTACATTGAGACAGCGAGTGAGCCCTACGCGTGCTGTTATCGCGCGTACGTGTGCACTACGGAGACCACTGTCACGTTCGTGCATACAGTTAAACCTTCGGCAATATTGTAAGTGGAAAATAACGACTCCGCTTCGACATTATTATGTACAGGTTACCTGCTGATTCAGCGAGGAGCGATGCAGATCCTCAGGAGGCGTGCGCCTGAGCCGGCGGGGGACGGGCCTACCTGCGCCTGTGTGCGGTATGTAAACACTTACCGAAATGGTAGTCGTGTTTGTCATCGTCGTCCATGCGCGGCTCCATGTCTGCGCACCATCACTCACTCGCGCTCGCTGTGCGCCCGCCGCCCGCGGACTGTGCGCAGACGCAGCCTCCCCCCCCCCGCCGCCGCACCGCGCCGCGTCCGCCACCGCCCTCTGCCACGACGCTCGACCTCTGGCTAGCAGCCCGGCTCGCGGTGACACCGACCGACGGTGATCATCACAATAATGTAATGTTCTTCCAGAGTCTTCCACAGCTTCAAGTTGAAAATGGCCTGGACTTGGGGGATGAACACTTAAAGCATTGTCTCCATCATGAGAGTAGACGCCATTTTACACTGCTAGCAGCATATGGCTTTCACAATGGATATAATTCGGCTTTAAGAAATCATGGCTAACCCTCTGATCTTCCAGTGGAAATTAATACGAGTGATTGGAATTGACCATTATGGCTTTATCTTCATCAAGCTTTAGGGAAAGACAGCATCAAATTTATTCTTAAGATAGGCTATCTGACCGTTGGAATAATCGTCCCTAGATAAAGTAAAAGTAGGTGATCTATCATTTCTTCCTACCCCCTATGAAACCAGCTTTGAGTGACCATCTCTCTTGGCCAGAACTCTTGCTTATGCTACATCTAGTCTTTACCTGGACATGCCTGTAGGATCTCTCTCTAATGTGACTGTTGGCTCCCATTCGCGGTCCTGCAGTTCTGGCTACCTTCCTATCTGGCTATCGTCAACGTTTCCGAATACTACGCATCCTCAGCATCATCACGAATGCCTTACGCATTATGACAACATAACATTTTCTCCATGGAGGTATACCTACCTGGGAAATTTCTGGTTTTCAAGATATTAAGGTCCAAAGTAAAGTTATTAGATTGTATTTATTGCAGTTAGAAATACACGTAGAGGCGTGTAACATTTTTCAAGAAAATAAAAAACATTTCCTTTGAAAAAGTCAACGCAGACACTTAGATGAAAACAATTTGTTTTCAGCGTAGACACTAGAAATAGCGCAACCAAGAAGTAACAAAATAAATAAAGTAATGTCTGAAAAATTAAACTGTTTCCCTGCAATTTGTTTGGCATATACTTACTTTATTTTATGTAAGTATAGAGTGCGTACCCCTCGTAAACGGAGGCAACAAAAAGACATCCTGTATGTATATTGAATGTAATTATAACGTTGTATATTGTTGTAGTTTGTATTGGATTTCTAGATTAGGACAGGATCATTTATACCCTGGCCCATTTATGTGACGACTTATATCCAAAGTAACGTTGGAAAATCAAGGTGCTTCTAATGAACAACGCGTAAAGTTATCGAAATAAGTCTTCATCAAACATTCTACTGCTGAAAATCTAAGTACTGTCATAGAGGAATGTAAAAATAATAAAGGGACAGATGTTAATTAGTACTAATCAAAGTTTCTTTTTGAAGAAACGCGGGTCTCTATTACTTACTTAGACTCCACATGCCGTCTATCTGTAACTAGGCTGTCTGTATCACATGAACCATGATTTACGAAACTTACAAGAATTTACAATCTTTTATCCAACCCAAGAACTTTACTCTACGTTAAATGCAGATTGAATGTAGTTTCTATACAACAAGTACTAGTAACGCCATCTATGTATCTCTCATGGCGTTATTAGGTACTATTACAAGCACCACTATCGCTTGCACAACTGACACCAACACTAGCAAGGGTTCAGCACCTCAAGATATTTTGTCGTGTTACGGGAGCACGCTGCTAGATGGCATAGCATAACTAAAATAATGTAAAGAAAGAAGAAAGATAGAATGTAGAGTTACCTACGTAAAATATTCGACGTTGTACATAGGGGTTGATATTCTCCACCTTGATTACTCTACATGGTGTAGGTAGTTAAGTACTTTATTATTTTTTCATTATTTACCATAACATGAATCAGCATAGGGGATATAAAGGGGATAATTCTGTGGCACGCTCTATCAACAACCTAGAGTTCCTTTGAATGATGGCGCTTGTTAACATGTGTATGACTACATAATCGGTGTTACTGCATACAAAAAATTTTTAGTTCCGTTACGAAATCAGGTATAGGAGTTATTCTATGAAAACGGACTCTACTACATAGTCTGTGGGGCTTAACTAAAGCATTTGAGGGTAGGTAGCTCACGAACGACGGACCAGCTTTTCCTACCTTTTAAATAGAAGTAAAACAAATAGAATTCAGTTCGACATGAAAGCTCTCGTGCCTTCGTCGATTAAAATCTGCCGCACCCAGGCAGCTTTGCCCAGCATAGGCCATTTATTTTACCCGATCAATAAGTAATGGGACGGCGATGGTGTTCCATTTTCAGGACTCTACTCTTGGGCTTCAGTACAGAATAAGTTAAACGTCCGAATTATAAGTTTTTTGCCATTTTGTAATTGAATTCTTGTAGGTCAGCCTACTGCAATGCCAAGTAGCGTGCCTTATAGGTATAATCAAAGACTTTGCATTGCGATGAGTAGTTGAACTCGGGAATACTCGGGATAGTGCAGTAATACGTACTTATAAGTAGGTATACTGTATTACATTCATCACTATCTTGCCTGTTCTTTCCTACGTAATCAGTTTGTAGACAAATCTTACCTAAGCATATTTATCAGATGTGAACGGTGTCTCACAAGGAATGTAGTATTTCAGCAAAAACTGCAGCTACCATCTGTGAGCCGATCTCGGTACTACAAATGACGCAATCGACTCGATATAGTAATGATAGTGGGTGTCAGTCGCACGCGCACTTCGCTCTCCGTGCTACAAGCCACGCGTCATGGCAGAGATCTCAGGCAAGAACCGGCTTTTAATATTATTTACCATCCATTGCCTGTTCAACTTATATTCTGATGAGGTTCTATATGTCTGCAGAAGCAGTGGAGGTGCGAGAGGCGCGGCGAGAAGACATGGCAGCTGTGCATGCACTAATTCATGTAAGTATATATGCGAGCTAAACGAAGACATCGTCCATCGTCTGGCATTCCAAGCTTGACATAATGTTGACGTCTTTTAGTGACGTCACGATCCAGATCCCGTAGACAATGTAATATCGTTTTTGCTATTTGCTATATTAAAATTAATATATATTGGCATATGCTCCTAACGATTAGAATAAAAGATGTCATCACATCATTTGCCTAATGTGCTAAACGAAGGCTGGGATTGGGTTGGTAGAACTGCCATCATCATCGGTTCAATCAAGAAAGTATTTTACTTATGTCATTGGAACTTTGTCTTAGCCCTGGAATATATACAGGGTGTGTGTGACAGCCAAGCAAATACTGAAACGCTGAACGAATACCATTGTGTTGAGTTATACGACAGTGATATTACTCGCAGGAAATGTATTTTTGATTTGTTATCAGTAATCTTTTCTCTACGCGCCAATTGTATAACGCAAACACTTAAAAAGCAAACATTGCGACTAAACAAATAAAAATTGCATTTCCTGACATAACACTGACATATAACTCAAAACAATGGGACTTGCTCCGTATATCAGTATTTGCCTGTATATGTGGGGCCTAACAAAAGATATTTCGGAATTAACATTTTTTGTATGCAGTGTAATGTAGTCATGCACATAGTCACACGCGGAGTCAAGGGAATCCACCGCGATGCACCTTGCCATATTATCTGGTGAGACGCACTGAAGACATCACTTAAATCTACGAACCGCCGGTAGGTAGGAACTACATAAATAATTTGATCATAATAACATAATTAAATCAAATCAAACACGAGGGCGTGCAGTCTGCCGTAAATTTTCCCGCTCAATGTCATCAATATTGCATCAACAAAACTACCGAATGTGAACTCTTTCTTGCACTGTATCATATGGGTTTGTTGGTATGTGAATATTTTTATTTAGAAATTATCATATGCACTGCGTAGTGTTAGTGTAGGTGTTAAGTACAGGTGTGAAGTACATATAATCGGCTATATTCTCGAAAGTGGATAGCCAGAACTCCAGGATTATAAAGGAGCTCCCGTTAGCAGACAGTCAGTCAGGTTAGCCTTGCGGGTACAGATGTAAATGATCACTGACAACCTTAGATGAAAACAAAATAGCGGGTGACAACTATGTAGCTTAACGCATGAGACATTGCCCGTATTCTTTAGTCGACTCTTACGTCATGTATACATTTCCCTACAAATTTTTTTCGTGAATTAAAAAAGTTTCCAAATACTAGAGATAATGTCAACAGGGTAGAAGAAACTTAATTAGAATCAGAGGAAGGGTGATTTCAGATTAACCTTGATACATTTTCCTCTGAATCCGGAAACTCTACTTTTTGAAGTTTGACGAAATAACAAAAATATTTTCCTATATAAGTTGGGAAATATTAAGCTAGTTATAATTTGTTGATTCTCTCGGAGTAGGGACGCTCTCTCGCTTCCCAAACCGCACTTACCCCGGCTTACTGTGTGCCAATGATATTATAATATGAACCAGTTTTTCACTTAGGGCTGGCAGTGTTTCGTAAATACAGTGCACAGATATGATAATACTATACCTAAGGTGAGGTACCATAAATGCGTCTCGTCTTAATTTAAAATAAGTGAGCAACAGACATATTAATTCTCTACTTAATCAATGTTCCTATAGTATTCACTGACTCATAAATTCATTCCAGGAGCTGGCAATATTCGAAGGCGTCCCGGACGGACCGCGACTCTCCGTGGAAGGTAAGAGTCACCAATACTACCACTAACCGACATACAATTATAACGTTATATCAGCCTATTGCAGTCCACTGCTGGACATAGGCCTCCCCCAGAGCACGCCACAAAGCTCGATCTCCCGTTTTCACCATACAGTTACTACCTGCCACCCTCTACGAGTCATCAGTTCATCTGGCCGGAGGGCGTCCAACTATACACTTGCCGAGGCGCGTCATCACCATTTGAGTAACCCGCTTACTCAACCGACATCGGCACCGACACTGTCCGTCGGTTCTACGAGAGATGTGATCAGCCCACTGCCACTTCAGTTTGCTACTTCGAGACCAACGACCTCATTATTACATCACACAAACCACCCAAATACCACAATAACCCGAATTTAATAAAGTCCTATTGTTAAACTTACATAAGAGACTGGCAAACAGCGCGCTAACTCCTCCCGCGCGGCTATAAAGCTCAAGATTTATGGCTTTTATTGACGTTCCTACGAATGCGAAATTGCCTATTTAGCTCCGTCATTCTTATTAAATTAGTTGTACGTATTGAGGTGGAGGTCGGGAGAGGTTATTAGATGCCAACGAAGTCTCTTACAGTATAACAAAGAATATCTGTGGCGTCTGAATCAAAATAAATATCTTTAAAAATATGTAATTCGATTAGTTTGTTGGGCGAAATCCCTGTTAGAGACATGCTCGTCATTATAGTTATTATTTTTCATAATTCATAACCTTGTCACGCCCCGTACATACAATTTTCCCAAAAGGTGATATGGCGAAGAGGCCGGGACGAGTAGGTACCCCAGTTCGGCATGACCTACATTTTCACATTTAATTTTACAAAATTTTAAATTTGAGTATTGGACCCCATAGTTACGTCTACCATATTTCGGTCACAGATCTAATCGAAGACGGCTTCGAGTCGTCCCCGGCGTGGTTCTTCGCGTTGGTGGCGGAGGCTGGCGGCGCGCTAGCGGGCTACGCGCTCTGCAACCGCGCCTACTCCAGCTGGACGCGGCGCGCGCTCTACCTCGAGGACCTGTTCGTGCTGCCGGCGATGCGCAGGCGCGGCGTCGCCTCTGCGCTCATGAGGAAACTGTGCCAGGTGAGGCATCAGATACGATGTGAAGAGAAAACGGAAGAATAAATAAATATTCGTAACACATTAACCTAGTCCCACATAAATCTTATATCACGGGTACTAACAGTATACCTATATAAATACCTAGATATTTGTAGAAACATGTGTATTATTCCTACCGGGATTCGAGCCCTAAATCAGGGCAGGCAGACCCAGTACTAGGTACACCAATCGGTATTCAAAAGAGATCCGAGCACGCTAGCATGCTGTATGTAGGTATTGTTGGTAATGTTTGTGCTACTCTACACAATTATATTTCACCAATACTCCTGGTACCTGGTTATTCAGATTCGATGAATATGGGTATATAGGTAATACCGGTGTATTTTGCCAGTCATTAGCATGTACTCGTAAATGTTAGTGTACACAGTCTTAGATAAGTAACCTATATGTTCAGATCGCGGTGGAAGTGGGTGCTCACCGCGTTGACTGGCACGTGCTGACGAACAACACGGGTGCGCTGGCGCTGTACCGCGCGCTCGGCGCTGTGGACCTGCGCGAGGCGGAGGGCCGCACCGCGCTGCGCCTGCACCGCCCGGAGATCGAGCGCGCTGCACGCTCTCAACAGACTGACAAGCGATGAGCAGACAATCTTACTGAAAGAAATATAATATTAATCAATACTTCGTAATACTTTTTGGTACCAGTGAATATTTTTATTTAATAAATGTTTTTATTTTATTATTTTACTATATCGATAATGTAGTGTGAAGTAAAACATGGATACATACATTAGCCTATTGTATATAACTGATAGACGTAGACCTCCTGCCTCCCCAAGGACACAGTCACGATGGGCAAGCGGGTTGATTGATGACCGCAGTGTGATTGTTATTCACTGCCTATAAGCGCCTCTTACGATACCCTTGGGCAGGTGACATGGGATAGTGCTATTCTACACTACCAGCACTACACAGCACTTTTTTTAGAATACCTAGTTGCACGTCAATGCAATTTAATTACTAATATAATATAATAATAGTAGGTAGTGGCCCTGCCTGCAGCGCCGTAGGTCCTGGGTTCGAATCCCGGTAGGTGCATACATTGATATGATGAATATTGATGTTTGTTTCCGAGTCATGTATGTTTCTATACTTATCTATGTATTTATATACCGTTGATTCGTACCCACGACACGAGACCTAATGGATCTTAATGTGGGACTAAGTTAATGTGTTGTGAAGTGTGTGAATATTTATGTACGGTTCCTGATGGTCTGATATGTAGGACTGTATTGTATGTTGTAACACAAACACTGATCTAACCATACAACTTTAATGATAGAAATGATAGTCACAAAATGATAATAATAAATGAGTACACGTACGCTAGTGGCGCGACTGTAGTCGAATTGTATACTAAAGTAAATATATTAAAATTATACTAAGTTACGGAAATGCTAACGCAGCAGAATGTACGTTGCTTGCACCGTACATGCTCCCGACAAGAAGAAATACAAGATCAAAAATGATAATAAAAATTATAAAAAAATATAAAATGCTATTTAAATATTCCACACTTCACTTAGTATATTGTCTTATAAACACTGGGGAACTGGCTCTGTCCCTGGAACTTGTCTTTATATGATGTCCTTTGGGTTGTTCCTGTTGATTGCTAGTCTCTGCTAGCGTCTGTGTTGGTGCTGGCGTGATTGATGGCGATATTGATGATAGCGCGAATAGTTCCGGTAGTCGTGCTTTGCGACGGCGGCTCTTCAGCTTTCTCCAGATATATGCCAGGCTGGCAGATAGCCCTCCCCCGAACAAGAGGTAGAGGACGACATATTGATGAATATCGTGAGATGAGACTGGATGCTGTAGAATTGCTTCTGTATCGCTTGATTTCATTTGTTGTATTTGTTCGCCGACTTTTTATATTACCTGATGAATTTCATTTTTATATATATAAAATATATCTCACCACCATAAATGTTTTCCCATTTATCCAAAGTAACCTTAAAGTAACATAATAAAAGTGTCAAACCGTACGAATTACGGTCAGATTGAAAATACATTGTTAGGGCCCGCGTTGGGCGCCAATGCTATTATTATTGGCGCCCAACCTCGATGGGATTGAACCATGATTGAACAAATTATGAACAACGCAAATTTGAGTACATACAGGATACTTGTCAGAAAATAGATAAAAACAATATTCTAAATATATACTCGTATTAATATCAGGAAGTCGATGCAATAAAAAGTAAGTTAACCCTCCCCGGGTGCGACAGGGTGGCCGGAACTAGGCGCGAAGGAGTTTCAAACAAATATTAGGAAAACAAGAAGCTGTGACCTCGTCCGGAGGGACCGTGTCCCGGACCGGCGGCCGGGCGCATGCGCGGCGCCCTGCCGCCGCCGTACCGCACTCCGCCGCGCTACTCCACCGCGACGTCACGTGTCTGCCTCGACTAACCACTGCGACTGAGATTTGTTTCGAGCGAGAGCGACATATTCCGGGTTAATGTTGTGATTATTCCAGTTCAGTTGCGAGGGGACCCGAGACGGCAGACTCACTCGTGCGGTCGACCGCTCGACCGGATCAAAATGTTGACCTACTGAAGTCTAAATATATTCAGTATGAACAATATTCTCTCTCCCGCCTCAAATCCAGATACGTAGAAGGAAACCTCCAGCCGCGTGCACAAGGTAGATGTGTAAAAATGAGAGCAAAAACGTGCAAGATGAGATTGACGGTTCACGAGTCATCTCTCGCGTCGACGATGACTGCAGCGAAGACTGTCAACCGTGCAGCCTCATCAGCACGCAGGGTGATGGCGGACCCGCGGTAATCGCGAGACTCCCCTCGAGCGCTCGGCGGCGGCACATGGCGGCCTGACGGCGCAGCATGCGGCGCACGCCGACCCTGTTGCCCGCACTAGCTCTGCTGGCGGCGCTGGCCGTGCCTGCCCCGGCTGGCCCGGCCGCCCCGCCCGCGCTGCTCGTGCTGCGGGTCGCGTGCAACCAGGCGGCGCCCGGGCGCCTGCCCCGCCTGCCACATCGCGAGCTTCCCGCCGCTACTCTTCGTCTACTTCCCTTCAACGGTATGAGCTCCGAATTACTTTGAATATTTTTTTTAAATTAATAAGTCTAATTAAAATGTGAAGAAAAATTATATAATGACTATGTGAAGTTGCTCAAATTAAATATTAAGTATGTATCGCACAGCTACTGGATAATATTAGGCCTTTTAGTACCTATATATTTATTTGTAAACAAGAAGACACAGATGTACATGTAAAACATAATTGTATGTAAATGAAGCTATTGTAACTCTTCATTTAATTTGAATTACTCGCGTAGACGTTTTACATCAAAATATTATATCTATGTTGGCAGTTTGCATGACCTATGTGTTTGCTTGAAATGCAAAATGGTGACTGGCCTTTTTTACAGTAAAACATTAACGTGGATTTTAAAGGAAACAATTTCATAATTTTTGAAGCAATAGCTTTTAATGTTGTTTCTCTTTACAGTTTAGTGATTAATAAAGCTTAGTACATAAGTGTATAAATCTTTGATAAAAATAACTAGTGTAAAATGGTTGTAAAAATCATAAAATATTTTTTTTTATAAAGCAACAACTAAACTTTTTGTTTCAATAAATTATTTAATTACAAAACAACATTAAAAGCTATTGCAATTACATTATTACATATATATAAAGAATGTTGGTCTACAATAATAGGATAACCGTATTAAATTATATTTGTTTTTTTTACGTTAATGGAAATCTATGTAACGAGGTTTGTGAGATTTAATACATATTATCTAGATATGTTGCGCACTACCACTTCAATATAAACATGGATTAATAACTTGCTCTATATAATGCTGGTAATACCTGTAATATTTGGTCTGTAGAGACATGCGGTGCGGGTTGGCAAGCGAATGCCGCACGGGGCTCCCTAGCTGCGCTGGGTGCGGGCAGCTCCGTATTGGTGGAGGGCTGGCCCGGAGCCTGCGACGTGCTCGGCCCGGCTACCCGGGCTCTGCAGCTGCCGTCGCCGCACGCGGTCTGCGCAGCCCCCGCTGCCCGGTCAACCGCACTGGCCGTGATGGCGGAGCGCCTGCATTGGACGCGTGCACTGCTGCCACCGGCGAGTGACCTGCCGGGTCCGTGCGAGGCCGCCCTGCGCCGCGCCGCCGCCGCTCTGCTCGCTGCGGGTCTGCTGCTGCAGTACGACGCGCGTTCGGATGCTCCGCATGGTAAGACCTGTTTAACTCTCGTATAATATTATGGTTTTAGCTGACGTAATGTAAGCTAAACTGTGTGAATTGATAAATATCTGCTTCTTAACATTTCATTTTAAAAACGTATTTAGCAGATACTTAGTTATGCAAGGAAAATAGTATGTAACTAACGACTTTATTCACATACATACATATAATCACGCCTTTATCCCTTATGAGGTAGGCAGGGCACCAATGGCCGACAGAACCACATGGTGCCACTTCTAACCAATTTTGAGGGTATTTGAGATGTACAAGCCTACGGTACATAGTAGTGACTTTCCAGGTCAGGCCTCAGCCCATTCGCTTTCTCACTAACTGGTCTGTAACCCACTTCCGAGACCCTCTTGTCCCTCTACTGAATTGTACAGTATACCCGGGAAGAGAAGCTGTAGTATTATACGTTTTTCTTTCACTCCCAGAGCAGCATAGAAAAGACAATATTTAGTTAAATGATTTAGTAATCCTTCCTTACTAATATTATAAATGCCAAAGTAACTCTAGTCTGTGGCGACGAAACTACTGACCTGATTTAAAAGAACTTTAGTACCGGGTAGACTAGAGCCAACCAGAGAAAAGACATAGGCTACTTTTAATCCCGGTAAATTCCGATATTTCGTTTTTTTCTGCACCCAACGTGGACAAGTCGCGGGCGTCCACTAATGATGCAAAAGTTTTACTATAAATATTTAATATTTGATTGCAGTGGCGGTGCTGTGCGCCGGGAGCCCCAGCCCCGCAGGTGCATTCCAAAGGGCGCTCGCGCGGGCTCCGCGTATTGTAGTACTGCTGCCGGCAGCATCCAGCGATGACGACTATATAGCGGACCTCATCGATAATGCCGATATAGATCAACCAGATCTGCCTTATAAACAGAAAGAGGAAAGTGCCTCAGCTGAGTCGGTTGTGTTTGAGACCTTTCTCAAAGCTTTGTCTAGAAATAGTATTTTACCGTCCATGAATACGTCGAAATCCGAAGCAATACATAATAGTAACAATAAGGCATGGAAGTCAAGCGAAACTCAACGAACTGACAGAGGCGCCGAACGGGCTTTGGAGCCCCGGAGATATCGCGATGTGCTTGAATCGTTCTGCGGCGGGCTAGACGCTGGAGTGCGACGGGCGCTGCTCGTTCTTAGTGACCAGCCACTTGAGGCTCCATATCAGGAATATGACTTGGAAAAGATATACGATAGTGTAGGAGAATCTGTCGAACGAACATTAGATGCGGTAACGACCGGTATTGAGAAGGCAAAATTTAATTTTCATCTTTACGAATATAGCAACTCGTGGAAATCGATTGGATTCATGTTTGCCAACGCCTCTCGCCGTCTTTACGATGTGGCAGATTGGATGACAATAGTCTCATTACGTAATGTCAGCGAGAAGCTGGTGCGTTGGAGCGAGGGAGGAGGCTACCAGCGAGAGCAGGTCGCTCTGTGGATATCGGCGGTCGGTATAGTGATACTGCTGTCGGCTGGCATGGTGATTCTGGCCCAGTCTACGTTGTGCGGGTCACGGCGCGGCTCTCGTACCGCTGGTCCTACGCTTCCGGTAGCTCAGTTCTCTTTTCCGCCAGAAGAACGTCGCCGCAGCGTGGGCGAGGGTATGGAAGCCATGCTGGCCGTGTGGTTGCAGCAGCTGCAGACTCTGGGTGGCCCGGCGCCGGCGCCCGACCTGCTGCCCTCATCTACGTATAGTATCAACGGACTCAGCCCCGATAAGCGCACCAGATACAAGGTACGAACCGTTCGCTGATTTTTAAAGTACACCTACATTTTTACACTTCAAGCCTGCATTGTTTCATATTGTACTCAGGGAGATCCGGTACATTTGAAAAATCTGCCAGTGGCGCAACTAGAATTGAAACGAAAGGCGGCTGACGTACTTCTTGTGATGCAGGCTCTACGGCACGAAAACATCAACCCTTTCATAGGTAAGAATTAAATATTTTTATAGTAGTTTTATATTATAATAAATACTAGATATTTTGCGCGACTGTAGAAATGAAGCAAAATATCCATCTCAATACTTCCAACTACAGGTATGCAGAAGAATATTGGTGGTGTAAATAAGTATAGTGTGAAGAGGTAACAAATAAACAAACATTACTATACAGGCTGATTTTTGGTCGTCAACGTTCCCGAAAACTACGGAATCTCCTCATCATCACGATCATTTTTCTCCATGGAAGCATACCTGGGAAGTGTCTGGTTTCCAAAATATTAGGGTCCAAAGTTGAGTAAATAGACTGCGTTTCTGGCATAAATGCACATAGACGCGCGTAGCAGGATTTTTTCACGAAAAATAATTAATATCTGTCTATAAAAAAACTAACATAAACACTAGACACTATAAATTTCGCACGATCAAGGAATTTAAAATTTTTTTTCAAAAAAAATATTTTTTTTCCCAGCATTTTTTTTGGCATAAACTTACTTTATTTCATGTATAGAATACGTACCCTTCGTTAAAGGTGGCCACAAAAAAACACCCTGTATGTTTGTGTTGCATCAATATATTGCATATTTTATAATATTAGTTGGGGTAAGGAACCATTGTAAAAAAGCAATTGTTATTTATTATCGTGTTTACCTATAATGATAGTTGACTAACTAAGAATGTTGCCTATCAGGGTGCTTGTGTGCCGAACGACCCGCCCTCGTGTGGGAGTGGTGCGGGCGCGGCTCGCTGCAGGACGTGCTGCGCGCTGATGACATCCGCCTCGACTGGACCTTCCGATTATCCTTACTCACTGACCTGGGTAAGGGCAAGAAAATACCGTTCTTCACCCTTGTTATTCTAGACTCTTTCTTAATTTTCCATCTCTGTCCAGTACGCGGAATGCGCTATTTACACAGTTCGATATTACGAGCACATGGACGCCTGTCATCGCGCACTTGCTGCGTAGACTCCCGCTGGGTTCTGCGTGTATCAGACTACGGTATGCCAGCTTTTCGTCGAGCGCAAGGACTTCCCACGCCAGCCTGTACTGATTCAGGTATCCTTTCTTCACTTAAAATAACCTAAAAATGAAACACTACAAAACAAATTTATTATAACGATAAAATTCATCTTTAAAAATTAAACTGTTAATATTTCAGAGTTGCTATGGACAGCCCCGGAGTTACTGCGAGAGGGCCAGCGTGCGCGTCCCACACAAGAAGGAGACGTGTTTTCATTCGGTATCATCATGCAAGAAGTTATTGTGCGTGGCGAGCCTTACTGCATGCTTAAACTTACACCTGAAGGTACAACAAACCTCCCAAACCCTTTGGTGAGTCTCGTTTGAGCTTGCAATATATCTATTTGACTTTGTTTTTCGGTTACAGAGATAATAGAAAAGTTGAAGTCACCGCCTCCGCTGATCAGACCTTCGGTGTCGATGGGTGCGGCTCCTCCGGACGCCGTGTCCGTCATGCGACAGTGCTGGAGCGAGGCGCCTGAACTGCGTCCCGATTTCGCCGAACTACTAGCGTTATTCCGGGAAATGCATCGAGGACGGTGAGGGCGTCAGCATAAGTAATTTCCAGATAACTCAGTTAAATATAATCAAATCATTTATGACATATTTTAAATTTTACAGAAAAATAAACATAGTGGACTCTATGTTTGAAATGCTGGAAAAGTACAGCAATAATCTAGAGGAGCTCATTAAGGAGCGAACACATCAACTAGATGTGGAGAAGAAGAAAACTGAACAGCTCCTCAACCGCATGCTGCCCAGGTTAGTCAGTGACTTTATGACACAATATTTGTTCGGAGTAAACAGAGTCTTATATACGTCCGTTACAGGTCAGTAGCGGAGCGCCTGTTGCTCGGCGAACGAGTGGAGCCCGAAGAGTTTTCGGAGGTGTCCATCTACTTCAGTGACATTGTCGGATTCACGGCGCTGGCAGCACGCTCGACACCCGTACAGGTCGTCGATCTACTTAACGACCTCTATACAACCTTCGATGCTGCCATCGAACGCTACTCTGTATATAAGGTCAGTGAAATATCTACATTCCACTGTAATACAAGCTTGGAAACTTATTAACTCAGTTCAACTCTCTACTCGATAGGTGGAGACTATCGGTGATGCCTACATGGTAGTTGGAGGGCTGCCAGTCCGCTGCACGACACATGCGCAGGCTGTGGCAACTATGGCACTGCACCTACTGCACTTAGCGGGGCGCTTTCGACCGCGTCACCTGCCAGCCTCTCCATTGCAGCTACGAATCGGCCTGCACTCGGGGCCTGTCTGCGCCGCCGTGGTGGGGCTCACCATGCCTCGCTACTGCCTCTTTGGTGATACCGTTAACACAGCTTCGCGCATGGAGTCGACCGGTATATCCTTATATACGTTTCTTCCCTATCTTCCTTTTCTTTACCGCGTCGATCTATCTCACTACAATGCTTGGCACAGGTGCTGCGAGCCGCATCCAAGTATCGGGAGCGACGGCAGCATTGTTGACAGCAGCTGGTGGCTATCGACTGCGCTCACGTGGACTCACACAAGTCTATACTTAACTTGTAGCACGTTGTTATTTACATGATCTCATAAACTAAATTTTAATGTTGTATTCTATTTTGTAGATAAAGGGCAAGGGTGCTATGCATACATACTGGCTGCTCGGCAAAGATGGTTTCGAAAAACCACTACCGACACCCCCACCTCTACCGTAAGTGATACTTTATATTTTGATTATGTGGTGTAATGACTGTCTGTCGTAACTATGTTAATAACTGCATTGTCATTAATTACTTGTTTCTAGTGAAGATGACGCTCTTATTGAGGCCGATGCCGAAACTGAAAGCGATGTAAGTGGAGCACCTCTATACAAAAGCGCCGCCCTCGAGACAAGTTCGGAGCCCAGTCTCGATCCTCTCCCGCCGCCGACCGCGACTCATGAGGCAGGCCAGGAGGTTGCGTCTAATCGACAAGGTATGTCCATAAAACTATACTTGGTGTTTGTTCAATAACCTGAAGTAAATACTAATTCTACTGCACACAAGTACTCATATATTCATAATTTTATAATTTATTTCAAGCATTATGGCAACATTCAGGGGCTGCGTCTGCGGACAGCTCACCACCACGCGTGGATTCCGAGCCATACGCACGTTACAAGTACGTATCCAATCCTGCTATCATAAGTACGTTCATATCCTCTTCCATAGACCGACTTTTGAATGGTTTGTCTACAGATGCCTGTCGGGAGGGCCGCGGGCACTGCGACGCCAGTGGTCGCTAGAAGGTCCATCTCCCCCCGCGCTGCCCGTGGCGGGAGCCTTGGCGGGAGCCCCGTCCGCACTGTCTTCGCGTCCCGCCCCTTACCGGACTCGCCTGGATGCGCGCCAACACACTCAAGTCCAAAAATTTTAAAGCACGCCTCGTGTGTCCCCAACCCGACGCATGCCGGGTGTTTTGTAGATACCCTGTAGGATTCTATCCCTTCGGTGCCGAGCGCCCGCCGCTCCCTGATCGACAATAATTTTAGTAGTCGACCCGCGCTCGCCCCCACCCCCCGCGGTCTTGTCGTACCTGCTCATAGTAGGCGTCGTTGTCGTAGATAGTGAAGTGTTTAGAGTAGCCTTTCTAAACAATATTTTTTTAAATGAGCACATTCACTATTATACAATTAATGTGATTTAACTCGGCTGATTTATGTATTAAATATTTCGAAAGTCAATAAATTTATCTAAAAAGAGAGTTTTTTTTTTTCAATCAGAAACCCAACGTCGGATTTATCAGCACCTGTTACTAGTTGGAATAATATTTCCTAACCAGTGTAGTGCTACACCTCAGTAAGTATATCACCATAAAATTGTAGGAAACGTTACATTATACAGGATGTTTTTTTGTGGCCACCTTTAACGAAGGGTACGTACTCTATACATCAAATAAAGTAACTTTATGCAAAAAAATGCTGAAAAAATTTTTATTTACTTGATCGGGCGAAATTTATAGTATCTAGTGTTTATGTTAGTTTTATTATAGATAGATATTAATTATTTCTCGTGAAAAAATCTTGCTACGCGCGTCTATGTGCATTTATGCAGAAAAACGCAGTCTATTTACTCAACTTTGGAACCTAATATTTTGGAAACCAGACACTTCTCAGGTATGCTTCCATGGAGAAAAATGATCGTGATGATGAAGGAGATTCCGTAGTTTTCGGAACGTTGACGACCAAAATCACCTGTATAAGGTCTTTTCAAAATTAGTGATTATACATAGGGGTGATTTTTGGTCGTCAACGTTCCCGAAAACTTTTTTTTTTTTTTTTTTTTTTTTAGTTTAGCCGCATTGTTTTCTTACAATTGTTATCATGGTCACTATCAATAATTACCTAGCTGTCACTTACCGTTTTATACTGTTACGATCGGGGATACCCATTGGTTCACTAGATGTCAGCACTGGAATTTTATTTTTTATTTTTATTTTATTTTATTCGGAAAACAAACAGTCAGTTTATCTTAATATACAACTATGAATAAAACTAAACACCATTTACATGTTTTCACATGACTGTAGCAAAAATGCTTGTCTGTTACATAAACTAGTTAGACAGATTGAGAACCATTAAACCCAACCTAGCAATTGTAGTTCTGCAATATTGGGGTTTGAGTTGAACAAGTCGAGTTCCGAGTGGATAGCCAGCCTGTTAAAAGACGACTGAGGCAGTAAATGTAGAACGCGATGTCGTTTACTTGCAGTGTTCCTATAAAACATTTGTTTCTCGGTGTATTCTCGGGTTAGGTTAGGTTAGGTTAGGTTAGGTTAGGTTAGGTTAGGTTAGGTTAGGTTAGGTTTTAGGTTAGGGTAGGTTAGGTTAGGTTAGGTAGGTTAGGTTAGGTTAGGTAGGTTAGGTTAGGTGGTTAGGTTAGGTTAGGTTAGGTTAGGTTAGGTTTTTTTTTTTTTTTTTTTTTTTGTTACTGCTGCAGCCATCCCTGACATTATCAGGGTATTTTTTTATTTCTTTTGTTTTATATGCAAATTAATTTTGAATTTACTGCCAAATGGTCCCTACTTTACTTTTGTTTTATTGTACAAGCTTATATAATCCTACTACTCTAAATTCTTTCATTCTATCTTTTACTTTTGTTCTTTCCTTTCTTGCATTCTTCCCTATCAATTACTATTTTGCTTAACTTATTATAGGGATTCCTTAAAACTAGTGCGGGTTTAATGAGGAGGTAGTCTATTTTTAATATATTTTTTCTTTTCTTTTTTTTTTTTTTTCTTAGTATTATTACTTTTTTTTTTTTTTTTTTTTTTTTTTTTTTTTCTTTTTTTTTTTTTTTCTTTTTTCTTTTTTCTTTCTTTTCTTATATATATATATATCTTTTTTTTTTTTTTTTTTTTTTTTTTTCTTTTTTCTCTTATACAGGGCATATTCTATATATTAACATAATACGGACTAACTTATATATACTTATTTTTAGTTTTATTCATATTTAATATTTACATTTTTTAGCTATCCGTTTGCTGGTACTCACTGTTTCATTGCATCGTTTACCGTTTCTTATATTACTATAATATAAAGCGGTACAACATTTTCATCTGTTTCGATTTCTCACCACATTAACAATTTTTAGGCAGTATTTTATAAACGTGCCCCTGGTTTCGCCGTCATTGATGAGGTGTTGAATATTCGTTAACGATATCTCAGCTCCCATCTCGCACTCCGCATCGTATCTTGCGGCGGCGAAACAGGGACACTTCACCAGCAGATGCGGAATATCTTCCGGTACACCCGGCTCACAAATGCACGATGGGTCCTCCTTGCACTTAAACCTTGCCAAGTACTCTGAGAACCCACCGTGCCCCGTCATTAATTGCACAAGAAGCGGACTGATCTCGATCTTCTTCAGCACGCGGTACGCGTCCACGGCGCTCGGAAGGAAAAGTCGGGTGACTGAGGCGGTCCCTTCTTCCTGATACCTCTCGTTCCATCTGACCACAGTACTCCCACGGATCTCCCGCTTGGCGTAGGAGACTGGGCAGGGCTCATAGTCGGGCCTCTTTTTGCTGCGGAGAGCCGCGTCTTTGGCTAGAACGTCGGCCCTCTCATTGCCCTCGATACCCACGTGAGCCCTAACCCAGTACCACGCAACAGTTTTTCCCTGTTTGGCACAAGTTGCAAGATTTGTGCGGATTTGTACTATGAGTGGATGGAACGATCGTTGGTTCTTCAGAAGGTCCAGAGCCGATCTCGAGTCACTGAAGATGCCGCAATCCATATGGGCGCCGCTCAGAACCAGCTCCGTGGCCCTCAGCAGCGCATATACTTCTGCCTGGAAGACGGTGCAATACGGCGACAGCAGGAACTTCAAGGATTTGATCTCGGCACCGCTATACCAACACGATAGCGATGCTCCGACCTTCTCCTGAATCCTGCTGCCATCCGTAAAAATCCTGAAGGTGCTACCCTCTATCCTTTCTAGCTGTTCCTGGTCTTCCAGGCATTGGTACTCCACCCTTATGCATTCAGCGGGGTGGGGCGGTTAGGTTAGGTTAGGTTAGGTTAGGTTAGGTTAGGTTAGGTTAGGTTAGGTTAGGTTAGGTTAGGTTAGGTTAGGTTAGGTTAGGTTAGGTTAGGTTAGGTTAGGTTAGGTTAGGTTAGGTTAGGTTAGGTTAGGTTAGGTTAGGTTAGGTTAGTTAGGTTAGGTTAGGTTAGGTTAGGTTAGGTTAGGTAGTTAGTTTAGGTAGGTTAGGTTAGGTTAGGTTAGGTTAGGTAGGTTAGGTTAGGTTTAGGTTAGGTAGGTTAGTTAGGTTAGGTTAGGTTAGGTTAGGTTAGGTTAGGTTAGGTTAGGTTAGGTTAGGTTTAGGTTAGGTTAGGTTAGTTAGGTTAGGTTAGGTTAGGTTAGGTTAGGTTAGGTAGGTTAGGTAGGTTAGTTAGGTTAGGTTAGGTTTAGGTTTTAGGTTAGGTTAGGGTTTTAGGTTGTTAGGTTAGGTTAGGTTTGTTAGGTTAGGTTAGGTTAGGTTAGGTTAGGTTAGGTTAGGTTAGGGTTAGGTTAGGTTAGTTAGGTTAGGTTAGGTTAGTTTAGGTTAGGTTAGGTTAGTTTTAGGTTAGGTTAGGTTAGGTTAGGTTAGTTTAGGGTTAGGTTAGGTTAGGTTAGGTTAGGTTAGGTTAGGTTAGGTTAGGTTAGGTAGGTTAGGTTAGGTTAGGTTAGGTTAGGTAGGTTAGGTTAGGTTAGGTTAGGTTAGGTTAGGTTAGTTAGGTTAGGTTAGGTTTTAGGTTAGTTAGGTAGGTTAGTTTAGGTTAGGTTAGTTAGGTTAGGTTAGGTTAGGTTAGGTTAGGTTAGGTTAGGTAGTTAGGTTAGTTAGGTTAGGTTAGGTTAGGGTTAGTTAGTTTTAGGTTAGGTTAGGTTAGGTTAGGTAGGTTAGTTAGGTTAGGTTAGTTTAGGTTAGGTTAGGTTAGTTAGTTAGGTTAGGTTAGGTTAGTTAGGTTAGGTTTAGGTTAGGTTAGGTTAGGTTAGTAGGTTAGGTTAGGTTAGGTTAGGTTAGTTAGGTTAGGTAGGTTAGGTGGTTAGGTTAGGTTAGGTTAGGTTAGGTTAGGTTAGGTAGGTTAGGTAGGTTAGGTTAGGTAGGTTAGGTTAGTTAGGTTAGGTTAGGTAGGTTAGGTTAGGTTAGGTTAGGTAGGTTAGGTTAGGTTAGGTTAGGTAGGTTTTAGGTTAGGTTAGGTTAGTTAGGTTAGTTAGGTTAGTTAGGTTAGGTTGGTTAGTTAGTTAGGTTAGGTTAGGTTAGGTTAGTTAGTTAGGTTAGTTAGGTTAGGTAGGTTAGTTAGGTTAGTTAGGTTAGGTTAGGTTTAGGTTAGGTTAGTTAGGTTAGTTAGTTTAGGTAGTTAGGTTAGGTTAGGTTAGGTTAGGTTAGGTTAGGTTTTTTTTTTTTTTTTTTTTTTTTTTTTTTTTTTTTGTATTGCTCAGCTGCTTTCCCTGCCAATAGGTGCGCAGGGAATTGTGTACCTACTATTTTTCTTATATTCGTTTTTTTTTATAATCGTGGTCGTTAAGCGACCTTATTTCTACTTTTAGGTCCTATTCTATCCAAATCTCATAATGTACCTAACTTTAAGTGGCCTCGGTGTGTTTTCTAGTAACTGGGACTGTCACTTAATCTGTGGCTATTCTGTTTATTTTTCACTATAGGAGGAGGAGAGGGTAGAGCAGCTTTGTTTTAATTTATTTACATTCTTATAATTATTACTTACTTACTATTTCTTATTTCTAGATATCCTTACATTTATATTTATATGGTGCCTTATTGGCCTGACTTAAATCTTAAACTTTTCCTACCCACCCAATCGTTAAGATTGCGCTTCTAAATTGATTTGTTACTTAGCCGACTAAACTTGAAGTATATACTCATTATATACTTGGTTTGCGTCCTTGTTCACCTTGTCTTGTTCCTCTCAATTGCAATTTTCGCTATCTCCTTGCAGTATTCCAGAAAGTCGCCCCTAACCCCGCTGTCGCTTATGAGGTACCGGATATTTCCCAAAGATATCTCGGCGTTCATTGCGCATTCTGCGTTATATCGCCTAAGTGCGAAGCCCGGGCAACTCACTAGAATATGTGAAACTGTTTGGGCTGTTTCAGGCTCGCAAAAGCAAGATGGGTCCTCCTTACACTTGAATCTGGCCAAGTATTCGGAGAACCCACCGTGCCCAGTCAAGACCTGAACCAGTATCGGGTCTAATTTAATTTTACAGATTAGTTTGTACGCGGCCACCGCGTCCGGCAGGAACAGCTTCGTGACTGAGGCGGTCCCCTCGCTCCGATACCGCTTGTCCCACTCCACTATCGTACCTTCTCGGATCTTCCTCCTGGCGTAGGACACTGGGAACGCATCGTAGTCTGGACTCTTTTTGCTATGGAGAGCGGCTTCTTTTGCAAGAGCGTCCGCTCTCTCATTGCCCTCCAAACCGACGTGTGCCCTCACCCAGTACCACGCCACGGTCTTTTCCCTTCGCTCACATTCAACCAGGTTTTTGCGGATCTTTACGATGAGCGGGTGGAACGAGTATTGGCTTCTCAGTAGGTCTAGGGCCGAGCGAGAGTCGCTGAAGATGCTACACTCATTGTGCTGCCACCCAGGATCAGCTCGTGGCCCTTAGCAGCGCGTATACCTCCGCCTGAAAGACGGTACAGTATGGTGACAGCCGGAATTTCATAGATCGGATTTCAGCACCACCATACCAGCAGGTCAGTGATGCCCCCACCTTTTCCTGAATCCGGCTGCCATCCGTGAAGATGCGGAGACCTTGATCCCCGATTGAATTCAGTTGTTCCTCGTCTTCCAAGCATTGATATTCAACCCTCACGCACTCTGCGGGGTGTGGTGCGCTGCTAAACTCGGCTCTCCGCTCCAAGTCCCGATCTGCCAGTGCATGCAGGGTTCCGTTGCTCTTGACTTCATAAAGAGCAGCCGCTTCCTGGATTCGGAGATCCAACGGAAGCAATCCCGCTAGCACCAGCGCCGAGTTCAGGGAGACGGTTCGGTATGCTCTAACGATCTTTAGGGCAAATGCCCTCTGGATGGCGTTAGCCTTTTCCTCATCCCGAGCTTACCCACCGCCGGTGCCCACGCCGCCGCCGCGTACATAATAATAGGCTCGACCACTGCCACGTATATCGTCCTGATGACCTCCGGCTGAAGACCCCAACTCACCTTTGCCGCCCTCGACAGCTGCCTATAGATGCCATAGGCTTTCCTGCATTGTTCGAGAGCGTGCGCGTTGAAGGTGAGTTTATCGTCTATAGTCAGACCCAGGATTTTTATTTCCCTGGAAAGGTCAATGTCGCTCCCGCCCATACGCAGGTGAGGGGAATCATGTTTAAGCTTTCTCGTTATCAGCATTGCTTTCGTTTTTTGCGGCGCGAATTTTAATTTATTATGATTTCCCACTCCTGCACATAGGCGAGAGCGGCATTCGCTTTGGCCTGGATTTCTAGAGCGGTTTCTCAGAGAACATCAGGACGACGTCGTCGGCAAAAGCTTGGCAGTAATCACCTCTATCGTACAAGGCATCTAGTAAAGGGTTCAATAGGAGGTTCCAAAATAAGGGGCCTCCTATTGATCCCTGAACACACCCTTTTGTTGTACGTTTCTTGGATATCTTTCCAGCGTACCTTACTGATACCTCCCTATCGTCTAAATAGTCGTCAACGAGCCTCCGTAGGTTTATGGGACACTTGGTTTCGGCCAAGCGACATTTTATGGCCGGCCACCAAGCGCTATCGAAAGCGCCCTCTATGTCCAGGGAGACCATCAGCACCATCTTCTTCTCATCCAGACCTGCGCGGATGTATCCCATCAGGGCACAGAGGGCGTCCCTCGGTGCTCCTCTGTGGCACAAAGCCATATTGTCGCTTATTTCATCGCCGAAGGATATGCCATCTTAGTCTTTTAACAAGCATTTTTTTTCAGAAGATCTTCCCCAGAACTGGAAGCAGGTCCGTTGGCCGTAGGACTTAGGTCTTTGTGTAGTCCTCCTTACCAGGTTTCCTCAAGATGACCACATCGGCACTCTTCCATATTCTGGGGAAGCAAGACAGCTTCAAACACTTGTTTGCTATAGCCAGGAACGCATGCGGGTCGGCGGCTATGGCTTCGCGGCAGATATCTGGCGCGAGACCGTCGGATCCCGGCGCTTTTTTAGGGTTGAAGCTCTCAGCCGACGCCCTTAATTCCTCTAAGGTGAAGGGGGGATCACATGCTTCGGCGTATGTGTCTGCATTCACTTTTGAGGCCTCAACCCTTACCTGCTTGTGAAATTCGTTGTCCTCTTCCTCCTTATCCTGTGGATAGAAAGTGTCCGCGAGGATTTTGGCGGACTCTAGCGGGCTAACCACGCATCCGTCTATCACCAGGGGCGTATCTTCCTGGCGTTTCGATGTCCTCCCGATCACCCGGTATATGCCGTCCCACATGGACTCCCTGTCTTGCTTGTGACAGAACTGTTTCCAACTTTCGATTTTGGCTTTGTTTACTTCCGTTTCATATAACTGTTTATGTTCCAGATACCGACCAACCACTGCAGCCCTCCGGACCGGCGCAGCACACCAGATTCGGCGCTTCTTAGTCATCAGTTCCTTCTTGAGCTTGGCGAGTTCGTCATCCACCATGGTAAGTCAATTTTCCTTTTGTTGTTTACTTTGCTAAGATTTTGTTCGCAAACTTTTGTGATAGTTTTTGTATAATTTTGAACAGTTTCTAGTAGTTCCTCTTTCCCGGTAGCTTCTAGAATTTTTCTGACATCATTTTGGGCCACCAGCTCCTGTTTTAAGTCCGTACGGAACTTCGCCCAGTTTTGCGTTCTTGGTTTTATAGATTCTGGTGGTCCTCGTGATGTCAGTTCCCTTTGACCTTACCATGTTCAAGTTGAAAATGATAGCATTGTGGTCAGAAGTCGTCAAGCCTGTGTCGATACTCCAGCCGTCGATGTGCCCAAGCAGGCCCCGAGTGCAAGCAGTGATGTCGACCGAGCTCTGGAACCTCTTGCCTCCCGTATCGTGTCGAAAGTTGGAACACGGCCACTAGGGTCGTTGAGGACGTGCATTCCGAGCTCATCGAGTGCATCCGCCAGGTCCTCGCCCCTACGGTTGTCGACAACGCTCCCCCAGCACACGTTCCAGGCGTTGGCATCCCCTCCGACGATGATCCGATTTGTTCCTATACTTCGCACAACACTTCTTACGTGTTCCAGATATGGGAGTATGGGCAGAGTATCTTCCATGTATACAGAGATCACCCCGATGTTCCATGCTTGAGTTTTTAGTATCGCCACCACAATGTTCTCCGTACTCAGTGTCGGGCACTGCTGCAGGTCGATGTTTTCATCAAACACGACTATCGCCGCCTTGTTAACTTTTTCGCCTTTCCGGAGACATTGGGTGACTCTAACTCCTGGGTAATCTCTCATGGTCCCCACACTCCCCACGTAAGGCTCCTGGACTAATGCAAAGCTAGCTCCGCGCTTACCCCCTCAAGAATCAACTCCTGAGTGGCCAGTTGCTTCCTCTGGAGATTTGCCTGGATTACCATATATGGCTTTGCACTGACCTGGTGTGTTTGTGATGCGATAGGTTGTCCCAAGGTCCCATGGTCCACCTTAGCAATAGGCGACCTTCGACCTAGCTATCCTGTCCCACTTCTGCTTGATGGGGCAGGTCACATCAAACGCATTGTGAATTCGGTTGCCCGGATCCACGTTCGCGCTCATGCAATTTTTGCATTCTGGGTCGAGGCCGCCCCGGAAGCTCGTACATTCCGTCCTCATGTGTGGGCCACCGCAGTGGCTGCAAAGGTCCACGGTCTCGGTGCATAGCCTCTTGCTGTGCCCGAATCCGAGGCACCTTGTGCACTGGATCAGCGGGGACTGGTCGGACACGTATACCCTCTGTAGATCCACGTGTAGCCTACCAGCGCCCGTCAAAGCCTGCCACACCTGAGGAGATACCTGGAGCACGACATGTTCCTGCAGGGAGTTCCTGGCCTTCCGCCTGAATTTGATTGCGGCCCTGAAGTTGCTTGCGTCGATATTTCTCAGAATATCCGCGTTTTGCTTCTTCAGTGCCGCGATTATATCCTGGTCTGTATTAATGGCCAGAACATCCTTCAGAATAACTAATGGGTCCCTATTTTCCTTTTCCTCCCACTGCAGACCCGTGTCGTGCTCACTGACCCTCTTCTTCACCTTTTCCATCTCTTTTGGGGTACAACTGACCAGGACCCTTTGATTTCTGGCCTTTCGCACCCCCTCCACCCTTATTCCCGTTTCTTTCGCTCCTATGGCCTTCCTTAACCTTTCTATAATTTCGTCACTGGTGCTTTGGTCGCCGCTTGTCGAAACCAACGCTGTTTGCAGTGTCAATCGGCGGTCATGCACCAGTGATACATCCTTCCTCACCGTAGGGGTACTGGCGGCCTCTGCGTAGGTTTTTTGGTGATCCTCCACTATTTGCCTCACTTCTTTGAGACCCTGTACTACCTCCTGTAGTTCGGGTCCTTTGCCTTTGCTTTGCATCTCTTTCCTGAATTCCTCCAATACCCCTGTGTTTTTCGCAATGAGCCTCCCCTGCTCTTCAATCATCTTCTTGAGGTTTTCTCTTTCCTCCACCATGTCCACCCTCTCCGGCTGCAAGGTCTTTGGAGTACCCTTTGAGAGTCTCCTAATTCCTGTTCTGCGCTCTTCCTCCGCTTCTTTGACCAGATTGTAAAGGCCACTCAGAGAGCTTTTGAAGGCGACCTTGATGTCAGTCCTGAGATTTCTGGCACTATCTAGTTTAGCGTTGGCGGACGTAACCAGATTTTTTGCCTCTAGAATTCTTGACCTAGTCGGTGCGCGCTCCATTGGAACGATATCTGCCGGGAGGTACTCCCCAGAGTCACCGCCCCCTTGGCGCGCCCTCCCTGGTCACTCTTGCGGGGAAATTCATACACTGGTCGCCCCGTCTTCTTTGACAGATTTGCGCTCGGTTTCACCACGGTGTTTCCGGATGGGCCGGGCGAAAAGATGAGCAGCTCTGGCTGCGGCGGGTTTTTTGCCAGCGTTTGTGTGGCGTCACCGGGAGTTGGTAAATCTGCAGGCTTGTTGGTGGGGGCCTGTGGTTAAAGGTCTTATTTGGCATGAACGACCTAGATTTCAATCTCCTCCACGCTGGTCAAAATCTTGATTGGAGAGGTCCTGCCTTCTCCTTGTCCTTTCTGTTCCCTGATGAGGTACTCATTTTTCCCCCCAGTGGAACTTCCGTCTTCGGCGAAGTACTTACCTTGCGCGGAGGAGGTCGTGTCACCGGCGTTCTTACTCCGGACATCATGTTCAGAAAAAGTGAACAAGGTTTTGCAAACAGTTAGTACGCAGTAACAGTCAACACCAAAGGGCTTGCAGCTGAGTAATTTGCTTTAGCAATGTTGTGACGGGGGAATAATTCAGACCACTGTAGGTGGTTTTGATGATTCTCACTCACGTATATCCTAATATTCCACAGAATACTGATAGGAATAGTCAACACAAAAAGTTAAAATAAAATAAAATGGTAAAAAGCAGAAAGAAACAGAAACAAAACACTATTATCTAAATATTCTGGTAGAATACCACCAGAATAGTCCTTAATTATCGTACAGGTATAATATGGTATAGGCCAATAAAACAGGAATAAAATTTTAACTCTACCTAACACTCTACGTAGAGACGCAGCTCTACGTCGGTCTGCAGGCCCTTCCAGAGCCAAGTCCAGTCGAAAAACCGCGTCTCATCGGACCAACGGTTCAGAAACTACGGAGCTTCGAAACCTTTCAAGATGGCGGTCAAAATGGCCGCCAAAAACTTAAAAAGGCCGCCGCCCCGCGAGTTTTCGTCCTAGAGAAACGCGGCTTCTCCTCTGTGATCCCCGGAACGAGGACTACACGCTCTGCGTGAAAAAGTCCTGAAAAATTTTTCAGGACTCAGAATGAGTCCTGAGGTCACTGATAGGGTGACGGAAGGTCCCCCTATCCCGATTGAAAAAAGTCCCGTCCCGATTGGATCACTGGGGCCGAGCTATAGGGGTCCAAAGTTTTTCAAAATGGCCGCCGAACTGTCAAAGTCCGGCGGAAAAGCTCGATATCTACGGCCCTATGGTCGCAAAGAAACGGCGTTTGGACCCTATTGGTCACAAACCCAACTGGACTTTTCGCCTGAAAACGGCTTTCAGCGGCTGAAAAGTGACAGCAACCTTTT